>JAYEVE010001035.1:0-600000 GCA_036346375.1 Guadua angustifolia
AAAGTAATTTTGTTATTAATCTTGAGTTAATTACACTAATCTAATATATTAGCTAACAAAATATCAAGTGGACCCAACGTTTTATCAGTTAATACACCGAATTCAGAGTGTTGCAATAGAACATTAATTAGAGACTCATAGGAAACTTATTACATTTCCAGCCACGCAGTGTACCATCTTACAGTTCACATTTCTCATCGTAATGTTTACAACAGAAGCTTAAATACAACATCTACACTATATTATACCTTAAAGTGCGGTAGCCTTCACCGTAAGGACCGCTATTCCACCTAGTCCTCTGGGTAGTCCTCCACCTCCTCATCACCCTGGTCCTATGGGTGACTAGCTAACCACTCTTGCTCGATGTATTCATAGCACTCAGAGTCTAAGAAAAGAGAGAATTATACAAGGATGAGTACAAGAATGTACTCAGCAAGTGTTAATAATAAAATGCAATTTATGATTTCTACTTTCGAGAACCATCTCAAAACCTCTCCACAAATCCTTTCCTCAAAGCTTTTTTTTACCGAAAATAGGTTTTATTAAGAAAAACTGTGTTTCGATTTTTAATTATGAAAATTGTTAATATCACTTGTATATGAGATAGATTTAACTTCCGTAGCGTCCAATTCAAAAAAACAAGCATGAATTCATGATTTTTGACATTGCGCAAGTTTTGTACCATTTTACCCATAGTGAACCCAACCTCAGTCAGGAATCTAGAATGTTTATCACTACTCTAGTATTTAGATTTACAACCCTGACCATGTACCGACTGTACTCTTTTACCAATTTGGTGGTTCTATTACATAGGATGGCCAGTTGTATCCTTCTCGAAATCAGTGATACTCATATACCCTGATCACCTACCAGTTGTACCGCATCTCGAAATCAGTTGTACTAATACGTGGGATGGCCAGTTGAACTCCTTCTTGAAATCGGAGATACTCAACTCATGGCTTTAAATATAGCTCCAAATAACCAACACTTGTTTTTGTTCGTGTCCCTCACTGGGTCTCCAGCGTATCCTAGCTTCACGAATTTTTTTATTTAATATTTATTTTTAATCGTATTTCAGAACTAAGCGGCGCGGCAACAAAATTTCAAAACTACCCTCCTTAGCCCTAGCAGGCGTCGCCCGTCTGTGAGCGATAGGCTGCAACCCTAACGGGCGCCTAACGGCCGTCGAATGTTCGAACGTTCGGCCGAGTCGTAGTGGACAGCGTAAGATCGTGGGAGGTCTTCGCCGAGGCGATCGCCCCAAAAAGTGGCAACAGGCTCATTTTAAATGGCGGACGAAGACTTATGCTCATTTTGGCGCGCCGAAGAAACCGAGAGCGGCCATTGCGAGAAAAGGAAGAGGAGAGGAAGGAGAGGAAAAAGAGAGAGGAAAAAGGAGGGAAGAAAAAAGAGGAAAAAAAATATTCGCTGTTTTTGTGAAGGTAAGTCCGTAAATTTATATGTAATATTTTTAAAATTTTAGTATTTTGTAATATTTAGAAATGTAGAAATGTAGTGATTTAGAAATTTAATGTAGTTAGTATTGGATAGTACAAATATTAGGCAATATTTAGAGATTTAATGTAGTATTTAGAAATATTAGGATTGTAGTATTTAGAAATGTTGAGAATCAATATAGTATTTAGAAATTTAATTTAGTTAGGATTGGATAGTAGAAATATTAGGCAATGTTTAGAGATATAATATTTAGTATTTGCGGTATGTAATATTTTAGAGATTTAATATTTAGTATTTGCGGTATTTAATATTTTAGATATTTAATATTTCTGAGTATGTAATATAGGTAGTCGAATTACTTATTTATAGTGAATGACCGTACTACGTTAAAAATTAGTATATTTAACAACATGGTAGGCACCGTTAAAAATTAGTAGAGTAAAATTTGACGACAATATAGTGTAACATTTATATAGCGGTTAGGTGGAGAAATGATGATTTTTTAGGTTCGACGTTGTAGGCGTTATGTCGGAGAAATTGTATTTTCAGATATTCTATGGAGATGGGGAGATATACAGGGCGGATGGAGTCGATTTGTCGGCATTTTCGTGATCATCTGGGGCATATCTAGGCGAGAGATAGGACATCTGAGGTTTGTTGGAGTGGATATTTGGATGTTCAGTTTGGATGCCCAGTGTTCAATTGCGGGTTAGAAGCGAGAGTAAGCCGTCTGTGAGACTTTTTATGGAGAGTCTGGTTCCTATTAACGCGACCTCGGCATGGAGGAGCTATGTTGGAGTCTGTTGTAGAGAGCGGGCTGGCGCTCATGTTCTTTGTAGATTGGTACGGTACCTCCATCGGTGTCGGAGGTTCGTGATGTCGGGTAGATATTACGGAGGGGAATCTGAGATATGCAACAACGGGATGATGAAGGTGGTAGCGAGGTTGGCGGTGGCGGCGGGATCGAGGCGAGGAGCGGTAGTGGAGGCGCGAGGTGGCGGCGAGGGGAGGAGGTGGAGCACATAGTTGAGTTGATGGAGGAGGAGGACCGTGCGGATGAGAAGTCCACGATGGCGAGCAGCTCGGACGAGGAGGACAATACTCTGAGGTGCTGTCCGGTCGTGGACTAATTATAATTTCGAAGACCTAACAATGAATGAAGGAACAGAGATGCATGGGAGTATCATGAGAGCGAGGTCGCGAGGGGCCATATATAAAGACAAGGAGGGCGTGATGGATGCGGTGAAATCTTGGTCAATGTCTCTTGGCGGCAATTCGAGGTAGTGAAGTCGGCAAAAAGACTCTGACGTGAAGTGCGTAGTTGGTTCGTGCCCATGGCGGTGCATCCATACAAGGGAAGTGGAGGGACTATTGGAAATGTTTCATAGTGACGAGCATAGCGCCTAGCCGGAGGAAGCGAGCAGAACACATAATCTGTCATCCACTTGGGTGGCAAATGTGTTTTATGGTCGGATCGTCGACAATCGCTTTCTGACCTCGATCCATAATCGAGCCGTGGAGGCGAGGTTTGATACAAGATTAGCTACGGAAGGCATGGAGAGCAAAAAGAACAGCTTTGCAAATACGGTTCGGGACATACGAGGCTTCTTACGAGAATATTCCACACTTGCTCGGGGCAATATCAAGTAGGAATCGATGACGGTCATCAACATTGCGGAGTTTCCGCGGATGGTGCGTCTTGGCAGGTAAATGGGTCTTCGGCGGGCCTTCTTCGCCCTCGGCGCATGCATAAATGCCTTCCGCACCGCATCACCCGGTCATTTGCATGGACGGCACATTCCTCCTGAGAAATACAAGGGCGATTCTAAGCGCAATCGCGGTGGGCGCCAACAACCGAGTTCTACGGTCGCATTGGCCTTTGTGGAGAAAAACACGGACGGTAGTCTTGGTTTCTTGAAAGAGTCAAGATGGCGATTGTCCAAGACCGCCCGATGTATGTGTCATCCATGACCGACATGCGGGGGTTCTTGAGGCGATCGTGGATATACAACAAGGGTCGACGTCGTGGGAGCAAACAAAGTGGCGGACACGAAGAGCGGTGGTGCATGAGGCACATGGGTGCCAATTTTTCCGTCGATTCGGGAACAAGGAACTTATGAACATGTTCAGCGGGCTGGCAAGCAGAACCAGCGGAGGAAGTTCGACTTCATTGTGGAGGGCGTTGGATGAACTAACCAAGAAGCAATCACTTGGATCCAAGGGATGGCGCTAGTTAAATCAAGGAACCCTATGGTCTACCACGAGCAAGGAGATGACCTGACCTTGTGTGCGCTCGACAAGCGCACCAAACATCCGGCGTGGTGGGGACAAGCATAAAGAGTTTCGCGATTTGGATACGACACGAGCCATTGAAGAAATGGTCCATTACGCATGACGAGGGCGGTTCCGCTATGGAATAATGACAACCAACTTTGGCGGAGATTTACAAGCGGGTAATGAAAGGCGAGATGCCTCCGTTGGTGGGCATTGTTGAGGTGTGTTACTAGGCACCCAAAGATATTTCGTTGAGCGGTACAAGGCCTCCGTTGCATGTATGTCGGACAATGCGCTGTCAGATTCGGACGGTTGTCTCTCGTACATGGCAAACAAGACACGGAAGGCACAGACACATCGCTTGACAGGAGAGTGGCGTGGAGCGGAGGTACCACGTGCCTGCGGTGATTGGGGTCAAGAGGTGCCCAGGAGAGGACTTCTCATCTGTGCATACTCAGAAGCAGCCGCATTGCGAGTGCTCTGCCCGAAGCCATGCTGCTGCACTTGCGTGCTCGCTGCGTGATTGCGCGACAAGCGAGACACACCGGTCATGTCGTCCGTACATCTCCCACTACTACTACAAGCAAAGTGTTCTCAACACGTGGCATAACGAGGTGTCTGGTGCGGGTCGATGGATCGTTCACGGCAGCCCCCCCTCCAGGGCATCGATGGGTACCGGACATCCGAATGTTGAAGCAGAAGGTCGGGCATCGAAGGACACGGCGTATTAGGAACGATATGGACGAGTCTGAGGCGCATCGTAATTGTGGATAATGCAATTCTATGTACCAATTATTTGTTGTCTCCGTCAATATATTTTCGATTCTATGTACCAGTTAATTGTTGTCCCCGTCAATGTATTTTCGATTCTATGTACCAGTTATTTGTTGTCCCCGTCAATGTATTTTCGATTCTATGTACCAGTTATTTGTTGTCCCCGTCAATGTATTTTCGATTCTATGTACCAGTTATTTGTTGTCCCCGTCAATGTATTTTTGATTCTATGTACCAGTTATTTGTTATCCCCGTTAATGTAATATTTGAATATGGAACATTGCATTACTTTTCATTTAATTCTCTGAAGTTGCAGCGTGTACCATTTAGTTATTATCCGATTTGTTTTATTTGCTTTCTAACCATGAATTTGCTTTGTAACCACTTGGCAGTGAGCGATGATGGCGAGAGTTAGGCGTCTTCTTGGCGCTACTCCCGAGCTGCTAGACCAGCACGTGGACTTGACCCACCGGTCTAGGTTGTCCGCAGTTGAGGGCCGGCGGCTGGGGACACTGCGGTCTCGGTCGAAGGAGTTTCTTCGGATCGACCAGCTGGGTTCCTGAGAAGTGCCGAGATTTGTACTCTTTACTTACATTAATGGAATTTTAACGACGCTACACACCACGTGCAAGTTCTGAGCTGCCGGCTTACTTCCGTTCTCACGGATGGTGGAGCAACGGCATGGAGGGCCCGTGACGTCACACGTTCTCGTCTGACCGGTCCTCGCCGGCCGCTCGTGGGCCGGTGGAGACCGAGACACACACGTTCCACTCCGCCGTGCGGAGAGATGGCTCCCACGTTGCGGGGCGTGTCGTACCTCCTCGGCCTCCCCTGCACGGGTCCTGCGGTTGTGCCGCTGCGCGCCTGGATTGGCGTGGCGATTGGAAGCGCGCGCCCAGTGGGTGACACCCGCAGCCGACCCGTCGTGCCCCACAAGCGAGATGAGAAGCCTGAAGTCGAAGCGTGGTTGCCCGGTTCCCGATTAGTACCTCGTTCATTGCAACGCGGATCGACCGAGTCGTGACAATCTTGTACCGATTCTTTGCGGTGCGCTTCTCCACCCGGAGGCTGACGAGGAGGACCTTGCACGCCACTTGGAGGTGTATCTGCTAGTCCTGTTCGGCTAGTACCTGTTCCCGTCCTCGCACGGTGACACGGTGGACCGGCTTTTGTCGAGTTCGCCCGGTTTATCGCCGACACCGGCGAACGAGTAACACATTTCGTTAAAATCTCTTCTGACGAGACATGTCTAACTTTGCGTTGTACCACGATGGTGCGATGGTCGTGGGGCTCTGCCGTGCTCGCGTGCACGCGTCTGGGTCTATCGAGGTGTCTCTAAGGTAAGCACACAGGCGCTGTTGACGGGCTGCGTTCTACTACTACAGCTGTGGTCCCGGGAGCACTTCTCCTTCTGTAGGCTCGAGGTTGACCAGGCGCCGTACTCACTCGACCTGTACCACGACCAGCCCCAGATCGACTGGCCCACTATGGGCCTCTACTGGGTTCAGCGACAGGTATGCCCCCTTGTATCTAACCCCCTACTTTGGACACTTTAATAAGATGCACTACTTTTTGTTCCGCAGCGGGTGTACGCCCACCTGCAGGTCAAGAAGTCGTACCCCAAGTTCGTTCGGGAGTTTGACAGGCTGCAGGCGGAGGACGTGCGGTGGACACCGTACAGCACGCGTGACATCCAGGCTCGAGCACCTCACGGGCTGTCCGAGCTTTGCTGGCGTGACCATCAGCTCTGGCTCACCCGTAAGGTCCTCCTCTTTGACCTGTGCGTCGAGGAGTACTCGCCACACCGGGTGCTGCGGCAGTTCGGCCTCTTCCAGACTTTCCCCCTGCAGACTACTCACACTGTCTCACGTGGCCGCGACAAGCAAGTGTCCGAGCACGATTTACCATTCAGCGGGATGAATGTTGTATGTAAATTGCCATTTTGCTGCGGAGATGACCCGGTCGGGGCATCCGGTAAACCTCCGTTCTTTAGGCGCATGATACCGTGGGCGATCACGATGGGACCGAGCAGCCCAGAAGAAGTGGGCGAGACCCCGGCCGTCTGGCGATTACATGGACTGGTTCGCGCCGTTGACTCGGCTTAGGGTTGGGTACACACCAGCAGAGTATGTCCCAGCTCGGCATCGGTGTCGAGACGTACCCTTCCACAGATGTCGGGGAGAAGCGTTGCGGTAAGGGTCACCCGTCACCCTACGTATGTTTTTATGTAAATTAACTCATATCAAGCGGCATTACTTGCGAGCACGTCTTGCGAGGCGATGATATGCGGGGCTGGAGTCCGTGTTGGCGGGCCTCGGCGGACGTCGTGCTCACCCGTTCAGCAGCTGAAACTTTTAGTTTGCTGCGCGACACGGTCAGGGCGGATGTGCCGCCTACTCACCGCCGGGGGCGAGGCGTGGTCGCGGCGCAACACCACGCCGCCGGCCAGCACCTCCCCCGCCTAGTGGAGCCGTGCCCACACCTCGCCCAGCGAAGTCGGCCCTGCTTGCCCGCGTCACCCAAGACGTGCCCTCGTGTCCTCCTCCACGAGCCGCATGTATACGGTGGGGTGACGCGGCGATCTTCGTCTCGCATAGCCGCGATGTCGAGGGTGGGGTGGCGAGGCGATCTTAAATCTCGAGCGCAGCGAGTCCCCACGGTGGTGTCGGCTACTCGAGCCTCTGACGACATTAGCGAGATCTGAGTTTCGACATGGACGAGTTCATGTCCACCGAGTACCACGCCCACCACCCAGCGAGACACCGAGCCGCGGCAGACTCGCTACCCCACGAGGAGCGGGGCGGGCTAGGAGGGTCGTCCGTCCGTCGTCGCCACTCACGTGCCCAACGAGTAGATCGGGAGGCGTCGTCGTGATGACTTATTATGCTGCTTGTACTTTTGTAATTTATTTATCTTCACACCATGTTGTCTAACTATCTGAACTAAGTGCTTGCATTTGCGTAGGTTATCTTTTCTTAGCCATGTAAATGCGGCTTATTTTTTCGATTTTCGCAACCGATGCGAACAACGCCGACTAGCTCGACAATATATAAGTGGTAGCCAGCGTTGCATAGGTTTCGTGGGCACTCTTTCGATTTCGTGGCCAATGGATAAAGGGACCTGCATCTCTACTGGGGCACACTGCCCGAAGGTAAATATCGCCTTTAAATGGGGCGTCATACGATATGTCAGGAAGCACACTGCCCTAAGTTAAATATCGCCCCGAAATGGGGCGATCGCCCTGAAATGGGGTGATCGCCCCATACCTAGGCGATATCTACCCTTTATAATCTTGGCCTTCGCCATGACCTCGCCTGACCAAACCAACAATAAACATCAGCTGAATCTACACAAATTAGGGCACAATGTCGTTCTACCGTCGCCTCTTCAGCAAGCACAAGTCATCCCGCCCCGAATATCCGGATGCCAGTAGCGTCGACGCCCCTGTTCCACCGGGTTGCCCCGACAAATCATTCGCAACCTACGGCGAAGATGATATAGTCTACCCATGGAGACACGGCCGCGCGCGCTCACTCTTTGTTGTGGCCGCACCTATGAGGTAAACCTCTTGGTGTCCACTGTCTGAGGTAACACTACCATCTCATGCATCGTTCTTTCTTTTCTCGGCTAGCGACCGGTGTTGCTTCTTCCAATGGATCGACGGGCCGGAACTACGTGACTACGAATTTCTCTACAACTGCCACGACGCCTACCCCGCTTCGCCCCAGAACTTCATCCGGTGGGAGGCCGCGGGATATGTCCTTTTCTAGATCGACGAGAGCTCGGGGCGGTGGGCAAGGGCCAACCAATCGGTGAGTTTCATCGTCATACTTATGTTAAACTCACAAATTAGTAGTTCTAAGCAGTTCATCGCACACAAGAGTTCAAAAGGACACTTGCGAATGTGCTCAAGTCAAAGGAGAAACCTCCTCCGGGCCACCAAAGCCCGACCTTTGCGAACATGGCACGGAGGCGGTGGTTGATACACGCCACGATGATCTAGCGAGCAGGAGATTCTCGGTGCCCTTGGCGAGGATGAATGGTGCGGCTACTTCAATGGGTGGACCGGAGGCGTACCACCCACATCTCATGCTTCTGTATGGGATAAGCTGGGGAACAACCCTCTCCGTGGTGCCACTACCGCCCAGAAAAGCCAAACCCCGAATACGCCTACGGTGTTATTCAACGACCAAAGCGGGCATACTGTATTGACTGCAGGGCACGCTTCCGGTTGTTCAAGGATAAGCCCAACACAAAGCTCCTTCACCATATAGTGGAGTGCGAGCCGAAACAGAGCAGGCGTGTCTGCATGTCTCCGCCAACGGCCAACACAGCAGAGGTGCAGGAGGGTTCCTCTTCTCGAAGAAGAAGGGACAAGGGGAAGCAGCCGACCGAGGTCCGCAACACGCAACAAATCCTTGACTCGTTGCGCAGACCATCCGGGAATCCGGGTGGTATTAACATAGGGGACGCTGGGAATCGGGATGACATGCCCATATGGGAGGGCAGAAATCCACATAAAAAAGACCAAAAAATTATATCTTATACACCCGAGACATACGGCATAGGCCACCCAATCGGCGACAGCTGGGAGCACTGCGGATCCCCATGGAGTTCTTTCAAAGTAGGGATTGAGCGGTGTCCGAGGACTGGTCATAATATTAGAACGGGTCGGTAATATGCGAGAAAATGTCTTACATCATTCATTTGTGCCAGATAGGCGGAATGATCATTTGTTCCACCATGACGACAGTGCTTTCGTTAGTTAGTTAAATCCTTCACTGTTGTAATGCCCTTGTAATATAATCTAATCTATTGCTTATTTTATCATCTGAATTTTCGGTGTATGTGCCCTTATATATATATTGTTTGAATTTTAAAAAATTCCTCAGATCTTAAAATCATTTGAAATTTTTATGGTAATATAAATGATTTATCACGAACCTCCATAAAAAGTTTCAAAATTTTTCGACGTCGTAAAAGTTACATGGTTTCGTGGCTGCGAGTGCCTTTTCCGATTTTCGCAACAAAAAGCCGGGGCAACGTCTGGCCATCTCGCCCATATGTAAATGGTAGCCCGCATTGCGTAGGCCGCCCTTGATTTTTTTTGTAATTTTTGGACCGTGTCCGGCCTGTCCTGCAGGGCTACGAATACCCCTAAGTGGTCACGATTTCCGTGGTTTCGTGGCCGCGAGTGCCTTTTTCGATTTTCGCAACAAAATGCGGAGAACGCGTCTGGCCATCTCGCCCATACGTAAGTGGTAGCCCGCATTGCGTAGGCCGTTCTTGATTTTTTCCGTAATTTTTGGACCGTGTCCGGCTTTGTCCCTTGAGGCTCGAAAACCCTAAGTGGCCACGATTTCCGTGGTTTTGTGGCCATGAGTGCCTTTTCCGATTTTTGCAACAAAAAGCCGGCCAGCGTCCGCCATCTCGCCCATACGTAAGTGGTAGCCCGCATTGCGTAGGCCGCCCTTGATTTTTTCCGTACTTTTTGGACCGTGTCCGGCCTATCCCGCGTGGCTACGAAAACCCCTAAGTGGCCACGATTTTTCGTGGTTTCGTGGCGCGAGTGCCTTTTCGATTTTCGCAACAAAAGCGGGGCAACATCCGCCATCTCGACTGCTGAAGTGGTATCCCGTTGCGTGGGCGCCCTTGCTTTTTCCGTATTTTTTCGCCATATTCAGCGGACCCTCGAGACTACGAAAATCGTAAGTGAGATGCATATCACTAACGAACTAAATTAATTTTTTCGGTTCATTATATGACAATAAGTTTTTTTTTCCTAAATTTTTCCGCTTCAATACAACAATTATTGTACAAACAATGTAAAACAAAAATTGCAAAAAAAAATTATGCGATCTGCTTGAGCGTCGGTACAATTTTCTTTTCTTTTTTACTTCTGCCGTTAGCTTTCGAAATTTTGCCGTTAGGGTACCCACCATCGCGACACGTGCAGGCGATCGTACAACTAGAGGCGAAGCGAGGGTAGATTTGAAATTTTGTTGCCGCGCCGCTTAGTTCTGAAAAAACGATTAAAAATAAATATTAAATAAAAAAAAATCCTAGCGTCACACCTCTTACTTACTCAATGTGGAGATCAAACACCGTTATAGGACAACTTTTTCTGGTTGCTTCTACACACTATGGTTGATTCGATTTACTACGGCTCATTACCCGAGTGTAATGGTGTTATCCTTATATCATAACCGATGTGGATTTTAAAATTTCTGATAGTGCTACTGTTCTGATAAAAGGCCTGATCAGTAAATTTCAACTGAATGAAAAATGATGCAAAATACATTAGAAATTTTTTGTGGATAGTCATGACACATCAATAATATTTCTGTAAAATTTTTAGATGATAATCAAGCCTGAGGAATTTTTAAAAATTTAGACAGTGCTATTGAAGGTTGATCAACAAATTTCAAACAAATGAAAAATGGTTCAAACCATGTTAGAAAATTTTGAATTTTTTTGTGGATGGACTTGATGGATCACTAATGTTTTTCATAAAATTTTTAGATAATTATTAACCTTAAGGAATTTTTAAAAATTATGACAGTACTATTGTCCTGATAAAAGCTGTATGGTGCTACAAGTATTTCTTCATAGATTTGATTGAGCAATCAAAACAAGTTTACAATTTTTGAAACTTTTATATAAGGGTGATGAGGCAATTTTTAATCTCTCATAAAAATTATGGTTCATGATCACACTCGAGCGAATTTATAAAATTCTAACACGGTTACTATCTCAGTTATGTTCATTTAGTTTTTGAATTTTTAAATATAACAAATGCAGTTCAATTCTTTTGGAATTGTTTTTTGCACGGTCCTAGACTACTAAAGATAGTTCCATAGAATTTTCAAAGCATAATCAAGCTTGTACAATTTTATAAAAATCTGAGAGTATTTCTGCTATTTTTATTAAACATCTAAAAAATTCGGTTTTTTAAGAAAATTTTATGAAATATGGCATTGTTAAGGGTTATTGACCCAAATTCGGTCCTTAAAAGTTAAAATACCCAAGATTTTGGTGAAATTTCTGAAATTGCTATAGCAATTTGATTTTTTTATTTTTTTAGCCGGTCGGGATTTTAAATCTTATCCTCGCCCGAAATCCAAAATCTCGAACAAAATTTCTAAGATTTCACCGGGATTTTAAATTATAATCCGTGTAGACTTGACTACGTAATCGCTCTCCCATGCATTTAACTCATAAGACTGCGTGCATCAACGCCCCGATATTGTGGGATGGAATCCAGCCATACTTTGATCAGTTAGTAATAAATATAAAAAATGTGGCAAGTAATACTACCTTTCCTATTGTTGGCAGAATTCACGCCTGGATCGTTTGAGCCGAGCTGGCGGCTCGGCTCAATTTTTTTTGCGTTTTGGTCTTTTCAGAAATTACGAATAGGTCCTTCGTGATTTTTTATAAGGGGAAGATATTTTTTTCCTAAATCGCGTTTGGGTCCCGTGTGCGCCATTTTATGGAAAAAAACTCCCGTTAAATTCAAATCGCGAACAAACCCTTTTCTAATTTTTCAGGATAGCGGACAGGTCCAAAAACGTAACAATCAGGTCCTTGCTCCTTACGTCTAGATCCATTCTCCATTTTTCCCGGGAAAAAATGTTTTCGTCACCAGAAATATGTGTGCAGATCTATCTCTAGACTTTTTTCCTAGCTCGATTTCCCATCTCGATCTCTGATATTTTTTAAAACATGAATTATTGCTCGGTGAACGCGTAGAGTGTTAGACTCGATAAAAGAAGGTCGTTGTCTCTAATAATTTTTCACCCTTTTCCCTCTAGACTTTTTCCCCACCGCGGTTTTCCAGCTCGGTCTCCAATATTTTCCAGATAATTCATCGAAAGAGGTATTTCTACAACTCTAGCTTTCTATTTTCCCCCCGTTTCGCTCATTATTTCAACGATTTAAAAAATAAGACGCCGCCGAAAAAAAGAAAATTTTTCTACGAAAAAAGGCACGTGCGAAAAATTTTGTGTTCTTTCAGCCGTTTCGCTCATCATTTCGACGATTTAAAAAATAAAACGCCGCCGAGAAAAAAGAAATTTTCCGTGCGAAAAAACGATTTCTGATATTTTTTAAAACATGTATTATTACTCGGTGAATGCGTAGAGTGTTGGACTCGACAAAAGAAGGTTGTCATCTCTAATAATTTTTCACCCTTTTCCCTCTAGACTTTTTCCCACCGCGGTTTTCCAGCTCGGTCTCCAATATTTTTCAAATAATTCGTCGAAAAAGATATTTCTACAACTCTATCTCTCTATTTTTTTCCCCGTTTCGCTCATTATTTCGACGATTTAAAAAATAAAACGCCGCCGAAAAAAAAAAAAAATTTTCTAAGAAAAAACGAAGCGCGTGGCGTGTTACGCCGCGAAAAATTTTCTAGTATACTCTATTTCTGATGTTGATGTTACGGTTGAGCAAACCATCCTGTGGTATGAGGTAACCAATGACGTACAACTTAGGGTGACGAGGAAGAGTGTAGCAGTGTAAAAAAAAGGGAAATTTGTATATTACTTTTCTACATTATGATGATGACTTTGATCGATCAAGTGGAAGGATAGCAGAAGAGCATAACGACTTGACCTGATCCTTTTAATTCTAGCTTGCAAGCATGGACCGCCAGTAGTATGTAACTGAATTAATTTCGGCAGCAGCTCGTATAGTCGTATTCCAATTCCAAATTAGGATTAGAACAGTACCTCGCTGCTAGAAACTATACTTGGTTCACCAATATCGGTCGACGTAAAGGGCACTCCTATATCTTTCCGGGTAGATAATTACTGGACTCGTCGAAAAATTGCATCGGGGGAGAATGGTTGGCTACTTGACTGGCGACCTGAAATGTGGCAAGTCACAAGTCTAACCTGATAGAATCTCTCGTGGCACTCTCGCCTTCGATCGAGGTTGCCTGGCATTAATTACTATCTAAGAACAACATGCAAAGTCGCAGACTTCGCACTCAACAGCAACCGGTGACAGCGGGTTGGGCTAGTCATGAATCGTGATTGACTCCAGCGACGACCGTAACACATGTGATGGGCCTAGTAGTGTCCCTGAACTTCTTATCCGATACAGCGGCAGTACTGACTTGCAGTATGCTAGCCAAGTATTGTTGGAGAGAAGGTATATATCTGAACTCTCTGGGTGGTATGCATATATGCAAGGTACGTGGAGCCACTCTTGCAGTCTTCGATCTGTTCGCGCGATCAAATCTGCGTTCCTTGTGGCCACCAGCAATCAGCGACCGGCGACCGCAGTTGGCTCCATCAACGACCGTAACATCCGATCAAATCTGGCTCCATCAACGACCGTAACATCCGATGGGACTAGTGACTAGTGAGTAGTGACCCTGGTCTGGTCCCTGGACTTACTACATCTACATCCCTCGGTATGACTGATTGAACGGCGTTACTATCATGTTCGGTGCTTGGTGTTGAGGTCGCGTTTATATATAGTCGCGTTTGATACAAATGCACGAAGCCATTGTCGATCCCGTAACATCGAACCCCAACACAAACAGCACACAGACAAGCTGACCGGCACAACAATGAGCTCGACTGTAGTACTAGTTAGCGCCATGTTTTTTGTGCTGGTGGGCTTAGCTGCTACGCCGCGAGCATCGGCCGCAGTCACTGTAGCTGCCGGAGGGATCTTATCTATCCCTTCTAATGACTCCCTGGCTCATTGCCTCTCCAGTTGCGGAGACGTAGGCATCTCCTACCCTTTCGGGATAGAGTCTGGGTGCTTCCGACAAGGCTTCGAGCTTATTTGCAACCATTCCACTCAGCCACCCAAGCTCTTTCTAGGCAACACCACCACTCAGCTCACTGACCTAGATTCATCTAACCTTGATGCTTACACACCTGTGTTCTTCAACATTACGATGCGACCAGGCATGAATACCTACAACATGTCCTGGAAATCCCCTGCTATGGGTATTAACATAACTAAAGATAACACTTTCTACGTTATCGGCTGTGATTTCGATGTCACGCTGTCCGAGTATGGTACGAGAGACTTGCTTGGTTCTTGCATGAGTAGATGCGACGGTGGGAAGCTACCAAATGGAGGGCCTTGTATTGGGTTGGGCTGCTGCGCCATCCCCTTAACAAGGGACCTGCCAACTGGCTTTCTGTCTACACTAGTCCGCGCTGGTGCTACGGCAGCACAATCAGATCAGCTGCACCCTGGCATCATAGCTTTCATGTCGTGGGGTGACTACTCCAATACCAGCGATCTTTTCTCAGGTTGGACAAATGCAAGCAAAATTGAAGGCGCGGCACTTTCTATTGCCATCGTGGACCAACCAAGCTGTGAAAGTGCGCGAAAGAATAATGCAAGTTATGCTTGTAACGACAAAAGCGAGTGCCATGATAAATCGTCCGGAGGAGGTTACTGGTGTCGGTGCTCTTATCGAACCAGAGACAATCCTTACATTATGGATGGCTGCTCTCAAGGTTCTCTCTCTCTCTCATCTCAATGTAGTCCTTACAACGTGACTTACCAGAAAAAAATGCGAAGAAATCGGATAATAATTCTCTCATAAAGCAAGACTTCAAATGATACATAAATTGAGACTTGATACAGTACAGCATCCTTCATTTTTCTACTTGTTTGAAATAACTTAGATAACTAGAAAAAATAGTACTGAAAGTAGATCACCACACGTAATCAGTTTAAAGGATTGGATCTTTTCTCCTAATTGGCATAACCGCATGAGTTTCTTTTTGAAAAAAGGAGAAATTTTCATTAGAATTTTAAGCAGTTACAGGTAACATGGCCATTCTTTTATGTACTTTAATCAATAAAAATCACAAAAAGCCAAAAGGTACATTAGAAAAATTTCGATTCTTTTGTTTTTACAAGTACACTTACGTTCCACTATCTACCAAATCTTACACCCTAAAAATGATTTTATATATAGAAAATTCCTTATTTGCTATGCAAAATTCCTAGTTTTCTTAATATGGCACTGGAGATCAATTGCTCTTTCCTCAAGTGCCACCGGATGAGGTTGCATTGTCCTCTGATACCATTACTGTCCATCTTCCGTCAATGGGTTGTTAAGCTGCAAAAAAACCAAAATACCCTTCTTCTTTCTCATCTTCCTCAGCCTGTGATGACTAGGTCCACATGCAAGAGAGATTTTCAAACACAGAAATATAAATTACACATGGGCTCTTCATGTCATATATAGGATTAGAACGCTCCACATGTCATAGGATTAGAGAAGAGATAGGAGGAGGATAACCCCAGTGCCTCTTCATTCTAAACAAAGAGCGATACAAAGGGAGAAACAGGGAGACGCACGGGCTCCTCTGTAAAGTTCTCTGGCGAGCGGCGGCCATCAAGACAGTGATGACCAGAAAAACAGAATAAGAGGAGGGAGTGGATTCCCTAGGTGGTTGCAGTGTCGCCCAAGACTCAACAGAGAGCGGCGGCGGCGGCGGTTATAGGTTGCAATTGACCGGTGTGTGAGAATCAGTGGAGGGTGTGGATGCTATGGACGCAAGGAATTGAAGTGCAGCCTACCGGTGGAGGAGATCGAAAACGGTTTTCGAGGAACATTCAATTGGTCGGTTGGTTTTCGTAACAAATCAAGATTTTTGTTGAAAACCGAACAGTTTTTTTATTTTTTTAAATGTTTTTATTATTTTGTTTTTACCAGTAGACTTATCTTCAACTTTCTAGCGAATCTTACTCCCTCCGATCATTTTATATATATTCTGTATTTGCCCTGCAAAGTTCCTAGTTTCTCTAATATGACATTGGAAACCTGCTCTTTCCTCAAGTACCACTCGGATGGGATTACTGACAAGTTTCTCGGCGGCGCACTGGAGCTTTGTCTCGGATGAGATTACTGACAAGAATTTTATATATAGAAAATTCTTTATTTGCCATGCGAGCGTTGTCAAGGCGGAGCCCAGGAGCTTCTGGCCTTCTGGGCGACGCGGTGGCAGCCCACCCAAGGGAGAAGACAAGAGCGGCAAGATGGGTATTTCGAAGAAAAACTGACAAGTTTCCGTGTGCTAACATCTAATTGATCTAATAGAGCCAACGGAAGTGGCATGAAAGGGACACAAAAAGTTT
Source organism: Guadua angustifolia (assembly GCA_036346375.1). Lineage (NCBI taxonomy): Eukaryota > Viridiplantae > Streptophyta > Magnoliopsida > Poales > Poaceae > Guadua > Guadua angustifolia. Next base: position 16,630 of record JAYEVE010001035.1, read on the forward strand.
TTTCGGTGGCATATAAAGAAACACAAGTTTTTCAGTGCCATATAAGGGAAACTGAGAACTTTGCATGGCAAATAAGGATTTTCCTCTTTTATATAATGTGCACAAATGTTTCAATAGATTCAACTTTATTTTTGTACCAACAATTAGTCCAACAATATGTTGAGACAAAAAGGTGATAAGTTGAATTCATATTTGAAAGTACTTTCTTATTGTCATGATTTTGTAGTTATAAAAAATCTATATTATAGAAGAATTAATGGTCAAAATTCAATCTTGGAAACCACATCTTATAGAAATCAATGGAGTATAATTTCTTCAGTGATAATATACACATGCAAGCTGTATCTCTAGTCTAATTCTAGCTGGCACTCCCCTTTTTAACTTCTATGCTCAATGTTGATCTATCCAGTACTAGAACCAGCTTACAACCCCAACCCTAAAGGAGGATGCAAGAGAGTATGTGGGAACACAAGCATTCCCTTCCCTTTTGGGCTGGAAGAAGGTTGCTATGCGCTTGAAAAGTTTCGACTTAACTGCATGTCAGGAAACATCACCATCCTTGACCAATATAGGGTAAAGTATGTTGTGGCCAATGTTTCAGTCAACGAAGGATATTTGAGTGTTAACATGCTGAACAATTCAAATTCCAACAACGAAGGATATTTGAGTGTTAACATGCTGAACAATTCAAATTCCAACAACGAAGTGACAATAGATGCTCCAACTGAGGACGGTAGCTACACTCAATCAGACAGCCCTCTGTATGACCTCTTCGATTTAAGAGAATACCCTATGAAGATGTGGTGGGCTGTTACAAATTTAACATGTGCAGTAGCTATGAGCATGCAAAACAGGGATACGTACGCGTGCCGCAGTATCAACAGTATTTGCATTAATGTCACACATGGGAATGGGAAAGAGACGGTTCAGCTGGGCTATCGTTGCAAGTGCTCTCAAGGCTTTGAAGGAAATCCATACGTACGAGGTGGCTGTAAAGGTAAACTCACTCTTCCTTTCTGTTCAAATTGCAACTAACTGCATGCTTTTCCCAGTTCACGAGATGGTTGACTGAAACTTGGATAGCGAAACATCTAATGAGATCCATGTGATTTAATTCCTTGGCCATCTTGATCCAAAGAGTTGATTATTCCCTTCTTTAGATGGAATCGGAGTCCTATTAACTAGCTAGATGGCCAATTGAGGAAAAGTGGGCAAGTAGGCAATATACTTAACACTTCCCCTCACGTCATTAGCCATAAGACGTGGATTCAAAGCAGGTCCCATTTTTTTAATATTGCATTAGCCAAGCAGTGAACTCATGACTCTTTCCTCCAATACCACGTTAAATTTCATACAACTAGTTCACATAAAAGTTTAAGCACCTAAGAAAAGGTGGGTGATATAATAACAATCGGAAAACAGTTTTTGTCCTTGATTATTTCAGAGAGCTGCTCCCCATCCTCATGCTTGCATAGCAGGGTGAAAGGACCCATTTATATTAATCTTCAAGTTCTAATTAAGTATTTTACACATGGCTGTAGGATCGAGGAGGCCAATTAGAAAGGGGTAAGTAGGTGGTTTTAAACTTCTCTTTGGCCAAAACTGATTTTATGTATGGAAGCATAAATTAAATAAGTTTTGCACAATTAAGGTATAAATCAACTAATCCCACTAAGGACAAGGTGGCTGTAAAGGTAAACTCACTCTTCCTTTCAATTCAAATTGCAACCAACTGCGTGCTTTTCCTAGAACCTGAGATGGTTGACTGAAACTTGGATAGCGAAACATCCAATGAGATCCATGTGATGCAATTCTTTAGCACAACATTTCTTTTGAGCAACTTGTAATTCATGCATACATCTATCACCACCCATATATCATCAATGAGAATTTTGTACAGATGTCGACGAATGCTCATTACCAAACTACTGCAATGGCAAGTGTCAAAATTTTCCCGGAGGCTATAGATGCACATCGCAACACAATCTTCTTTTGGGTAAGTCATAGCCAACAGAATCCCCATCAATGCAATTACGATTAAGTTAACCAAATGCAAAGTGTTTTCATGACAACAATGAATTGATGTAGGAATTGCCATTGGAATTGGTTGTGGCCTTGGCTCCATAATTATTGCATTGGGTGCAATTGTACTTGCCAATAAGTGGAAGAAAGGCATCCAGAGAAGAATAAGAAGAGCATACTTCAAGAAAAATCAAGGGCTGCTATTGGAGCAATTAATTTCAGATGAAAATGCTACAAATAAAACAAAGATATTCTCCTTAGAGGAACTAGAGGAGGCGACCAACAACTTTGATGCTACTCGTGTTCTTGGTTGTGGAGGACATGGCACAGTTTACAAAGGAATACTATCTGATCGGCGTGTGGTGGCCATTAAAAAATCAAAAATTGTGGAGCAAGCTGAGATAGACCAATTTATCAATGAGGTTGCTATCTTGTCTCAGATCATCCACCGCAATGTGGTGAAGTTATTTGGTTGTTGTCTCGAATCTGAGGTGCCCTTATTGGTCTATGAGTTCATCTCTAATGGCACACTATATGACCTTCTTCACACTGATGTTAGCATTAAATGCTTATTGTCATGGGATGATCGCATTAAGATTGCAGTTGAAGCAGCAGGGGCACTTGCTTACCTACATTCAGCTGCTGCAATACCAATATTCCACAGAGATGTGAAATCTTCAAACATACTCCTAGATGGCAGCTTCACCACAAAGGTTTCCGACTTTGGTGCTTCAAGATCTATTTCACTCGATGAGAGTCGTGTGGTGACTACTGTCCAAGGCACATTTGGTTACTTAGATCCAGAGTATTACTATACTAGCCAACTAACTGAGAAGAGTGATGTATATAGTTTTGGAGTGATACTTGTGGAACTTTTGACAAGAAAGAAACCAATTTTTATAAATGATCTAGGTGCAAAACAAAGCTTGTCTCATTACTTCGTTGAAGGACTTCAAGAGGGGGTTGTCATGGAAATAATGGATTCTCAGGTTATGGAAGAGGCAAACCAGGAAGAGATAGATGATATTGCCTCACTTGCACAAGCATGCTTGAGGGTCAAAGGAGGAGAAAGACCTACTATGAAAGAAGTAGAGATGAGGTTGCAGTTCCTGAGAACTCAGAGGCTAAGAAAGTTCCAATTGATCCAAGGAAACGATGGAGAGAGAGAGAATTTGACATGTCCAAAGGGTAGTAACTCCCATGCACAGATAAATTATATCAGAACTGTTGGTTTAACATCCGAAGGCATATCTGGGTGCTACACTCTGGAGCAAGAATTATCATCCTCTGTCATTTTGCCCCGCTAACTATATATGTGCAAAAACACAATAAGTGCTTCCTGTGACATATCTGTATATTTCTTTGAAGAGTTATGATAAGTACTTACCATCAGACAAGAATGTATGTAATTGCACCTCATATATATTTGCAGAATGCATCATCTGTAGAGCATGTCACATGGATACTTTTAATATCTATTAGTAATATGCATTAAGGTACACTCTAATATACATCTTGTATTTAAACTATTGTGGTGCAGAAAAAAGGTATGTAGCATTTCAACAAGTCGAGTAATAATTTTGTACCTCCCATTTCCGATGGGTTACTCCATAGAGGTTCTGATGGTCAAGACAGGCAATATACATCGCTGTATTGTTACATAGAAATAACAAGATTAATGATTTAAAAGTCGGAACTGAGAAGTACTAGGAAAACCTATATCCCAATATCAGGGAAGAAAGAACTCTTCCGTAACATGTTTTTGCGTTACAAGTATGAACGGAACAGCTCACATCTTTCATTCACAAAATCCTAAACTGCAGAGCCACCTTTTTTTTGGGCAAATAAGGATTTTCCTCTTTTATATAAGGTGCACAAACATTTCAAGAGATTCAACTTTATTTTTTTACCAACAATTAGTCCAACAATATGTAGGTTCTGTGAGACAAAAAGGCGATAAGTTGAATTCATATTTGAAACTACTTTCTTATTGTCATGATTTTGTAGTTATAAAAAATCTATATTATAGAAGAACTAATGGTCAAAATTCAATCTTGTGGCCAACGTTTCAGTGAACGAAGGATATCTAAGTGTTAGAAACGTGCAAAGAAATTCAAGTTCCAACACCGAAGTGGTAATCGGGGACGATAGTGAATTTAAAGAAGACGACCCTCTGAGTGACCTTTTCAATATAAGAGAATACGATATATGAAGATGTCATGGGCTGTTACAGATTTAACATGCGCAATAGCTATGCGCATGCAAAACAGGGATAGTACGTGTGCTGCAGTGTCAACAGTACTTGCCTTTATGTCACACATGGGAATGAGAATGGTAGATTCTGCTTGGCTATCATTGCAAGTGCTCCCAAGGCTTTGAAGGAAATCCGTACGTACAAGGTGGCTGTAAAGGTAGACTCACTCTTCCATTCCATTCAAATTGTAACTAACTGATGCTTTTCCTAGTAGATGAGATGGTTGACTGAAACATGGATAGCGAAACACCTAATGAGATCCATGTGATTTAATTCCTTGGCCATCTTGATCCAAAGAGTTGATTATTCCCTTCTTTAGATGGAATTGGAGTCCTATAAACTAGCTAGATGGCCAATTGAGGAAAAGTGGGCAAGTAGGCAATATACTTAACACTTCCTCTCACGTCATTAGCCACAAGACGTGGATTCAAAGAGGGTCCCATTTTTTTTTTAATATTGCATTAGCCAAGCAGTGAACTCAGGACACTCTCCTCCAATACCATGTTAAGTTTCATACAACAACTAGTTCACATAAAAGTTTAAGCTCCTAAGAAAAGGTGGGTGATATAATAACAATGGGAAAACAGTTTTTGTCCCAGATTATTTCAGAGAGCTGCTCCCCATCCTCATGCTTGCATAGCAGAGTGAAAGGAACCATTTATATTAATCTTCAAGTTCTAATTAAGTACTTTACACATGGCTGTAGGATCGAGGAGGCCAATTAGAAAGGGGTAAGTAGGTGGTTTTAAACTTCTCTTTGGCCAAAACTGATTTTATATATGGAAGCATAAATTAAATAAGTTTTGCACAATTAAGGCATAAATCAACTAATCTCACTAAGGGCAAGGTGCTGTCCGTATAGGTGTATATGAGATGCCCTCTTCACAACCATAGGGTTTACTCAATATGGATTAGGCATGAATAAAACCTTTGCAAAAAAAAAATCTTTTAAAGCAAAAGGAATATTCAATTAATATCAACTCATTAAAGAAAATGGAGGGCATGCTTAAGTTAAGAACATGTTCCTTTCATATATAAAGCGCACACATAGTGTTTGAGTTCCGAGATCATAAAATAGCTGAAACAAATCTAAATTGTTGAAAATGGGTTGTCCATTTAACTAAAAGGTTCTTTTTACATAAATTACTATAATAAAATCTACAAATTTTGTTGGTAAAATTGAGAAATGTGCAAAGAATATGGTTTTAACCAACATTAGACACCTCCATCATGTATACAACCAACCGCATACTATATATGTTCCGATATATGTCGATTTAGAATGTACGGTTTCAAGAATTTAGCCACTAATATACAGAGTATGTAAATTTGCATGATAAAATAATATTGGCAGACATGACATCAAAAGTATTTACATATACTTTTTATTCGTCTTACTAATATATAATTATAAAAAATAATTGCTAATGGTGTATATTAGAGATTGTGAAAATGTTCACCTGGTTACCAAGGAAACCCACATGTCCAAGATGGTTGCACAGGTCTGCGCCAACACCCCCCACACCTAAAAAAAGTACATATTATGGGATGGATATAGTACGTACAACTTTTAGTAAAAAAAAATCAAACATCTTCCTCTCTTACTACCGTTTCACTCCCTACCACTCCCACTTGTAGGATGAATGGATGATGGAAAAAGTGTACATAAAGTGCATAACTTACATACACATGTACCATAGTCACTCATATGTTATATAATTTTTATTCATAACCATCAATTAGCACTCGGTTTCCTTCTATTTACAGATATCGACGAGTGTAAACTAGCAAATTATTGTAATGGCATATGTCAGAATTTTCCTGAAGGCTATAGTTGCACAAATTGCACTCACGGAAAAGAGTTTGATCCAACGAAAGGGAAATGTGCGATATCAGCTAAGAGACGCAATCTTCTTCTAGGTAAGTCAGAACAAACTGAATACCTTAAGCAGAACAGTTACAATTCACAAAATGCATCCATGCGTTCATGAATACAACTATTGGATGTAGGTATTGCAATTGGAACCGGTTGCGGCCTTGGATCCATAATTCTTGCATACAGTGCAACCGTACTTGCCAACAAGTGGAAGAATGGCATCCAAAAGAGAATCCGAAGAGCATACTTTAAGAAAAACCAAGGCCCACTGTTGGAGCAACTAATCTCAGATGAAAGCACTACAGACAAAACAAAGATATTTGCCTTGGAGGAACTAGAGAAGGCAACCAACAACTTCGATGTTGCTCCTGTTCTTGGCTGTGGAGGACATGGCACAATTTATAAAGGTATTTTATCCGATCAACGTGTGGTGGCAATTAAAAGGTCAAAAATAGTGGAGCAAATTGAGATAGACCAATTTATCAACAAGGTTGTCATCCTATCGCAAATCATTCATCGCAATGTGGTGAAGCTTTTTGGTTGTTGTCTCAAAACAGAGGTACCTTTGCTGGTCTATGAGTTCATATCTAATGTCACACTATATGACCTGCTTCACGCCAATGTAAATGTTAAATGCTTGCTGTCAAGGGATGATCGCATTATGATTGCGGTAGAAGCTGCAGGTGCTCTTGCTTATCTCCACTCAGCTGCTGCAATACCAATTTTCCATAGAGGTGTCAAATCTTCCAATATACTCTTAGATGACAACTTTACTCCAAAGGTTTCCGACTTTGGTGCTTCAAGATCTGTATCACTTGATCAGACTCACGTGATGACAATTGTACAAGGCACATTTGGTTACTTAGACCCGGAGTACTACCACACTGGCCAATTGACCGAGAAGTGTGATGTTTATAGTTTTGGTGTAATACTTGTCGAGCTTCTGGTAAGAAAGAAACCCATTTTTGTTAATGATCTAGGTACAAAACAGAGTTTGTCTCATTACTTTGTGGAAGGGCTTCAGCAGGGAGTTCTTATGGAGATCATGGATTCCCAAGTTGTGGAAGAGGCAAACCAAGAGGAAATTGATGATATTGCCTCAATCGCAGAAACATGCTTGAAAACCAGAGGAGGAGAGAGACCTACCATGAAAGAAGTAGAAATGAGGTTGCAGTTACTTAGAACTACAAGACTAAGAAGGTGCCAACTTTTCCCAAGAAAGGATGGAGGGATTGAGCCTTTTCGATGCCTCAATACCAGTAGCTCTCATGCACAGAGCAAATTTATCAAGTTGTGGATTCCCAAGTTGTGGAAGAGGCAAACCAAGAGGAAAATTGATGATATTGCCTCAATCGCAGAAACATGCTTGAAAACCAGAGGAGGAGAGAGACCTACCATGAAAGAAGTAGAAATGAGGTTGCAGTGACTTAGAACTACAAGACTAAGAAGGTGCCAACTTTTCCCAAGAAAGGATGGAGGGATTGAGCCTTTTCTATGCCTCAATACCAGTAGCTCTCACGCACAGAGCAATTTTACCAATGCAGTTGATTTAACATATGGATGCATCTCTGGAAGCTACAGTTTGGAGCAAGAATTTTCGTCCTCGGTCAGTCTGCCACGGTAACAATATATGTAACAGCATGGTTGACTGTTTGCTAGCTTGCATCTTTGTTAGTTACCTTATATTTTATGTTGGGAATTATGTTATGCTGTTCCCATTAAAAGAGAGTATGTCATGTAGTTGCACTCTCTATATTTCCACAATATATCTGTAGACCATTTCACTTGTGAACTTTTATTATCTATGATCAACATATGCCCTAACTATATCCAAAATTTGAAATGACCTTGTCACATTTTAGACTGCATCCATTTTGAAATATATTGTGCGAGCACATGGGTCAGTGTCTAACACTAAAGTATTTCGTTCTAACTTCATACTTCATCCATTTTGAAATATATTGTGCGAGCACATGGGTCAGTGTCTTAACATTAGAGTATTTCATTCAAACTTCAGGCTGCATCCATTTTGAAATATATTGTCACATTTTAGACTGCATCCATTTAGAGTGGTAAATGGGCAGCATAAGGCCCAGGAGATGCTGGCCTCTGCGTCTTCGAGGATGAAATTGGACTGAGCTCAAACGGGACTGGGCTAATGGGCGGCATAAGGCCTAGGAGGTGATGGCCTCTGCGTCTTCGAGGATCAAATTGGACTGAGCTCAAACGGGCGGACCGAGTGAAGGCTTAAGCCCACACAGCCCAGACCAGGTTACTCATGGGCTTTGTTTCTGAAGCATATAATAGTTAGCTTCCGGACCATACAATAGAACTGTTAAAAGATAAGAAATTTATCGAGTAGGTTAGGGAGACAGTACAGACACAGAGTCACACAGCCTTATCACTTGCCTATATACCAAAGGCTTTTAGTACAAATTAAGTTATGCTTCTGCTCTCTTCCTTCTTCTATCATCAACAGAAAGGCCTCATCCTAAGTTTTTGCCTCCATCGTACTGCATGAGGACAAGCATGGACAACTAGGTGGAAACACGCACTACGCCGCATGCGACCAAAATGCAGAAAGCTATGTGTGGCCACCAATTATATAGCATTAAATTATCTTTCACCATTTATGCATTGCACATATGAATTTATCCATGACCATTGTGTTTCTCTATTTTTAGAATGGCAGTTTTGTATCATAAAACAATAACCTAAGTATGTATGGTCAAAATAAATAACAGTAAAGCTTCTTAAGCACATATATCTTTGGCACATTTCCTCTGTACCAGAACTCTCTAGTAATTCAGTTTACCGATCTATTGGTTCAGAACCAACTTGCACAACAATATTACTCAAATTTCCCATGACAATATAAGTCTGTATAGGTAAATACAGAAAGAAAAGCCCTGATGAAAATATGGAATTAATTCTGCAGCCTAATAGTGTATATTTCCATCAGTTTTCTGGAACAACCTATTGAAAAAAAATGGGAAAAATAAAATTCCACATACCTGAAAGAGCAAAAATCGCTGGTGTTCAGCACCACCTTCTCATAGCTCCGTCCCAAAGATAGAAAACATGCACCAAGCGTAGAAGGAACCCAGAGCCACGTCCTTCGATTCTTTCGGAAGTCATCCATATCTAACACATAAAGCATAATATTTTTTAGCTAGGTACATCCTCTTAGAATGTTTTCAGCGAAGCACACAAATACATGAATAATATTTAGCATGAGCAATTAACCCTACGACTCACAGTTTATCGTCCAACAGTGTAGCGCTGTTGTCTTCATAGGGGTCCATGTTAACCTGATGAATAAAACAACACACATAAATGATCAGATAAAAAGTTAGAATATTTAAACATATCCAAGCCTGAAGCTTCAACTACATAAATCAAGAGCAGCACTAAGTTACGCCCCAAATGGCCAAATTTTTTACACTAACATAACCAACGATGAAGCAGCATAAATTTGAAGAGTTAGCAAAAACAAAGCTATGAGCAATCAACATAATAGATACCCAAAGAAATTTAATTGTGCAGATGTCATTCAATCATTTCAACAAACACATTGCAGCCATGACGGATGAATGTAAGAAGGGGAAGAGAAAGATCAAGAACATACCTTGAAACAGATGACGGTGGTACAGCAGGGTGGGAATAGGAGGGGCAACATCCCTCACTGGCAATGGAAAAAACACTCGAGGAAGGTAACTATGGTGATAGACAACCACTCAAGATCTTACCGCTTGTGTTCTCTTTCACTAAAAGAGAGTGCCACAATGGCAGGTACGCTCAAGATGGATGGCAGACAGAGCTAAGCAAAACATGCTATCATGTGTATGGAAGTATAGCAAGAGCATAAAGTAAACAAATGCAAAGATTTTAGATCACCAAAAATGTAGAGCACAGGAATAAGTCTTACATTGCATGATAACTGGTCCAACACACATCCCGGAGATAAATATATCAATATGCATGAACACTGAACATGTTTTGGAGGAAACCCTGACCTCTAGATCCATCCAGCGGCATGTGTCATGGGTTCCCTGTCTTGTGAAAAACACTAATCTTGGCAGCCGGCGCTAGCAACACCTGCAGACAACCAAAAATGCATGCCATAAATAAACAAGCATTGGTTCAGAAGAGGTTGTGCCTAATATACATTTTATTAGACAGATGACACATATAGGCCAAAAAATCGAAATCACAGGCAGAAGACTTTACCAGGCTGCAACAATGTCAAATAAAAATATGGCCAAAGTGGCCCACTCCATCGCATGCCAAACGAATTTCGCTACTCCATAGAATAAACTTACATGACATTATCAATGGTTATGCAAATTAATATCACTTATTCACGTTTCCAGTATGTCAATCTATGGCAGAAACTACAATCCGTACACCTGCAGCATCATGTTCAAGACGTCATAACCTGGACACAAACTTCCAATGGTGTCTACTCTGCCGCCTCAGCGTACCGAATGCAGTTCGCTGGAGCTACCTACAAATCCTTCCATACTACAATCTGGCAAGCCTGGGCCCCATCGTGTTGCAAAGTCTTTCTATGGCTTGCTCATCACAATCGACTTTGGACAGCACAACGGCTACAACGCAGGGGATGGCCGAACCAGTATTTCTGCCCAATGTGCTGTCAGAATCTCGAAACAGCGCATCAACTCTTTATAGAGTGCCCCAAAGTGCGAAGGCTGTGGGAGCAAATTGCTGCATGGGTTCGATTGCCATCCCTCTTGCCTGATCGGTGGGGTACAGCCGCGACCCTCAGCCTGCCAAATCGAACCTACATCATGTAATCCGCCAGCCAAGATTTCGTAAAGGGCTAAAGTCTCTGATCATCCTAACTTGCTGGCAATGGTAGAAAGAACGTATCAGCAGAATCTTCCGAAATGAGGGGAAGACCATCGATGAAGTCTTACAGACCATTAAAGACGAGACCAGAACCTGGATTATAGCAGGTGCAAAACATCTAAAAAATTTGCTTGACCGAGATGTTTGACTTTCTTCTCCTCTTAACTATCCTTTTCTCTATTTTTTCTTTGTGTGACCCTTGTATCCTTCTCTGGTGCAGTATCCTGCACCTGTACTCCTCTAGCTTTCTTCTTCCTAATATAACCGCAGCTTTGCTACCTTTTCAAAAAAAATATCACTCATTCACTTTTTGCTCATGGATACAATACATATGTCCTATACCGGTCAGATTTTCTCACGCAAGAGAGATAACACCAATCTAAAGCAACCGTACAAAGAAAGAATGGTAGACCAGGTGAAAACCAGCTTGACCTAATTTCTATATAAAGATCAGAACCAGTGGATCATTTCTTTTCATTTTCTTGATCCATAATTTCTTGAATACACGAAAGAGGTGATAAATATGTAGCAGGTCTGTCATACCTATGGAGGTGGAAGAGTGGCAATTCATCCTGACAGTGAACCTCCATCTAGCTGCCTACACGAACCAAACAAACAAATGGAAATGTGAAACAACAATCAAATCTTTATGGATAACCAAACTCTAGTAGTAGCTTTTGACACAAATATCAAACTAACGAGAGCAAAGACAAGAGAAAGCATATAAATCTCACCCTTTTATCTTGGCAAGAAGGTTTGCTCCTCTGTAAGCACGATATACGTCTATCTTTGAACCACCTGGGGAAAAGAAGATGGTACACGATCAACTCACTAAGTAAACACGGCCAGAAAAATCCAGAATCCTCACCTTGGATAAAATTAAATCTGGAAGCAGAGCGGCTTGCCTGCCGAAGGAGGAGATTAGCGACGGCGAGGACAGCGTTGACATAGAGACGGGCGGGCAGCTCAAGGTCATCGAAGAGGAAGAAGATGGCAGCAGCTCTTTACTCGTTGTGGGTCCGATCAAAATAGGAGGGAGGAGGCACGGCTCGGCAGTGGAGCCAACGACGACCGGAATGAAGGGGAAGGGCAAACCTTGGAGGGAAGTGGCGTGGTAGAGTGGGCCTTGGAGTCCCCCGACAGCGTGGCAGCCGAAGCCCTCGGCTCGGGCGGCGAGGGCGCCGAGGGTGCAGCCGGCGTCATGGTAGGGCGGCATGGTGCAGACGGCTGGGTGCGATGAAGAAGGGGGTTGGGCTTCCGTCTCCGTCTGATCCATGTGGGTTTGGGGGCAGGGGTGAGCCAACCGTGGAGCCGGGCGTCCCCACGGTGTAAAAGAAGAAGGTGCGGAGGGAGAGGCAGCGGGCGAGGCCCCGACGCGCTGAGAGGCCACCGTGTTGTCGTCGAATCTAGCCTCCCGTGGCTGACCGACGAGAAGGGGAATGGACGGGGGGCGCATCTGGACTGGGTGAGGCTGGTGGGCGTACCAGGGAGCGGCCGTTGGTGGCCACAGTGGAAGGGGCGGCCGTGGAGGTGGCAGGGCTAGGAATTTGGGGTGGAGACCGAGGCTGGAGAGGACGGCGACGGTGGGTTGCATCCCGACGCTGATCTAACCGAAATCACGGCTACCGCGGGCGTGGGGTGAGGAGAGCGGCAGCGGCGGAGGTGGCGAGGGCGCGTGGCGAAGGGCGCCGCAGGCGGGGAGGACAGGATCGCGATGGCGAGGCGGCCGAGGAGGAGGCGAAGGTGTGCACGCCGCCTGAGCTGGGGTGAGGGGAGCGGCGATGGCGGCGGAGGTGGCGAGGGTGGAGCGGGCAGGGAGGACGGATTGTAATTTGTAAGGCCATTCACAGTGGAGAGTTTCGTTACACGGTTTCCAATAGTGCCACGTCATATTTAGATGTTTGGGTTGATGAATGAAACAATCTCTCTCAATGCATAGTTTCATTTTGCAGTTTCATAGGTATGACATAACATTTAATTGTTGCATAGTGTTGTGATCAACTATGCCATATAAATTGTGTAGCCACTTGCAATTATATTTAGCACACTACAATATGACCACACGGGATCCAGAAAAGGTGTGGAGATGAAACAAATCACTCTCAATGGGGTTTCATCCTAGTTTCAAAGCACTTGGTAACTGTGTACACCATGTTTCATCCCCATGAAACTCAACTCTCCTCTCTCCTCATAAATTTGTTGCCATGTCACCACTTTTGCCTATGTGGCATCTCATTTAATGAGAATGAAACTCTCATAAAACTTGCACTGTGAATGGCCTAATGGCTTGCGATTTATCTCGAGTAGGTTCGGGAGACATTGGCAGCTGTGCTCGTACATTAAATTTAAACTAGCCATACGTGTTCGTACGTTGCAATAAGAACTTAATTTATGATAAAAAAATTTATTTACAAAGATCAATAACAATGGCAAAGATAAGTAATTAAATAGCAGTAGCAAAGGTATGTAATTAAAGAGAAATGGCAAAGGTGGATAATTTTGATGAAATGATGCGGACAAAGGTGGGTAATTAAAGATCAGTGGCAAAGGTGGATAATTTTAACAAAGTAACGTGGAAAGAAACTCTCACTTTACTCCTATATAGTAAGATATTAACCGTTTATTTTTTATCTAATAAATTAGATTAGCTAATATTTATTTATAATTCGCTGGTAGTATAAAAGTAAAAAATATTTTTGACAAATCAATCGTTATATTTAATTTCTACTACCTATTTCTCCTTTCAGTTCACAAAAACTTATCGATTTGGGATACGTGTAGTTAATTTTTTGAAATTTTAGCTATTCATATCTTTTTAAATATTTAGATTGGATGTATGAAAATTATGCATGTAGATATGTCTCGAAACAGACTTTCATAGTATTATAATTTTATTAGATTTTTCAAATATAATACAATCGAAATTAGTGGTCAAAGTTGAGTTTTGAATACCGTGTCGATGTTCAAAATAATAACTATTTGTAACTAAAGGGAGTATATACTACCGATATAATATAATGTACCGTAAAATTTTTCTATTATTCCTTACCTATACCAAAAGCTTTATTAGTACAAATTAAGTTTTGCTTCTACTCTCCAAGTCTCCATCTTCTATAATCAACAGATAGACCTCATTATAAGTATTAGCCTCCACCGTACTGCCTGATGACATGCATGGACAACTAAAGTCCCAACGAAGACGATATCCAAGATACACGAACGAATCATACCAATATTAAATTTAGAAGATTTTTCGGTTCCTCTGTACACCACGTCATCGCCTTGGTGACGTGACTGCTTGTGCTCCTGTCGCGTCGTGCACGTGAACAGCGCAGCGCTCGACCGTGTGTACGGCGACCACCGCATTGAGCCATGCGAACCACATGTCTCGGCCTCTTGTGTAACTCAAAAATTTTGTCGCGGTCATTTTTCGTGTGCGAGCGCGCAGCGCAGCAGTCAGGTCACTCGTGTGCAGCCCAGCCATCCACGCTCGAGTCTTCCTCAGGGTTCAAAATTTCGTTTTGCTTAAAATTTTGTCCATAACCGAAATCCGAAATTTCGGCATTTTGGCCGAAATCCGTTCAAAATTCAAAAAGAAAATTTCAAATCCGATTTGTTTGTCATTGAAATTTTCCGAAATTCATCGAAATTACCCGAAATGTCGGCTGAAATTCTTGAAATTTCGTCGAAATTGCACTAATAAAAAAATGGTTCAAACGATGTTGAAAAATTTTGAATTTTTTTTAAGGTTCCTGACACATTAGAGATATTCTCATAAAATTTTCAGGTGATTATCAGGTCTGTGAAATTTTTAAAAATTCAAACATTGGTATTATGCAGATGAAACGTTGACCGGCAAGTTTGAACCGGATGAAAAATGGTACAAACAATGTTAGAAATTTTTGATTTTTTTTGTGCATGATTATTATGAATAACTAATATTTCAATAAAAGTTTCAGATGGTGATCAAGATTTAATAATTTTTAAAAATTCGGACAGTGCTACTATCTTGATAAAAACCTTACCAACAAATTTGAACGGAATGAAAAATAGTTCAAACTAAGTCAGAAAATTTTGAAAATTTGTGGAAGGTCCTGATGTATCACTAATGATTTCAAAAAAATTTCATATGATTATCATGCTTGAAGAAGTTCCAAAAATTCTAACAATGCTATGTGCTGATAAAAGCCTGATAATCAATACCATAGATTTGCTTTAGCGATAAAATAAGATTTAAAATTTATGAAAATTTTACAGAAGATTGATAAGAAAGTTTTTAAGATCTCATAAAAATTTTAAATCATGATCACACTCCAGTGAATTTATAAAATTCTTACAAGGCACAGTAGCATTTATATTCTTTCTTTTGGTTTTTGCAATATAGTATAACAAATGAAGTTCAATGGTTTTATAGATTTTATTGATCAAATAAAAAAGTTAAAAATTTTAAAATTTTTATAGAATATTACAGAGGAAATTCTTAATCTTTCATAAAAATTTTAGATCATGATCACACACAAGAAAATTTAGAAAAATCTAACAAATTTACTGTCTCAATTATGTCCATTCTGTTTTGATTTTTAAAGATAACAAATGAAGTTAAATTATTTTGAAAAGTTTTATATATGATCCTAGACTACTAAGGATGGTACCATAAATTTTTCAGATCATTATCAACCTTATATAATTTTATAAAAATCTGACAGTGTTTCTGCCTAAATTTTAAAATGTCTCAAAAAAAATAATTTTTCAACAAATTTTCATGTAAGATGACTTTCTTAAGGGTTATTGGATTAATTCCGGTCAAATCCGTCCTTAAAACTTAAAAATCTGGATTCAAAACCCGAAATCTCGGTGAAATTCCCGAAATTACTGTAGTAGTACTGTAGCAAATTCAAATTTTTTAAAAATTTTAAATTCGGCCGGTAGTACAAATCTCGCCCTGCTCCAAAATCCGAAATTTCGTCGAAATTTCGGTGAATTTTTGAACCTGGTCTTCCTCGCACAGCCCTGTAAGATTTGGCTATTTACCACTTAAACATTTGACTCTTTAGATATGATGTCACTTAAACCAATAACATATAGGACTATTTGAATTAATAAAATATAGATTCAGTGATAATTTTACGAAGCCATATGTTCGAAATAGCAAGTAACCAAATATCTCGCCAGCCCCGGGCTTCATTTTTTAGCTGGTCGGCGACATCCGTGACCTGCGCGGCGTGTTCTTCTGTGTTTTTTTTGCCGACGCGGTCGCACGTGTCCATCCTCGACCTAGAGCTCTCGTATTTCGATCCAGCGCTGCCCACACACGGAACCCTACAAAATCCCCCAAATCCGACTCGCCGCCGCCGGCCTTCCCGCTCAGCTCCAACGACGACATGATGAACTACTGAGCACTGAATTTAGTAAGACCAAGCGACCCCCCAGAGGACAAATGCTTGGCCTTCCAAGTACTTAATTTCCTCTTGAAGCGATCTTCGACTGCACTCCAATCTATATTACGGAGTTTACGATAATGCATCGGTATTCCTAAATATCGAAAAGGAAATGCACCAATTTTGCAACCGAATAACTCTGTATAATCATCCTCAAATCGTTTAGCATCACCAAAACAAAATATTTCACTTTTATGAAAGTTTATCTTTAAACCAGATAATTGTTCAAAGACACAAAGCAATAACTTCATATTTTTTGCTTGTTCCAAGTCATGATCCATAAACAAAATGGTATCGTCTGCATATTGCAAAATAGACAAACCATCATCCACAAGATGAGGGATTACCCCTTTTATCTGGCCGTCTTCTTTTGCTCGCTTTATCAATATAGAAAGCATATCTGCGACTATATTGAAGAGAATAGGCGATATAGGATCGCCTTGTCGAAGGCCTTTTTTCGTTTGAAAGTAGTGCCCAATGTCATCATTAACTTTGATGCCCACACTACCACCAGAAACAAAATTTTCAATCCATTTACACCACTTCGGACAGAAACCTTTCATACGTAATGTTTGTTGAAGAAAAGACCAGTTAACTTTATCATAGGCCTTTTCAAAGTCAATTTTGAAGATGACACCATTTAATTTCTTAACGTGTAATTCATGGATAGTCTCATGCAAAATAACTACTCCCTCCATGATATTTCGACCTGGCATAAAAGCTGTTTGGGATGGTCGAACCACATGTTCGGCGACTCCACAGAGTCTATTAGTGCCAACCTTGGTAAAAATTTTAAAACTGACATTAAGGAGACAAATAGGTCTATATTGCTGGATTTTTGTAGCCTCCTTAACTTTTGGAAGAAGAGTAATAATACCAAAGTTTAGGCTGAATAAAGGTAAATGATCTTCATAAAATTCATTGAAAAGAGACATCATATCCCCTTTTATTAAATCCCAAAAAACTTGATAGAATTCAGCCGGAAATCCATCAGGACCGGGAGATTTATTATGTTCCATTTGAAAGACCGCATCCCTAACTTCATTCTCCGTGAAAGGAGAGGTAAGAAATCTGTTTTCCTCTGCAGACACTTGTGGAATATCGACTATCTGGTCCTCCGCCATACTAAAATTATTATCTTCTGGCGGACCAAAAAGCCCTTTGTAATAATTTGTGATATATGCTTTCAATTGGGCATCACCAACTACAACACCATCTTCCTGTTCTAATTACTACCACTATCATATAAAAGGATAATCAAGGGAGAGAGATGATAGCTGGGGCAGAATCAAAATCGATGTCAATAGTCAATAGACGAAAAAAGCAAACCTCTTCGTCGAGCAGGGTCCTGTCATTCTTGCTCAAGTAAATATTAATTACTACCACTATCACTTAAACCTTTTCTATGTTAATACGACCTCTAAGTTGCTAATATTGATGTTGCACCTTTGTAGATGGAGAATGAGTACGGAAACATTCAAACCGGTTTGCCTGATAAGGAGTCTGCCACGAAATACATCCACTGATGCGCAGACAGGCGAACAAGCAGAACGTTGGTGTTCCGTGGATCGTGTGCCAACAAAAAGGCGGTGTGGCAGCCAATGTGGTAATCTAGCTTTTCTCTCTAATTTCAACCAATGTTATTACAATTGAGCAATTGATCAAACGACACTAAATTTTGTTGTCACACAAAATATAACAAGACACACTTATATTATATTAGTTTTGATAAAATAAACTTCAAACTGAACAACTCACATATATGCAAGCCCACCCCACCATCTCGCGTAGTTGCTAATCGCACTAAGCCTGATGAGATCAGCCAGAATGGCCCAGCCACTAATCTGGCCCAATCAGTGCGGGTATGGTTCAAAGCCAACCAAACCTGTGTAACCCAGATAGCGGTGGCCAAATGGACGGCCCGGCACGATACGAACACGACACAACCCGTTTAGGCCCGGTTATTAAACGGATCATGCTGTGTTGGCCCACAGGTTGAGGTCATGACCCAAGCATGGCTCAGGTGGCTACTAGGCCGTGCCGTGCTGGCACGAGTACAAACGGATCGACAGTTTGTCTTTGGGCGCGGTCAGCTCGTCTGCCCGCAAAATTCAAAAAATCTGAAATTTGTTTAAAAATATAGAAAAAAAGGAAATCGTAAAAATATAAAGTGTTGTATTTACCTTGTACCAAGTGAAGGGCCTGTTGATACGGACAGTGCAGTTGCTCCATTGGCAAACGCATAGATCTCATGGCCCGTTGTGTTCACATACAGCATGAACTTTTGTTCTGTCTCACGGATCAGGCTACATTTCGTTAGAGTGTTTCGGGTTTAGTGACAATTTGATCGACATTATCATAGATAAGATATTTAACTGGTTTAGTGACAATTTGATTGACATTATCACAGATAAGATATTGTTTTCTTTTGATTACCTTGTCTTGTACCACAGCTAGTCACTTTCGTCAGCCGATGTGACAATCTGTTCCAAGAGCTTGTTGTTTTTGATGGAGCCGAGCTCGTCCGTTAAGAAGGCTTCAGGAACTCAGGCATCCAAGACCACTCCAAGCCTTTCGGTTCTTCCTTCACTGAGCTTTAATTCTTTGTTCACCAAATGACAGATGTCTGGGTTTTAATCTGATCACAGAATCATTGCAACACAGAAAAATTTAATACCGCTCACAGCTACATTTTATTATTCCTTAGGTAATTAATTGACATTTGTAGAGGGAAGAAATTAACTACCTTAGCAGTGTTGTATGCCAGAGTCTTGCAGTCAAGCAAAACACTGACGGACCATGCAGGGTACGTACTTGGTAAATAGAACCTTCAAGGTCACACTGACATCCTTATCTGCATGACTATTGCTGATGAAGCAAGCAGATGAACAAGCATTCTCTGTTGATTATGTGATTGTTAGTGCACATATTATGAATAGTGCTATGTGATGGTTTGTTTGTTTGTGTTGGTTGCAGGACTCTAGGGCAAGGTTACGATGAGGCGAAGGCAAGATTAGAACTAAGCTAGGAGAGTAGAGGGACGTCGGAAGATGACTGCGATTGGAAAGTGATTGTAAGCCGGGAAGACAAGGAGCCAGAGCATGAAACACTGGTGATGGATATGGCGAGCAATGGTATGGACTGGGACTAGGTTCAGAAAAGAGTCGAAGTCCAGAACGGTCAAAGAAGCCGATGCCGCTATGATGAAGCGGTCAAGGACACGTGGTGCAACAAGTGACTTTGGCCTATTTGCAAGCAAGGACAGTTCGTAGGAGTTCAGGCTCATGAGAGTCTTGGTGAGAAGTCATTGGAGCCACATGAAAAGCGATGAAGCATGGGCGATGCTTCGATAAGAAGAAAGACTAGTCATTGGGACAATTTGGTAATTTATCTAATACCGGCGGTCGAGACAGTTTGGAAAACCACAGCAGTGGCTTAAGTGGTTTAGATCACGCTAAAGTAGTTTTGATGCAATTTTGAGTTCGCAGAGTAGATTTGGTGTCAATATAATGGCCGATTTGAAAAGCGTGCTCGTGTGAGTAGAAGACCCATTAAGAATATTGGGTCTCGAGTTAACCTATGTAAATGTGGATGGTATCTACTTGTAGTGTCTAGGTTTAGAGTTACGGTTGCCTCCACTATATAAAGAGATGTAGTTGGAGGTGAGGACTTGAGACCTTAAACTTAGCACTAGGAGTTTTAGATTTTCCACAAGATTTTGTATTCTTATATGGGTGTGTGAGTGCTACTTGAAAGCTTTGCCCTAAGATGAGAGGCTTTGTAAAACTCTCATGATCTGAATGCAAATCATCTTTATGTTCAGGTTTTGCCTTAAGCTTTGTTCTACTTCTTACTTTGCTCTTAATGTTTCTTTCTTGCTTGATCTCGTGCTACCAAGGATTTATGATTGATAGATGTATCCTCTGTTGATCATCTCCTCAATCATCTAGGCAAGTTTTTTTCTTGATCATCCAAATTTCTCCAAGAAACCGGTTTTTAGGTTGAGAAGGAAGATTTTGAGGTAGATCTTAATCCTGATTGTTTGAGAGATCTTCCTTGTGTATTCTTGCTTGCTACGATATGTGGAAGACTATCTAGGATCATCTTGATCATCAAAATCACATGAGCAAGCTTAGGGTTAAGTGTTTTTGTTTTTGAGCTCATTTTTGTGTACTCTTCTTTGAAATGTAAAAAAGTCAGAACTTTGATATCAATCCTTGCGATTGAAGGTTGGAATAGATTTCTAACATTCATAGGAAGGTGTCTACAGACTTTCACAGGGTTTGGATCAGCAGATCAAAAGATTCATCAAATTTCGTTTTTGAAGTCGTGTTGATTTTTCCTATTCATCCCTATTTTTACCGTAGTACAGGTAATACTGTAAGGACCCGAATTTACCCATTCGAATCCATTGTATTTTTCCGCACTAGTCCCAGGATCAATCGCTAGTGCACACAGCTTAACATCGATAAGCATCATATCATACACAACGATAGAGTAACAAGACTTTATTTATTCAATATAACTAGTGTATGATCTTATGATCACTTACATTATTTAGCCACGCAGGGCAGAGCTAAGACATAAGAAGACGAATGCAGTGGAAAACAGTAGAAAACGTAGTGACTCATCAGTACACCACAAGCGACTGACAAGGCTTGGCCTAATGACTCGTATCCTCCTGAAGATCCTCCTCCAACTCGAACGATGGCTCCTCCACTGTTGTTGGTTTGTTAAGCAAGGGTGAGTACACCAACACGTACTCAACAAGTTGTGCACAGAATGCAATTCTATCATATCTATATGCAGGCTTATTCCAAAGGAAGGCTATGGTTCATTTGCACTAAAGCAGCATTTAAGAACACATACATTTCATAGATTGAAAAGACAGTAAAACAAATAAATACAAGTAATAGATTCAGTGATTCTCAAATAAATCAAGTTTCCATCCTAAGTCAAATTCCAATTAACCATATGGCATCCTGCCATCCCATCCAGTTGTTCATTTTAATTCACTACCCCTTGACTGTAATTCCCGAGCATTGCTCAATACCGTGAGCACGGCTATCCGAATAGTTTATACACTCTGCAGAGGTTATGCACTTTACCCACATGATACAACCATGCACCACATAGGCGAATGATTATAACAAAGCCTTTACAATGCATCCTCTTAATCCAGTGCTACCCGCTGAGGTTTCAACACTGAAGGGTTACACCACCACAATATGGCCCCCCTCTTGCGCCATGTGGGTTTCCTCCGTACACCTAGACTCACACCACCACGATAGCACTCAAGCTAAGCATTTGCAAATTAGTCAGCTAGGCTGCCCTATAACAGACATGTGGTTGCATGATTAACTCAGCTCAAAGGCTCGCAAGGTTAAGTCCTTAGGATTGATTAAAGCAAGACTTACACATACCCTCAGCTCCACTGAGCCCACCCTGGCACACTTGCCCCTTCCACTTGCTTCAATCTAAAGTGATTACCACCCGGTTGGTTACCAAGCACCACGTGCTTCTCACAAATCAACATCGTTGTGTGACC
Organism: Guadua angustifolia; assembly: GCA_036346375.1. Taxonomy (NCBI): domain Eukaryota; kingdom Viridiplantae; phylum Streptophyta; class Magnoliopsida; order Poales; family Poaceae; genus Guadua; species Guadua angustifolia. Next base: position 38,640 of record JAYEVE010001035.1, read on the forward strand.
TCCCCGCCATGACAACTCTATCTCTTTGTGTGACCACACATGACACACAAGTATACATCATTGTTCCATATTCCATTAGTCAAAATTAATACTCATCATTTCATGTACATGTGGTGATGTAGCATGGCTAAGCATCTAATCCGATCTAACCATCCATGTTGATTTCAGTATTAACCAACTATAGTGAACCAACCTAGGGTAACAAGTGGATCATGGCATACAAATATCAAGGTAGGATGTAATTCAAAAGGGTACATTAGCTAAATCCCAATTTAAGTTGAAATCATTTATACGAGTGAAATAACATGCAATATAGTGAAAACAAAATAGCAATTTTTCCTAACATGGGTTCAACATGATCAAATCACAACTTGCCTTGCTTAAGCTCCTGATCTTGATACAAAGATTGTTCCTGAGTTGCAAATTCCTCCTTCGAAGTCTCGCTCAATTCAACGTCTACGCGAATCGAGAAGAAATAGCAAATAAACACCAAAACCAAAGAACAAATGAACTCAAAAATTCAAATAAAATCACCATTAAATAGATCTCAATTTTACAATTTTTTAGGAATTTGAATCACCTCAATCGGAGTTCATATGCAAAAGTTATAGCGTTTTGAAGTTTGAAAAATAAACTAAATTGAAATTCCAAATTTAATTGAATTATTTTTATAAAGAAAATATGAATTTCCCACCCCGAACTATACGGACAACACGTGGCAAAATCTGGACCATTGAATACCAATCTAACGGCTATCGGTGATTTGGTGACGTGGCTAAATATCCACCATCCGATCTAAATCGGACGGTCACTATTATATCGAGTGGTGCACTGTGCACTTAAGCGACGTGGCCTATCCGTGACCCTACGATCTCAATCCAATGGCTAAGGCTTACCCGTGTACTTCACTATGCACAAGGCGACGTGGCTCACTCCCGATTGTCCGATGGCGATCCGACGGTTGGCAAAGCTTCGAATCCGACGATGAGGACGCGGCTGTGCAACTCGTCGGACTTGGGAACGACGACCACACAAATGGCGAATGAGGCGACTCCGGCGAGGAAGAAGTAGCGGCTTGGATGCGGTACAACGCGGCGAACTCGAATCCGTCCTTGGCGCGGCGAAAGAGCTTCCGGCGACGGCGGAACACGACAAGAAGCTTCTCGGTACTCCGGCGAGCGCTCGTGGCTTCCTCGGTGATTCTCCGGCGATGACGCAGTAGGGAAGTTGTGCGGCGGGATGTGGTGGTCTTGGGGGTTGCGCTCCGGTCCTTAAATACCCCGATGTGCGCCGAACTTCGGAAAGTCCAATGGGCGGCGGTGTTCGACTTCGGAGGCAGCGTGGCCGAGTCCAGCTCGGACACGATGGCCAACGACCATCCGATCTTAATCCGACAGCTCAGATAGAAGATAGAGTCCGAATCGGTATGATCTAATGTGGACCGCCCGATGATCATCCAACGGCCACATAGCATTAGGGTTTTATCACTTACACGCGTTGATGAGGTCCGTTGGATCTAAATCTGACGGCGCACGTTGGCTCTCCCGATTCCCAGCCGATCCACACAGTGTTGGGCTGCGGCCTGTTACTGTTCACGGAGAATTTCCGGATTTCCCATTTAAAATAATTAAGAAAATTCATTTGATTTATTTAGTGTAGTAAATACTTCTAAAAATTCCAAGAAAATTCTCAAAAATATTTTGAGACATTCTGGACTTAAATAAAATATTTTTGATAAAACTTTATTTTGCAAATTTCTTTTTATAATTATTTCTTAACAAAAGGTAATATATTTTAATTCAAAATAATTCAAATAAATCTCGAGAAAATTCAAATAAATCCAGAAAATTCACAAAAATCATAATTTACAATAAAATAATATTTAATAAATAAAAAGTCAAAAATTAGGATGTTACAAACACCGGGGTTACTGTTTATCCAGCACTTCCAGACTCCATAGCGCGGTAGTGCCGCCACTGAGCTGATTTTCAGAAAAATTTTCTTCTGCTACTCTTCTAAGGTCTTGAAAGGTTTTGGTTGAATTCTTTGATGAAAAATTATTGTATGATCATTCACCCCTCTAATCGTCATTTTTGATCCTTCGTAATATGTTGAAGTCTCTTCGCACCAGCTTACCATACTCATCCAGAGGTGCATCATAGTCATAGGTGGTTGTAATGTATGGACCCCAGATGTGTGGCCAAAGTTCGTCCCACCATGGTACTAACGAATATCTCTACTAATATAAATTTGCAGTTGGTGGCAGCGGTCCGTCGTTCTTCCTAACCCCCCTCCCGGTCATATCTCCAATAATGGCAGGTCATTATAGCTAATTGTTCTTTCCTGATTTACAGCCAGCCATATCTCTCTAAATATGGCTGATTATTATAGCAAAATCCCTGATTATTGATAGCAATTAATAGCCGGCTAATCATTTCTTTTGTACTCTATATATGATGTACAGTTGCGGGCATGGCGAGAGGAAGAGGAACGCGATCTGATAATATAAATTGCAAAAAGGGATAAAAATGATTGATTGATTTTTGAGATTGGTAATATATATTGCTACGTATAATATATTTGGTTTTAATTCGTACCGAAGAAAAAACCATAAAAACTTTTGTAATTGGGAGAAATAGATGTTTGATCTTGTAGCACAATTTTCTTTTATTGCTTGATCTTTTATGTTTCGTTACCAATTTAATTTTTCGTAGCAACGCACGGGCATTGATCTAGTAAGGAATAAAAATTAAGCTCAAATGTCACGGAACATGGATGGCTTAAAAAGATCATGCATTAACCATTGGTCTACAAACATACCATATAGTAATTTTGGACTGATCCACGGTTTTGGAAGAACATGGCAACTGCGTAAGCAACATCCTCAGCAGGCCTACGGTAATCCAGCCTGTCCCATCCTTTGAACCTAAGGACATTATATTAGCTTACTCATCTAAGCAAACCAAGCAAAAAGCAATACAGTAGATGAGAAAAAAAATTACCATCCAGTCCAATTCTCCGTCCATATCTTGGGCATATTGGTTCCATTCGGTTAGAAGTCATTGACAGTAAAATCCATTGCAGGTGTTGATCTGATAATCGGAAACGATACATACAGTAATTAAACAACTGTTGAGCTGCACAACACTATCGTTGATCAATTGTACTAATACTTGTTGAGATTGGAGGGAAAAGCTTACCACATTGGGTGGCACATAGTCCTTTGGCTGGCACATCATCCACGGAACTCCAACCTTCTGCTTGTTCGTCCAGTAGATGTATTTCGTGGCAGACTCCTTTTCAGGCAAACCGGCTTGAATGTTTCCGTACTCGTTCTCGATCTTTAGATGCAGAAAATTAACATTACTACATTAGCCTTAGAGGTAGGTCAGATTAAGAAAATGTTCATCGAGAGTAACAGTATGTTTACCAGCGTGAGAATGATAGGCCCTCCCTGTCCTGCGAAGAGGTTTGCTTATTTCATCTATGAGGGTGGTGAAAATCTATGAGGGTGGTGAAAATTTCCATCTCACGCTGTTTAAACATAATAATAATAATAATAATAATAATAATAATAATAATAATAATAATTGTTAGTTTGGTTCTATCTGCAATCAAAACTAGATAGGTGCCAGAAAAAAATGTGAAATACAGTAGTACCTGAAAAGGCTCGTTGTGAAGTCTGAACTGCATGTCAGGAATGTCACCCTGCCAGGCAGAAAGTCCTCTGTAAAACCAGGAAACAACAAGAGGCATATGATTCAGTACTTGATGCTAGCTTACAGCTAACATTCAGTGTTTTCCACTCCCGTACATGTCAAATTCAGTCAGCATTCAAAGCCGTAATTCAATTCACCGCAGATGTAGGGGCCAATGCGAAGAATGGCGTATATGCCAGCGTTCTGGATCTCTTTGAAGAACCTTATGACGTCGTAGTAGTTCCCCCTAAGTCGTACTGAAGAAGAAGACATTAGCGATCGATGCACACCACGATCCTACATTAGTAAGATTAACATAAGTATAACAGTGTTAGTTCCACACTTTTTACCATCCTTGAAAGGTACCAAAATTTTCATTGAAGTGGTACCAAGAGGTACCAAAAATTGTTACTTCCACACTTCAATTTTTTTGAAACTTCTTGGTACCAACTCATGTAATTTTTGGTACCTCACGAGCGAGGGCGCGGCTCTTGGGTGCTCCATTCTCGATCGTGTTGAGGCCTCCTTCCTTCGCCTTCGGGATCAGGTCAGGCCACATCTGCACGCCAGAACAAAACGAATCGCGCGCAGCAAGCAACAACGGATTAGTTTCAAAGCGCGCGTAGTCTGTTGCATCGTCGAGAGGTAACATAACAAAACTTGGGGGACGACTCTCGTCGGGTGTGCTCCTGGGGTAGTGGATGGAGCCGGAGATGACGACCGCGAGCGATGACGTGCGTATGTGCTCGTGGTAGGGGAACAGGTGAGGGAGACGGTTGTGTGCGTGCAAGTGCGGTGCGGCGAACATGGCTAAACCGCTCAAATTCCTTGTACTTAACAAATCTAATCTATGCATGCTCTAGAACTGGAAGCAAACACCGACAATTAATGACCATATTTCCTGAGGGAAGGACTCTGCTTTACTCCATGCAAAGCGGTACATGTATGATCTTTGAGCAGTGCTTCAATACTTTCTCTACACCTACAAATTGTGCAAATCTTAAAGCAAATGAAGGGGTAAGTAATCAACATCTACCATCCATCCATGCTTTAATATTTGTGCAACTTTTAAAAAGAAAAGTATGAAAGCATCTCTCAGTAATATTTTATACCTGTGTTGACAAGTTAAATCAGATGCCTACAGAAACCTCTAGTAGTCTAGTGACCATCTCATTGGCAATGAGGTATGAGATTATTACTGGACTTGTTCACAACGTTACAAAATATATTTTCCATCACCATACAATCCGCAAATATATAGTGTGTGAAAATACATGACATGCTCCCGTTTTAAGGGAACTACTGATCACATGAAGTAGTTCTTCATAGAAATATGGGTAACATATACCTAGGACCCATTCGACCGTGTTATTGTTATCATGTCTATATGCTTAGGCGTGGCAAACTGACTGAGGATGCAAACTCTTGCTCCAGACAGTACCTACCCGAGATCCCTTCAGACTTCAGATAAACCAGTAGCATTGATGAAATTGCTCTGTGCGTGAGAGTTACTAGCACTTGCACATAGCAACGGTTCAATCTCTCCATTGTTTGCTGTCAAGGATTGGCATTTTCTTAGTCTCTTAGTCCTGAGAAATTGCAGCCTCATCTCTGCTTCTTTCATAGTAGGTCTATCACCTTCTTTGAGCCTTAAGAACACTTCTGCAAGTGATGCAATATCATCAATCTCTTCCTGGTTTGCCTCTTCCATAACCCGGGAATCGATTATCTCCATGAGAGCTCCTTCTTGAAGTCCTTCAACAAAGTAATGGGACAAGCTTTGTTTTTCACCAAGATCATCGATAAAAATTGGCTTCTTTGTTGTCAAAAGCTCCACAAGTATTACTCCAAAACTATAGACATCACTCTTCTCAGTCAGTTGGCTAGTATGGTAGTACTCAGGATCTAAGTAACCGAATGTACCCTGTACAATTGTTACCACATGAGTCTGATCAAGTGAAACAAATCTTGAAGCACCGAAATCGGAAACCTTTGTGGTGAAATTGCCATCTAAGAGTATGTTGGATGATTTCACGTCTCTATGGAAAATTGGTATTGCAGCAGTTGAGTGGAGATATGAAAGTGCACCTGCTGCTTCTATTGCGATCCTAATACGATCGTCCCATGATAGCAAGCATTTGGCATTTACATCAACGTGGAGAAGATCATACAATGTGCCATTTGATATGAACTCATAGACAAGCAAGGGCACCTCAGTTTCAAGGCAACAACCGAAAAGCTTCACCACATTGCGGTGGATAATTTGTGACAAGATAGCAACCTTGTTGATGAATTGGTCTATCTCAATTTGCTCCACGATTTTGGACTTTTTGATGGCCACCACGCGTTGGTCAAATAGAATTCCTTTATAGACCGTTCCATGGCCTCCGTGACCAAGAATACGAGTAGAATCAAAATTGTTGGTGGCCTTCTCTAATTCCTCCATGGAGAATATCTTAGTATTTTCTATGGCACTTTCATCTGAGATTAGTTGCTCTAAGAGTATAGGCCTTGATTTTTCTTGAACTATCCTCTCCGAATTCTATTTTGTACGCCTTTCTTCCACTGTTTAGCAAGTATGGTTGCACCGGTTGCAAAAATTATTGAGCCAAGGCCACAACCAATTCCAATTGCAACACCTGCATTAGTAAATTTCAGTCATGAAACAACTTTGCATTTTGTTTGTTGTATTTGCAAGAACGGGGATTCTATGGGCTATTGCTTACCCAAAAGAATATTTGTTGCTTAGACAATGTAACACACATGTCTTCCGGGAAAATTTTGACATGTCCCTGCAATCAATTGGCCTTGAGCATTCATCGATGTCTGCCCGTAATTATCCCTATAAATCCTAATTGGTTATACGTTGGTGATGACAAATACATGTATGCGTCTTTAGCTTCTCAAAAGGAAAGGTGTTTTTTTCTTGAAAGTAATGCCAGGCTGGTATAAATTATTTTGATTTATGATCTCTTAACACACTGGCATAGAGTGAGCGATGAGGGAACCGAACCTTTGCAGCCATCTCAGAGGTATGGATTTCCTGGAAAGCCTGAAGAACAATTGCAGCGATATCCAAGACGTGTATTCCCACGAGTGACAATTAAGCAATTGCTATGGTCACTCAGGCACGCATACGTACCACTCCATCGCATAGCTTTTTCACAAGTTAAATTGGCAACAACCCATCTTATTATAAATTCTTCTTGAGAGATATCAAAATTATCTTCAAAATATGGATCTGGTGACTTGTTGCTGTCCCTTGTGTCATTCACCATGCATGTTGCTGACAAACATAGACCCATCATCCAGCGAAACGTTCATCACATGATGTGTGTGATCACGGTCGAGAACATCGAGATTACTTGGTGTGCAATCGAGCCGAAAGTGTTTGTTTGCAAAACAACCTTCTTCAACTCCGAACGGGAAAGGAATGATTGTGTTTCCGCATGATCTCGTGCAATTATCTTTAGGCTTGCTATTGTAATTAAGCTGCATGATGAGCGACTGAGATAGATGAAACGCGCCTTGAAGTCAGTAAAGAAATGTTGTAGCATTAGACAGTAGTAATAATGAAATAAAATTATCACTTCACGAGTCAAGAGTACGATACCTGGAATGCAGCTGTCGAGAATGTAAGGATTGCCACCGGTATGTATCCAGATGATGCTTCGTAGCAAGTACTGTTATCAGTACAAGCATAACTAGACTTATTCATCTGGGCACTTTTACAATTCGGTTGGTCCATGATGGCAAAGTTAACATAAGCACCTTGACTATTGCTTCATTTATCCATCTTGAGTAAAGATCGTTTGAATCAAAACTATAATAGTTTGAGTAAAGATCGTTTGGATCCGCCAGTCAGCGGGGGACCTCACGCTTCAATTCTATGTCGCTACTGAGATTATCCTTCAGCTCGACAGGGCGCAAGAGGTGAGACAACTGTCAAGACCGGAAAAAGATTTCCAGAGCAGACTCCGGCACAAACTCCTTGGGATAGTTGCCACTCAAAGAGTTTGTCTCAGATAGTGCTCACGAATGACATTCATTAAGGAAAGGGATGCAAACATAAATTTTTTTCATATAAAAGTAAATGTGAGCAGAAGGAAAAATCATATATAGTCCATCCTATCTGACAAGGTCACTATCCACAACCATCTCGACAAGTAGGTGCTGGCCAATTATTTTCGCAATCTGCTAGGGATAAAAATCAAAGGTCATATACCTTTGATTGGAATGCGATGCACATTTGGTAGCATGATTTAAGTTTACTAGAGAAACCTTTCTTAACCGAAGATGTCAGTAAAGCAGTCTTGTCCATGCCCATTGAGAAGGCACTGAGCTCTGATGGGTTCACATGTCTTTTCTATAGGAGTTGTTGGGATATTGTGAAGGATGACCTCATGGCAGCGCTACATCAGTTGTACAACCTTAATGGCCGGCAACTTCAGCTGCTCAATATGGCCAATATAGCATTGATGCCAAAGAAACTCAATGCCTCTAGGATTGTTAATTACAAACCTATTAGTCTCATACACAGTGTGGGCAAGATATTGTCCAAGCTCCTGGTAGACAGGTTGGCGCCATTGTTACATGAAATAGTACCCATCGCCCAAAGCGCATTCATCAACAAGAGATCGATACACGACAACTTCCTTTATGTCAAGAATCTAGTTACAGACCTACACAAGAAAAGAACCCCAATGCTTTTTGTGAGACCCCGTTCTACTGAACAGGAACCTCCATGTGTATACAGTACTAGTCCCTGGATCAGTAGCTAGCACACACATGTTTACAACAATAATATCACAACCAGACAGGGTATTTATAACCTGCACCTGAATAATTATACAGAACAAATTTTTACAACACTTAGGAATAATAAAGTAGCAACAACACTGCAGCGGAAAAACCAAAACCCAGTGGATTGCCCCTACAACCCGCAGGCATTAGACTGGGGAAACACCTAGAAGAAAAAGTCGTCATCTAAACTCCCACGATAGTACTGAAAATATGCGTCGTCTGGCAAAGCTGCATCTTCATCCTCTGAGACAGCAGGTAAAGCAAGACTTGAGTACATTGGTACTCAGCAAGACTTAGTAGCAAATGCAATTAAATAATCATGCAGGCTTAAACAAGGATAGGCTCTAGTTATTTTGCGGTTGCTAAAAGCAATAAAGATAAGCTAATATTAGATTGCAATTGCATTTAAAACAAGCTGCGAAAGAATAAGTAATTTCTGAAAGTAAATCAGTTGCTCAACCAGTCTACCCGGTAGCGACCATACATGTCGATCCCTTTGGACATAAAACAGTTGCTAAAACTAGTTTCAAACCGAAACTTCAGTTTTCAGAAATTAACAATAAAGTCTAACATTGGAATGACTTCACCAAGTGCTCATGACCGCGAGCGCGGCTAATTAATTAGATTTTAAACTCTGCAGAGGTGTACAGCTTTACCCACAAGGAATGATCCACCCTTTTTGCTAGGCCATTCGACACACTTCCTTTGGTGTCTTGGCAAAGCGATCATACATAGCCGTTACATTATCTAAACATGACTTTACACCAGCCCGGGACGTTAACCCTCGCACGAAAAGCAGAGACACTCACCCAAGCCGTGGATCCACATTTATCACACCCAACACCACGTCTCTGTCCATGGCAAGGCGTACACCGTTGCATTAGCAAGTAGACTGACCGAATACCCGTCGGTAGACACATCGAGAATACTGTGCATAGCTCCGCCTACCAATGAGCAAAGCCATGTCTAAATAACTTAATAAGCTATGGCCGTCCCATACGGACCTCGTGGTTGTCACGAAATTCTTGGATCAATAGCGTCCCATTGCTCGGTCCTTAAAGCGGCGTGGGCGACACTTCACCCTACACTACGTGCAGACCCTTTTGCACGCCTGGCTATTGCCAATAGTCGCCCACATCCAAATCATAGTTTTAGTTGGAGTTTTAGTAAACTAATAGCAACCTTTTAAAATGGCAATTGGTTGAATAAACAGTTCGAAACTGAATCATTTTAGCGTTAAGCATGGCTAAGCAGATATTATATCTAACGGTTATAACCACAGTGACATTAGTTTATGTCTAACCCATACATATGGTTACAAGGTTCTCATGTCATACTGATTAAAGGAAAACCATAATACACAGGGATAACTAGCTGTTCTACCCAACATAGCTGTTTCTAAGGAGAATTACTCGTATGCATAATACAGTTGCAAAAACAACATATCGTAAGTGAATTATTGGGATCAACATGATCAAGGATTTGCTTGCCTTGCTCAGCACTGTCAAGATCAATTTCAGGATCAGCTTCGGGATCTTCCTCCGCGACAGGCTCGTCCGCGTCTACGTCGCAGCAGAAAATAATTAACGACAAGTAAAAAGGGCAAAAGAAAATTGATAGTAAAACGAATATAACTCCACACACGAGCAGGGTTGCTTATTATGAATTTATTTTCCTTATTTTACGAATTCAAGATGCTAAAATTGATTAAACTATAATAATCTAATCATTTCAGGCCTAGATGATTCTTATCCCTTGTTAATAGATTGATTGAAGCAACGTTTTAATAAAGTTTTTAGCTATTGACGGCAACTCCCATTGCTAGAATATATATATGAATCATCATATATATGTATACTAGCATATGTGGTTATACATGCAAGAGCATACATGAATAACTAAAGTTTTTCATCTAAATTTTAATGCCTACAGATTTAACTCAATTGCATTTTCTAATTTCGATCATATAACATTACTATTTTACTAAAGCCACTATTTACTTTAATCTTTATGTGCATATATACAATTATATATATAACATGTTCATTTAAAGATTCATTATACTAATGGAGCAACTTAACTTGAACATCATTATTTTACATTTTGAGCTATTAACAGTATCAGGGTTTCTGAAAATTCATTATTCTTTATTTTGCCTAAAGTAAAAATTATTTATTCCTTACAACATAAAGCTCTTCTCAAGTATTTCATTTACTATAATTCATACAGTAATTCTTCTAACAATATTTTTGCATATTCTAATTCTTAGGATTTTACATGAATTTACAAATTTATTTCATTGAATTGGATTTCTAAATCACAAGATATTCCATACTCAAGTTTATTGGATACAAAAATCCTAAAACTAAAACCTTCCAAAAAAGAAAATCGTTTTCCTTCCTAAATGGCGCTTTCCTATTCGGCAAAAACCGATTCAACCATCGCCTTTGGGACGAAGGTCGTTGACCAAAAGCAGGGGTGGCTCACGGCCTCGCGCGGCGGCAACGGCAACGGAGCAGCCGGAATGGGTGGCAGCTAGACCTTCAGTGGCAAGGAGTCTAGGGTGGTACTCATTCCGCTCGGGACGGCCGACAGAGAATCGCCATACGTCTTTGCCGCCGCCATGGATTCCGGCGGAAGCTCTACTCCGGCGATCGATTGACTCGGGCGAGGTCTCTACGAGCATCAGTGAGGTATGGAGGTTTCATTTCACCTGAGTGCTGCGCCGAAGAATTAGCGGAGCGGCCTGCACGCGGTGCGCCGGAGGCGGAGAAGATGACCGGCGGAATCCGACGAACTGCAACAGAATGGTTTGGAATTGAGGCTTGATTAGTACTCTAGGATGCACCTTGAAGCTTTGGGTGGGGTCGATTTCATGGCTTACCCTTTGCTCGGCTTGATTCGCGGTTTCCCCCCTTTCCCTGGCTCTCTGCGAATGGTAGCAGCAAGAAAGAAGAAAGAGCCAAGAGACTGATGAAGGGAAAGGGGAAAGAGTGCTAATGCGGCTAGGAGAAGGCTTTGTAGCGGTTTCGGGCGTGCTGTGGAGGCTGGGACGCGCGGCAATCATCGCCATACTTCGGTTCTGAAGGACGGGAGCAGGCGGAAGAGGTTAATGGCGAATGCTCGGTGCTTGCAACTCGTGGCTGGTCCGTGCGACGCTGAGGCGTAGTGACGCAGAGGTATGACCGAGCTGAGAGTTGGCTCAATGGTCCAAGCATGGGCGTCGCCTTCGCTCGAGAGACTTGTGCCACTCACGGTGATTGACAGGAATGGGAGAAGAAAGGCCTGACGGCTGGGTCCAGGGTCCACTGCCAGGGACTGAGTGATTTCACCGTGCGCTAGCAAAACGGAACAGAAATGGTTCGGCCCACAAGTCAGTGAGGGATCAAAAGTAACAGGGTGGTTGGGCTCCAATTTCCCCCCTCTCTCACCGATTTTTACTACTGGACAAATGGAGGTAAAACATGATGAGAATTTTTGACTGAGGTCTCCAACAGCGTTTACCCTTCTGGTAAAAATTTGGGATTAAATCAAGCTACTGAAATTTAATAAAAATTCTTTCAATAGTGGCTATTTCAATCTCTAGTCTCTGTCTTCGAATTTTATTTGAATTCAAATGAATTCTATTATTTTTGAAATTTTGTTTTTCAATTGGATTTGGGCTATGTATTCTGATGTAAAATTTTCAGCTCAATTACTCGATCCATTATTTAATTAAAATTCTGACATTGAATTTTCCTTTTTGCCAAGTTTTCTGTTTTCTATTTTTAATAATTCTCAAACCCTTTTATTATTTTATTATATTTTTACTGAGTGTAGATATGGAACTGAGGTTCTCACATAAATTTTCTCAACTCCATTTGCTATTCCAATCATTTTACATCATTTCGACAATGTATTATTTGGGAATAAAACTGTTATTCTATTTTTCTTCCTCATTTTTCTTATGTGAAGATTTCATGTGGTAATTAAAATGGCTTATTTACATGTTCAGGATTATTCCAGCAAATTTTCCAAATTTTTGCTTTTTGCTTCTTTGCCTTTTTTTTTCTTTGCATTCTTTATTTGACTTTTATTGCAACTTTCAAAGCATAATAAGAATTCAATAACTCCAAATAAAATCAAAGACATTATGAACAAACTGAAAATATTCACATTGAATTTAAATACCATGTTTTCTTGTTCCTAAATTTACGGTCATTACACTTTTCATAAAAATGGATATAGCCAATGCTTTTGATTTCATCGGTTGGGAGTTCCTATTAGAACTCTTAAATCATATTGGATTTGGGCGTCGATGGACAGAGTGGATTGCGATGTTCCTTGCATCCACCTCCTCTTGAGTACTTCTCAATGGCATCCCTGGGCAGCCAATCCAGCATAGGAGAGGACTTTGGCAAGGATGCCAATGGTTTTCATTATTGCCATGGACCCACTGCAGCGACTAATCTGTAAGGCAACCCGAGAAAAACTACTTAACACAGATTCTATCCAGGTGCGCTACAAAATCAAAATGGAATTGGGAGGAAGATGATAAAACTCGATCTTGTAGTGATTAAGCACGTCGACAAGGAATTCGCTCTTAGAGAGACGAAAACTTAACCTAACAAAGGCAGCAAAGAAGACGTGGCGCCCCACTTGGGCCACTAGCTTCGTGTCCTCTCCGCTAGGATCTCACCTCAACATCTTGTGTGAGGGGATTAGGCGCCCTGATCCTAGGGCTCCTTGATCCTGCCAGGGAATAGACCTGTCCATGGCGGATGAGGTTGGGAGAACTTGGAAGAGAAGAGTTTGAAGATGAAGGGGCCCAAGAAGTATTTCGCGCTCAAAAGAATAAGGTGTAAGGTGCATAAGGGAAGCTCCCCCTATTTATATCTTTTAATGTATTGGTTTCGATACCAATTCAATTATCGAGGAAGCGTTTAAATCACCTTTTTTTGCGCATTTAACTGGTATAATGATTATCACAATATCCTATGGAAAAATAAAAAAGTCTTGGATAAAAATTCTTATTCACCTAAACCTTAGGGGCTAACTGACAAGATTAAAAGCCATTTTTGGGCCCGTAACTTATAAGAAAAAGCCCATAAATAAGAATAAGGCCCACGAATCAGTTAGATGGTTACGGTTCCGATTAGTATGATGGTTGCTCAGGAAGCAAATGATTACAAAAGGTCAAGCAATAGATGTTTGGTCAGAAATAGATGTTTAATCAGAACACTTACACAGCAAATGATGGTTGCTCAGGAAGCAAACCTTTGGTGTGAGTTCTCATAGTTCTGACTGATGAGTGATGACATTATTCCCAGTCTTTCTATTTTAGTTTCTTATCTTATGTGTGGACTTTACGCCAGGGTACCCTCTCCACGATCGGTGGGGCCACCGATCTTGAAGCATGGCACTGGCGGCGGTGAGCGTCGAGCCCGACACGAGCGGCCGGGTTGCGTGGCGACTGGCGGCAATGGCGTCGAGCCTGACGCCGAACAACGCGGCTGCGTGGCGACTGGTGGCAATGGCGACAGACCCGACGCTAGGCGGCGGGCCGCGTGGACGGCCGGCGGAGTCGAAGGTATTCGGAGGTCATTGTCGGTCGAGCACAAAGGTATACATCGAAGGAGCAGGGAAGGGACTTCACCTCGAAGTCTTCTCCCCTGACACACCATGCCAGAACCATTGATTGCGTGAGGCTCTGCTGACGGCATGATAGCCTGTCCCTCTGACGTCTCGCACCTAACCCGTCGCAGGCAAGTCGCCTCCCGGGCGGATCGGGCGAAGTCATGCAGTGGCACAGAGAATAAGGCTAGGGAACGAGGCTACAGTAATCGGTGTAATAAATGAAATGTAATCAGTGTGATGTCACCCTCCCACTTGCCCGAGCCAGCCTAACCTATATAAGGGAGCTCCAGTGCGTGGGAAAAGGGGGGAAAATACTAAGCGAGAAAAATACTAAGAGGAAGGCACTAGACGAAAGAATTAGGCGAAAGCACTAGAGGAGAAAAAGAGAGAGAAAGAAACGTTATAACCTGCCCGAAACACATTAACGAGGACCCAAGCAGGACGTAGGGCTGTTACCCGCGCTATGGGCCCGAACCTGGGTATATTGGCGTGTTCTTGAATTTTTGTTCGTGTGGATCCCTCGGGAGAGCTCATAGGTTGTCCATCCGCGAAGATCTCCTCTATCGAACCCCGGACTTCGTCCAGGGAGAAATCTGTTGGTGAAATACGCCGACAGCACCATTCAAATTAAATAACTTTTTCAACTTTGTTTGACTACTTGATAAAATGACTTATTAAATTACGATAGTTCTGTTGCATTCAAACATATATGGTTGATTAAACATTGCTATATATATGCTTTATGTGGTATCTATTTTTACGCGATATCCGAGAAAATATCCGATACCATATCGATTTTGCTTCGTATTCGCTTTGAATCCGGAAACCGATATTATTTATACAATATTTATATCCGACACTATCCATATCTGACTTTGAATCCAAAAAAATTAGGATACGAAAAGAATAACATCCAACTAAATTCGAGCTGATAGCACCTCTACACCCTCGCCTTCAAAGTTGCCTGGGCCCCGGAGAACAGGGGAGTTCTTGGCAGTCCCAGTCAACATTACTATTTAAAAACAACTTGCAAGGTCGCAGACTTCGCACTCAACAGCATTAATTTCATCTTCTAGCAAGACAGTAGCAGCTCATGTTACATTTCTAAATTCTGATTATCCAGGATTAGGACGATACTGCTACATGTCTACATCATTACAGGTAGTAGAAAGCTACAGGACGTGTGGAAAAATTGCACGCGGAAAAATATTTGTGACTACTGGACGTGTGGAAAAATTACACTTCCAACTTGCAGGCACGTGCAGGGAAGGTATATATATGGACTCTAGGTGGTATGCATATATGATATATGCAAGATACGTGGACTCTTGCAGCCTTCGATTTCCTTGTGGCCACCGGCAAGCAGCGACCGGCGACCGCAGTTGGGCAAGTCGTTCTGGCTCCGTCAACGACCGTAACATCCGATGGGACTAGCTAGGGCCCCTGGTCTGTTCCCTGGACTTACTACATGTACGCCAACCCTCGGTATGACTGATTGAACGGCGTTACTATCATGCAATTGATACGCTTTTCTGACTACGAGTGTCGGTTCGGTACTTGGTGTTGAGGTCGCGTGTATATTTAGTCGCGTTTGATATGTATAATATTATTATATATATTATTATAGCGCTAGAGATTGCCAACGCCGGAGCGGTGCCACGTCACTATGTTCGCGGAGAGATCCTCCGAAAAATTGGAAATTGCGTTTAGCTCCTTTCGACGGTTTTTTAATAAAATAGACTCGAAAAATTTTGAAATTACGTTTAGGTCCCTCTGTGGTTTACATTTAGATCCTCCTCATAGTTTTTAGCGGAATGGAGCCTGGAAAAAATAGATTACTTTAGGTCCTTCTATGGTTTACATTTGGCTCCTGTCAGCGGTTTTTAGAGAAATAGACTTGAAAACATAGATACGTCTTGACAAAAAAAACACAGATTCGTCAAAGTTTTATAGCAGCCCACAGATTTGCCGGCGGGTCCTAGCGACTTTTAAAAAAAACGTAAAAAAACAGCCGCGGTTTTCTAAAAAAACACAGGTTCTTCGAAAGTTTATAGTAACTCGTAGATTCGCCGACGGGTCCTAACCGCAGTTTTCTAAAAAAACACAGATTCGTTGGAGATTTATAGCAGTCTATAGATTCACCGGTAGGCCCTAACGACCATTTTTTTAAACGAAAAGAAAACTAAAAATACGGCCAAATTTCCCGAATTTTACACATTGCATCGTTGTGCATGACGTAGCGTAGCGCGTTATTCTGACTAGTAAATACTAAAAGGGCTAGCAAAGCCAGCGGCGTGACGTGGATGCCGCGACCGCTGCGAAAACCTTAAGGACTTAAGGGTATGTTTGGTAGGACTTTAATTTCATCAGATCTGTGAATCTAGCGGAGCTAAGTATTTCTAGTTCTACTAGATATGTGGAGTTGGAGCTGTAAATACATTCAGAGTGTTTAGATGGATTATTTTGTTTACATTTAGACCAAAAATATAAACTTAATTCACTTCATTTTAGCCTACAAATTTCATATCTCAGGTAAAACTGGTATCTAGAGCTCTACCAAACAGATCCTTAATATACGAAGTATATGCACGAAGCCATTGCCTCTGAATATCTGTCGATCCGTAACACCGAACACCACACAGACAAGCTGACCAGCAAAACAATGAGCTCGACCGTAGTAGCAGTTAGTGCCATGTTTTTTGTGCTGGTGTGTGCTGCGAGGATCCGCATAATTAACCCAAAATAACGAAAGTAATGTTGTTATTAATCTTGAGTTAATTACACTAATATAATATATTAGCTAACAAAACATCGAGTGGACTCAACGTTTTATCAGTTAATACACCGAATTCAGAGTGTTGCAATAGAACATTAATTAGAGACTCATAGGAAACTTATTACATTTCCAGCCGTGCAATGTACCATCTTATAGTTCACATGTCTCATCATAATGTTTACAATAAAAGCTTAAATGCAACATTTACACTATATTATACCCTAAAAGCGGTAGCCTTCACCGTAAGGACCGCTTCTCCATCCATCCTTTGGGTAGTCCTCCACCTCCTCATCACCACGGTCCTACGAATGACTAGCTAACCACTCCTTCTCGGTGTATCCATAGCACTCAGAGTCTAAGAAAAGAGGGAATTATATAAGGGTGAGTACAAAAATGTACTCAACAAGCGTTAATAATAAAATGCAATTTATGAGTTTTACTTTTGAGAACCATCTCAAAACCTTTTCACAAATCCTTTCCTCAAAGCTTTTTTTACTGAAAATAGGTTTAATTAAGAAAAACCGTGTTTCAAATTTTAATTATGAAAATTGTTAATATCACTCGTATATGAGATAGATTTAACTTCCGTAGCCTCCAATCCAAAAAACAGGCATGGATTCATGATTTTTAACACTGCGCAGGTTTTATACCATTTTACCTATAATGAACCCAATCTCAATCAGCAACCCAGAATGTTTATCACTACTCTGGTATTTAGATCTACAACCTTGACCATGTACCGATTGTACTCTTTTACCAATTTGGTGGTTCTATTACATAGGATGGCTAGTTGTACCTTTCTCAAAATCAGTGGCACTCATATACCCTGATCATCTACCAGTTGTACCGCATCTCGAAATCGGTAGTACTAATACGTGGGGTGGCCAGTTGAACTCCTTATCGAAATCGGAGATCCTCAACTCATGGTTTTAAATATAGCGCCAAATAACCAACACTTGTTTTTATTCATGTCCCTCACTGGGCCTCTAGCGTATCCTAGCTTCACACCTCTTACTTAGGGTGTGTTTGGCAGAGATTCAGCTTCTCCAAATTCGTGAATCTGGTGAAGCTGAAAATTCTAGCTTCACCAGATTCGTGAAGCTGAAGCTGTGAGTACATTAAGAGTGTTTAGATAAATCATCTTGTTTACATTTTAGACTAAAAATATAAACTTAATTTACTTTATTTTAGCCTACAAGTTTTAGATTTCAGGTGAAGCTGGAATCTGGAGCTCTACCAAACAGGCCCTTACTCAATGAGGAGATCAAACACCGTTATAAGATAACTTTTTCTGGTTGCTTCCACACACTATGGTTGATTCGATTTAATAAGGCTCACTGTCTGAGTGTAGTGGTGTTATCCTTATATCATAACATATGTGGATTTTAAAATTTCTAATAGTGCTATTGTTCTGATAAATGGCCTGATCGGCAAATTTTAACTGAATTAAAAATGATGCAGGACACATTAGAATTTTTTTTTGTAGATGATCATGACACATCAATAATATTTCTATAAAATTTTTAGATGATAATCAAGTTTGAGGAATTTCTAAAAATTTAGACAATGCTACTGAAGGTTGACTAACAAATTTCAAACAAATAAAAAATAGTTCAAACTATGTTAGAAAATTTCAAAACTTTTGTGGATAGACTTGATGGATCACTAATGTTCCCATAAAATTTTTAGATGATTATTAACCTTAAGGAAGTTTTAAAAATTATGACAGTGCTACTGTCTTGATAAAAGCCGTATGGTGCTACATGTATTTCTTCATAGATTTGATTGAGCAATCAAAACAAGTTTAAAATTTTTGAAACTTTTATATAAGGGTTTTGAGGAAATTTTTAATCTCTCATAAAAATTATGGTTCATGATCACACTCGAGCGAATTTATAAAATTCTAACATGGTTACTATCTCAGTTATGTTCATTCAGTTTTTAAATTTTTAAATATAACAAATGAAGTTCAATTCTTTTGGAATTGATTTTTGCACGGTCCTGGACTACAAAAGATAGTACCATAGAATTTTCAAAGCATAATCAGGCTTGTACAATTTTATAAAAATCTGAGAATGTTTGTGCTATTTTTATTAAACATCTAAAAAATTCGGTTTTTCAATAAACTTTCATGGAATATGACATTCTTAAGGATTATTGACCCAAATTCGGTCCTTAAAAGTTTAAGTACCGAAATTTTTGAAAATAGCAGAAACATCCGATGGGACTAGTGACTAGAGAGTAGTGACCCTGGTTTGGTCCCTGGACTTACTACATCTACATCCCCCGGTATGGCTGATTCAACGGCATTACTATCATGCAATTAATATGCTTTGCTGACTACTAGTGGCGGTTCGGTGCTTGGTGTAGAGGTCGCGTTTATATATAGTCGCGTTTGATACAAATGCATGAAGCCATTGCCTCTGAATATCTATCGATCCCGTAACATCGAACTCCAACACAAACACCACACAGACAAGCTGACCAGCACAAGAATGAGCTCGACCGTAGTACTAGTTAGTGCCATGTTTTTTGTGCTCGTATGCTTGGTAGTTGTGCCGCGAGCATCGGCCGTAGTTACTGGAGCTACCGGAGGGATCTTGTCTATCCCTTCTAATGACTCATTGGCTAACTGCCTCTCCAGTTGCGGAGACGTAGTCATCTCCTACCCCTTCGGGATAGGATCCGGATGCTTCCGACAAGGCTTTGAGCTTACTTGCAACTATTCCACTCAGCCACCCAAACTCTTTCTAGGCAACACTACTACTCAGCTCACTTACTTATATTCATCTTACCTTGCTGGAGCTCTTACACCTATCTTCTTCAACATTACGATGAAACTAGGCATGAATACCTACAACATGTCCTGGGTGCCCCCTGCCGAAGGTATTACCATAGGTAGTGATAACATTTTCTACGTTATTGGCTGCAATTTCATTGTATCCTTGTCCGAGTATGGTACGGGAGACTTGCTTGGTTCTTGCATGAGTAGATGCGATGGTGGGAAACGACCAAATGGAGGGCCTTGTACTGGGCTGGGCTGCTGCTCCATCGACTTACCCAAGGCTGTGCCAGGCTTTCTGTCAACACTAGTCCGCAGTGATGCTACGGCAGACCAGCTGCACCCTGGCATCATGGCTTTTATGTCGGGGAATAATTATTACATGTCCAATGCCAGCGATCTTTTCTCAAGTTGGACAAATACAAGCAAAATTGCAGATGCATGGCTTCAGGTTGCCATCATGGACCAACCAAGCTGTGAAAGCGCGCGAAAGAATAATACAAGTTATGCTTGTAACGATGAAAGCGAGTGCCGCAATATATCGTCCGGAGGAGGTTACTCGTGTCGGTGCTCTGCCTCTGGTCGAACGGGAGGCAATCCTTACACTATGCATGGCTGCCAAGGTTCTCTCTCTCTCTCATCTCAATGTAGCCCTTAATTACAACGTGACTTACCAGAAAAAAAAAAAAGCGAAGAAATCGGATAATAATTCTCTCATAAAGCAAGACTTCAAATGATAGATAAATTGAGACTTGATACAGGACAGCATCCTTCATTTTTCTACTTGTTTGAAATAACTTAGATAACTAGAAAAAATAGTACTGAAAGTAGATCACCACACGTAATCAGTTTAAAGGATTGCATCTTTTCTCCTAATTGGCATAACCGCATGAATTTCTTTTTGAACAAAGGAGAAATTTTGCATTAGAATTTTAAGCAGTTACAAGTAACATGGCCATTCTTTTATGAGTTACTTTAATCAATAAAAATCACAAAAAGCCGAAAGGTACATTAGAACAA
Source organism: Guadua angustifolia (assembly GCA_036346375.1). NCBI lineage: Eukaryota > Viridiplantae > Streptophyta > Magnoliopsida > Poales > Poaceae > Guadua > Guadua angustifolia. The sequence goes on from JAYEVE010001035.1 coordinate 59,335, forward strand.
TTTCGATTCTTTTGTTTTTACGAGTACACTTACGTTCCACTATCTAGCAAATCTTACTCCCTAAAAATGATTTTATATATAGAAAATTCCTTATTTGCTATGCAAAATTCCTAGTTTTCTTAATATGGCACTGGAGAATTGCTCTTTCCTCAAGTGCCATCGGGTGAGGTTGCATTGTCCTCTGATACCATTACTGTCCATCTTCCGTCAATGGGTTGTTAAGCTGCAAAAAAACCAAAATACTCTTCTTCTTTCTCATCTTCCTCAGCCTGTGATGACTAGGTCCACATGCAAGAGAGATTTTCAAACACAGAAATATAAATTACACATGGGCTCTTCATGTCATATATAGGATTAGAACGCTCCACATGTCATAGGATTAGAGAAGAGATAGGAGGAGGATAACCCCAGTGCCTCTTCATTCTAAACAAAGAGCGATACAAAGGGAGAAACAGGGAGACGCACGGGCTCCTCTGTAAAGTTCACTTGCGAGTGGCGGCCATCAAGGCAGTGATGACCAGAAAGAATAAGTGGAGGGAGTGGATTCCGTAGGTGGTTGCAGTGTCGCCGGAGACTCAACAGAGAGGGGCAGCGGCGGCAATGGAGGATGGTTGCGATGGATCAACGGCGGTAATAGGTTGCAATTGACCGGTGCGTGAGAATCAGTGGAGAGTGTGGATGCTATGGACGCAAGGAATTGAAGTGCAGCCTACAGGTGGAGGAGATCGAAAACCGTTTTTAGGAACATTCAATTAGTCGGTTGGTTTTTAGTGAAAACCGAGTGTTTTTTTTGTGACAAATCGAGGTTTTCATTGAAAACCGAACAGTTTTTTATTTTTTGTAAAATGTTTTTCCAAAATTTTTTATTTCTTAACCCTTTGGTTTCTGCCAATTTGCAAGCGGTTTTTTGAACGGTTTTTGTGGTTTTCGATTTTTGAACCAGTTTTAAAAACCCTGATCCTTAAAATATGATTTAATAGAAAAAGATGCAAAGAAAACGGATAATAATTCTCTCATAAAGCTAGACTTCAAATGATAGATAAATTGAGACTTGAGACATGAAAATATCCTTCATTTTTCTACTTCTATGAAAATAATAAGTAGATCTCCATAAGTATTCAGTTTAAAGGACCGGATCTTTTCTCCTAATTGCCCTGACCGCATGAGTTTCTTTTTGAAAAAAAGGAGAAAATTTGCATTAGAGTTTTAAGCAGTTACGAGTAACATAGCCATTCTTTTATGAGTTGCTTTAATCAATAAAAAATCACAAAAAGCCAGAAGGTACACTAGAATTTTTTTATTTTGTTTTTACCAGTACACTTATCTTCAACTTTCTAGCTAATCTTACTCCCTCCGATGATTTCATATATAGAAAATTCCTTATTTACCATGCAAAGTTCCTAGTTTCCCTAATATGACACTGAAAACCTGCTCTTTCCTCAAGTACCACCAGATGAGATTACATTGCCCTCTCATGCCACTACTGTCCATCTTCGTCAATGGGTTGCTAAGTGAGCTACGAAAAGACCAAAATACCCTTCTTCTTTCTCATCTTCCTCATCCTATGATGATTGGGTCCACATGTTCTAAATAGAGAGCGAGACAAAAGGAGAGCAGGGAGATACACAGGCCCCTCCGTGGAGTTCACCGGTGAGCAATGGCCATCAAGGCAACAGTGACCAAAAAAATAGAATAGGGGTGGGAGTGGAGTCCATAGGTGGTTGGTCGTCGAAGACTCACCAAAGAGCAGCTACGATGTCAACGGAGGATGGTGGCGATCGATCAACGACGGCAATAAGCTGCAAATGGCTAGTGCGCGAGAATCAATGGAGAGTGTGGATGCTATGGACACAAGGAATTGAAGTGTAGCCTACCGGCGGAGGAGATGGATCATGGGGGTAGTGTTTCAGTCAATGGAGACACGAAGCTTGGTATGGCTCAGCTCAGGGTGCACAATGAAAATAATAGAGGGAAAAGTGTAAATAGGAGGTGGAATGCAGCATGATACAAATGTATCCGTCCCAAGCTTCTCGGTGTCATCCTCTCCACCTACAAATCCAATGTGGAAGCGAGCGTTGTCAAGGTGGAGCTCAGGAGCTTCTGGGCGGCGTGATGGCAGCCCACCAAAGGGAGAAGATAAGAGCGGCAAGATGGGTATTTCGAAGAAAAACCGACAAGTTTCCGTGTGCTATCGACTGATTGACCTAATAGAACCAACGGAAGTGGCATGAAAGGGACGCAAAAAGTTTTTTTGGTGGCATATAAGGAAACACAAGTTTTTCGGTGCCGTATAAGGGAAACTGAGAACTTTGCATGGCAAATAAGGATTTTTCTCTTTTTATATAAGGTGCACAAACATTTCAAGAGATTTAACTTTATTTTTTTACCAGCAATTAGTCCAATAATACATAGGTTCTGTGAGACAAAAAGGCGATAATTTGAACTCATATTTGAAAGTACATCTTATTGTCATTATTTTGTTGTTATAAAAAATCTATATTATAAAAGAATTAATGGTCAAAATTCATTCTGGGAAACCACGTCTTATAGAAATCATGGAGTATTTCTTTAGTGAGTGATATACACATGCAAACTGTATCTCTAGTCTAATTCTAGCTGGCACTCCCATTTTTAACTTCTGTGCTCAACGTTGATTTGTCCAGGACCAGCTTACAACCCCAACCCTAAAGGAGGATGCAAGAGAGTATGTGGGAACACAAGCATTCCCTTCCCTTTTGGGCTTCAAGAAGGTTGCTACGCGCTTGAAAAGTTTCGACTTAATTGCACGGCAGGAAACATCATCCTTGACCGAGATCCGGTAAAATATCTTGTGGCCAACATTTCAGTGAACGAAGGATATCTAAGTGTTGCAAACGTGCCGAACAATTCAAGTTCCAACAACCAAGTGAACATAGGTGCTCCAACTGAGGACGGTCGCCGCATGGGAGACTACAACCCTCTGGAAGACCTTTTTGATTTAAGTGAATACAATATGAAGATGCCGTGGGCTGTTACGAATTTAACATGTGCAGTAGCTATGAGCATGCAAAACAGGGATACGTACGCGTGCCGCAGTGCCAATAGTACTTGCCTTAATGTCACACATGGGAACGGGAATAGGAGGATGCCACTGGGCTATCGTTGCAAGTGCTCTCAAGGCTTTGAAGGAAATCCATACGTACAAGGTGAAGGTGGTTGTGCAGGTAAATTCACTATTCCTTTCCGTTCAAGTTGCAACCAACTGCATGCTTTTCCTAGAACATGAGATGGTTGACTGAAACACATGCTTCGGCTGGACATGTCCACTACTATCTCCTCTATTGGAAAACAATTCTAGTCACTCGTTGGACATTCGGTTGGACATGTCCAGCACCCTTTCTATCCCAAATCATGAATCAACAATGAACAAGGTGGACAAGAGCTAAAAGACGCGCATGATACACCTCTAACAAGTTATACCACATGCATACCATTGACATCTAGTTGGGTCTAATTAAGATCAATATCTAAAACCATTTTTCTTAGATTCCAACTAACCACAAATAATGCACATGATTTGAGCAATATGAATTATGCATTTGAGATTGAGCAATCGACACATGATGCAAATCAAGCTACTAGTCATGACCCCTCTTAATAGTACGAAAAAACTGATCTAGCAATTTGATCTAACTCCAAACACCGAGACCATTAAAATGGTTAATAAACATATCCTTAGCCTTGATTATATACCTTTTACTTAGCTAGTCCAATTTGGGAAGATGATAACGAACATCGCTTCTCCAAGTACAGGTTCTTGATGATTATCCACACATGATGGCATCATTTACTCTGGAAACTTGACTTGATGCCCATTAACACATGATATCATCCTTCAAAGCCAGAGTCTTGACTTGATGTCCATCACCACATAATGACATTCTTCACTCTGAATCTTGATAACTATCAACTTGTGAGGTACTCATCCAAAGTCTTTCATCAACTAACATGGAACCATACCTATTTCACCAACTTATGAAAGTTGTTAGTTCCACACATCCGGTTGTTATTAAATCAGCGAAAACTCATACTCGATAAAAAATAGGGGCCTAGATCCTTTAATGGCACCGTATGCTATACAATGGACATTTGTGATGTACTCATGCATGCAATCACTTTTCGTTTGGGAATTAGATCACCATGAAAAATTCCCCAAAAAATATTAGATATGATTCTCAATTTACTCTACATATATGTAAAATTTAAGTTCAAATTCATTCTTTTTTAAGAGTAACAAAAAATGAGAAAAATCTGATAAATGATAAATTAAAAGGAAAAGGAAAAACAAAAGGACATGCTACTTTTTTTAGAAGAACGGGATGGGAGGTCCCTACGGAGATGTATTAATATAAATAAAAAGGTTTATGTAAAAAAGGGAAAAAGTAACAAGAAAGAATATGCATGCCCCCTAAGAACTCAACACTGCTATGCTAGACTATCAGTCAATTTCCTATGTCCTCCCTGTTCACATCCTTTTTGCTCGACGGATAACTAGAGCAAAAGTCCTTCTTGAAAAGATTTTTATAACCCGAGAAAGATAGCCGACAAATGCTACTATGCATAACAAACTCATCATTTTGTTTCTTTTAACACCGTTTGAAATTGAAGATGAAATTCTAAAGGGTGCTCATTAGATTGTCATTTTTTTTTTTGCGAATTTTTCATATTGCTTTGGTGCCAAAACAGAAAGTTAATTGCACGAGTGATTCACAATTAATGGATGACTGCATAGCATGCATTGCTTTTATATACCCATGCCATTCATACCTTTTGTGGCACCAGATACGTTATAGCTAAGTTTTACAGAAACAGTATTGCACAAAACAAAATGTAATTGCTTTCACTGTTACTCGGGAATGCTACCAAGTTATCAATATCCTTCTCATTCTCCACGTCGTAGTAAGTCGATTTATAATCCTTAACACATGCTTTAGGTCCTGTTTGGCAAAGCTCCAGATCCCAGCTCCACCTCAGATCTGGAACTTGTAGACTAAAATAAAGTGAATTAATTTATATTTTTAGTCTAAAATGCAAACAAAATGACCCACCTAAACACTCTTAATGTACCTATAGCTCCAGCTTCACAAATTTCTAGAGCTAGAAATACCCTGCGCTCCACCATGATATGCACCAACTTTGTGAGAAATTGGTACACGGTGTTTCCGATCGTCACAATGTAGAATTTTCTTAGATAACTTGATGGAATTGTGACTTGACGATGAGGATGCCAACCGTAGCCTGCTATCCGAATAATCAGTCCACACACCGAATAACTAATCCACACAAACTACGCACAAAGGCACAGTAGCACAGATTAGGTGCAATTCATAGAGAATCACAAGAACATGACAGCAAGAACTCTCTTGGTTCTCAAAAAAATCATATAATGTCTAACCAAGAAAACTTCCTCCTGTTCCCCTATCCTCCGATACTAATTGCATGTAGCCATCAATACATGGAAAGTGTCCATGCGTGAGAGCAGCACTTCCAGGAAATAGAAAGTAGAATATTTTGTGGAGACCAGATAGAAAGCTCTCTCTCTCATCATTTATTTGGTAAAACATCCTTTCCTTTACTTTTTAGCTGGCTTGAGAATAGGAGAAATATTTAGGGCCTGTTTGGATCCATTAGCTCTAATAGTTAGCTGGCTAATGACTATTAGCTGGCTAATTATTAGCTAGGGCTGTTTGGATCTACTAGATAATAGCTAGTTGAAAATTTGGTTATGGATGCAAATGTTCATTGTACCCTTGCATTAATTAACTGTTTGCATCTTTTTTTGGCTACTGTACTGCGGTGGAGAGACTGAGGGCAAATTGGTCTTTTGACCATCTATTAGCTGAAATTAGCAGGAAAAAATCAGCTAATAAGATAACTATTAGCTGGGTTGTTGGCTAACATTAGCTGGGCTATTTGTATCTATTCCAACTAATTTTAGCAGCTAACTGTTAGTGCTAATGGATCCAAACATAACCCTAGCTGCCAATTGATTTGGTATAGCATCCTTTCCTTTCCTTTTTTATGCAACATTGCCATTTCTCTCCATGCGCCAATCATCACGACCTGCTTGTCTTCTTCTCTGTGTCACGTGTTAGTTCCTCTTCCATGTTCCTAAGTACAATAAAAGAAGAACACATGGGCAGCACCACCTAAATCATTAAAATCAGAAATTAAACTCAAGTTAACTTTCACCTGGTTTTGAATTTGTTTAGCACGGTTGTGTGTAATTGGACCATGATATACTTTCTCCTTTGAATTATCCAAACTAGAATAACCAAGTGTATTTGTAGTAGTATCACCATGCAAAGGTGTTGTCCGTGTAGCTGTATATGAGATGTCCTCATCACAAGCACAGGGTCTACTCAATATGGATTAGGCATGAATAAAACCTTAGCAAAAAATCTTTTAAAGCAAAAGGGATATTCAATTAATATCAAAGCATTAAAGAAAATGGAGGGCATGCTTAAGTTAACGAACATGTTCCATTCATATATAATGCGCACACATGGTGTTTAAGTTCCGAGATCATAAAATAGCTGAAACAAATCTAAATTGTTGAAAATGGGTTGTCCACTTAACTAAAATGTTCTTTTTACATAAATTACTATAATAGAATCTACATATTTTGTTGGTAAAATAGAGAAATCAGAACTGTGCAAAGAATATGGTTTTAACCAACATTAGACACCTCCATCATGTATACAACCAACCGTATACGATATATGTTCCTACATATGTCAATTTAGAATGTACGCAATCAAGTTTTCAAGAATTTAGCCACTAATATACACAGAGTATGTAAATTTGCATGATAAAATGATATTGGCAGACGTGACATCAAAAGTATTTCATATTCTTTTATACTTCTTACTAATATATAAGAGCAGTGCTTCAATGCTTTCCCTTCTACTACAAGTTGCACAAATCTTGAAGCAAGCGAAGGGGTAAGTAATCACTATCTACCCTTCATCTATGCTTTAATATTTGTGCAACTGCAAAAAAAGAAAAACATGGAAGCACTTCTCAATATGTAATTAGAAAAAATAATTGCTAATTAATGGTGTATAGTAGAGATTGTGAAAATGTTCTCCAGGTTACCAAGGAAACCCATATGTCCAAGATGGTTGCACACGCCTGCGCCAACACCCCCACACCTAAAAAAATGTATATATTATGGGATGGATATAGTACGTACAACTTTTAGTTAAAAAAGATTCAAACATCTTCCTCTCTCACTGCCATTTCTCTCCTCATCACTCCCACTTGAAGGATGAATGGATAATGGAAAAAAATGTACATAAAGTGCATAATTTACATACACATGTACCATAGTCACTCTCATATATTATATAATTTTTAGAGTTATTCAAAACCATCAATTAGTGCTCAGTTTCCCACTATTTACAGATATCGACGAGTGTAAACTAGCAAATTATTGTAATGGCACATGTCACAATTTTCCTGGAACCTATAGTTGCACAGATTGCACTCACGGCAAAGAGTTTGATCCAACAAAAAGGAAATGTGCGATATCAGCTAAGAGACGCATTCTTCTTCGAGGTAAGTCAGAACGAACTGAATACCTTAAGCAGCACAGATACAATTCACAAAATGCATCATGCTTTCATGAATACAACTATTGGATGTAGGCATTGCAATTGGAATTGGTTGCGGCCTTGGCTCCATAATTCTTGCATTCAATGCAATTGTACTTGCCAATAAGTGGAAGAATGGCATCCAAAAGAGAATCCGAAGGGCATACTTTAAGAAAAACCAAGGCCTACTCTTGGAGCAACTAATCTCAGATGAAAGCACTACAGACAAAACAAAGATATTTTCCTTGGAGGAACTAGAGAAGGCAACCAATAACTTTGATGTTGCTCGTGTTCTTGGTTGTGGAGGACATGGCACAGTTTATAAAGGCATTTTATCCGATCAACGTGTGGTGGCCATTAAAAGGTCAAAAATAGTAGAGCAAATTGAGATAGACCAATTTATCAATGAGGTTGTCATCCTATCGCAAATCATTCATCGCAATGTGGTGAAGCTTTTCGGTTGTTGTCTCGAAACAGAGGTGCCTTTGCTGGTCTATGAGTTCATATCTAATGGCACACTATATGACCTCCTTCACACCGATGTAAGTGTTAAATGCTTGCTATCATGGGATGATCGCATTAGGATTGCAATAGAAGCTGCAGGTGCTCTTGCTTATCTCCACTCAGCTGCTGCGATACCAATTTTCCATAGAGATGTCAAATCTTCCAATATACTCTTAGATGACAACTTTACTACAAAGGTTTCCGACTTTGGTGCTTCAAGATCTGTATCACTTGATCAGACACACGTGGTGACAATTGTACAAGGCACATTTGGTTACTTAGACCCGGAGTACTACCACACTGGCCAATTGACTGAGAAGAGTGATGTTTATAGTTTTGGTGTGATACTTGTGGAGCTTTTGATAAGAAAGAAACCAATTTTTATTAATGATCTAGGTACAAAACAGAGTTTGTCTCATTACTTTGTGGAAGGGCTTCAGCAGGGAGTTCTTATGGAAATCATGGATTCCCAAGTTGTGGAAGAGGCAAACCAGGAGGAAATTGATGATATTGCCTCAATCGCAGAAACATGCTTGAAAACTAAAGGAGTGGAGAGACCTACCATGAAGGAAGTAGAAATGAGGTTGCAGTTACTTAGAACTACAAGACAAAGAAGGTGCCAACATTTCCCAAGAAACGATGGAGAGATTGAACCTTTTCAATGCCTAAATACCAGTAGCACTCAGGCACCAAGCAATTTTATCAATACTGTTGATTTAACATATGGATGCATCTCAGGAAGCTACAGTTTGGAGCAAGAATTTTCATCCTCGGTCAGTCTGCCACGCTAACCATGTATGCAACTGCACAATCGACTGCTTGCTAGGATGCATCTGTTAGTTGCCCTATACTTTTCTATGGAGAATTATGTTATGTAGTTCCCTTTAAATGAAAGTATGTCATGTAGTTACACTTCCTCGGTATTTCCACAATATTTTTGTAGACCATTTCACTTGTATACTTTTACTATCTATGATCAATATGCCCTAACTGAGATACTTCATTATAGTTAAGCTATGGTGGTGAAAAAAGTTACTTGTAGCGTTGTCAAGAAGTACACTAATTATTCATACCACCAATTACCAATGGCTTACCTAGAGCAGGTTCCAATAGCAATAGGTATCTGATTTACTGACACATGATATTCTAAATTTACTTGTCCAGAAAAGCACTATATACTGCTGCATTTTTACATAGCATTAGCTTAAACATGAATAATGATTTGACAGTTAGAACAAAGAGGTAATAGGCAACACAATAAGCACAAAAGGATGGAATTCTTCCATTGGATGTGTTTGCATTAAAATTACGAATTACACAGTAGACGTCTTTCATTTACAAAATCCTACACTCGCAGTATTGCATATAGAAATGCAGAACTGAATTTGTAAATTTGTAAATCGATTAGCACGCTACATACTGACCTTCTGCTGCACAGTAGGGTAACATGACCGCAATCAGTGCACACAGTTTACTCCGGTGATAACTCCACACTCAGATAGCCTCTAATCAATTTAGCATTACCACTACCCCGATTTACACAAGTTCATAAATTAAGGGTTAATTGGATATATGCCACTTCTGAAGCTGCTTATTCGAGATTTGCCATCGTTCCTTTGCTTTTTCGAATGATGCCATTATGAAACCGTGCTTATTAAAATATGCCACCGCTTGCGACACGTGTCCCGTCCGGTCAAACCGGCGCAATTGAGACGATTTTGCCCTCGCATCAAAGTCTTGTCGAATTTTGTAGAAATATCCAAAGAAGATCTGAAGCTAAGATTTTTACCTTGGTGACCGAGATCCTCATCTACCTCTGGTAAAAATATAAAAATTAAAACTTACATTTGAAACTTTTGGAAATTCAAAAGCAGAAAACAAATAAAGTTCAAAATAGGAAAATAGCAATGTCAGATTTTTAAAATTCAAAATATAAAAGATAAAATTTTCAAAACTTTATATAAGATTAATAATACTATTTCAGATCTTGATAAAAAAATTTATAAAATATTAATACCATTTTAGCCTTAAATTAAATATAGAAATTGAAATACCTTGAGGGCAAAAACGTCCGAATCGCCTGAGTCCTGCGCTTGGTTTGACCAGAAGGGACACGTGTCGCAAGCGGTGGCATATTTCGAATAAGCACGATTTCATAATGGCATATTTCGAAAAAGCAAAGGAATAATGGCAAATCTCGAATAAGAGGTTTTTGCAGTGGCATATATCCAATTAACCCTAAATCTTAGGATCGCCCATCCCAATCTATACCCAAAGTTTGAAATGACCTTGTCACATTTTAGACTGCATCCATTTTGAAATATATTGTGCGAGCACGTGGGTCAGTGTCTAACTTTAGAGTATTTAGTTCTAACCTAGCTACGTATGAGCTATTTACTACACCAAGCAGTACATTGAGATTGCCGAGCGTACCAGTTCCAGCAGACAGCCGGAGCCGAGCTCACGGGGACGCGTCGGCATCGAACGCCCGCCCCTTCCCCTAACTCTTTGGACACTTCGGCTGCCGGCTGATGCGAAGTGCGGCGCGCGGTGGCGACTGGCGAGGGTGAGGCGCTGCGGCTGCTCGCGGAGGATGCGCAGCACGAGCATCAGCTCTTGTGAAACTGAAACTGATGGATAGTAATGGGCTTGCGATTTTTTCTCGAGTAGGTTCGGGAGACACAGCCCTTTTTACTTGAGCTCTTATAGGTACTTAAATTTAATATAGATCATTTATTCTTTTATTCAATAAATTAGATTAGACAAATACTTTTAACAAATCAATTTTTAAGTTAATTTCTATTGCCTACTTCTTTCTCAATCAAAATTTTAAGACTTTAGCTATTGATATCTTTTTAAATATTTAGATTGGATGCATGAAAATTATACGTGTAGATTCGTCTCGAAACATACTTTTATAATATTATAATTTTATTGGATTTTTCAAATATATTACAATAGAAATTAGTGATCAAAATTGAGTTTTGTAGACCGTGTCGATGTCAAAAATGACAACTATTTATGACCAGAGAGAGTACATACTACCGGAATAATGTACCATAAAATTTCTCTATTATTACTTACCTATACCAAAAGCTTTATTAGTACAAATTAAGTTCTGCTTCTACTCTTCATCTTCTCACTACGGCAGAACAGGTCATCATAGACAGTTCGTAAACTATATTACAGACGGTTTTGTGAGCTATCTGTAAGCAAGTGTCAGTGATGACAAAGAGTCATTGCAGACGATTTTCCAGCAGTCTGTGAAGAAACTCATCACAGACGGTTCTAATTTAGAACCGTCTGTGATGTGGTATTATCTTAGACGGTTGTTCCCTTGCTATTGCTTCCAGGATCATATATCTACATATAAAAATCAAAGATGATATATATATATGATATTTATCAATGCGTCATAAATGTAGATGGTGATTGCACACACTTACATTGTCCAATATCTTATAAATGAGGCGTCCAGCGTTTTGAGTTTGTATAGATTGAACAAGTCGGTGAAGTCGACCATGAAGACGCCATCTAAAAACCGATGTAAGAAATACTCCTTCTTGAAACTCAACAAGATACTTGTTGTCCGTTGTGCCACCGGCTTGTTGCATGCACCATTCTTGCAATCTAACGCAGGCTAATGAATGCGTCTCCTCACGCTAATCCGGTACGAACGGTTGCCCCAGCTCGAATTGCCGCACCAATGGGGCAAATGGAAAGTCACGGGCTGACGTGGTCCATTTCGATTTGCTCATGTCTTCGCGTCCCCTCCTACCAAACTTCGTCTTCACAGGAGAAGACTGGGCCCTTAGTGCAGTAACGGTCTGCGCGTGACTGGACATAGTAGTTGATTTGGCGGGCTTCTTCAGTGCATGGCATGGCTCCGATAGTGTTGGTAGCTCTAGCGCATCATGTGGTGTCTCTGGGACTACTTGTAGCTTCGGTGCTCCTGGGCGAACATCAAAGGAGATGTCCTTCTTGGACCACTGGATGAATGTGCCAATGGCATCCCTTAGTATGACGATCTCGTCGTTTGGAAGCATGTCCAGTGTGACGGCTTTGAAAAATTCATGTACACCGTCGACATGGACCTTCGCGTAGCCCGGCTCTACAGTACGACTGTGAACTAATGCCCCTATACCGGATGTATATGCTTGTCCCCAAGAGCCTATAGGGGAACAGAACCGTTGGCAAGCCTCACTTGCAAATTGCATGGCGTGGCCACCTACATAAAGGTACATAAGTAATTAGCTAACACGTCCAACATTAGAGTCTAGGTAAGGAGCATTGTAGACATGTTACCCGGGTGTCATCAGGAGGAAATCTAGCTTCATCCACGTCCGTCTCAGGGGCGGACACGCAGCTGCTCCGACGGTTGGTTGGGCTGAACCGTGCCTGTGCTTCTTGAGCTAGCACGTTCCGTGCCTGCCTCTCCTTAGCCACCTTTTGCTCCATCCTTTCCTCGAGGTTTCGTAGCTGATTATTGAACTACGCTCTAAGCCTTTCCTCAACCCTTTCCTCAATGAGGGCTACTAGCTGTTCCTCACGCTCGACTTTGCTTCTCTTCAAACTCTGATACGTGGCCGAGTCCTGTGGGAATCCCAATTTCCAAGGAACGAAAACACCTAAACCTCTGGTGCGACTCGGGTGCTGCTTATTTCCCAAGGCCGTTGAGAGTATGTCTTTCTCTCTGTTCGAAGTAAAAGAGTCCTGAGAAGATTCTGTACTCAACGATATTAGGCGTTGGGACACTTCCTCATCAGCGGGGTTTGCAAAGGACACACTGTCCGAAGAAGTGTGATGTGACCTCGCTCTTACCTAGTTTCGGGCACGCGGGTCCACGATCAAGGCAAATAGCGGCACGACCTCCTTCTGGACTGCCTCATCATCCTCTCTCGTCCATTGCTCTATCTTACCAGCGTATCCAGTTGAGCCGAGTCTGTGTGGATGTGTGTTTTTTGGCTGGACGGTCTTGTGATACACTTTGAAGCATGAACTCTTCCGTCGTCTTCAACTCAATAAATTGTCCCCAAACGTCTTCAAAGATGAACTTGTACTTCTAGAACGGAGTCATTTTCTTATTAACGTAATTAGCAACGAGGACACTTTTGAAGTTCTTCCACGCCTCTCCCGCCACTAGCAATGCGTACCATTGCAGTGTAGACATGGCGTCTTGTGGAAGCTCGAACGACGCGAATATTTCTGTCACCAAGTTATCGCGCTCCTCATCTGTCAACGTCTTCCATGATGGATAGGTGATGGGGACCCTTTCACGTCCAATGATCCCGCACATGGTCCGAAAAGCTGTCACAGCCTTTGGAGGCGCGGTAAGGGCCCCATCATGCGGATCGACCGCTATGATGGTGTATCGGCTTTGAGCCTTTTTACTAAACCCTCTTGTACCGCGCTTGTTTCTGTAACATCCTGAAAATTCTATTAAAATAAAAATAAATATTTTGAATTTAAATATGATTATTTCTAAGTTTCTGTGGCATTATTGGTTTTTATTTGAATTTTCCTTGGATTTTGTGTTGTGAGAATAATCGAATAAATAAGGAAAGAGGATAAGAAATGGAAAAAAAGTGAAATAGAAAAAAGTAAAAATCTGAAAAAATTGCAATTGAAACCCTAAGCCAGTAAGAAAATTTTCAGTCAACAAATGAAGTTTTGAACAAGAATGGGAGTTAATAATTGAAAAGACCCTCACTTTGACTAAAAAGCGATTGCAGTTAGATTTAATGTAAAATCTGTAGACCTTATCTTGTTCTAAGAAAATTACCATAATGCCCTCAATACAGTATTTACACCGATAAAATATTAAAAATTTCTAAAATCGTTTGAAGCTTTTATAAATTTAAAAAGAAATTCAAAATCTGAAATTGCCATGTCGAATTTTTATAAACTAGTGGCACAATATTTTGACTTAAAAATTTTACAGTGGTATTCTTAGTTCAAATCCAACTTTGATAAAAATTTTAAAGAATAAATAATATGATTTGTATACTTAAATAAATCAAAATCCGAAAATGAAATTTTAAGCAGATAGTAATGTCAGAATTTTAATTAATTCCCTGCAGAACATTTTAACCCAAAACTTTTACTGGAGGTATTAAATTAACTGGAGAACTTAGTCAAAAATCCTTGAAATATTGGGCGGTGATTTGTTTGCTCGATTAATAGATTTTGTACTGTCCAAAATATTCAAAAATGGTTTGAAAACTAATTAACTTTGAGGAATTATTGTATGAAAACCATAATGGAGAATTGAGCGAAACCAAGGAAAATGGAAACTACGTAACTTAGTCCCTCTATACAAAATTTTCTAGAAAATTTCAAAAGAGATAAGATTATTTTTGAACCAACTCAACTCTGGACAAAAATTTACAAATGCACACAAAGAGTGCCAGCCATACTCCTAGTCGTCTTCTGCCGCACCTTCTGCCGCACCTTGTAACATCCCGAAAAATTCAAAAACAAATAAAATAAGGATTTAAAATTTAAAAATGACTAAAATAAAAAATTTGAGTTTGAAATTTGACTTAAGTTTAAATTTTAAGCCTTAAGTTGAATTGTTCTCTACTTATTAAGTATTTCTGGAATTCTGCTCTATAAAGTAGTGAATCCTTAATTTTAAATTTCAAAATCAGTCTTAAAAAAAATCAAAATATAAACAACAAGACTACAAACAATACTTCCATTAAAGTTTAGTGCTTATATAACTACATCGTAGTCGTGTGAACCCCTCCCCAAACCCAAATCTTCAAACCATACTTCATAGCAGCTTTTCTCAACAAATCACATTAATAACCTGCTAAAAATTTAACCCTAAGCCATATCTGTCCCTCCTAATACCTACATTAGCAACCTGTAAGTCAGCTCATGATCATATTATACAATTCACCTTCTCTAAGAAATAACAAGTGCAAGCATAAGAATACGTTTACACAAATTCAAGCATTGTGCATATACACTTACATAAATCATGTCAACACAAAACAGATAATTCTAATTATCAGTAATGCCAAACTCACACATTCTCATAAACATCCAAACACAATACTTACATCTTTGACAGCATTGCATAAGTGCATAATTATACAAACATATATACAAGCATGAATATACAGGCATACGTATACACGCATATCCACTTGAGGTTATCACAACCATAACATTCAGCAGACCCACACAATTAAGCATCCAACTAACATCACTTCTCAAGTATACCAAACCATATCGATTCCATTATACTATGGGAAAAGCTAAATTTACATGTCCCAGCATCATTAACTTACATCAACACAGGAATAATCTCAGCAAAATCAAATAACTGTCACATCCAATTAACCTCTTTATTAAAGAATATCAAATCCATTTTATTTCATCCCTACTATACAAAAGACAGAAACCAGTTTTGATACAATTAGCTTACATGCACAGTTAATCAAATTTCAGCATCCAATAAAAATTTTCAAGCGGTATCAACTCAATTAAAATAAATACACTAATACAACTCAACCACATGGCCATCTCCACATAAGTAAAGCATTTAAAATCAGATCAGCCCATACCATGAATATAACCTGATTCATACCCATTCCAAATTATCAAGAAATTAAGACAAGTTCAATCTACATTCTCACATCAAAATTACATCTTAAAAATACAGTATGAATTACAAATGTATTCCAGCATTTGCTAATGAACTAAATAGAAAGTCTGGTATACATTTGGTTTCCTAACCGACCATCACAGCTACACCCCTGCTGTTTTTCCTTAACCCTCAAGCTTCTGCCGGCACCTTCCGTAGCGCTCCTAGGCCTGGGCATTCGGTTTTTTCGGTTCAGTTTTTTCGGTTTTTGAAAATTTCGGTTTTTGAACTTCTTAAACCGAACCGAAACCGAACAACAGAAAAAACCAAACCGAATAAACCGAATTAATTCGGTTCGGTTTTTTCGGTTATTCGGTTAACCGAATTTTCCTTGGTTCAAATGAAAGGCAGACTATATTCATCTACTGCATTGGACAAATTCTAATCTAGAAGATGGTAGCATGTACCTCCCCAAATCCGGGACAGCCATAGACAAATAATTAACCAATCCAAAAAAAAATGCAAGTGGCTTGCCACTATGGCATCAAGGCAGCAGCCAGCAGGTATGTAGTATATGTGGTGCAGAAGACAAGAGTAATCATAAATAAAACATGCAAGTTACTACTCTTAGCTGTTATCAAGAGAAGTAGAGAACAATATTCGACAGATCAGTACCATGCTGTGTAGTCGCAATAATTTTTCCTTATCCACCTTTTGTATTAATAACCTATGCAATCCAAGTTAAACAACAGAGAAATATCCCAATTCCAGAATTCTTGCAACTGACTGAGAAAAGTGGAATTTTGGTCATGGAAATGAGAGAGAATGGGAAGTCAGGAAGGTGGTTTCATTTTGTTCATTTGTAGATATTTGGTACTAGTGCAAATATAGAGCTGTATGTGTTACAGTGTGCTTTTTCCAGCATCAAGTCTGCAAAACATGGTGGGGGTACCTGTTGATGGGAGCACCGGCAAGATCTCCAGCACTGGCGTCAGCGTCAAGGCGGGCGCCACGAAGTGCGATGAGGCGTCGGCGTCTGGAGCTCGAGACGGCGGCAACACGAGGGTCCTGGAAGCGAGGCGGCGGCCGACGTTCCCGATCTTGGACGACCAAAAAGCAGCGGCGCTTCGGCGGCTGGCCGGCGATGGAGCGAACGAACCGACGGAGGCCAATCGGCGGCGGCAATGAGCAATGGCGACTTCGGGCTATCGCCGAAAGCACCGGGCGTCGGCGGCAAAGGACAGCCGCGCTCTGGTGAAACGAATCGGCGGTATGAAGATCGGAATCCACAGTGGCGATCGCCGCTTGACCCGTCTGGAATAGCGAGGTTGGGCAGTTAGCTAGGGTTTGCTGAGTTCGGAGGGCAAGGCGCGGGGGTAGCCGAGGGAGGAGTGATTGCTGATTTGGGGAAGACTTGAAGATCGAAGTCGCTGCGTGCTGCTCGATTGAGTTTTTCGGTTCGGTTCCCAAATTTACAAAACCGAACCGTAAACCGTAAACCGAACAGCGCTAGAATAAAAACCGAACCGAAAACCGAAAAAACCGACAATTTCGGTTATTTCGGTTCGGTTTTCGGTTTTCGGTTTAAAAATGCCCACCCCTAAGCGCTCCCAAGCAGCCTCCAGCTCCTTCTCTCTCTGCCCATCCCCTTGCCAATGCAACTCTGCCAAGTGGTGGACAGGTGGCTAGCTGCATGCAGGCTGAGTTTGCATGCCCTCCACCTAGCCCCTTAGCCCACAGTTTTCACCACTGCTAGCCCACAGTTTTCACCACCTGCAGCCAGCAATGTCAATTTCACCCTGTGTCACAGCACTACAAATAGCAGTAGTATAAAAACCAGTCAACCAGAGACTCTTCAGCACCACCATTACTCACCAATCATAGTCGACCTTCCCCTTGTCTTTCTCTGCCAAGGAGGAGGAGAAAAGACCAGGGTGACCTCATCTGTCCCCTTCACCTCCCTGGCAGCCAAAAGGTACACAAAGTTAAACTTTGATGTCATTAATCCTCTTTTAAGCAATCAGTAGAAGTAATGGCAATTGTTCATTAGTTGAGGCATAGAATTAGTAGTAAAATGGATAGTAACAAACTGTATATAGGAAAATGACACTTGTATGCAATGGTGGTTCTATAATCTAATAGCAATTAGTATCAGGGACGCAAGCCATCTAAATTAACCAACCAAGATAATCTTATGCAAGAACAAGGTCATAAGAATCACATCCGAAAATCAGTTTAACAATCAAAAGCACATAAACACACTGTTATCATGCCATGAGCTCATTCACAGAAGACAACTCAATCTTTCCTGTACTTTAATCATATGCAAACACCAAATATAATCATGCACATACATATAGTCCAGAACAGCCATAATGTCCTCTATTTGAATCAGAATCATGAACATCAATTAGACAACTGAAATAGGTGCAAGATAAAACAAGCGCTCATTTGTCATCAACTGAACAAGAAATTGGGATTGCACAGTGGACCGAATATCAATAACAAAGCAACCTGGGCACCCTTTCTATGCCATAAAAATGAACGCACCAAACACCATTCCAGAAAACAGAAGGCATTCATGCATATACTTCTTGGCAAATAACAGCACATCATATACTATAGATTCCATTTTGATAACCAAGCATAAGGATCAAGTCACAGCATAAGATTCACAACCATTAAAAAGGTAAGAATGATATTACAGGAGCTCATACGCAAATAACACACACACACACACACACATATATATATATATATACTAGCTATGTGCCTGTGCGTTGCAACGGAAACTCAATTTGCGATAAAAAGTTTATTTGCAAAGAGCACTAACAGTGGCAAAGGTGGGTAATTTTGATGAAATGGCGCGGGTAAAGGTGGGTAATAAAAGAGCAGTGGCAAAAGTGGGTATTTTTGATAAAGTGATGCGGGCAAAGGTGGATAACTAAATAGTAGTGGCAAAGGTGGGTAATTTTGATGAAGTGACGTGGGAAGAAACTCTCACTTTATATATATATATATATATATATATATATAGTATTACTACTGTGACTTCAAAGCAGTGACGCTCCCATGCTCTAGCTAGATTTTGCGAAATCCGTGACAAAATCTTGATCCGAACCGTTCATCTTCTTCATCTTGTTGAAATGTAGCCCAGACAAAATTTGTTATTTTTTGAGTTTGTTTACTATTTGTTTTGCATTTTCTAAAATCAGCGATCTAATTAGTTTTGAACCATCCAAAAGGCTGATTTTAGAAAATACAAAAAAATAGTAAACAAATTCAAAAAAATCTTTTGAACTGGCTACATTTCAACAAGATGAAGAAGATGAACATGTTCAGATCAAATTGTCACGGATTTCAAAAATCGACCTGGAGCACAGGGAGGATCTGTGCTTTGAAGCTGACAGTAATAAACTCATATATATATATATATATATATATATATATATATATATATCATTCCATAAACAGAAACACATAAAGTCCTCAAGAATCCAATACTGATATACATATACAGCTGGTAATGCAGCAGTAAGAAATCCACACATACAACTATTGTTTACTAACCAAGATTTTATAACTGCTTATCACAGTCTCTATGCACAAAGGCCCAAACCATATACCATCTAATCACATGAAGACACAATAAAACTGTATACATTTCTACTCATTTCATCACAACAGGAACCACACATATTCGCAAGGAAAATCAGCACGTCCGGCTCCCTGTCTCAAACTTCAAAACATGAACTTGCAACCCATCCACCAAACATCAGTCCAGCACAGAAAGCAATTGTGCACATACTTCGACCAGATTCTAACCAATATACACACAATCAAATTGAGCAAAGATCACATCATAAACTTTTCAACTAAAATATCAGTCAATCCGGGCACACATCATAGCATAACATGCACAACTAAATATCGAATCAAAATAAATTTCTTGCGGTTCATGCATGCACAACTAAGGTAAAAGAGGTAGGGGTTTAGGTACTTAGCTCTTGGGAAGCCCTTGTCCATGGCCGAGCCGTGGTCGGGGTGATGCGGCTGCTGCGGCCACCGGCGCTGAGGGTCTCGGATTCGGTGCCGCCTGGGCCAGGGGTAGCGCAGTCGGCTCGGGGGAAAGTGGCGGCGCTCGGCGCTTGGGGAAAAAGGAGAGGCGGTCAAACCGGCGCTCGGCGCTGGAGGCGGAGGAGACCGCCGGGGCAGCGGATCCGGGCGACGATGAGAGCCAGGAGAACCCGGAGGCTGAGGCCCGGTGGGGAGTCGGCGGTGGCGAGGTGCTCAGGGCCAGGGACCGAAGGAAAGGGGAGAAGACAGAGAGGAAGAGGTGCTCGGCAGCGCTCGGCTCAGGCAGCGGCGTCCGGCGCAGGGAGAGAAAGAGCTAGGCTCAGGCGCTGCGTGAGAGAGGAGAGGAAAGAGGGAAGCCAGGTGCGGCGGCTGGGAGTGAAATGAGAGAGGAGAGTGAGATAGAGATTAGGTTTTGGCTCAGGGTTAGGTCAAGGTAGGGCCGGGCATTTTGGGTCAAGGAAATGGGCCGGTCTGGCCCAAGTAAAAAAATGATGATGAATAAATATAAACTAAAATAAATAGATAAATACATGTCGGTGTTTTGAGAGCCGCAAGTAAATTTGTAAGTCTTGAGGTAGGCAGCTCCTGTTTCTTGAATAGTTAGACCCAAAAGAGAAAAAGGGGGTCAAGGTTTTATCTTGGTTCATTTGAACGTCCCTACTCGAGTTAAGTGAGGTGGTGATGCGTTTCTTGATCTTGATGAGTTCTTGCGTATTACAAGTGAAAATTGCGCTAGAACCCGGCGCCTCGTGTCTGAGAGGTCGGACGAGGCTTCTGGGCGCTAGGAACTCGAAGCTAGGGGCGTGTTCGAGTTCTTGTTGGAGGCTATCGGTTGCTTTGTTCGAGTGTGCTTGACCTATATGCGCTATGCTTGATCGTCCGCCGCCCTTGCTCGGAGGGCCAAGCCTCCCCTTATATAGCCTGGGGAGGCGGGTTACACGGGAGCGTGGAAAGGAAAAAATGGATGGGGCCCCCTACGCCTAGGAGTCCGGTCCTTCATCTCGGTGTCTGGTTGCTGGACTTGACCTTTGACGGGTAGTCGCACGTCCTGTGTTGAGTTGGTGGTGGCCTTGAGTGGCCAGCTCGGTCCGTTCCTCCGAAGCAGCGTACACTCTCTCGCGGTGTCAGGTCTTGTGTCGAAGCGTCGACCTTCGGAACCGAATCTCGGGAAGGTCTGTGGCGTCCGTCTGTGCTGAGTCGTGATGAGCTGCTGCGTCAGCTAGGTAGGTGAAGATAGTGCGAGCTTGTTAGGGGCTCGATGCTGCCGAAACTTAGTTGGTCGGGACATACCTGAGTCACCATTCACCGTCGTTAAGTGGGCGCTGACCTGTAGCGTTCGATCGGGGGCCGCGCCTTGTATGGTAGTCGGTTGGCCTTCTAGTTGCTTTAAGTCTTGCTTTCGGAAGGTGCTCGGTTTGCAATGTTGGTCGGGAGTTGGAGTCGGTCGGAGGCCATGGGCCTCATAGTGGCGGCACATATGCTTTTCTGGGCATTTGGGATACCTATGCCACAGGTATTAAATCAATAGCCCCGGCGCCGGGTGGGTCGGAGAGCCGGTCGGGGGCTCACCCCATTCAATGGATTCTGGCCAAACATGCCGCTCTGATGTGGCCGGATCTTTGTGTCTTGGGACTGATCGGCCGGTTTCTGTGATTTCCGTTGCGGCCAGTCGAGGTTGAATCGGCTTTGCCGGTCTTGTGGCCTCTCTGGAGATGGAGCCCGAGCCCCCGAGCGGATCGGAGAGCCGGTTGGGGGTTTACCTTGCGCACGGAGGCGGCTCCGGTTGGTGGACCCGAGCTCTCGGTCAAAATTGCCCAAGTGCCTGCAAGCGTATTAGTCGGACGGAGGCGGCCTCCTCGGTTGTTGGTGCCCTACCAAAGCGAGTACGTCATGCCTTACGTCTTGTGGAAAGATATCCGATGGATGGAGCCCCGAAAGCGTCGGAGAGCGGTCGAGGGTTTACCTCGTGTGGAGGTGTCCATTTTGCGTCGCGCAACCCGCGCTTTGCAAGGCCGGCGTTTGGCCGGTCGAGATAAAGGTGTCCGTCCGTGCTCTCGTTGGCGTGGGCGGTCCGTGTTTCCTGAATCGCCCGTCGCGGTGTGGGACTGGAGGTGAGCTAACGCGTTGCCATGCGTTGGCTTGAACGCCGTCTTTCGTGCGGCGGTAGCGGGTTTGTCCGAGTGGGCCTGGTGGTTTCCGGAGAAAAAACCGTTCCGGCGGGCGTTGTCCGTTCTTGAGCGTCCAGGCCAGCTGAAGCGACCCGAGAACCTTTCTTTACTCGATCCGTGTCGGACCCCGAGTCGTCCGCCGACCCGGGCGCATGGTGGCGACCACCGTCGGCGGGTTCCACGGGAGAGTGTGAAGTATGGTCTCGAAACACGATTAAAGGTGATTGGGTCGTCCATGAGCCCAACTAGAAACGGCCGGAGCTCACCTTATCCTCGTCCCTCGCTCGATTTTTTCGCTCGGGCGGCGTGTAAATCCACTTGGTGGCAGGCGTTCGGTGCCCTGCGCGGCAGTCGAGCCGAGCATAAGGCTGGTGAGCCTTTTGTGGCTTTGGGGACCGTGGCGGTCCTAGCGTGTCTTTCAACTATTGCAAGGTGGCTCTTCCATTTTGGGAGCAAGGCAGGAGTCGCGCCGCCATATGCCGCGATGTAAACCTCCTCGCTGTTCTTTATCTGCCGGGGATTAAATCTGGGCGTCGGGAATCGAAGTCTATCGTTGAACCGTCGCGGCAGTCGGAGGAACAAAAGCGTCGCCGTTTCTCTCGCGATATCGTCCGTCCGGCTGACGTCTGTCCGATCGGTGTGCGTTGCACCCTTTATAAGCTCAAGGGGGAGCCAGGCGGTTTCTCCATATACCGCCTGTTCTCCTTGCAAAAGAGAGAAAGACGAGGGTGACAGTGGAGGAATTAGGAAACCTAGGAAGGGGATTTTTCGCCTCAGCCTCCTTAGTTAAATGGGGTCACCTCTTTGGAGATGATGTGGCCGGAGTGCTCCGTTCTTGATGCTCGCGTTCTTGGCCTTCGAAGAAGCGATTTCTCCCATAGCGAATCTCGGTGGAGGGTGCAAGCCGAGGCCGTGGCTCTGGAGCAGCGGCAGCGAGATGTTGTGTCCGCGTCCTTTTTCGACGCGGGTTGATCTCCCCTCCACTCATTTGTTCGCGGCTCCTTCATTTCTACAAGGTGGGCGCACCATCCGAATCCCCGGCGTGCCACACATTGCGATCTTCATCACTGTTGTCGCGAGGCTTTACAGGGGATCGAGCCCATTGGGCCCCTCTGAGGTATTTCTTCCATATCTGGCCAAGCTGAAGTCGTGGCCGGCGCCGCTGTTAGCGCCGATCGGCGCGCCATCTAACCGGTCCAGCGGAGTATGTCGACATAAGCGCCGCGTCCGAATCGGGGATGGCACTCGAATGGTTCTACATTCGGAGCGTGAAGACAGCGCCCGGCCTTCAGAGCGACACGAGGCGGTGCCGAATGGAACCGGCCGTGACGCAAGGAGAAGAAGGAAGATGGTGGTGATCCTCGGCGACTGCGGCTCAAGAAGGCGAGGCTGACGGGTAGCGTTGTCGTCATGGCGTTCATGAGCGAAGCGTCTGACCCCTCATGGATGTGGCTCACCCGATGTTCGAGTATCACGGGCGTCGACCCCATGAGGATGGGCGCTCGGACCTCCCCTCGTCGAGTTGGAGGCTGGGTGTCGCCGTCTGGGTGTGAGGAGCCCGCAGTGGCGTGAGGCGGTGCTCCCGAGCCCTTCTCCGTGGAAAACCCCCCAAATTTGGTAGTCGGGTGGTTCCCCTATTCTTCCCTGCGTCCGTTGTCTTAATTCCTCGTGTTCTGACCTGAATAGAGTTCTCACCTCTTTCAGGGCCTACTTGGAGCATCCTCCGGCGTGGATCTTGGGAGAAGAGATGAGGCGGCCATAAAAGGCCGAGTCTGCAGTCCGCTCGGAAGAGCGAGGAAAACAAGAGGAAGGAGAAGAGGAAGGCACGCTTGGCGATGGTCGCGCGCGGCGAGGAGGCATCTGAGTCGACCGCCCTCTCCTCGATCGTGTAGTCGTCTTCGATGTGTGAGGACCACGATGATCCGTCTGAAGCGTTTGATTTTGAAATTTGTCGTCGGCGATGATCTCTTGGAGGGCGCCAAATCAGGAGGTCACCATCAAGCGTCCCAGCGAGGAACACCTCAGGGAGGTGCCGGAAGGAGGAGAGCGGCTCCCCTGTGAGGCCGGCGAAGAAGGCGAGGTTGCTGCAAGCACAGCTCAGCGGTTAGTTTTTGTTTCTTCTGTTGTGGTCGATTTTGCTCGAGCTATTTCGATCGACCTTTGTCCTCGTGAATTTCGAGGAGAAACTGAGGTGGCGAAATTGCCACCGGGACCAACGCCGCTCTCCACGGCGTGACAATTGGGGATCGCCCGGTCGGCCGAGCACATGGCGGGCCAGCGGTCTTGGTCGTGCCGCGGTAGCGTAACGGATATTGGCGGTGGCTGTCTGCGAGTCGGCAGAGTGGGAAGCGCGACCACAACTTAAGCGTCCGTGGCGATTCGCCCGCCGAGATCGGGGGCGATGATGGTGGAAGCGAACCTTGCGCCAGCGATCATTGAAATACCACCGATCAACGCTTTGAAGCCTTACGCCATTATCGCCGAAGCGGCGGAGAGAGATCGCGGCAATGGCGGTGGTCGTCGACCGCCCGGTGGTGCGACAAAGTCCACCGTCGATCTGCTGCTGGGGCGACCGCAGAGGCCCTTGGGATCATGCCGCCGTCCATCTTAGTCTGGCCGGTTGCGACCCATGGCGAGGCATCATTCACATTTGGATGATGGGGCGGAGCTTAGGAGTGGGAATCCTGCGGGAGGGTTCAGCCAGAGCCAAACGGAGATGGAGCATATTCAGGCGAACACTGGGTCACCTCCTCGAGTCCTTATGTTGAGTAGTAAGCGCCATCAACGGAGGGTTGACCCGGGTGTGGTAAGTTAATATTCAAAATTTCCCGCCCTTTCAAATTCTGCTGGATCTTGTAGTGATATGTCGGTTGGTTGTAGCGTCTGGAGGCGCTCAGAGGTAAGTCCGGGTTTCTCCGTCGCTGTCTGACGGGAGGATCGGCGAGAAGGATCGCGACCAAGCAGGCTCCGAGCTACATGAGGCTCGAGGCCAGCCGAAATGGCCTTGTGATCGGCAGACGAAGCCCGTGACAGACGATGAATGAGAGCAGCCGATATCTTGCAGGAGGCGCGGTCTGGGCCGGTCCTGAGGCGAGGGTAGTGAAGTGGAGTCCCTCTAGCGAGGCCGACAATGCCAAGGTCGCCTGCCAGTGAGCCCGTAATGGCGTGAAAAGCTCGAAGAGAAACTTCAGGGCAAGCTCACGCCATGACCAGTCGTCGGTAGGTAAGATGTTGTTATTTGGGTTGATTTGGAAAGTGCTTGAGTGCGTCGAAACGCAGCTTTCTAACCTCCGCTCAATCTTGAGTTGCGAAAAATCTCGGTGAGATTCGGGCCTGGCGATTAGCGGTGGAGGCGTGATCTGGTCATGCGGGCGAGTGGCTCGGTCGTATGAAAGGAAGGAAGCGGCCCAGAGCCGGCGAGTCATGAGTTGGCGACCCGGGAAGGTCGCCGTAAGCCGTCTGTAGAGTGCTCGGGGCTGCCGGTACAAGTTTGCTTTCGTGAGTTGGCTCGTGTCTTGGGAGCATGTCGAGAAGTCGATGAAGGCAGAGTGCTTTGCCACAGAGCCATACCTGCGCTTATTAACGCCATGTCCTTCTAATGGTATTAACTGGACAGCGTTAGCGGCAGGATCGCCGAGGCCCGGACCGACGAGGAGGTCGATCGCTGCGCTCAAGTCGAGCCCCATGCTGAGTGATCGCTGATCGGATATCGCCCATGAGCGTCCTCACACGGGAATCTGAGTGATGTTAGACATTATTTTTTGCAGATGTGAAAAAACTTTGACATGTAATGAATCGGGGTTCGCTTTTGTGTTTATTCACGAGATTGAGCTTGCTCCTTCGTGCTTTCTGTGCTAGTGACTGCTCGGTAACCATAGCTCTGGAAACCGCTGAGGTTGTTGGGCGTAGGCGTACTCGATTTTTCCGAGGGAAGTGCGAAGGAGGTGCTAACGAACCCTGGGGTTGAAAGGCGTCCATTCATGTTTCATGCAGGAGAGAAGTGACTCCGACTGACTTGTGGCTCATGCCATGGTGATCCTTACATAAGCGCTACTTGAAACCTTAGCCATGGGGCATGGGCCGTGGCGCTTGGGTCAGACGGAGTTACCGCTTAGGAAGCTAGAGTGGTCGATCGGGCCGTCGAGTATGAATGTGAATGTCGTCGAAAAACAAAAGCATCCATTCACATTTTAAGCAAAGAAGGATGTCCTGATGACTTGTGGCTCGCGCCATGGGGTATCCCTCTGTGGCCACTTAACCGTAGCCCACGGGGGCGTGGGTCGTGGCGCTTTAATGAGACGGGTTACCGCTAGGAAAGTGAGTGGTCGGTCGGGTTGGCGACCCGCATGAATGTGAATAGCGTTGCTCTGAGCCCGGCGGTCGCGTGGCAACCGGTGTGGTCGATGCGTGTCGCTTGGATCTTCGAAATGATCGTAAAGGAGACCGGGGGTTAAGTGACTTATCTTTTTGGACTGGTCGTCGTGTGGCTTGCTGGCGCTTGGCGCGAATTCCAAGATCGTTCATGTAGCCAACTCCGCGTGAAAACCGAAGGGCCACATCGTTTCGGCGCGAAGCGGCGCCCTTCGGCGTTCGTGTCGCTCGCCGCATTTAATGTGGAGTGGGATTTTAATGCCCGTCGCGTCGGCGCATCGGTGATGGGCTTGTCGAGGCGTTTGCGGCGCTGGCGGCAATGGTTTGGATCACGAATCGCCCTTATAAATCTGGTAGCGAGGAAGCGGTAATTGCACCCAACCTCGGCGTCTGTATTCCTTTGTCTTCTTCGTCTTTCAAGCCCACCTCTGGAGGATTTTCTTGCGATTGCTATGGCGGCGGTGGTGGTAATGACGAAAATAAGACAGCGAATAAGCGGAGGCGAACCACGGAGGTTCGCCCCAAAGCCTCGGACGAAGGAGGCTCTCTGCTGCGGCAGCGGAAGCGAGCTCGACACCGCCCTCGCCAAGGTTTTTATCTGGAGCCCTCGCGCGGTGGGTCCTCTTCTGGTTGTTTTGGCAGGATGCCGGGGTCTCCAAGTTGACATCCGTTGTCTGCCCTTGTCTTCTGCAGGTCTGATCGGCCTAGTCTGGCGGCCGCAAGCACCAGCCGAGGTAGTCAGCGCCCTCGGGTAGCGAGGCGACCTCCGGTGAGGGCGAGGCGACCGGCATGGTGGGCCTTGGATGATGCGATCGCATCTTGACACTGGTGTCCCGAGCGGGGTCCTCTGCTGCCTAGAGGTGCAGGTGATGATCTTTGCAGGCGCTTGAGTCGAGCGCCGAAAACGAAGCGGCTCGCTCGGCAGCGTGCAAGGCCGCGAGATGGAAGATGGCACGTAGCGTGAGGATTTTGACTCCACGTGCGGGGTTCTCCTCTCCATGCTCCGCCCTACTTATGAGAGCATGGGCGGGAACTGAGGCGCTTCGGGGTGGAGCTGAGCAGAACCGGCTCATCCCACCGTGGCCGTTGATCGCCTTGGCCTCACCGGCGGCCGAGGCTTTGGAGGGCTTGCCCGAGACTCTCAAGAGCAGCTCAGCTCGCGAAGGCGGAGGTCATGACCATCCAGCAAGTATGTCTTTGGCGTCTTTATGCCCTGCCGGTCTTGACTCCTTGATCCGTGGCTCTGTCTCCGGATCTAGGTGGAGCCGGCCCGAGCCTGGGCAGAGTGCAGGATCTGGCCGGAGATGGTGTGGCTGCACAGAGTCTCAGACTGCCGAGGCCGGCAGGAACTCCGGGGGAGGGCCAGGAGGACAACGCCTTCTTCGCCCCGACCCTTAGGAGGTGTCGCCTTCGCCCTGAGACTTCGTCGTCTGGTGAGGGCATCTCGAGTCTGGGGAGCCACCTTCGAATCTTCGTGCTCCGGCCTTTTGTTTTGCAGACTTTTGCACTCTTCTTTTTTCTAGGATCAGCATAGGTTGTGTGCCTCGTACTCTTATGATGATGTATGCTTCAGAAACTTTGCTGCGCTTGATATTTTTCCCTTCGTATTTCTTTCCTTTGCGACGCGCGATTATTGATGGCCTTTGCGAAACCCTTTCTTTGGTCATCCATGGAGTGCTTGATATGAAGACCTCTTAAGCCCATGAACCACTACTTTAGTGGTCGTGAGTCGAGAAAAAACCCTTTGGAGTTTTTACAAGGCGTGGTAAGTAGTAATAGCCGGCTGAAGTGGTTCCTTCGAGGGGAAGACCTTAAGTCGATTTGGGCACTATATAGCGATGATTCATGCAGATTAAAGCCCGGCGGATTCGCGCTTCGGGCTTGTTAAGTGATAAGGCGTTAAACAGGACAAGCCTCAGGGAAAAAATTGCCTGAGCTTTTCGATGTTCCAGGCATTTGAAAGAACGTTGCCATCGGCGTCTTTGAGTCGGTAAGTCTTGGGGCGGGATTATCTCCACAATGGTGAAGGGGCCTTTCCACGGAGGTGAAAGCTTGTACTTAGCGTTGGGTGGACTTACGAGGACCAAGTCGCCCGCGTTGAAGGCTTCGTGGTGAATCTGGCGACTCTGGTAAGCGCCGCGTTTGCTTGATATTTGTGCGTCGGAGGATAGCAGCGTCGCTGCGCCTCGTCGAGCTAGTCGATCGTCTTCTTCGCGAGTCGAGTCCTCGAGCTTAGTGAAGGCTGCTGACCTCTAAGCGCCGTACTCCAGGTCGGTCGTGATCTGACCTCGTAGCGAACACCGGAAACGGCGTAAAGCCGGTCGGCCAAGGTCGAGGTGGTTCGCGAGCTCCAAAAAACGGAGCGGCTCGGCTGCCTGCCGTCCGTGATTCTTCAACCGGTTGAAGATTAGCGGCAGAGCCCTTGAAGGATCATCTTGTTGGCCCTTCGGCTGGCCATTGGTTTCTTGGAGTGGGCCACGGCACCGATCGGCTGCTGAATGTTGAAGTCGTCGCGGTCGAAAATTCCTTCCCGTAAAGTGCGTACCATTGTCGATTGATGATGGAGTTCGGGACTCAAAGCCGTGAAGCGATGCAGCGGAAGAAATCGATTAAACTTGCGAGACGTGATGGTAACAAGCTTCCGCCTCTATCCATTTAGTAAACTTGTCCTGCATAACAAAGAGGTGAGTGAAACCCCGAGCGCCTTTTGAAAGGTCCGAAAGCGGTCGAGCCCCAGGACCACAAATAGCCATGTGATGGGAATTATGCTGGAGGGCTTGGTAGGAAGGTCGTCTGGGGGGCAAAAATTGGCACCCTTCGTGCGAACAATTTGCTCGGCGTCCCATACAATGATCGGCGATAGAAACCTTGACCGGAGGCCTTACCCACGAGGACCAGTGGTGCTTTGCGTGATGACCGCGCTACCCGCCATGGATGTCGGCGACAACTCTTTGCCTTGAGTCGGCGGGATGCGCCACGGAGGACCGGGAGGGACTCCTCTTGTAAGGTCTTCGCCGACCGGAGACCGAAAGACTTCACTACGCCCGGCGAGGCTCGGACCTCGGTCGGATCACGGAGAGGCGCCCGTCCAGTCAGCCTTCGGCGTAGGGCTTCCCTCGGTCGGATTCGGCCGTCGGCCGCGTCTTGGCGGCCGGATGGCGCGATATCCGGCTGTCGATCGATCGACTTGGCGAGCGGCGTCCCGACGCCTATTCGGCCATGGTCGGTCGGATGGAGCGGTTGGTGAAGGTCGTGGGCGAAGATCCGGTCGGAACCGGTCCCTTGCCCGCAAGGTTGGCAAGGTGTTCGACCTACGGCCGTTATAAGCGCCGATAAATTTGTGGTGGAGCTCGAACCCTTAAATTTTCTTCGACTTGCGCGCCGTGGCGATATCTTTGCCATCGCGAAGTCCCGGACTCAAGGCCTTCATGACTGGTCTACCACCGGCAGGAGTTGTTGATGTATCGTAAAAGCCACGTGCAAGGTCGGCGGCGATCGGGAGAGCGTTGATGAGGGCTTCATACTTTCGTGATGTTGTTAGGTGGCGTCGAAGAACAAATGGGCGGCATATTGGAGTTTGTTGCCGGTGGGGAAGCGATGGCGATTCCTTGCACCCGCTCCGTTCTTCAGTGTAGGACCGTCGAAGTACGCCGTCTAATGCTTCGGGGTCCTCGAGCATTGGGGCGCTGAGGCCGGTCCACTGCGCAACAAAGTCCGCAAGGGTGCGTGACTTGATGCGCCATCACGGGGCGACGAGATGTCGAGTCGTTGAGTTGAAACCCATTGGCTATCCTCCTCGGCGTCATGGTTGCGGATGATTTACGCCAATGGCGAAGATGTTACTAGCGGAGGCGGTCTTTGGCGAAAGTAGTGGATCGATTTCCTCTTCGCGATTAATACTGCGTAAGTAACCATGTACTTGTGGATAGCGGGCTTTGGACTCGAAGAGCACTTCAGCGAAGAAGTAGACCGTTCGTTGCACCTTGAGGGCTGACCTTCTTCGCGCTCGGCGTGGCGCCGCACTCCGCGATGTGGGTCGTGGGCTGCGATGTAGAAGGCGAGGCTCGCATAAGCGCGTGGTCTTGATCGGGGCCAGGGGTGATGTCGAGAAGGCCTTTAGCTTGGTCGAGGCTTCTGAGCTTCTTGTGTCCAAGCTGAAGTGGTCGGACTTCCTCGCGGCTTATAAGCGGCATCCGCTTCAGCCGGAGACCGGCGGCTTCGAGTACTGCAAGGCATCTGTTAGCTTTGGGCGCCCTTCGGATCGACAGCGGGCCCATCTTCATGATCGTGAAATCTTCACGGGTTGGCCGATCTGCGTTCGGATATGAGGCGAAAGCTTTCCTTAGGGACCAGCGCACTTCTCGGGGTTGAGCCTTATCTTGAAAGCAGTCGGAGGTTAGCAAGTTTCTTCGAGGTCGGCGGCGAAGTCGTCGACCTTCGATCTTAGCGATGATGTCGTCTATGTACACCTCGATATTCGGCCAGATTTGGTCGTCAAAGCGGCGTACATGCATATTTGGTATGTAGCGCGCGTTTTGAGACCAAAAGGGCATCGTTACTTAACAAAGCAGGCGAGCGAGGTGATGAAAGAAAGGAGTCATGGTGGTCGGACTCTTTCATCGGGATCTGGTGATAGCCTGAGTAGGCGTCTAGGAAGGAGAGCGACTCACACCCGGCGGTGGAGTCGACGACTTGATCGATCCGGGGCAGTGGAAAATGGTCCTTGGGACATGCCTTGTTCAGGCTCATGTAGTCAACACACATCCTCCATTGCCCGGATTTCTTTTCACTAGGGCCGGGGTTGGCAAGCCACTCGGGGTGGCGAACTTCTTTTATGAACCTGCTACAAAGCTTAGCTACCTCCTCCTATGAGCTGCGCTTTTCTTCATTGAAGCGGCCAGGCGTTGAAGCTGCCAAACCTCATGGCGGTCCGGATCGTTCAGGTGTGCTCGGCGACTTCACTGAGGATGCTGGCATGTCGGAGGTCTTCCATGCGAGACATCTCGATTTGCCAGAGGAAATCGGCTGGCGCTTTCCTATTTGGGGGAAGGCGAACTATCGCCTACCAGTCTTGGCTGGGTCTTCGGGATCAATGCGATCCCTTAGTGTCCTCCACCGACTCGAAGGACCACAGCCCCAAACTTGCTAGCGGGGGACGGACTCGGGCTTCCTCCGGTTAGACCTGAAATTGGTCGGGCCTTAGTGGGCCAACATGACCCGACAAAAAAAAAAAATGGTAGAAACCGCGACCGAGCGCGAAAAAAAATGGTAAAAATGGCACGGCCGAATGGCGTCGGGCAGACCTAAAACCTGTACGATGGGCCACGACGGCCCATTGTATGGGCCGTGCTCGTTGCTGCAACCAGCTAACCTGAATCTGTAATTTGTATTTTTCAGGGTCTTTCTTTGCTCCATATGATTGATACTCTACATGAAAGTTGTAGAATTTTGAGACGCATCTTTTTCATGTAGACAACTTTTCCATTTGAGCAACGTATGAATTTATAAAAAATATTTAGTGCGCTGTGTAGTTTAGGACCCACGCCACGTCTCTCAGTAATCTGCATTTTTCAGTGTCTTCCTTTGCTCATATGAATTTATATTCTACATGAAAGTTGTAGAGAATTTCGAGACACATATTTTTCATGTAGACAACTTTTCCATTTGAGTAACGTATGAATTTATAAAAAATATTTAGTGCACTGTATAGTTTCGGACCGACACCACATCTCTCGGTAATCTGCATTTTTGGGGTCTTCCTTTGCTCATATGAATTTATATTCTACGTGAAAGTTGTAGATAATTTCGAGACACATCTTTTTCATGTAGACAACTTTTCATTTGAACAACGTATGAATTTATAAAAAATATTTATTGTGCTGTATGTTCTCTCGATTACGTGTTTGGGCGGCCCGGCTGACCAATGACTTGGCGTGCCTTTAGGCCATCTTAGGCCTTGATTTTGCCGTCCGTGCTGGCGGCCCGCATACGAAGAAATATTTAGGCGTGCTGGCCCATTTCACTGGCGGCCACAGCGGGCTCGGTAATCTTGCGACCCGACGCAGTAATTCGAGTCTACCTCCGTTAGTTGTTGAGCTCGGTAGGGCTATAATGACCGCGAAGCCAGCTCCTTGTTGCTCATTTCATGATTGAAAGTGAAATTTGGAAGGATGAGACCCGATAATGGCGTCCGCTGACCTGGGATCTTGACAGTGCGTATAGTTGGGGACCGCCATGAACTTAGCGTAACATGGCCTCCCCAGATGGCGTGGTAGGAACCCTGAACCCTAACCTCTCAGCGAGGATTTGGTCACGGAAGTTTTGGGCCCCCAAAGGTGACCAGGCGGTCGACTGCAGAGAGGTGAACTGGCGGCGGGATAACGCCGTGGAAGAAGCGCCTTGCTTAGTCGCGGTGTTGGCGGGGGATTCGAGGCGTCGGCGTCTCGACATACATGATGTTGAGACTTGCCACTTGCGAATCCGCAAGAACCTTGGTAAGCGCCGACCCGCACGATAGAATCGACGGCAGTGGATACCTTCAGGGTGCGGGGCGTGGTCGGGGAGTAGTCGCGTCCGATCAAAAGGTGATGAGGATTACGACACCGGAGGGTGCCAGGACGCGAGGTCGCCGTGTGCACACCTCCGCGGTGGCGAGCTTTACTTGCGTCGTTTGTCGGCGTAACTCTCCGGTCCACCAAAGATCATGAAGGCACCCGTCAGACGCTCAAGGGAACCCGGCGTCGCCTTTTCCTCCCCGAACCTCGTGGCCGGATCACGCTTCTTTCCTTTACCCGCGGTGCGTGGGGTTTCGAGCGCCTCGGGACTTCGCGATCCGTGTACTTGTGTAGCCAGGGTACCGTGAGTTGGTTTCTGGAGCTCTCCATCAATTTTCAAAGTGGTCGGATGGGCTGCGCTCTTTGCTTGTCGAGGCGGTCGGTATTTCGCTATGACGTGTAATCATCGCGAACTGTTTTTCCCTTAATCTTCGTTTGTCGGAGTAATCCGGAAGGAGCGGCGGGCTTCGAAATGGACTCTCATTTAGCCTTCCTTAGCCGAAGATGGCCCCACGGCCTCCTCGCCCGAAGCGTGGTTAAATGCAATGTCAGCGGCTCTTGGTAGTCTGGGTTTGAGAATAACCCGGCTTGTGGACCAAGGCCTGCACGTGGTCTGCGTAGATGAACGCCCAGTAGCGTCGGCGTCGGCGATGTCGGGAGTTCATTACTTATTGACGCGGAATATAATCCGGGAGGCGTTTCTCTTGTCAGCACTTCTTGCAGCTTTGAATCCCAAGAGTTCGAGGCGCTTAAGTGCCTGGAGATTCTTCGGCGAAGGCGTTCTTCAAAGTCGACCCTAGCTCTTGATGGTTCGTGAGGAGGTACTCGAGCGAGCTCGGCTGAGTCCGCCGGATAAATCAGAGAATCTTGAATAGCGAAGAATCATTAGTATGCCACCCGGCTCAGCGGTGGCCGGTAATCTTCTAACCAAACAACGGGGTTCGTTGCTCCGTGTACTTGCAATGTTGATGAGTGCTCGGAAGCAGGCGGGAAAGAATCACGCTTGAGCGGATCTCCGTGAAACGCTGGGAATCCGGCTAGCCGGAGACTCGGACTCTGATTCTTGGCCTTAAGCGCTTCACGACTGCTTGGCGGAGCCTTGACAGCTCATCTTGTCGAAGTGTCGAGATGGCAGTGATAATCGTGGTGATGCCCCGAATGGCCGTGTACGGAGTATAGGAGGCTGGAGTACACTCCAGCAAATGGTCTTGGTTCTTGTCGACTCGTGGCGAATCGCCGGTGGCTGAGTGAGTTCGAGACAGAGAGTGCGAGTAGGTGCGGTCGTTGTCTGGCGGCATGCTCTACCTGGCGGAGGTCTTTGGTAAGGTGTACAACCTCGAGCTCGTTCGGCTCGAGGATCTTGCGAAACCGGCTTTGCTCGCTTGTGCCGTGACAAGATTTTAGCTAGGAAGAAACAGGCGACGGCAAGGCTATTACTTGATTGTTGGTGTACTGGCGGCGCACATGCTGCAGCGCCTATACTAGTAGGCGGCGAGTTGAGCTCCGACCACAGTGGAGTCGACCAGCGCGCCTTGCTTGAGGTTTGGTGCTCGTGCCTCCCTCACATTCCGGCTATAGAGTGAAGCTCATCGTGACCCATTTGGGAGGCTTAGCTTGCTCGTGTTGGTGGCCCACCTCCGGTAAGCGGTCTTGCCAGTGGCCCCTCTTGACTTCGAGCAAGTGGCGGCAACCGATCACTACGTCTTGAAGCCATGTTACATTCAGCGGGAGTATGGCTCCTCAGGGCTTGCTACCATGTCGAGAGCAGTCGTAGTCGGTGGAGCTCTCCGATATCTGGGAAGAGGCCCGTGTGCCAGGCCATTGCCCACGAAAATGTAAGCTGAGGCAGTGGCGTCGCTTGTTCGGACGTCTTGTACGCTTCCGCGGCAATCTTCGTCACATCGAAAGCATTGTCGAAAAGCGGCAGAGAGCCTCAGTGGAGGTTGTCGAGGCGTAGGTAATGAGGTCAGGCGTTGGCGAGGCACTGGTCACGAAGCAGTGGAGCAAGATTGAGCTTCCTGCTTGTAGTGGTGGCGAAATCAAGGGAACGAAATGGATTCGGCTCCCCGTGGCGGCGTCTTGTCGTTGATGAAGGATCCATCAAGAAACAAAATGGAAGTCAGGGAGCGGCGATGGCGTCACGAGGCCTACAGCGCTGGCTGGCCTCGGGGTGTTTGAGCCGTGAAAGTAAATTTATAAAGTCTTGAGCCATAGCGCTCCGGATAGATCATGAATGGTTAACCGAAGAGAGAGGAGGATTGGTTTTATACTAGTTCAGGCGTGAAACGTCCTTGAGTTAAATTGAGGTGGTGGTGCATTTCTCGATCTTGATGAGTTCTATTAAACAAGTAAGAAATTGCGCTAGGGCTTAGTGCCTCGTGTCTGCAGTCGGACTGGGGGCTGCAGGCGCTAGGAACTTCGAAGCTAGAGGCGTGTTGAGCTCTTGTTGGAGGCTATCTCGGTTGCTTTGTTCGAGTGTGCTTGACCTATATCGCTATGCTTGATGGTTGCATGCCCTTCAGGAGGAGGCCAGCCTCCCCTTATATAGCACAGGGAGGCGGGTTACAGAGGCGTGGAAAGGAAAAAATGGATGGGGCCCCTCGCTTAGGAGTCAGGTCCTTCGTCTCGGTGTCTGGTTCTTTGGACTTGACCTTTGTGGGTGATGTCGCCGTCTGTGTTGAGTTGGTGGTGGCGTGAGTGATGGCTCAGTCCGTTCCTCACGAAGCAGCGTACTGCGCTCTCTGTAGCGGTGTCAGTCTTGGCGTCGAAGCGTCGGCCGAACCGTTCGGGAAGGTCTTGTGGCGTCCGTCTGTGCCCGATCGTGATGGTAGCTGCGTCGACTAGGTAGGTGAAGATAGTTGCGAGGCTTGTTAGGGGCTCGATGCCGCGAACCGTTGGTCGGGACATGCCTGAGTCACCATTGCTTGAAGTCGTTAAGTGAGGCGCTGACACATGGCGTTCGGTCGAGGGGCCAAGCGCCAGCAGCTGAACTGGTCGGTTGGCCTTCTAGTTGCTTTAAGTGCTGCTCGGAAGGTGCTCGGTTTGCAATGTTGGTCGGTAGTTGGGTTAGGTCGGAGGCCATGGGCCTCATAGTGGCGACCCATATATGCTTTCTAGGCATTTGAGGATACCTATGCCACAGGTATTAAATCAATACATGAGTAAATAAATAAGTAAAATATAAAATAATAAAATATACATATGACCCTTGACCTGGACCTAAAATAAAAGAGAATGGATCGAGAAAACAGTAAAAGATAAACATTTTAATAATTCAAATGAAAACATTTAGACAAAACATCGAATACACAAAATTTACCATATGATGATTTATATCTTAATTAAATCAAAATAATTTCTGCATCTTGAACTCGTAGCAAAACGCGTGTAATCAAGAAACTCAAAACTGAAATCATACCTGTTCTATGTAGTAGATTCCTATTTGAAGTTTCCATCTGATTTCTTTTTGTCCTATTTAAAAGTTGTTATTTGCTCTATTTTCATCGACCAATGCGTAGACTTCGACGTTCCAGAATCTGCAACGGTCGATTCAGACTTCGTGACTGAAATCAATGAGTAAGGCAAACACCCCCTTTGACCATGTTGATCCCAGTTTTACAAATGTTTTATTAAATATTTTACTGCATGCGTATGTTCATTAAACTTTGCTATATTGTGGGCAATGGTAGTTAGACCAATAGACTCATGGAACTTCCTTGATAAGTATTGATATGCGAACCTTGATAAACCTAGAATTAAGGTTAGACAATATATAATGTCACCGGGTATATGCGATTTAATAATCATGCTTAGCCATGCTTTAGAATTGGGATGAACAATTTGGATAAAGCTGATCATTGGAGATATTGAGACATGATGATGGTTCTTGGTATTTTGGTATAAAACTCAAAACAAAACTATGGTTTTGGCCAGGCGATTCTTGGCAATAGCCGGAGGTGCATGGACTTTTTACTTGCGTAGTGTAGGGAGATTATGCTGGTGTCGGATTAAGACCGAACTTCGATGTTAGCTAAATCTAATAATTACTTGTATAACCACAAGTCTGGTATGAGGCAGCCTTAACCTATTAAGTTACCTAGAACTAGCTTTGCACATTGGTAGGCTGAAGTAGTATGGGCTAATCCTTTATGGATTGCTCGAAGGGACGTCCACACTGAGGTGATAATGGAACAAGCGTTCTGGAAATATAGCGATTATGCGCCATACTATGGGGAGTTCCATCATATTTATACTCTGAGTTCTTAGCCATAGTATGGGTTTGTAGTCAGGGCTGGTGCAAAGCTAGGGCTAGGTGATGCTGATTATTATGTTATGATCGCTCTGCTTGGCGCACCAAAAGTGTGCTAATAAGCTTGCACAAAGAGCTGATCATTTCTTGTGGGTAAAGTATTGTACCTTTGCTGATGTAAATCTTTTGAAAAGCCGTTCAGCGGTCATAGGAATCTTAGTGCGCTTGACATGAGGTTAGAAGTTTTCTTATTTTCAAAAGGGTTGGTTTCATCTGTTTACCTTGTGTTGGCAAGAATGGTATTGGCAGGAATTGGATGTCTCGATGCTCCGTCGTGGAGGCGTGAGTTATTACTTATGCTTTACTTGTTATTTTCATATCGGTCAAACTTGCTTTTACAAATTCTGTTTTGCAAATAACAATCGATTTAAATCAAGTACGCTACGCCAAATTAACCATAGAAACCTTTCCATTGAAATAGCCTGCATATATCATAGGCTTTGCAAAAGTCTTGCGGAGTACGAAAGTACTCACCCTTGCTCAATTACCATTTTTAGGTGAAGATAGTGAACCTCCGATCGACATGTAGTTGGCGTAGGAGCGAGGAATTATCTTAGCAAGTTTTTCTAGGGTTTATGCCTTGTCGAGTTGCATGAGGTTAGATGGGCACACTACAAGACTTTAGCTATTACCTTTACAATATACTAAATTGTAAGACTACTCTGTATCAATAGCTACCGCTTTAATAATATTGTGTATGGCTGTGATTCCAATTGTTATAAATGTGTGTACTAGCTACTGATCATGGGACTAGTACTAAATGCACATAGATCATCCTTCTTGGTATTCTGTACCAAAAAGGAGGGTCGCTACACACCTGTAGCCACGTCGTCATTACTTCACTGCCACCGACCATCCAACTTCTCCTTCTTCCTTCTCTTTGCCACAAAGCCAGTTCACACCGTCCAAGAGCCCAGTTGCTGCCACGTTCATCCTCGGGTTTTCTCTGCGCCATACCTCGTTAATGCCCGGCCATCCCTCTTCACTGATGCAGTCCTTGCGGCATGCCCTGCGAAGCTGTCCTCCTGGGTGTCATAAAACCAGTGCTTGACCACCGATCGGAGCAGTTCATGGCTTCCTCCTGTCATTCCTAGGCCCCTCTCTGCCCGAGACAGCCTTTTGTGCCACCTTCTTCTCTATTGCCGGTGAACCACAAGAGTAGGGATAAACCCGAATCAAGCTGTCCGGTGAAACAAACTCCGATTCCCTCAACTTGAAGCACTGCCAGCGCTTCGCCTTCCAGTTGAAGCTCCCTGCAACCCAAGCTGAGAAAGCAGCAGCCAAAACTCCAGTTGTGCCAAGCTTCCAGTCGCGCCACCGCTACGGATCGCCGGAGCTCCAACTGAGACCGTCTGTTACGTTGTCGATTTGAATGTGTAAACATCAGTTTTGTTACGTTGTCGATTTGAATGTGTTCGGTAAAACATATCTGATCAGAGTTTGTTAAGTTTTGGTCGTGATCAAGAGTCCGATAGAATCATTAACTAATTCTGTAATCTGTTACTTATATAAGGGGAGAAAAACACAAAAGGATGAGGGCTGTTTTTGCACGTCGCAAAACGATGTGGAGTTCTTCTCTGAAGTTTGAAGTTCTCCTGTTTTGCGAAGCTCCATTGAGCAGCATTGCTGTTGCTCTGTTGTTGCTGCTCCGCTAGTCTGTTTCAAACGTTTGCTCAGCTCTCTAACAAAAGCTTTGTTGTGGATTGTTGCTTGAAGTTTTCAGATCCTGTGCTGATCGTTTCTACAGAGACTACTCTAGACTCTACGCCCTTTAAAAGTGCGGGATCAATTCGAGTCCTAAGTAAAAGTAGACGAAACCAATGTGCCATTAACCGGTTAACCGTGTTGCTGACATGAAACTGAAATCTTATTGTGTTTAATTTCTCCACACAATAGAATATAAGACCAGAAAAATCTAGATTAAAAAAAAACTGCCACAAACAATTTAGATTATATCCGTCACCAACAACATGCACAACACGTTAAGAGTGATTTTAAAGACCATGGTGAGGGCTCACTTCATGCCATCTTATTTGCAGACATCGATGAGTGCTTACTGCCAAATTCTTGCAATGGAATATGTCACAATTTTCCAGGCGGGTATAATTGCACAACTTGTCCTAACGGTAAAGAGTTTGAACCAACAAAGAACAAATGTGTAGCATCTGCAAAGCAACGCAATATTCTTTTTGGTAAGTTATACCCAACATCCCTACGATGGAATTATCAAAAATGTAAAATATTCTGGTTGTACAATTGTGTCGGCTAAGCAACGCAATCTTCTTTTTAGGTGTTGCAATTGGAATTGGCTGTTGCATTGGTTCCATAATTCTTGCACTTTGTGCAACTGTACTCGCTAGAAAGTGGAAGAAAGACATCCAAAAGAGAATTCGAAGGGCATACTTCAAGAAAAATCGAGGTCTACTCTTGGAGAAATTAATCTCAGATGAAAGCGCCACAAATAAAACAAAGATATTCTCCTTGGAGGAACTAGAGAAGGCAACCAACATCTTCGATACTACTCGTGTTCTTGGATGTGGAGGACATGGCACAGTTTTCAAAGGGATACTATGTAATCAAAGTGTGGTGGCCATTAAAAAGTCCAAAATAGTGGAGCAAACCGAGATAAACCAGTTTATCAATGAAGTTGCTATCCTATCTCAGATCATCCACCGCAATGTGGTGAAGCTTTTTGGTTGTTGTCTTGAGACAGAGGTGCCTTTGCTGGTCTATGAGTTCATATCCATTGGCACATTGCATGACCTTCTTCACGCTGATGTAAGATCGCATTCGAATTGCAACAGAAGCTGCCGGGGCACTTGCTTATCTCCACACAGCTGCTGCAATGCCTATTTTCCACAGAGATGTGAAATCTTCCAACATACTTCTAGATGGCAGTTTCACTACAAAGATTTCTGACTTTGGTGCTTCAAGATCTGTTTCACTTGATCAGACTCATGTGGT
This sequence comes from Guadua angustifolia, assembly GCA_036346375.1. Taxonomy (NCBI): domain Eukaryota; kingdom Viridiplantae; phylum Streptophyta; class Magnoliopsida; order Poales; family Poaceae; genus Guadua; species Guadua angustifolia. The sequence continues at coordinate 99,510 of JAYEVE010001035.1, forward strand.
GACAATTGTCCAAGGCACATTCGGTTACTTAGATCCAGTGTATTATCAAACTGGCCAACTGACCGAGAAGAGTGACATATATAGTTTTGGAGTGATACTTGTGGAACTTTTGACTAGAAAGAAGCCAATTTTTATCAATTATCTAGGTGAAAAGCAAAACCTGGCTCGTTACTTTCTGGAAGGACTTCAAGAGGGAGTAATCCTGGAAATAATGGATTCTCAAGTCGTGGAAGAGGCAGACCAAGAAGATATTGATGGTATTCTTTCGCTTACAGAAGCATGCTTGAAGGTCAAAGGAGACGAGAGACCTACTATGAAAGAAGTAGAGATGAGACTGCAGTTCCTACGAACTAACAGGGTAAGAAAATTTCATCTTTTCGCAGGAAATAATGGAGAGATTGAGCCTTTGGTATGCCCAACAGCTAATAACTCTCATGCACATATCAATCTTGTTACTACTCATGGCAATGAAGGAATTTCGGGGTGTCATAGTATGGAGCAAGAAATGTTGTCATCAGCTAGTTTGCCATGCTAACCATATATGCAGTAACACAGTCGAGTGCTTGTAAGGATGTATGTGAGGTACCATATATTTTCTTTGAAGAATTACTATATGTATTTTCCCCTTTGTAGACCATGTTAGTTGTCTACTTGTATTATGTGTAATAAATATAGCGTATCACATGCTGCAGGGCTTAAAATGTACACACCGTGCACACCAACTAATGAAAGTCATGAAAAATTCTGAAAAAATTGTAGATATACTTAATAGATCACTCTAACTATATATAAAATTGTAGGTTCAAATTCATTATATATCAAGAGTTACAAAAAGAAAAATTGACGACAAGTTTAAATAGTTTAAACTTGGGAATTTCAACTTTAATGTATATGAATTTGATCTTTAATACATAGTAAGTGATCTGTTATACATCTACAATTTTTCAAAATTTCAATGACAACAGCAATGTATGTGCACAAAAGTCTGTGCACAAAAATATGCCTATAAGGGATATACTTAAGATATCTCATTGTATTTGTGCAACGGCAGTGCAAAAACAAATACATACTTTGTAGCATTTTCATTTATCAATAAGTCCAGTAACAATTTCTTACCTCCCATTGCCAATGGCTTACTCAAAAGATGTTCTGATAGGTATGGCTGATATTTGATATTCCGATTTAACTTTTCAAGACAAATACTCTCCGTCCAAATTTATAGGACGTATTTTTTCTTAGCATTGAGACCTAGGAAGATATTAAAAATAACTATACCTCAATTATTATCCTAAGCACTATTCAATGTTGCATATAGAGAATATCAGGTAAATCTGAATATTTATTAGCTGTATAAAGGGAACACATCACACTACTGTTGCATTGGAATATGAAATACACCTTATATATATGGACAAAATTGTAGGATCGGATGGCGTCAATCAGAGGGGGGGTGAATGATTGAACGGAAGCTAAAACAAATTTTTAGTGATTCTTTAAACCCCCTAAACAAAAAACAGATTAACCTACGTTCACTAAAATAGTAATTACCAAAGATCCCACCGTTGGATTGTTATGAAATTTTAACTGTAGAAATTAGATTCAATTTCGAAATTAACACAATAAGAATCAATCCGATCGGATCTATAGATCTAAAGATATTACCTTCGTAAAATGACAGCAGTACCTTTTAGTCGCCAGACTCCTCGTATGCATGCACATGAGAATTCTCCGGCCGCCAACACAAGCGTCGAACTTCTAGTCTTCCAATTTGCATGTAAAAGATGATGTTCAAGGAACTAGATATTATCCTGTCGCTGGAAAGAAATCACAGTGACGAATACTCATACCAGGGGTACCCCACAACAAAGTATACTTCTATTTCAAGATCATATTTCTCTCAGTCATTTGGGCTCAGAACCCAGGTTGACGACGATGCAGAGTGCTGGAGGGAATATTGCCAAAAGCCTCCGTCCCTCAAAGATGGGATTATCCCTAAATATCGGCCGGGTCGCTAGATGAACTATCTTGGGCCCGGCTCGAATGAGGGCACAAAGGATCACTCGGCCTCGGTCGGGCCCACTAGGGGCGCTCACTGACCAGGAGTCCTCAATCAGCGCTCTCGAAGGCTCCGAGCCGGGATCTTGGTCGAGGCGTCAACCAGTGGGCTGGTCGGGAGCTCCAGAAGACTCGCCTAAGGCCCCGGTCGGAACCCAAACAAACTCGCCTCAGCGACCTCATACGTTGGCGGTCGACTCTAGTGGTCACTGTCCCATGGACCACGGCGTCCCATCTTTGGGGCAGGTGGCTCCTCCCAAGGTAGCCGAGGCCGTTGGGTCAGCGCCGAATCCCTTCACCACGCCGAGACGGAAGGCGTCACATGTCTGGCCGAACAACGTCGACGTATCTGGCTGACGGCGAGAGGCAGTCGCACCTTCCCAATGGAGCAGCCGTCGTTGTGTCTACAAACCCAGCATGGGATGAGCGAGGACCCATCATTACGTCAAGGCCAGAAGCTGGGACTCCGGGTGTATCACACCCTACTTTTTCCTCCAAATTCTCGTGTAACACTGCCTCGCCGTCTATATAAAGGAGGCGGGGTCCCCTACCAGCAGGCGAACTCTCTCATCTTTTCACCTCCATTTCACTTGCTCTCAGGCAGGATCCGGACCTTGACCAAGTGAGCATCCATAGCTCTGGGGCTCCCCACTCGGATGGCGCTAAGTGCATCCTTAGCTCTCGCGTGTAATCCACCATCTTGAGTAATGAGATCCATCACCACGGCCCCGGAAGTAAAGGGCGTTCGGCCCGAACGATTATACATCGAGACTCCTTTAGTCTAACCATTCAGGAGAGGGGACGCGCGACCCCCTATGCTTACAATTTACTTACGGTTATCTGAAACAAGCGGTTAGGCGCGCCAAGTAGTAGAAACCGGCAGCGTCATCTCGTGATCTCGATTCCCATCTCCTCCTTGATGGCTTTCTTCACAAGCAGGCGTGTCCTCGGTGGAAAAGTTTGTGCTTGCCCGCCACTCTTGAGCTTACCTTGTTGAGTTCGGCGGCAACATGGCATTGGAGAGCCCTAAAAGGCCGAGCTTGGCGAATTCGGGAGTCAATCTGGGCCGAGGTCGGCTGAGCCTTCGTATCTTGCTGGCCTTGCGCCCGTCTTGTATGAGTTCACCTCAGCAAGACCAAGGGGTTACGGGGCCCTCCGCTCTTCCCTTGCGACGGCGGGCATATCGTCGGCAGTGGTGGTGCCGCCGTGGCATCCACAGGACAAGGACGAGCCCAGGGTCATCACGAACCTTGGAGCCTAAAAGCGCCCGTGTAGCTGCGTTTAGCGAGGGAACCGTCCTCGACCTCTGTAGCGCCCCGGACCCATTGGGCCGTCGACTTAGCGGTAGGCCAGAGCTCCCGGTCTGCTTGCTCCGACCGTGCGTGTGCGGTCCGGACCTCTGTGAGGTCACGTGGGATTCAAGAAGTCGGGGGTCTCTATCCAGCGCATCTTTATTCCCGTCTCCATCAACTCCCAAGGGACCGGGCGCCGTGCGGGCTATTTTCTAGTCCTCCTGACACTTCGATTGCTTGCTTCCTGCAGCTCACTAAGGTTGGCGTCGGCCAGGCCATTGGATCCCTTACCCAAGCGGTAACCCTCTCAGCAGAGTGCTCGGCCTCGCCCTTGTGGCTACGATTGCGAAGTAGTGCAACGTGGAAGAAGGAAGTACCATGCGAGGCGATCCACGATCGGCCCAGGACACGTCTTTTAAATTGCTATGTTCCCAGCTATTCTCTGCGTTTTCCTATAGATGTTAACACTCTGACCTACGCTTTTGCAACCCCGGTGGTTCCTAAAGGCTATAGTGCGTTTTGATGATGTTCATTTGAAGGAACGCAAAAATATCTGGCAAAATCCCCCAAAATCCATGATGTCAAGCATACACATAATTACACCTCCGAGAAGCAAAAAGTTGAACGACGACCACCAGCTCATCCCGTGAAGTCGTAAGTAAATCTTGAATTGTCGCTGCTCACCTCGTCGCGACCCGACCCGCCACCATCTCGGTATTGGCCGCGCCTCTATACGCGGTCGCGTCTCCTTCGACCAAGCGGCAGTGCGGCCAGGTCAAAAGCGGCGTTGCGGTTAACCTGCCACGGCACAGCACATACTCCGCCAGCGTGGCGACCCGCCCTCGCGCCGAGTTGGCGCTTCGCGTAAGCGCGAAGTAAATCGGCAGTGTTAGCCCACGCAGGGAGGCCGAGGCGTGTCTGATCGATGCTAAGCGGCTCCTCGCTCCACCCCGATGGCACAAGCTTCAGGCCATGCTTTCAATAGCGGACCGAGCATGTTCATGAATCATCACGCGGTCAGTAACTCCTCATGCGCCTTGGCAGTTCCTCCTCATGACACCGGCGAGCAGCCCTGCGCACCTCCTCGCAGCGTCTCGGTGAGCTTCCCTCCATGGCTCCGGATCGGGCCGTTCTTGGTAACATTTCCATATGCGGCGGCGGGCTATTCTTGGCAGATCTGCTGAAGGAGACTTCAGGCAGCGTCATCGAGCGAGCTCGAATGGGAAAATCACCTAGGAAGTAATGGAGGAGCATTAGGGCGGCCCGTGATGCCGCCTCCCGTCGAGGTGGTCATCATGAGCAGCGTCTGACAACGGACCCGACCTGGGCGAAGCTCTGGAGTGAAGAAGGAAAAAGCTCGGCGTCGACAAGTCGTGGCTAAAACCATCCGGACATCAAGCAAGAGAAACTCACTCCGCAAGAGGATCCCTAACTTGTGATTCGACAAAGGGCAATGCTAGCCCCTCTCCTGCATACCTTGAGCAGCCGGCGGTCACGGGATCTCTTAGGGTCAGAGCCGAGGGTCACATTGTAGCCTCCTACCTAGGACCGCCAATCGTCGCCCTGCTGCCATCATACACAAGTCTTCTAGCTCTTCCTCTCCTTAAATCGCGAATGAGGCGAAGGAGAATAGGAAGAGCGAGAAGAATGGCTATGCATATTGCTCCTCCGCGCCATATTTACTCTGGCAGCGAAGCGGGCGCGATCAAGCGAAGCCTCACACCTTGGTCGTGCCAGCGCGCCTGTTAGCTTCTGCGATCCGTCGTGCGACGAGCGTGCCTGTGTCCATGCCGCCTACATTAAAATCTTGACGTGGCCGGTTAGGCGAAAGGACCTTGCCTCCGATTAGGGGCCTTGACCCGTATGATTTCATTAGAAGTCGTTTATTGCGTCAGCGATTAGTCGGCGGCGATGCTGGATGGGCATGATGTTAATAATATAAGCCAGGCGATGGCTAAACTACGCCACATTGATGACGAAGGGCCCAATAGCCATAGTCTCTGCATCTAGAATAAAAAGTTAAAGGCAATCTTTTCCTTAAAAATTCTTAAAATGATAGTCCTTACTCCGAGTTTAAGTCTTTGTGTAGCGACCACAAGCTTGGTCCCTACACACCGCTAAAGAACTACATAGTTCACACACTCTTCTGGTCGGGTGACCGATCGACCTATCTTGGTCCTCCTGGTGGTAACCCTCTCGACCCGGCACTCGGCCTATGCCCAGTGGCTATGGTTGCAGTAGTGCTTGAATGCTGTGATATGAATGATGAATCCTCTCTGATGCAATGACCCGGCTACGGCCTCGCCCCGGCCTTCTAATTCTTGATAGGCCTTCTTGAAAAGTGCTGCGCCTTGATTCGATCCATAGGCCCCGGTAAGAACACTCCTCTCCGTGATAAAATACTAGCGAACATTTCGCTCCTTGAGGCTAGACTCCTCTGAGTTTCCTTCAAAGATGTTAACATGGCGACCTCGGCAGCACAACCTCCAGCGGTTTCTAAAGCTCGATGCGTCAAAATCATCATCTCACGAAAGTATAGAAGAGGTCTAACCTACTGGTGGCCCGATAGGCAAGCGTTATGGAAGAACCGGTTCATTACAAAAACAAAATATCTAACTTTCTTCTTGTTTCCGGTGGAGATGCTTCTGGTGGTATCGTGGCTATCACCTCGGCGTCACGGGGCACTTTGGCTCTGAACTCTTCAACCTCTCATCGGTCAGTTCCGCTGTGACCCCCACTACTTGTTCTTGTCGAGGTTGATCTGATAGTGGGAGGTGCAAAACCCGATGCCGAGCTCGAGCTCAATCCCTCGCTCACTGAAGATGCTCGTCGCTTTGCTTGAGCAGCCTGTAACAATTGAGCTTCAAGACCGGCGGAGGTTTCGAGCACTCGTCATGAGACCTCGGCCAAACCTCTGAAAAGCCGTCGTTTGGCCGTTCGCTCGGGATCTGCTCCTTGCTCGCTTCTTGAAAACCTTTGCTTGTGCCGTGGCGCTGCATCACGTTCCTCCGCCAACTTCCGTGCCCCACGGCGTGTTCAGTTCCTCTGCGCTGCTGATTAAGTGATGTCAAAAAGGTCGGTGGTCGCGATCGCGGCGAGCTATGGTTATTACCTTACGGCCCGCGAAGGCCTTAGGTCTTTGGGCTCCACCTCGGCCATATCGCTTCTGCTTTCGAGTCACGGCGTCCTCCTAGTGGAAACCGCTCATTTCAAATGCGCTTCGCTCGGCGCATGCCTCCGTCAGGCACCTCTTCTGCCCACAACAACGGCGTCGCCCATTTGTTGGCGCCGCCGAGAAATGCCTCGAGCTTCGGATATCCTCATCTCTGAGACTCGGTTATCCGGCGTTTCTCGGCAGCTCTGGCGGGCCCTACCTCCGCCGTTCGCGCTAGGGCTTCTGAGCCTCTCGCGCCTTTCAGGAGTCTGGGGTCGTCCTCCTCATGGCCCACCTTCGCTCATGCAAGTCGCGGGACCCACGACTTCTCCCCGGCTGGACCGGTTCTCTGCGAGGCTGGAGCGCCGTTAAGCTTTGTTAGGTACGCTAAAAAACCGTCGAAAGTGAAGTCAAGAGTTCGTCAGGCTCACAGCAATGGTGGGTAACCTCGGAGCGACCTTGGCGCCTGTCGGTAGAGCCAAGAACCGCAGAGCGACTGATCAGCTCGGATGGGCCTCCACCCGCTGCTGCGCCCTCTTGAAGGTCCCCCAGCTCGGCCTCACCTCGGCGTCCAACACGAGCTGCGGTTTGAAAAGGTCGTTGTCGACAGTTAGCCTGTTGCAGTAGCGTCAGGGATTGCGGGGAGGATATTCGCCTCGCTCTGCGGACTCAACGTCAACCACTCCATTATCTGGGCGCCCCTCCGGTGGAGTCCTGGCCCGGTGGCAGCAAGGTCGCGGACGCGGTACCTTCATTGCACGGGCCTGGCGGTGAAGCCCTCTTCGTTGGCCCCGACCCACCGGGCGAAGTTCCGGCCTCAACTCCATTGGAGTCTCCGTGGTCGGTCTGCCGTGATGGCGGTCGGCGCTCAGCATACGACCATTCTGGGAGGCGGCCAGCGCTATTTCTCGCTAGGCCCGCCTGAGCTTTCCGCGAGCGATGGAGCAGCGGCATTTCCTTGGCCTCCTTGATGGGCGTGCTCGCCTCACTTCCCCGAGATGTCTCCTCCAGAGACCTCCAGGGCTCAGCGATCGCTTTTCATCTGCAGCACCCTCACGGGCTCGCTACCAATCCAGCTGACAGGAGAGAACCCCTCTGGATCGTCAGGTGTCGCCACCCGTTGCTCGAAAATGACTCGGGTCAGTGCTCTTGCAATGATCGCTTCGGAAGCATCCTCGCGCGCCACGACCAGCCAGCCAGCTCCTTCTCTCTCCTCTCCTCCTTCCGCTTCTTGCGGGCAGATTCCTTTAGGGCGACCGCCTCGCGGACTTGGGCCCTCTGCTGCTTCTCTCCTGGCAGCAGCGGCCGGGACACCATCTTGCCTAGCCCCTGGATATCACAAAATCACCGGTCAAATCATATGTCAAAAAGCTGAGGAGATGGAGGGAAAAAGAGAAAGGGAACCACTCGGCCTACGGTCAGGGGTTCTCCATCGAAAACTCGGGCCGCCACCGCCCGCCATGATAAGCGCTCCCGACCCGGCACATTGGTCACCAGCGGCCTCGAGGCTCCGGCCGCGGCGAGTTCGTCGCGACCATCCTCATAAATTCGGACGCCCAGCCGTCTGAACATGGGCGCGCATCCATTAGGGGTTACAGCGCATCCTCATGAATGCCGTACAATAGCACCGCCCGGTCGGGACCATCCCGCTCACGGAGCTTGATCGCTCGGGATCGGCGCCACTTTCTTCTTCTCCCTTTGTCAAGCCCGACCCCTCCTCCTTTGACTGGGGAGGCTCTGGTGAAATGAGGCCTTGCCTCAGGTTCGAGCATAGAACCACTTTCAGTGCCACCCAGTTCGGCGTCGGCTTCAGGGGATGTACTCCGGCCCGACGAGCGGCTGAAGAAAGTGCGCCTCCCATGGAGCGCCGTGGCGTCCGCCACTTATCCCTCCTGTCGGGCGTGAAAAGTACTTCCACGGCCCGCGATGGGGCTCGATCCCAAAACGCCTCACATAGTGTCATGAAGATCGCTATGTGGAGCCGCACGTTAGGGGTTAGGTGATGCACCTCAACCCCATAGTAGTCAGCATCTCAGCAGGGCGAAGGGATGAAGCGGGATCGAACCCGCGCTCGTAGAACGGGCGGGGATCACGACCTCCCTTCGCCAGGCGCTGGATTCTGCGGGCCCGTCGAGACCCTCCGCTGCCGGCGTCTTGCGAGGAAGAACCTTTCCTCTCTAGGCAGCGCCTGGTGGCTTCGGCGGTGCCTCAAATGATCTCCGGTCTTTGTAATGTCGATCGGAGAAAAAGAATGTGAGCAACTCTCCCCAACTCCTTTGTTTCTTTTTTTCGTCTCGGTGAGAATGAGGAAAGGCAAAAGAGCAAAGTGACAAAAAGCAAAAGTAAGCGTGCCTAGCACCTCTCGGTGCCGATCTTATGGGGCCCGAAACGAGCCTGAGCCATGAGCACCGGAGCAGCGTCTTGACCGGGTGAGCACGATCAAAGGGGGCCTCGTATGAAGCGTCGCCCATCGCATCAGAGCGCCACACCACGCCGCTGGTAAGACGTATCGCCCCCAATCATTTCGTTTTGCATTTAATTCCCGCACGCGCATTAAATGCTTGCAGGGACGTCGGGGTATCGCTCCGGGCGAAACACCCCGCGACCTCTCAATCTCCGCCTCGGGCGGTTCGAGAACCGGCCCGGCAGTATGGAAAGTCCAACTGGGCGTCTGACCTCGGTGTGAGAATGGTATGGGCACCCGAGGTCTAAATTCCACCGTGGAACCCTAGCCACCAGCGAGTGAGGCGAGTTCAAAGCGAACCCTCGGTGGGTCTTTAGTTGGAGTTGGCCAGACGACCCAATCGTCTTGCTTCGTGTCAGACCATACTTCAAACTCTCCTGAGCCCCGAAAGAGCAGCGGCAGTGCGCCCGAGTTCTGAGCGGCTCGGGGTCAATCTGGGATTGAGTAAAAGAAAAAGTTTTATGGAGTGCGCCCCAGTAGTCAGGGCGCCAGCGTAAGGCGGTCTGCTCGGGGATCACTTGGGGGATCTCGAGCCCTCGGATAACCCGTTTGTAGCTCACGAGCACGGTGTTAGCCGGCGTAGAGCAAACAGCGTCCGCTCACCCCTCCGGGTCCCACACAGGCCAGGCGTACATGTGGGGCCCGGCGGTGGCCTCTCCTCCCGCAGATTGCCTCGCTGATGAGGACTCGGGATGGATGCCGCCGCCCTAGCTCGGCGTTAAACCAGCCCGACTAACTCGCCTAGCTCGGGTTAAACCCGACTAACTTCGCCCAGCTCACGGTAAAATAGCCCGACTAATCGTCTAGCTACGATGTAAAAGCGAGCACTTTCGAACAGAACCTCTCGCGAAGGCATCTGGACCTCCCTGCCGACCACGGCGCGTTGCTCTGACGTAAAGCGAGCACTGGGAACGAGAACCTCTCGCGAGCATCTGGACCTCCTTGCCGACTCTGACGGCGTCTAGCTTCTGACGTAAAATGAGCACTCGGGAACAGAATCTCGCAAAGGCATCTGGACCTCCTGCCGACCACGGCAGCGTCTAGCTATGATGTAAAAGCGAGCACTTTCGAGCAAAACCTCTCGCGAAGGCATCGGACCTCCACTGCGCCCTCACAATGGCGTCTGCTCTGACGTAAAATGAGCACTCGGGGAGCAGAACCTCTCGCGCGAAGGCATCGGACCTCCCTACACGCCTCTGATGGCGTCTAGCTATGGCGTAAAATGAGCACTCGGGAACAGAACCTCTCGCGAAGGCATCTGGACCTCCTACCGACCCGCAGTCACGTCCGGCTATGACGTAAAATGAGCACCCGAAGAACCAAAACCTCTCACGAGGCATCTGGACCTCCTGCCGACCACGGCGATCGGCTATGACGTAAAACCGGCATTCAGCGGAGCATAGCGCCAAGGCGACCAGGCATCTATGCTGCGACGGCATAGTGTCGAACCAGAGCCCTCCGACCAAGACGGTCGGACTCGCCCGATCGTGGCCCAGGCCAGCTCTCCAACACTCGAGGCTCGAGGCTACCCCCGGGTGCACTCGCCTTGCCGTCGGACCGGCCGACCAAGTTGGTGGGACCCGCCTCCCAAAGCAGCGATTCGATCCACTCGGGGCTCAGGTCGATCAAGTCGGGACTCTTGATCGGGTTCTTCGCCCGACCGATAAACCCCGACCAGCTCTCAAGCAGCTCGAGGCTACACCACCGGGTGCACTCGCCTGCCACCATCATGCTTGGCCGACCAAGTCGGTCGGGCTCAACCGGCCGAGTGGCTGCCCCAGAATACCATTGCCGTTATGCAACACCATCTTGTTGAGGAGACCATGCCCGGTGAAGGCGAAGGGCCCATCCGGGGAACACTGCGTTTGAGGGCCGAGGGGCTCTTGACGAATACTCATACCAGGGGTACCCCACAACAAAGTATACTTCTATTTCAAGATCATATTTCTCTCAGTCATCTGGGATCAGAACCCAAGTTAGCAGCGATCTGCGAAATCTTTGGAGGAGAATATTGCCAAAAGCCTCCATCCCTCGAAGATGGGATTATCCCTAAATATCGTGGGTCGCGGGATAGAACTATCTTGGGCCCAGCTCCAGGCTCAAGAAGGCACAAAGGATCACTCGGCCTCGGTCAGGCCCACAGTATTGCGACGGAGTCTCGTCGGAGGCTCTCGAAACTCCGACCCGGATCTGGTTAGGCGTCCAACCAGTGGGCTGTGGGAGCTCCGAGGACTCCGCCTAAGGCCCCGTCGGAACCACGACAAACTCGCCTCAACGACCTCCGCCCGCGTTGGCGGTCGACTCAAGTGGTCTGTCCCATGGACCGCGGCGTCCATCTTTGGGGCAGTGGCTCCTTCCCAAGGTGGCCGAGACACGTTGGGTCAGCGCGATCCTTCACCCCGAGGAGAGCGGGCGTCATATCTGGCGCGAGCAATGTCGGCATCGGCCGAAGCGAGGCAGGTCTTGCTCCCAATGGAACGCCGTCCGTTGTGTCTACCAACCCAGCATGGGATGAACAGGGACCCGTCATTCGTCAAGACCGAAGACTGGGACTCCCGAGTGTATCACACCCCTACTTTTTCCTCCAAATTCTCGTGTAACCTGCCTCCTTCGTCTATATAAAGGGAGGCAGGGTCCCCTGCAACAGGGCGAACTCTCTCATCTTTTTCACACCATTTCACTTGCTCTCCAGGACCCGATTAAGACCTTCAAGCCAAGTGAGCATCCGCCTCTGCAGGGCTCCCCGCTCGGATGGCGCTAAGTGCATCGCCAAGCTCTCGCGTGTAATCCACCATCTTGAGTAATGATATCCATCACCACGAACTGGAAGTAGGGATGTTCAGCCGAACCGGTATACATCAAGGACTCCTTTAGTCTAACCATTCAAGGAGAGGGGCCAGCGACCCTATGCCAAATTTACTTAGGTTACTCTGAAACACCCGACACCGTATAGCGAAAATTATCGATCATGCACTCTTGCAGAAGTCCAACACTAAAACTTCTAGTCTCGGCGAGAATCTCTCCTTTTCCTTCCATGCATGTGAAAACTTCTAATCGCGGCCACTCCTTGTTTTTCCTCCGCGCGCAATGCCACGTAGCGGACTTGCATGCATGCGATTTTCTAGTCGCCACCACGCCGGAGGGTCCGACAGGGCATAAGCCAAAACAGCTACCCGATGGCTAGCTCTTCTTTCTAGTCATAAAGGAACTCTCCGGCCACAAAACAATGGCGTAAAGCGGCCAACATCTCGGTAGCCTAAAAGAGCCATCTTCATTGATCATGTTTCAAGTCCTTTTATACAACTCAAAACCTAAAATAAACACATATCAATCTAGATTCTAGCCCAATAACACATGGCCCAATATATATACAATCAAAACATGCAGCGTCACCCACTTTGCACTCACGTGACTAACCGGCCTCCGTTCTATCGCATGACATCCTCGACCACGGGACCTCGATTCCTCCACCGAACCTAGTCCGAACCTCGGTTCCTCCATGAACTAGTTCTGTCCATCCATCATCATCCACGTTAGCCCTTGAGCAACACTTGCACACAAATAAACAAAAAGCGAATCCGAGCACAAGTCACGACTTGACTCAAAGTCAATCCATGCTCACGGCGCATTGCATCAAGCAAAAACATCATCCGAAACAAGTTCATCCTAACAATCACATTAGTTTATTAACTCTTTTTACCACTTATTCATCACATTAAAATCTAGCCAATTGTTCATCACAAATATATCATGTACCATGATCTTTAATCATTCAAAAAACCGCCCTATAAGCGGAGGTACCATGTATTGCTGTATTTACACATAGCAGTAAGCGTAGGTAAAATCAGGACAAAAGGAAGCAACTCTTCTATTGGATGCCTTTGTATAACAAGCATGAATGCCACACTTGACATCTTTTCATTCACAAAATATCTGTTTGCACATTTTTGGAAATCACGAAAATCGGCGAATACATGAATTTGGATAACGCCACGGAGCATCTTTGGAAAGTTTGGATAGCGCCCGGTGAATAATTGGAAGAGACCAATTAGGAAACTATAGCTGACTTCGGATTATGTTGTAGTAGTGAGCGAGACCGGATCGGTAGCGGTATATAAGGCGTGCAAATTTGCGAAGGGGATCATCCTGACAAACCACATATGCTAGTTTTTCGTTTCACGTAACTTTTAGTCTTTTAGTTTTGTAATTCCTTTTGTAAGTCAACATCGATCAAATAAAGTTGCGTGTCGCCCGATTGTTTGATCGTCCTCAATTCTTTTAGGTTTGATTTGTTACGTCTTCTTTAGCGCGCCGCCTTTTCGAATCGATCTCCTCTACCCTTGATTAGCCTTGATCGATTAATTTGTTTACCTTTTAATCGGCCTTTGGCGATCCTACTTTGCTCGATCGTCTCTAAAGATCGTCTTAGATTGAATTTCACAATTCACTCCTTATCGATTGCGAGGTCAAATCGATTGGCTTGCGCTTAGCGCGCGAACGGTGTTAAATCGGTGTTGCAAACGAAACCCTACATCACGTTTTGGTGTCGCTTACACATTTTAACCGCCAGTGGGACCACGATCGGAAAAGATATTGCGAGCAAAAGCATTGCACGGCCGGCGTTATCTGACACTATAATCGTCCCTACTTTGGGCGATTTAACCAGCAGCGTAAGGAGATTGAAGATCGGAAAAATTTGCTCTAGAGAAGTTAATGTTGGGTTGTTGTCGAAGCCCGGCGAGTCCTGTGAATGGCGCTTCAACATTGAATCCTTGGTCAAAGTGGCGTCGCATCAAATTCGATGCCGATATATGCGGCTCAAGCGAGTTATCTGTTATGATTGAGCAATTCGTGCATCATGCATTAATCAATCAGTCATCGGCCTTTGTTACAACCTAAAGCCGATGATAGAAAATAGCGTAAAAACTATTGCCAAGAGTTGGCGTTATACGGAGGTTATTAGAACCATGCGGCCACTCTAACCTATCGGTGTACTCTGTGGCACCAAATGCCAACACGATAAAGGTGTAAAGCTGTACCCTTAATGCTGAGCTCAACCCTTTGTGTTGGCACCAGCAAATCCGCCCAAGTCGATTACCCATTATCATGCATATCTTGTGGCTGCAAAAGTTAGATCTGGCAATATACCCCCATCGTGGGGGACTACCTCGTCCGATCGGCTCCTCGGTAGATTGAATTAGATAGAGGTTACAAACCCCAAGGACTAACCCAAGTTAGGAATCCGGTTCCACATAGGGTAATCTCATATGCAGAGCCGTTCGTTCCATTGCCGAAGTCCCAATTGCGAGCGATGGGTGTGAACCATGGCAACGCTAGTACCCGTCGGTTAGGGCAAGCCGACCGACCGAGTTTGCACTCGGGGGGCAAGACACTATTCATCATGATTGGCCCAACCCTAGTCCTACATCGGCCAATAACATTAATTGGGCCGATCAGATTTCTATAGTTTTGAGAGATCAGTTTGGATTATAGCCCAAAGGAAAAACGATCGGCTACAGAAAGCCATACCAGATTATATTGACCACATGCCATACCCCCATAATTTTAGGATCCCCGATTTTGCAAAATTTTCAGGGGATGATTGATCACTACCTTAGAACATGTTGGGCGGTTTATTGCGGTGTGGTGAAGCATTTCGATCCAGCAGTTGAAAATTAGACTCTTTCCTCTGTCATTATCAAAACGGCTTTTACTTGGTTCCAAATCGCCTCCAAATTAGGTCCATTTTTGGAGCGATTTGAAAGCCGTTCATGAATACTTTTCTCGTAGGTCTAGGCTGAGGATTTAGACCTAAGTCTTTGTCGGCAAAAATTTGTTGAGTCGACCCGACTATATTAGAAGGTTTAGAGAAGTCTGAAATCGATGCTTTAGTGTAATGTTGCACGATAATCAACTAGCCGATTTAGCATTTCAAGAAATGATTCCCTACTCAAGGAAAAATTCTTTGGACAGGAGTTTTCGATCTAAATCATCTACTTCATCGTGTGACGCGAAGCCGATATTTAAGTAAAGAATTCAAGGATAAAATTAGGATAAGGCCAAAGTAAAATGGTTGATTATAGTTCAAGTGAAACCGAAGATGAAGCGGGGCGTAAATATGGCGAATGGATAAAGGGTTCCAAGAAATCCTTGTCTATTCATGGCTTAAGCGGCGAGGAGTAAGTTAGAGGTTAAATGCGCTTTTGGCGTATCCAAGTGTGACCGCATATTCGATATGTTATTACCAAGAAAAGTTGATCGATTACGAGATGGCATACCATACCATCGGTTTGATGAGATAAAAGCGATATTGTAAGTGGCATCATTCCTTTTCTCATAATACCAAGCGTAACATCTTTAAACCTTGAGATACAAGCAGCCATTGAAGATGGTCGCTCAAATTAGCATGAAGAACGTACCATGGAAGTTGATGTCAATCCCTTCCCAATAAACATGGTTCAATGTTCGAGGCAATGGAAAGAAATTGTCGATGAAAGACCCAAACAACAGGGCAAGTCAACATCTGACCTAGTTCGAAAGGAAAATCTTGAAGATAACAATTGGCTCACTACAAATAAAAGCGGATCAAAATGGAAAATTTTCAGAGCCGATTAAGCGAAAAAAAGAATTACAATCGGGCGATGGTACAAAGCGGCGGTCTCCACCTCAAAAACCGACATTCAAACCTAAACCAACTTTTCTTAGGCTGGAGAAGTATGAAAGGATAAACCATCGGCGAGGCGGACAATCTCACCGACCAAATAACTTCGCATCGGCCAAACAACATGTATCGGCGGAAAATTTATATCGGCGGGATAATATAGAAAGAGCTCACGAGATGTCCCTTTTGGCAATTTTGTTGGGAAAGGGGTGTGGCGTTACCTTCTCAAATCATGCCCCATGGAACATTACTGTGAAGAGATTGGCCAAAACAGAAGTAAAGCTGACTATCTGATGCAACCGGATCGAGATGAGTCGGGCATAAGCGATAAAGGAAAGGCTAGGTGCCTTTGAACCAAGACAAGAAAAGAAGAGCCTCTGAGATAATTTGGTAGGTAAAATTCGCAAGCCAATTGAACCTAAGCCAAGGTGGTGCCCGCGGACTTAGCGATCTCAAGCAGAGCGGCTTGGCTCTGAGGGCGGGGAATGTGGGAGGCGAAGAAAAAACAAAAGAGATGAAACATTCAATGAATTCTGATCGATGAAATTTGTCAAAATGGAATGGAGGAGAAAAAACAAGCCGATGATGAATCAGATTCTTGAGATGATTTGCTATCGCCGATGATTCGAGGCGATACCTCTCATGGATATCAACATGGTCTTTACTTTACCGAGTTGAATCAAAACTGAATCGGTTAAAGATCCGTTGCTCAAGCGTGCCTGGGTGCGCGGGCGGCTGATATTTGAAAAACCACAAGATCCTCATCGGCACTTAAAGTCGTTGTATTTGAAGGGGTATATCAGCGAAAGCCGATATCGAGGATGTTGGTGGATGGGAACTCTTGTAAACTTGATGCCACTCTACTTGCAGAAATTGGGCAAAGCAGAAGTAGAGAAGATACAGTTAAGACAAACATGGTATTAAATGATTTCACGGGTGACCCCACTGAAGCAAAAGGAGTGATGGTTCTACGGAGTTAACGTCGGTAGCAAAACTTTGCCGATCACATTTTTTGTGATTGAAGCCAAAGGAAATTATAGTGTGCTCCTTGGACGAGATTAGATACATGCAAATTGCTGTATACCGTCAACCATGCACCAGCTTCTTGTACAATGGAACGGAGATGAAGTTGAAGTCGTCTCAGCCGACACATCGGCTCATATTGTATGGCTAGTTAAGATGCGAATTGGCCACATGAGGAGGCGGAGTGCATATCGAGCAAGACTTTAGACGATTGTGACTTCATATGCATTGGTAAGTCAGGATTAATGCTAATCAGCATTAGACCAGGCACGTTTGATCGGGCAAGTGAAGTCTTAAGAAGATGGGGACAGAAATGATCCAAGTTTTACAAGACAAGGTGAAGAGCTATCGGCATGTGGTGAATTCCTGTGAAGTGATCGAAGATTTCCAGAATGAAAAATTAGGTCAAGGCTTCACGTCTGCCGATATGCTTGAAGAAGTCGATATAGGAGAGGGTGATAGAAAAAGACCAACTTTTGTAAGTGTGAGATTAAGCCTAGAGTTTACAAAAACAAGTTGGTTGAAATACTTAGAAATTATAGGGATTGTTTCGCTTGGGAATATTACGAGATGCCTGGATTAAGCCGACAATTAGTGGAACATCGGCTTCCTATAAAACCAGGATATCAGCCATATAAGCAATCTCCTCGACGTTTTAATCTAGAATTGTATAGCATTATTAAAGAGGAATAGAGAGGTTATTGGGCCAAGTTTATAAGGCCTTCGATATCTTTGAATGGGTGTCTAATATTGTGCGAGTCATGAAAAAGAATGGCAAGCCGGGTATGTGTGGATTCGAGATTTGAATAAAGCCACGCCCAAAAGATGAGTACCCAATGCCTATAGCACGATATGTATCGGCTGCGTCGGGTAAAAGATTATTAGTTTTCTTGATGGAAACCTTTGGATATAACCGGATATTTATGGCGGCCGATGTCCCCAAAAGCGCCTTGAATGCCTGGCGCTGGGGTTGTATGAATGAAACGTAATGACATTGACGAAAAAATCACAGTGCTACTTATCAGCGTCACGATGAATTTAATTTTCATGATCTAATCGGCCATATTGTTGAAATATACATTGATGATGTGGTAGTAAAGTCTAAAAAATGGCGACATTTGGCGGTTTAGAAAGGTGTTTCAAAACACATGGGCTCATGGGTTGAAGATGAATCATAAAATGCACGTTGGCATAATCAATTTGTCAATTTCTCGGGTTTATGGTTCACGGAGAGATTGAGTAAACCAAACAAGAGTCAAAGCCATAGTCAATGAAAACGCCGACATGTAAGCAATTACAGTGATCGGCAAAATTAATTACCTAAGGCGATTTATTTCAAATCACATGCGGTAGGATTCAACTTTTGCACCATTGCTAAAGTTAAGGAATCAGGATTTATGTATGGGGAGCTAAGGGTGGGCATTTTTAACGAAACGAATTAAGACAGACAATAAGAATGTAGATTATTTCGGTTTATTAGGTTTCGGTTTTGATTCGATTTTATTTTGATATAATTAGGTTTTCGGTGTTGGTTCGGTTTTCGCTTTCAAAAACCAGAAATAACCAAGGCGAATAAGCGCGTATACAATACTACTTTTTATAATATTTTTCCTAAAAGCCACTAAATAATTCTCATGTTATAATACATTATGCATATGTTTAGTATATTCATATGTTCTATTATGTATATTGTAATGACATATAAATATTGTGTGGGTTTATCCATACTACTGTGTTGCAATATAAGAAAGGACTAAATCTAATCTACCTAGTGCTATTCATATTTTAGTTAGCAGAAAAACTAGATCTTAGAACCGAAATATTTGGTTAATTGATTCAGTTTTTTATTTTGAGAAATTCGGTTTCTAGTTTTCAAAAACCGAATTATTTTAAAAAGCCTCCGTCCCTCAAAGATGGGATTATCCCTAAATATCGGCCGGGTCGCTAGATGAACTATCTTGGGCCCAGCTCCAGGCCCAAGAAGGCACAAAGGATCACTCGGCCTCGGTCAGGCCCACTAGGGGCGCTACGACCAGGTCCTCAATCGGGCGCTCTCGAAGGCTCCGACCAGGATACTGGTCAGGCGTCCAACCAGGTGGGCTGATCGGGAGCTCAAGACTCACCTTCTAAGCCCGGTCGGAACCCGACAAACTCCGCCTCAGCCTCGCCCACGTTGGCGGTCGACTCTAGTGGTCACTGTCCCATGGACCACGGCGTCCATCTTTGGGGCAGGTGGCTCCTTCCCAAGGTGTGCCGAGGGCCGTTGGGTCAGCGCGAATCCCTTCACCACGCCGAAGACGGAAGGCGTCGCATGTCTGGCCGCGAACTTGTCGTATCTGGCGGCGGGAGGCAGGTCGCACCTTCCCAATGGAAACGCCGTCCGTTGTGTCTACAACCCAGCATGGGATGAACGAGGACCCATCATTACGTCAAGACAAAGCGGGACTCCGGGTGTATCACACCCTACTTTTCCTCAAATTCTCGTGTAACACTGCCTCCTTCGTCTATATAAAGGAGGCGGGGTCCCTAGCAGGCGAACTCTCTCATCTTTTCACTCCATTTCACTTGCTCTCGGCAGATCCGGACGCCAGACCAAGTGAGCATCCATAGCTCTGGGGCTCCCCACTCGGATGGCGCTAAGTGCATCCTTAGCTCTCGCGTGTAATCCACCATCTTGAGTAATGAGATCCATCACCACTGGCCGGAAGTAGGGCGTTCAGCGAACGATTATACATCGAGACTCCTTTAGTCTAACCATTCAAGAGGGGCCTTGACCCCCTATGCTTACAATTTACTTGCGGTTATCTGAAAACAAGCGGTTAGGCGCGCCAAGTAAAGGCAGCGTCATCTCCGTGATCTCCGATTCCCATCTCCCTCCTTGATGGCTTTCTTCACCGGCAGCAGGCGTGTCCTCGGTGTTATTCATATTTCTTTGCTAACCAAAAACTCAATTAAACGAATCGAAATATTTCTTAAGAATTCTTCTCTGCTTTTTATTTTTGATCGAGAAATTCGGCTTCTAGTTTTCAAAAACCTCAATTATTTTAAAACCTAAAACCGAACCGATTAAACCTAAAAACCTAATGCCCAATTTTATAGGGGAGCCGATCAACAAAAAATCTTTTGATGATATAAAACAAGATTTTAGCATCACCACTACCCCGGCTGCATTCAAAGAAAGGGATCCCATTTAAGTTATAATGACGGTTCAAAATGAGACTATCGGGGCGCTTTTAACTCCAAGAAATTGATGGTAAAGAGCGAGTAATATTTTATTTAAGCCGATTTAATTCTCTGGAGACTCAAATTAGGGTACCCCTCAAAGAGAAAAGTTATGTTTGTCATTATATTTTGCTTGTACAAAATTGAGACACTATATATTGGCATCAACCTCACATAATAGTATGTAGAATCGACGCTGTCAAATATATGTCGCCATTACCCATTTTAAGAGGACGACCGGAAAATGGGCTTATGCTCCGTCTGAAGTTCGACCCACAGCTTGAATTCCGCTAAAGCCATTAAAGGTCAAGTAATAGCTTATTTTATTACGCAGCCACGACATTACCAAGTAGAATGGTTGATATGGCTTCTCGGCAACTATATTTTGATGGACTGCTTACTGGCTAGCGAGTGGAACAGGCATTGTGTTGATTTTTCCAAAAGGGCATAACGCTGAGTTCGCACAGACGGCTTAATGGCCGATGCTCTAATAACCAAACCCATTATGAAGCATTGCTCAAGGGCTCCAACTATTAGAGAGTATTTTAATAAGTAACGGGAAGCATATGGTGACTCATTGCTGGTTGTTCAACAAGTTAAAGGAGAATTTAGATGCAACCATTTGGGTACTATCAAAATATTTGGAGCGTTGCCTTCGTATTATCAACACGCTCACATCGCTCAGACGTACCATGTGCCCAGTGAAAATGAACCACACAGCCAATGTTGTTGGCCTGGGCAAAGATCGTGTTATAAAGAGTAAAGCCGATATAAAGCGCTTTGACTTGATCGACAGAAAGTGCAAAGGTCAGGTATTGATTAGATTAGCTATTGGAGAACAAAGATAAAAGCTTACCTAACTAACCCATCCAAAGCCCACCGAAAGTGTAAAATTCGGCAACAAGCATTGAAGTATGTAATGTTAGGAACTCGAAGTTATACTATCTGACAATGGAAGGATTGCTTTTAAGATGTTTAGGAGATGAAGAAGCAAAAGTGGCTATGGGTGAAGTTCATGAAAGGATTTGGCGCTCACATCACTTCATTTATAAAATGAAGCGGATATTAAGACTAACAAGATATTTTTGGTTTATTTATGTTAGAAGATTGTTTCAAGTATTACAAAGGGTGCCAAAGTTGTCAAAGGTTCAAATGTGCAACTTGGTAATTCCAAGATCGCCTTACATCCGATTATCGCTTTCATGGCCGCTTAGAGGATGATGAATAGATGTAATCCGCCAAATATTCCTCAAAGATCAAGCAAAGGCCATAAATTCTTCCTTGCAACACAGTATTATTTTTCAAAGTGGGTAGAAGCCATTCCACTGCTGAAGGTCACCACAGAGAAGCTATCGGCTTTGTCAAAGAACACATAATCCATCGATTCTAAGATTCCTCGACTATCACAACCGATCAAGGAACTATGTTCATGTTCAACGAGTTTAGAAGCTTTGCAGAAAGTCTGGGCATCAAAATTGCTTAATTCGTCGCCATATTATGCCCAAGCTAATGGACAAGCCGAATCGTCTAACAAATCTCTCGATCAAGTTAATCAAAAGGAAGATAGATGAAAAGCTCGGACATCGCACGCCACGTTGTCGTAATCGCATGGGCGATCGGCATAGCTGCCCATGGATCGACTAAACCTCGCCATATCAATTGGTGTACTGCCGGAAGCCATGTTACCCGTGGAAATAAATATTGAATCGATGCTAGTGGCAAAACAAAAATAATCTATCTACTTACCTATCACAGAGACTTAATGTTGTGGAATTTGGACGATGTGGCTAATTGAGGTTAATCACACCGGATCGGGCTAAAGAAGAACAAGAAAAGAGTTGCGAGAGCAGATATCAAGAAAGTCGCATCAAGTCTAAAGACAATCGGTCTGCAAATGGTCACCAACATGGGAAGGGCCAGATAAGATAACTCGGCTTATCGATTTTAAATGCATACATACTTGAGACGCTTAGAAGGAATCTGTGGTTACTAAAGGCAATCAATGGAAAATACTTAAAAAAGTACTACCCTAGCATATGGATCGCCAAGATGAATAATTAAGAAACACAAGAATTGAGAATAAATATAATTCTAAGCAGTACCGATTAAATGTGTATACAAAAGCACAACAAAAGTGACACTATTTCAATTCAATAAATCAAGAGATACATCCATACGACACAGTTCGATCCAAAAGTCCGCCCCAGAGTCGACAACGCCATGCCGCTTTCGGGCAAGTGCATCTTGATCCCGCTTCATCAGACGCTCATCGGCTTGAGCATTGCCAGCATTGTGAACTATTTTGGCCGATTGTTTTTACCTTGGCAAAGGCCTGCTAATTTTCTTTTTGATCGAGAAGGGAAGCCAGCACCGATGCTTGTCTTGCGCTTCATCAATCAATCGATTTTGAAGTTTGGCTAATTCTTCTTCAATCTGGTTTTTGGCCGATTCTAACTGGAGGATCTGGGCCTTAGTGGACTTCAGAGAAGAAGCATCTTTGTCAAAATTTTGCTTCATTTGCTTTGCCTCGGCCACCAACCGATCTAGTAATTGGCGATCGGCTTGTTGAGCCACTCGTTGAGCGATGCACGCACGGGCGGCCTCCACTTCCGCTCTCTGATCATCCAAATGGCAAACCCCCAAAATTGCCCTCATAGTATCAGGAGGAAGATCGCCGATCGCAAAACCATGGCGCCCCTTAGTGGCCGAAAGTGTTGGCAAGGAGTTCGCTTTCAGTCGAGTACTTCATGGAAAAGCCGATTTAACTTCATTGTATGTTGGGCTCGATTGACGCATCATTGCTACCGATGCTCTTCAGGGAAACATCAATGATAGTACGAATATCAGTGACATAATCATCTAAGGCCATCACTTCCGGGTCATCTAGCTCGTCCAAAGTAAAGCCGAGCAAATCAGTGGGGTTGGCCAATTCTTCTAGTGCAAAGTGGGGAGTTGGTCGAGGCGGTGAAGCGAACAGAAGTCAGGTTCGAGGAGACATCATCGAGGTCGGTAACAGAACGCCTTTGAAGATTCGGCTAAGATTCCACCACTTGGGCGTAAGACGCCAATGAAAAAAAGAATACTATAGGATTAGTATTACAAGATTAGTTACTCTTTGGCACATGAGAAATATAGTGAAAAGAATTTACTTCAACGAAAGCCGATGCATGAGGAGAGCTTTCAGCACTTTGCTCCTTGCGCTTGGGATGTTTTTTGGCAGGAATTTTGGTAGACTTGGGTTTTTCTGAAATCAGGATGAAGTCAGCAAAAGGGAAAATAAGGGATATTCATCGGATAAGAGAAATACTTACTCGGCAATCGATCCTTTGCAAGCTCCGAGAGGGATGGACTTTGAATCACGAAGGTTGCTTTGACGAGTAACCGCTAGGGCTCACCGCTTGATGTGGCCTTTTTCCTTTGGACCCGCCAGCCGATGGGTCCGCGATGGTTTTATTCTAGCTATAGTATCCTGAAAAAGGGAAATAAGAAGTTTAGTGGTTGAAAATTGGAACCAAAAAGCTAAGAACAGGTACAAAGGTCTTTAGAAGAAATAAGCCGATACCTCTACAGCTACGGATGAGTTAGTATAACCCGATGAGCTGGAAGAATCTGAAGAACTATCTTCACTAGAACTGCCATTTTCGCTAGAAGAGGCTACTGCTCGGCCATGGAAATCCCAGAAGAACTTCTCTATAATAGCCGATGGTGTGCGATCCGTAGAGGGCCTCGATATAGGTGCCCACCCAAGCGAGAATTGGCTAGCTCGTGAGAGTTCAAAAAGAAGTGCAGAGGTCGATGACTTGAAGTTCGCTACCTAATTCTAGAACTATTTCACTTGGCCGTTACATTTGTTACTCGCCCGGTCAAGATCCTATCAAGAAGTGGCAAGCAAGGCACTACTTGGTCAAACCTAATTGACGGCATAGATCGAAGGATGATAAAGTTCATATGACTACCGAAATGTCTCCGTTTCTCGAATTCAAGCCGATATACGGAAAATGCAAGGAGAAATAAAGATCCCAGAAACTCAGAAAGTCGATTCTCGCATCGATGAGCTATCAGCATCCAGATGAAGGAAGGAAGGCCATTGGAAATCGGCTACGTTGCTGTATGAGAAGAAGTCTTGCTGACCGAAAATTACATTGTCTAAATTTAAGAAAAAGGATAAGTACTTCTTCAAACCGGCCGAGGTAATTTTTGTATCCCCGCTTGAGCACATGATTAGCCTCTCCCCATGTGATCGGCTAGTTCTATACTGCGGGGTGGTATTTTCCGGGTAATCTTCGCGGGGGAAGGTCGAGCCTTCTAAAGGTTCAGAGATCAGAGATCGGCTGAAAATATTGTATAACCAAAGCTGAATGAACCATAGCGGGCCTCCAACGTTGCCGACAACAAACTTGGCGAAGCCAGAGAAAAGACGACTCCTGATAACGTGCATCATGTGGTAAACGGCTCCCAGAAGCATCTTATCAAGAGCAAGCCGATGACCTTCTACTAGCTGCTCCGCCACCAACTAGTATACTTGTGTTGGACCAAGAGAAGCTCCACAAAAGACAAACTGGTCTAGCCACAGATTCAGGAAGGCTACATGTTCTTCGTCCGATACTAGGCCGTTCACTTTGTTGTTATGCTGGATGTATTTTGACCATCCTTCACCTTTTGATCTGGATTAGCTTGAATTTTGGTTTACCACTAAAAGCCGATAACTCGTCTCCATCCCCTAAGGCAAAGATAACTCCTCTTATATCCAAAGGTTCAATGATGGGGCCGGGGAAAAGAAAAGTGTTAAAAGTGTCGACATCAAATAGCATGCCATGGCCACCAAGGGCTCATTGGCTTCCGTTGTTAGCTACATAACGAAGGCACTCTCGCTATGCCCATTCTCTCCCATTCAGATCTCTTCTGGGCCAATACTCGTATTGTCGAGGTTTGTTACCGACAATAATTGAGTAAATTGTTTATTTGCCACTGAAAGTTGGCTGTTTCCCACAATGCCATCGCGAAGATTCTCGTCCCTGCATTGCCATCCGATCTCAAATTGCCTTCCCATTTTGCCATCGCCATCCAGTTGGCTGTGAACCCCCCGTTTGCTGGCACGCGAAAAGACCAAGCTACCCCCGTGTGCTAACTTGAACGGCGAAATGAATTCAAAACATTTAAAAGCCTATAAATATTTTATTTAAGTTCTAAATAACCCAAGGAACCACTCCAAAAAATTTCATAAATTTTTGAATTTATTTAGTGCTTCTGAAAAATCAAAATTTAGATTCTTTCATTAAGACAGAATCGCTAAATGATTTTTCCAAAAAATCACAGAGCTGCTCATGCTCTCAAATTTTTACAGAAATGTTAGTACTCTCTTAAGATCATCTCCAAAAATTTTCATAAAATTTTAAGCACATTTGATAGATTTAAATTAGGCAATTCTTTCATTAAGATAGAATCGCTAAACGATTTTTCTAGAAAATCACAGAGCTGCTCGTGCTCTCAAATTTTTACAAAAATGTTAGTACTCTCTTAAGATCATCTCCAAAAATTTTCATAAAATTCTAAGCACATTTGATAGATTTAAATAGGGCAGCACTCTCAAAAGGAGGGCAATTTGGTCTTTTCACAGTAGTCTAACTAATCTGGCTTCACGTACCAACTTGACTAAGAATGGCAAATGGGAAGGCACTTGAGATCGGATGGCAATGCAGGGAAGAGAATCTTCACGATGGCATTGTGGGGAACCGGCCAACTTTCAGTGGCAAATAAACAATTTACTCATAATTAAAAGGGGGCTAAGCACTGGATCGGGAACTCGATGGTAGCACAAGACACAGGAATTATACAGTGTCCTGCTCAAGCAGGAGATAATACCCTAGTCTTGTGCTCTGGAATTATGATTGGCTAGCTTATCTGCTGATGATGTTGTACCTGATGATTGCCTCCCCCGGCCCTCCCTTTATATAGCAGAGGAGGGCGGTTACAAAGGAGTATCCCACTCGGATACGAGATGGGATCTATATCTTTATATCTATACCAATTCCATATTAGTTTGGATTACAATCATCCCTTGCCTAATACGACTCGGCTTCCTTAACTAAAGTTTGTCCCGATTCTTCACGCCTTGCTCAAATTTCAGTCGCCTCCTGCCTTCTATAGTCGGCCTCGGCCTAGTTTCTCTGGTTCGGCTTCACAGTTCTGTCTTATGCCCCTAGGTATTCATACCCACAAGAGCTCCCCGAAAGTGCTTCATGATCGAGTGCCTTCGGTCAAGTCTTCCCAGTGCTTTTAGCCGAGTGCTTATCGCTGGCGAGGAGGTCACGAAGAACTCGATTTAAATTCTTTGTGAAATCATTCCGAGTTGTCTCGACCCATCTTTATCGAGCCGACTCGCTATTTGGTATAGTTTCTTGCGACCTGACTCAACCGAGTGGTATTAGCGATGATCCGGCAAGATAACCCTTGGCCTTTTACGAGCAAGATCTCAACTCCGCCTGCTGTATCCGCCGCCCTTCTTGGGGTCACACGATCATCATACCTTGTAGGCATCTATTTTAAAGTCATCTTTACAAGAAAGACTTCACTTCCTGAATTATCGCCTTTGTGGCCTATCATGAGGCATACCATAAGAGGATGTTATTCATTGGTGGTACCAGAATCCCGTGTGTCACGAGCCTCGCTTTTGGCCCATCTTGAGCCGCACTCATTTCCAATTTACTTTCTTGGGTCATATGATCATTAAGACGATAAAGCGTGTCCGCCTACCCACCCCGGCAAGTGCTCCTTAGGGCGGCTTTAGGACATGGGAAGGGCGATGTGGTTTCCGCTGAGGCGCAGAGCTCTGCGTGACGCTTCCCCATCAATTCGTGAGCAAATGAAGTGGCTTTTGCACCGCTCCCACTTGCCCCTTTGTTCTCCAATCTTTTCCCTGGATGATCATTCCAATGTTGAAAAATTCCTCCCTGGCCTGAATTTGCCTTATGGAAATGTTTAATTCCTGTTTTAATGCATTTGTTGGGCTTAGGCCCATTATTGCTTGCATGCTTTATGCTTTTGGCTTGTCTTGAAATCTTCATTCATTATGGCACTGACTCTCCTCGAGACACACGCAACGCCATGTCCGGAGATGTCCGTATAGAACTGTTCTCGCTCAATGACAGCGGCCGCTTTGAGCACGAAGCGTAGTCTCTCTTCGAGGACGTGACGTTGTTCTCGTGATAAGAGTGAACTCACTTGCTTATGATTTGCGTAACAAGACTACCACCTTCCGCCTACCAAGGTTTCTTCTTTCTTCAAGAACTTCTTCTTGTTTCTTCGGCGCTTTATCCTGTCGCTTCTTCTTTGCCTGTTTTCTTGCTTTTTGTGCTTATGGGATTGTGATCGCTGGTTGATCGCTCATCTGTTTGCAGGTTTCCTCCTTCTACCTCATGGATTCTCCGCCTGAGCCCCTTTCTCCACTGCCTCTTTCCCC
Source organism: Guadua angustifolia (assembly GCA_036346375.1). NCBI lineage: Eukaryota > Viridiplantae > Streptophyta > Magnoliopsida > Poales > Poaceae > Guadua > Guadua angustifolia. The sequence continues at coordinate 126,840 of JAYEVE010001035.1, forward strand.
CGAGTCGGAGGGCCCCGAGATTCCGCCTTGGATTGCCCATTTGATCTTCGATTTCGGCGACGATGAGCCTGCGGAACCCGAGGACGAGTTTGCTAAGCTCTGGGCTGAGTATGATCTCGCCATGGCGGAGGCTGCGGAGGAGCAGGCCGCCGCCGCCGTCGACACCCTGATCGAGGCTGTCCCTAGGTTTGTTGAAGCTAGGAGTGCCTTAATCGAAGCCGTCGGTCACGCGCGCCGGGAGTAGTTTTTATCTCTGCAAAGGAAGTAACACTTTTGTTTGTCTGCCAAGAACGTTTAAATGGTGCTTTTTGTTGTATATATCTTTTTAAGGTCTTTTGGACAATGCTGGACTTTTATAAGACTATTTTAATTGTAGATTGCTTTCTTCTTTTTTCCTTGTTTAGATCTTCCTGACTTTCTCAAGTGGTTTTCATCCTCCCTTATGTTTAAGCACCCCGTCCGACTTAGTATAGCCCCCGAGCATCGCGAAGCCCTGCGCTGGCCTTTTCCCTCAAGCGTGCTTTTCATCGTAGCTAGACTTTTTCGTCTCGGTTTCACAATCTAGGGTTTAGAGCACTCAGATTTAGTCGTGATCGTGAGGGAAAAGAAAAAAGATAGGAGCCGGTTTGCAAGCTGGGTTGCACATGTGCAACACTATTAGGTGTAGCCCCGAGCTTCATCGCTTAATTGAGAAGCAATTGAGTAGCAAGTCAATTGAATAAAAATTCGACACATGGCATCTCTTGAAACAAGTAATCCTCTCAAATGAGTTAAGGCATATGCAACACTATTAGTGTAGCCCTGACTTCATCGCTTGATTGAGTAACAATTGAGTAGCAAGTCTAGGAAGAAAAAATTCAACAATATAAAACATTTTAAGAGTAAAACGGCGAGTCGCTCTATGTTCCATGAGTTGTCGATGATGGCGCCGCCTTCTCGCTTAAGCCTATACGCCCCGGACGTGTCACCTCGTCGACGATATAGGGGCCTTCCCAACTCGGAGATAACTTGTGCTCGTGCTTCTGGCTCTTTATTAGGACCAAATCGCCCTTGGAGAACACCCGGTTTCAGACGTTCCGATCATGGTAGCGCCGCAAGGCCTGGAGGTATTTGGCCGACTGGATCGCAGCGACCTCCCTTGCCTCTTCCAATCGATCAATGTCTTCCATTGTGCTTTCCTCCGATTCTCGCCTCCTCAAATTTCGGACCAGGGATTCAAGGTCACGGTGGGAAGGACCACCTCGTAACCATAGACCGTGAAAAGGTGATCGCCGGTGAGTCTCGGCTGGGTGGTTCTCACTTCAGAGTACCAAGGCAATTCTTTTACCCATCGAGTGGCGACGGTTTGAGACGGTCAAGATTCGCGCTTTTAAGCCCTGCGCAGAAGACCATACCGGTTGCCTTTCTACCGACCATTGCTCTTGGATGAGCCACGAGGCGGCTAAACTTTGATGCCGAGAGTTCGTCGTGACTAGTCTTGAAATTCTTCTCCTTGGAATTGGGTTCCATTGTCCGTGATAATCCTGCTTTGGTACAATCAATCTTACGATGATCTCTTGAAAAAATTCTTTGGCCTTGGCATTGCGTGATTGTAGCTACGGCTTTGCTTCTATCCACTTGGTGAATTTGTCGATGGCAACAAAGAGATGAGTGAAACCGCTTAAGCCTTCTTCAATGGGCCGACCATGTCGAGCCCCTGCATCGCAAATCCGCCAAGTGATCGGAATTGTCTGCAGCTTTTGAGCAGGCACGTGTATTTGACGAGCAAAAACCGGCATCCTTCATGTGTTTGGACGATGTCCTCCGTGATCGATTACTGAGAGTCGCCGAAGAAGCCTTTGTCGATATGCCTTGCCCACCAAGGTGCTCGACACGCGGATGCCCATGATTCTCGAGTGGATTTCTCTGAGTAGGTTTTTTCCTTCTTGCTCTGGTATGCATCGCCTTAGAACTCCGGAGGTGCTTTTTCGGAATAATTCTTCTCCTACTACCTTGTAATTCTTGCTGCGTCGCGAGATGCGTTCTGCTTCTGTTCGATCTTCTGAAAGTTCATCTTTTAACAAGTAATTGAGGAAAGGGGCCGTCCAATCTGTGTTGATGACTAAGACGTCTTCTTCAATGGGTGTTTCTTCCGACGGTTTTGTTCTCGCTTTTGGCTTATTGAGGGTTTATAGAGCTCTTCGACAAACACACCGGCCGGTACCATTGCCCGAGTGGAACCCAGCCTTGCCAATTCATCTGCTGCTTTATTATCACGGTGAAGCACATGAATAAGCTCCAGCCCGTCGAACTTGTCTTCCAGCTTCAGACTCTCGGCAAGATAGTCGCCATGTTGTCTTCGACGCACGATCAATCCTTTTGTACTTGATTAATCACCAACATGGAGTCGCCCCGAATAGTTAGCCGCCGGACACCAAGGGATATCGCAATGCGAAGCCCATGGATGAGGCCTTGTACTCGGCGGCATTGTTTGACGCTGGGAAGTGGATCTGAAGGACGTATTTCAGGCGCTCACCTGTTGGAGAGATGAGGACCACGCTGGCTCCTGCACCGCTGAGCATGAGGGATCCGTCGAAATACATTGTCTAGTATTCCAGCTCTTCGATGGTCGTCGGAGTTTGTAATTATATCCATTCGACGGTGAAATCGGCAAGTATTTGAGACTTTATTGCCGTTCATGACTGAAGGAGATTTCAAAGGCCCCAAGCTCGACCACCCATTTTGCAATCCTCTCGGTGGCCTCCCTGCCAGGAGTATGTCCCTGCGGGAAGGTGGTGACCACCAAATTGAATGCTCTTGGAAGTAGTGCTTGAGTTTGCGCGAGGCGAGCAACACGCGTATAATAGTTTTTGTACTGCGGGTAGCGACCTTGATTCTCCCAAAGACTTCACCGATGAAATAGATCGCCTTTGGATTTTACTCGAGGTGCCCATCTTCCTTCCGCTCACATTTATGGCGGCCGACTACAGAGTCGTTGCGGCAATGTAGAGCAAAAGGGGTTCTTCGGGCATTGGTGGAACCAGCATAGGTGGAGATGACAAGAATGTCTTCAGTTCTTCGAAGGCTTGCTGGGCCTCGCTGGTCCATTGAAAGCTACCCTGCTTCTTCAGAAGTTTGAAAAAGGGCATACCTCGTGACCCTAGGTGAGAGATGAATCTGTCGAGTGCTACCATGCATCCGGTGAGCTTTTGGATGTCCTTCTGATTGGTTGGAGGTTTCATTTTCAGGATTGCGTTGATCTTCTCTAGGTTCGCCTCGATTCGACGCTGCGACACGATAAATCCGAGTAGCTTCCCTGATGGTACTCCGAAGACATATTTTTCTGGGTTGAGCTTCATTTTGTAAGCCCTTAGGCTTTCGAAGGTCTCAGCCAAGTCGGATATGAGGTCTTCCTTCGCACGAGTCTTGACAACAACGTCGTCGACATATGCTTCCACGTTGCGTCCGATCTGGGAGTGAAAACATCGCTGTATTGCGCGCTCATAAGTTGCGCCAGTGTTTTTCAACCCAAACGGCATCGTGACGTAGCAGAATGCGCCGAATGGAGTGATAAACGAAGTCTTGATGCAGTCTTCCTCTTTTAGCCTGATCTGGTGATATCCCGAGTAGGTATCCAGGAAACTGAGGAGTTCACAGCCTGCCGTCGAATCTACCACCTAGTCTATACGAGGCAGCCCGAAAGGATCTTTCGGGCAAGCCTTGTTAAGATCGGTATAATCAACGCACATGCACCAGCTTTTATTCTTTTTGCGAATAAGCACTGGGTTCGCCAACCAGTCAGGATGGTACACTTCTTTTATGAAACCTGTCGCTAAGAGCTTCGTGATTTCTTCCCTAATGGCTTCTTTCCTGTCTTGAGCGAATCTTTGGAGCCGTTGCTTGATGGGCTTAGCCTTCTCATCAACATTCAAAGATTACTCGATCACCTCCCTGGGGACGCCGGGCATATCGGATGGTTTCCACTCGAAGATGTCCCGGTTGTCCCGAAGAAAAGTGACGAGCGCGTCTTCCTATTTGGGGGTGAGGCCTATCTCGATCAGAGCTATCTGGGCGGAGTTGGACGAGTCGAGGATTACCTTCTTGGTCTCCTCATCAGGTTTCAGACTTGTCTTGACCTGCTTCTTGGCTAGTACTTCTCCTTCGTCTTCTCGATGTGCGGCTTCCTGTCGGATCTTCTTTACGTAAATCGCCATGTCTTGAGCTTCGCCATCTCAAGAATCTTTCCTGTCAGCAGACGAATGACTGCTTGACATCACCACAGATGGAAATGATGCCCTTCGGCCCTGGCATCTTCAAGACGACATACGTGTAATGAGACACGGCCATGAATCTGGCCAAGCCGGGCCTTCCCAAGATGGCATGATATGCCGTTTGGAAGTCGGCTACTTCAAAGTTGAGGTACTCTGTCCGAAAATTCTCCTTGGTTCCAAACGTGACTGGCAAGGTGATTTGTCCGAGTGGGACCGAAGAAGTTCCGGGAATTACTCCATGGAATGGTGATGAACCCCGCTTCAGCTCGGAGCGGGGAATCTTCATATCATTGAAAGTTTTGGAGAAGAGAACATTGAGTCCACTCCCTCCGTCAACCATCACCCTCTTGAGTTTAACATTGCGCACCACCGGGTCCAACACCAGCGGAAATCTTCCGGGATAAGGGATGTGATCCGGATGATCCGAGCGGTCAAAAGTGATGGGGACTTCGGACCATCTGAGGTACTGGGGAGCCGCTGGCATGACGGCGTTGACATCTCTGGCCATGAGTTTTTGCTTTCGTTTTGACTCATAAGCCATTGATCCTCCGTAAATGTAGTTGAGCTCACGTTCCATCTTTTGATATTCGCCTTCATCATCTTCCGGGGGATCTTGTTTTTTCTTCTCTTCATCTTTTGCTTCGCCTCTGGCCGGTTGTTTTCTGGATTCTTTGGCGAACCTCCTTAAAGTGAAGCAATCTTTCGCAGCGTGTTTACCTTTTTGATGAAAAGGGCAAATGGCCTCCATCATCAGATCGTGATGCGTCGGTGCGTGGCGCGCGATGCCGACCTTGCTTTCATTTCTTTGCCACTATTTCTTCGGGCTTCCGCTTCCTGTCCGTTGTCTTGATGACTCGGCGTAATCCTTCTTGTCTTTATGCCGTGGGCGATCATCCTGCCGTTCGGCCAAAGCATCTGAGGCCGTCGCATAACGATCTGCCAACTCGAACATCTCCCTTACGGTGTTTGGCGGTTTCTGAGACATCTTCTTGATCAGGTCGGGATTGTTGACGCCCTTCTGAAATACCGCGATGACTGCCGCCTCCGAGATATCCCTGATTGTGTTCTTCTTTTGCATGAAGCGCCGGATGAATTCTCGGAGCATCTCATTCTTTTTCTGGCGGAGCTGGTACAGGTCCCATTGCGTTCCAGGCCGCTCGTACGTGCCTTGAAAGTTGGTGATGAATTGTTCACAAAGATCCTCCTAAGAATCTATGGAATTCGCCGGAAGTCCTGTGAGCCATGCTTGAGCCGAGGAGGTGAGCATGACTGGGAGGTAATTAGCCATCACATTGTGATCGCCCCCGGCAGCCATGATCGCAAGCGAATAAACCTGGAGCCAAGCTTCTGGATCTCTTTCTCCGTCAAATTTGATGATGCTCTTTGGGTTGAATCCCTCGGGCCAAACCACTCGGCGAAGGCGAGAGGTGAAAGCCCGGATGCCTTCAATAGGACCGTCGTTGCGCCTTCGTGGAGAACGTCGACAAGGTGATCTAACTCGGCGATCTTCATTTTCCCCTCTATTATGGCGGGGGTGATTTCGGCGATCGTCCCGGTCGTCGTGGCCGACGCCAAAACGTTCATAGTCGTCTCTGCGCCTACGGCGCTCTTCATCTTCCCGGTCACGCCGTCTGGCGTTTAAATCCATGCGAAGGTCTCGACTGATGCTATGCCGAGCGTCTTCCCCCCGTCAAAGCTCTACTTTGTGGACGCATCGCGAAGCCAGATCGCTACTAGCGGCTCGTGAGTTGAGGAGGCGAGTGCGAGATGGCTCCTTCTCCTTGGCTCCTCTGGTCTTCTTTGAATTCTTGCCGCCGCCACCATAGCCTGAACTTGGGCTACGATCGGAGCGGCGGGGCTGTCAGGACCGAGCAGTGGTCCTAAAGTATCCAAAAGCGTCTTGGAGGCGACAATATTCTGTTGAGGAGTTTGGAAAACCGATTGGTTCCCCATCTTCGTCTGCAAGATTTCTTCATTGACATTTCGGCCTCGCTCGGAGGAGTCTCGCGGCCTTCTTGTCGTTGACGCTCTTCTTCGCGGCGTTCATTTGCGTCTTCTTTGTTGAGATTCCGTTCGCAGCTCTTCGATCACTTAAAATGCGCGAAGTTCTCGAATTTTCGCTTCATCTTCCGATTCGGAGGAACAAGAAGATGAGGAGTACTGACCTTTAAATCCGAGTGGTTTTCTAGCGTATTTAACCACTCGGGGTTCGTCATTAGCCAGTTCCAGCTCAAGACGGGGTTCAGAACTCTGGCTTACCGTCCAGGGACAGATGGTCATGCTTATTCCCGATCCGAGTGGTTGTCTAGCTAAGGGAACCTCAGAATTGCCTCCAGATTGGAACTGATCCGAATCCGAGAGGGAAAGATGACCAAAATCGTCGGCGATGAAGTCCAGACTTCCAAAGCGAAACGCCTGGGCCGGCGCGAAGGTGGCCATGCTTTTGATGAAGATTGCCATCGAGCTTGCCAAGATCGATCCTAGCGCAGGCGCGCCAACTGTCGAGGTTTGTTACCAACAATAATTAAAAGGGGGCTAAGCGCTGGATCGGGAACTCGATGGTAGCACAAGACACAGGAATTATACAGGTTCAGCTCTCGCGGTGGAGATAATACCCTAGTCCTGTGCTCTGGAATTATGATTGGCTAGCTTATCTGCTGATGATGTTGTACCTGATGATTGCCTCCCCCGCCCCTCCCTTTATATAGCAGAGGAGGGCGGTTACAAAGGAGTATCCCACTCGGATACGAGATGGGATCTATATCTTTATATCTATACCAATTCCATATTAGTTTGGATTACAATCATCCCTTGCCTAATACGACTCGGCTTCCTTAACTAAAGTTTGTCCTGATTCTTCACGCCTTGCTCAGCCCAGGCTGCCTCCGGCCTTCTGTAGTCGGCCTGGCCTAGTTTCGCCTGGTTGGGCCTTCACGGGCCTGTCTTGCGGCCCCCTAGGGTATTCATACCCCACACGTATGTACCAACTTCTCCATCCTTTTAGTGCTGTCGGCCAGGCCCTAAAACTTTTTCCCCACTCTTCTACATTATAACCTTTTGCCGATAAGGGAAGTCTAGGGATTTCTTCGTTAATTACTGTATCGGCAGCTAGATTCCCTACCGGTCCTAAGTAATACTGATCATTGCTTTCCGGGATTGGGATGAGTACCTTCGAGGAATCCATTTAGCCGATTGAGGAAGTGGGAAGCCTGATCACAAGTGCAGAGAAGTTGAAGGCAGAGAAGTCGATTGAAGGAGGAAAGCCGATTGAAGGTGGTTCGAGAGTAGGGAAGTGTGAAAATGACTGTGGGGGTCCCGCGTATATATAGCACGGTAAAAGTAAAAAGTAGCGGGAAGAGAATTCGAGGCAACATGTGCATTTAAACCGCACCGAGATTTTTACGGCGCAATTAATGCAGCAGTTACTGGAGCAAATTCTAACTGATGAGGAAAAAGCCGATAGAATTTTTGAAAGACAACAAGTTATCTTCCAAAAATAGGGGGCATATGTTTGCACCAGATTTTGGAAATCACGAGAAAGATCGGCAGAATCGCATGAGTTTGGATAACGCATGGAGCATTTTTGGAAAGTTTGGATAACGCACGGTGAATAATTGAAAGGAGACCAATTAGAAAACTATAGCCGACTCGGATTATGTTACCGTGACAGAACAGGACTCGGATCGGCTGACGGGTATATAAGGCGTGCCAGGGCTGCTTGAAGGGGATCATCCACAGCAAACCACATATGCTAGTTTTTCGTTTCCTGTAACTTTTAGTCTTTTAGTTTTGAAATTCCCTTTTGTAAGTCGACATCGATCAAATAAAGTTGCGTATCGCTGATTGTTTGATCGTCCTCGATTTCTTCAGGTTTGATTCGTTCTGTCTTGCTGCGCATCGCCTTTTTAGAATCGATCTACCTCTACCCTTCTGATTAGCCTTGATCGGTTAATCTGTTTACCTTTTAATCGGCCTTTGGCTGATCCTACTTTAGCCGATTCGTCTCTAAAGATCGGCTTAGATTGAATTTCACAATTCTCTCCTTATCGATTGCAGGGTCAAATCGATTGGCACGCTTGGCGCACTTGAACCCGGTGTTCATCCGGTGTGTTGCAAACCAGAAACCCTACATCACGTTTTTTGTGTCAACAATATCAAAATCCTGCATTCACAGTATTGCATAGGGAGCTGCAGAAGTGTATTTACAAGTATGAAAGCGAAGCGTTTTTTGCTGAGATTGAGAGTTGTAGCCTTGTAGGCCAGTGTGCATGGAAGCACAGCATGAGGGCTGAGAGATAAAGGCAGGCCCGGGAAAGGCTGAGGCATGGCTCTTTTTTTTCGGCTTTTAAACAGCTCGAGCAACAAAAATCAGCGTTATCTTCCCTGATATGCCATCAAATTAGCCAAGTGCATCTCCAGCAACAATATGAAGAGATAGGAAAACACGGAGATAAAACTGCAAATTACTTCAGTGTGCGCTCTGCAATTGGTAAGAAGATGGAATTAAGTTAATTGATCTACGTACAAGTAAACTACTAACTGTTTAGTGGACTAAACATAGTGGATCGCATGTATGCCGATCGTTCTGAATATTTTATTAATTGATCATACGAAGATGGCAGTCAATTGACCTCCGCATTGCTTGTGACGTCTTTTGTTTCTAAGCGAAACATCATGGTGAAGGTATGGATAAGTTAATAGATTTTTAAAGCTTGATTCGCTTAATTGAATTAAAGTCTTTCATGATTAGTACTTTTTTTCGTTCGTAGGTGCAGCTGGAAGAAAATGGTACTTGTTCTTGCTTACGTCGATCGAAGGAGAAATCCTACAGCCTACAGGTGTTGAGTACAACATTCCTCTCAAAATCACTTTTCCTAGACTACAACGTTCAAGACGTCCAGAATAAGAGTTATCGATGGCTTGGATATGTTGAGGATCAATATAGGATGAGTATCCAAGCTCGATTTGAAATTGGAGCACCTAGACCACATTATTTTCAGTTGATTACCCTATGCGGAGATAGAGGATGGCGGAGGATATTTCAAAAGATGCAGTCACATACAACTTGGCAGGTAGTAGAGCATGCAGTTTGTCAACCTCACACAACCCAAGCTAGGTTGAGCCAAATTGTGTTCAGTTGGTTGTCCTAAATTCTTCATAAATTGGAGGTACATTGCTGGTACCATCTCCAGATGTGTTGGTAAAAATAATGGAACCAAGAATTTCTAAAACAAGTGCTTGACCATGCCGATTAACCTCCCGCCGTGTTGGGTTCTTTGCGATCGCTACAAAGTGATCACACAGTTCACTCAAATTGATAGAGCATTGTGAGCAACTCGCCAGAATGGTATCGTCCTATTTTTTCCTTTTCTTCAATTGCACGTGTTGTTCTTCCGCTGGAATCCCAAGAAACCTGTCAATCAAATCAACCCGTGGCCCATCAGCTTGGCCACTAATTGGTTTACCTTGAATAGGCAAACCCAACAAGCAGCTCACGTATACCGGTAGGTGAAACTATTCATCTCAGGCTGCCAATGCTCCACCAATGCTGATATCATATTTGTCAACATTGATTTTCTTTGTTTTTGCAATATGATATAATCCAAGTTTCTCTAGAGCCAGTCGGCAAAATTGGTGGTAAGGAATGCCAACATGATGACGCACTACAAGGATCCAGCTCAATGTCGTCGGTTTTTACCGACGACACAGGTACCAAAACCGCCGACACAGAGATGTGTCGTCGGCCTGCCGACGACAAAAGTCCCACGACACAGAGTCGACGACACAACCAACCTATGTCCACGGCTAGCATAACCTCCGACGACACAAATGCCATCCGGGGCCGGCCCGACACCCAGACTTTTGTCGTCTGCTAAATAATGGCTGCCGATACAGATGCCACATCTGTGTCGTCGGCTTCATTGAGGCTGCCGATACAGATGCCACATCTGTGTCATCGGCCTCCTTGTAGCCGACGACACAGACCCCTACTGGGATTGGATCCAGAACCAGCCTGGGGCTAGTTTGTGTCGTCGGCTCTGTCTAAAACCGACGACAAAGGTTGTAAAAATAAAAAAAATACTGGGAATTTAAAAAAAAAATCCAATTTTAACCTGCAAAAAAACCCCATTCCCAGCAGTTTTATATTCCCAATTGCCCAGAACAATCACAACATATAATTTCACACACATTACCACATATATTCGCATTCAAACATTGGACAGAAGTATTTTCCATGAATTACAGGGCCAATCAAAACATGTAGGAAGTTACAAAAGAAATTATAGCTACATTCCATAGTACATTTCCAGCAATTCAGAGAAGGTTTTAAGGTTGCATCATGGTTGTGGGCTTCAGTGTCTTCCAGAACAACAGATGAAAGCTCCCCAAATGATGTGAAATGATCTTTCAAGATAGATTCCTGTTCTTGCAGTTACTAGGATGACATACTGAAGATCATTCAGGGCATCCAGATCAAGTGAGTAGAGTTCATCAACCTGTTAAGAATAACATAGAATATCAATATATCATACATTACCAGTTTTGGAGGAGGTAAAAATAGGGCCAAGTTTTGAAGAAAGAAGCTTATACCAAATTGCTGTACATTACATTTCATGCATGGCCTGCCATTTTTTTTTAAAAAAAAGGTATGGTGGCATCGTTTTTTTTCAAATACATAGTACTAGTATTTGTGAGCCTAAGCTAAAACTGGAATCCTAAAAAATACATCAACCATATAAAGGTATTAATAGCTGAAGAAAAAAAGAAACAGTTATCATCCTACTACTACTGGAGCATGCAGAAGAATGGGCTTAAGTAAAAAGGAGGTACGTGATTACTTACTTGAAGACCCTTCACTTGCATCTGTTGCAACAGTTCAGTAAAAACACCTATACATACAATATATAAAGGTTAAGAGTTCTTTCCTCCTTTCTTGGAAAAAAAATAAAGGCCAAGATTTACAGGGGAAGCAAGAAACTAAAAGTGTGCTAGTTAGAACGTGTAACTAACATACATCAGCATGTGTAGCAGATAGGTCTAGTTTTTTTAGTCCCATTCCAATGACACTTTGTTGATAAGGAGATAGAAAACAAACTTGAGCAATTTCGTATGAGAGGAATTTTCTCTTGACTCCAGATGAAGACACATTGTGAAAGCAAGCATTTGATCATGTTTGAATTTGTTTTTAGTAAATATCCTCTACTAGGTGCAGGCAGACATATCCTCTCACTACAATTTTCAACGGTTGTGTGCAAAGATGGTTTTCTAAGCAAAAGGCTACTACCTCAATCAATTACTCCAAAAAATAAATTATTTTTCCAACATGGAAAAACGATCAAAAAAATTGCATGTAGAAAAGAACTAGGAGCCGTCAATTAGTCACAAATTAATGTCAAAGGAACTAAAGGTTGGGTGGTAGACTTACATTTGCAATAACTAAGTCTGCGAACCGGCAAAAGGATCGGCAAACACGTCGTCGACGAATTGATCTGCGGCCGATCTAGTGCCACTGGAATCACCTCCCTGCGGAGCATTCGTCGCAGGAGCAGGCGCAGCTGAGGCGGACACCTGCAAGATTAGAGGAAACCACAATGTTCAAAACTTTTGTGCATTTGTGTACTTGTATGAATAGTTAATGGCGGAACAAAATGCATTACCCCGTCAGCGTCTGCGAAAAACGGCGTGGAGGTGGCATCTGCTGGTGGCCGGAGGGTCCGCCGCAACCATCTTGTGGATATGATATGTTAGCATCTCAAACGTGTAAGTACAATGTAGCTACGTATACAATCTTAATTACTCGAAATAGTTGTACATCCAGAGGTTCGACTCGGAGGGCCTCGATCGCCTCCTATCCTCCTCTCGCTCACTTTGCCTCCATTGCTCATCCTTTGCCTCTGCCGCCAGAACTCTGCGATCATCTTCGACTAGGCTTCCATTGCCTTTGGCGGAAGAGGCGCTCTTGCCGGCGTGTCTGACTTGGCCTCAGATGAAGTCGGGCGCCACCACCGAGTCCATGAAGCCGAGCTGCGTGACTCCTCCCACCGGGCGGTCGTAGATGACCGGAGGGTCGACCGGCATGGTCAAGGGGTCCTGGCCCGACACCGTGCTTCTCCTTCATGGCTGCCTTGTATGTATCCTGCGAAACAAATAAGATATGAAGTGGATTAGCTCGGCGATTCTGATCGCCGCAGACGCGGAGTGATCGGAAGAAACGAAATGTTTTCCGGCCACCGTCGTCTGTCTCATTCCACGTTACAGACATTTAACTTCCTCGCACCGACTCTCATTACAATGCTTCTTGAGTCAGCCCGAATCGGTCTTCCAATAAAGCATGCGTAACTTTGGGCAATAGTCTATCCTCTCGCACGGCATGCCTAACACGCGAAGAAGCTTCTTTGACTTCAGAAGATTCGAGTCATCTTGTGTCCACTCTAAGGAGGCTATCCAAGCGGTTGCAAAGGTCGTTGAAGCAATTGGTCGACAGTTGTACTTGGTCTTCACTCGCCATTAGGCGCGACATCGCCGAGAGTACAATCACATCGGTATGCTCATGCAATGCAACTTGGCAAAATCAAGGAGCTTCTCGAATTGTTCGCAAGTGGCTCGAACTCTTCCTCGGGGAGAGATCGTGGCCGAGCCACATCATCCGTGAGCTCGTCTAATCTATCAACTTCGACTTCGTCGTAGCCCTCTTCAAAATCCACGTGGCCACACACACCCGCCGGACGCTTCCTCTCGCCATGAGCTACCCATACAAAGTAATTTGGTTTGAAGCCATGCCTACATAGGTGATGGCTAATATCCTTCTTGGTCCTCTTCTCGGTGTTCGAGCACGCAGCGCAAGGACACCACACGACCGCTGCATTAGGGTCGAGGAATCTTCGGAAAGCATCATCCACGAATGCTCTAGCCTTCTCGATCCACTCGTCCGTGTTTAATCAATACATCAACAGAATAGAATTTCTAATGCATTTTTACCACTATGCAAAGCATGAAGAAAATTCAACCTGGTAATTCAAACAAGAAAGGAGGCTGGGGCCGGGTGGAGGCGGGCCGGCGATGACGCGTGGAGAAGGCCGGCCGGGCTGGGGAGGTGGTGGCCGGACAAGGCAGGGAGGCGACGGCGCGGGCTGCTTATTAGGATGGGCAAATGCAATGTCATTTACACTACCAACATGCGCATCAATCTAGTTAAGAAAGCAAATAATAATCAAATTCAGGAAACGGGATAGTCAAATACATACAAGACATTGAACAACATGTGCCTCTTTTATTGATTGCTTGTTTAATCGATTTAGCACATTTTTGCATGCTTTAGATCCCTAGCATTGATTAATTGCATGCTCACAGTGAATTAGAGTCCTAAGTATTGTTTTTGTTACTAGCTAGCCATGTATGCAAGCAATATGTTAGTCTTGGTACCAAAGGCAAAATGGATAGCTAGATGTTCAATTACTCGTGCAAAACCATGCACAATATATCAACAAAACAAACACCTAGAAGTACCTCATGCATGATATCACATCTTTTGATCTCAGGTTAATCAGGAAACTTTCTGGCACAAACTCATTTGGTGCAATGCAATGAACAAACCTAGGACCGATGGCATGGACGAGCTCGGGGGCAGCCGGGGCGGCGTGGTTTGGGTGTGGACGACCTCCCACGGCCGAGCGGTCAGTGTTCCACCAGAGAGAGAGCGGCCGTGACATGGCGAAGAGAGGGCCACAAATGGAGGAGGGGCAATGGGAGGAAGCCGGGGGCAATGAGGCACATGGAGGTGGCTTAGCTTGGCCAGGAGGGGAGGAGGAGGCCAAGATAGCGGCGGCCGCGTGGCGTGGAGGAGGCAGGCGGCGAGGACTGGCGAGAGAGAGGGCGGTGGCACAGCGGCAGAGGAGGGGTGGCGGGCGGAGGCGCGGCGGAGGTGGCGAGTGGCGGGAGGAGGAGGGAGGCATGAGGGCGAGAGGCGGAAGGGGCTGGCAAGGTGCTAAGTCCTTTGGGACTTAGCGACTGGCCGCGCCAAGTTAATTCAGAGCTTTTGTCGTCCGTGATATATAAGGCCGGCGACACGAGGTCCAACCCTAGACCCAAATTTAAGTTTAAGTGGCGGGCGGGTCCCACCTGCAGAGACAATTCGTCAGCCCGCATGAAGCCGACAACACAGAGGTAGTTGGTCCCACCGTCAGAGACACTGGGTAACTAAGCACACAGCACGCATGGGCCCACTGTCAGAGAACCAAGTCAGTGTCGGCGGCTAGTACAGGGCCGCGGACACAGATATGGGTCACAGTAACCCTACGAAGATAGCATGCACGGGCCCACAGTCAGAGAGACAATACAGTGTCTTTTAGGACCAGTCAATACCGCCGACACTGGGTCCTATTTCGTAGCCTGCAAAACGTCCAACAAGACATTTTTACGACTAGTTTAAGGTTTTTAGAACATGCACAACCTATTCCAGCTGATTGCTCGCTCTTCTTTCCTCCGGTATTTCATCGTCACAATAAGTTCTACTGAAAACTCAAGGGGAGTAACAGTGTCACCACTACCGTACATTCTTCGATACTTTTGTAGCCTACGACGGGTCAAACGAGACATTTCTAGGGTCACTTTAAGGTTTTACAACATGGACAGCCTATTCCAAGTCATTCCTCACTCTTCAATCGCCCAGCGTTGGATCGTCACAAGGTTCTTAAACTCGAGGTAACGTACGGAGACATGTACACAGCGCCGTCACAAGGCTCTATTTGATTTTTCTTAATTTTAAAAACAACAAAAACATTTTCAAATAGATTTTCTAAATTAATCTATAATTACTAGTGTCGTCAACTAAATTAAAACCGTCGATAAAGGTTCATCTGTGTCGTCGGCATAAGTAATGCCACCGAGATAGGTTGCTTTTTATCGGCGGCTGTCTCTCTCCCGACGATAAAGAGTCTTCGTGCGGGTGCCTGTGTCGGCAGTTTTCAGTTAGCAGCCGACACAGCTGTGTTGGTGGGATCTTGAATTCAAATTTCATCCCGCGCCGTTGTACGTCACCGTGTTCTATATCGGCGGCTACATATTTGCCGCCGACACAGGATTGCTGGGTGTATATATGTCGTCGGGTTACATTTAAAACGTCGTCAGAGGCGAAATTTCTGTCGTCGGCGATGTTACCGACGACACAAATATTTCGGCCGACGACACTATTCTCGTTTCCTGTGGTGACGTCGTATGTTCATAAAATTACTAGGCTGTATCAACATAATATAGCAATTAGTCAAAAATGAACAATTGAGTATAAATGAATACATACAACGGATTGATAAACAAAGTAAATTAAACAAATAGCTCACATTTCCCCAAATTTTGGATACTTTATGTCGGCTATGAGGCATCCATAACACATGATTGAAAAAATCATTGGTAGCATTTATGAGCCTGCAAAGAATGTTCAATATCAGCAAGTTTCATCACTGATGCAAGGATAGTGTATGTGATGAGAAATTCCTTTAGTAAGCATCTTTGATGACACATTTTCTAGCTGCAATAAAACAACCTGTTGTACACAAAAACTTCCAAATTTCATTGTCACTTCTTGAATTTGTATACAAAATACATCCCCTGATTTGAGCTCAGTATATACACAACAGCCATTAACAGAGGTGTCCCTTTTGTTGAACCAGAGTAGCCTTAGGAACATCCCTAGCTCACAGTGAAACCTAACACATTGAGGAATCGGAACTAAAAAACTGAGCCACATCCACTACTGATCTATTAGCCTTGTAGCTCCCTAACCCAATTTACTGTTTGAACCGCAAAATCAGCCCATCTAGTGTTCGAACTTGCGGCGTCCTTCCTAGTTTCTTAATTGCTACTTCAATTTTCTTACTTTTTTAATTTCAGAATATTAATTACTCTTAATAAGAGAACTGACTAAAGGCCAGTTGGCTAGGTGGGCTAGTTGTGCCCCCGCCCACTAGGATTCAAGCCTCCGCTTGGTGTAGGTGTTTACCTTCTTTTAACCGTGAATGCCAAAGTTCTTGACCTAAATTCAAAAAATTACTATTAATAAAAAAATTCGGTTGCTAAAGACCAAGCAATTTAGTTCACCGGTATCAACATGAAGGGCACTCCTATATCTTTCCATGTATATGCAAGACATGTCGAAATTTTGGGTTCGACTGGTTTGTTAATTTTTTTTAAAGAAACTCTCCTAAGACAGCAGAGACCCACAGAACTGAATCTGCAAATATGAACATACTATTCGAACACTGTATACTGCATACTGAGCTGCTCCACCGTAGCGTGACAAAACACACAGATAGCCTCTAATCAATTTAGCATTACGATAGCCGCAATGTTCACAAATTCATAAATTTTAGGATGCTCCATCTCAATCTATACGGAAAATTTGAACGACCTTTCACATTTTAGATTGCAACCACTTTGCAGTGTTGTTGTGTGCGCGCGGGGCGGGGGACAGAGTCTAACCTTAAGAGTATTTCGTTCCGACGTAGCTACGCAGACGAGCTGTTACTACATCAAGATTGGCAAGGGAGCGTACCAATTCCGCGATGGAGGCCAGATTATGGGGGACGTGTCGGCATGGTCCACCCACCCCTCACTCTCGAGCTTCGACATGGCGGCGACAGGCTGTCGGCGAAGTGCGGCGTGCGGTGGTGATGGTGAGGAGCGGCGGCACTGAGTCCGTGAAACGTTTCGGTTCGAGATATCGGCCACATGAGGAATGGGCTACTCGGCCGCATGAGGCCCAGGATGCGCTGGCCTCTACATCATCGAGGACTAAAGTGAGCGGTTGTTAATGGGCTGGACTTAAAAGGTAATGAAACCCTGTCAACGGCAATCGCGGCTTAGCTGATGCATGGGCTATACCTTTTTAAATTCTTAAACAGCTCGAGCAAGAGAAATCTGTGGTTCGGTAGGAGAAAACAGGCTTTGGTACTCGAAGAGTTTAGGAGATTTACATCAAGTTCGGTTTTGAGGATTACCACATCGGCAACGTATCCTGTGCACACAGGTCTTCTCGTATACACATCGTGCACACTAACTAACAAAAGTCACGAAAAATTCTGAAAAAAATTGTAGATGTACTTCATAGATTGCCCTACCTATGTATGAAATTTCAAGATCAAATTCATTATATATCGAGAGTTACAAAAAAGAGAAAATTTAAACTTGTCAGAATTTTCTCTTTTTTGTAACTCTTGATATATAATGAATTTGAACCTACAATTTTATACATAGGTAAAGTAATCTATGAAGTACATCTACAAGTTTTTTAGAATTTTTTGTGAATTTTGTTAGTTGGTGTGCACGGTGTGTACATGGGAAGGCCTGTGTGCACAGGATATGTTGTCTTACCACATCAAGGATACCAGATGATCCATTCGCAGTAGGAAAGTGAGAACCGTGAAATTCAGTGCCACCTAGCTAGCTCCTCTGTTTTACAAGGAATTGAGTGAGGAGTATGAAGCAGGGTTCACAAAACCGTTTCGAATACGAATTTCGCTCACCCGGCGGTTTCGGTTTTCGCGAAAAACCGTTCGAAAACCGCGAAAAACCGAACGGTTTGCAATTTTGAACAAATTTGAATTCGGGCGAACCCAAGAGAGAAAACCGCGTTTTTGGCCGAAAAACCGCTCGGTTTTTGCGGTAAACCGAGCGGTTTTTGCCGTAAACCGCGCAAACCGAAACCGCTCGGTTTTGGTGGAAAACCGAGCAGTTTCGGCGAAAAACAGAGAGAAAAACCGCAAAAAACCGGGAAAATGGAGGAAAATCACCAAAAATAGGGAAAAATAAAGAAAAATGCAGAAAAATCTTGTAAAATTTTTAAAAATACTGGAAAAGCTAAATTTTAATAAAAATGTAATAAATATATAAATAAGGTATGTAAAGACATGAAAAAACTCCAAAATGATCTCTCCTAAATTTGGAAAAAATTCGACATGATCTTTGCTATATTTTAGACATTTGGAAGTTGTAAATTAGACATTTCACAATAATATGTCAAAAAATAATATTTCATTGCAATATTACAATCACACAAGTGCAAAAATAGACATTTACAAAACAAAAATATCAATACCATTTACATTTAGATACCTTCCAATCCACGCAAGATTTTTGGGGATATTTTTGTCGTCGTTCCCACACAAATGCCATGTTGGACCTATATGGACGTTATGTTAGTATAAAATCAAGTTGCAATGAAATGAAATATGCAAATGAAACATTACCTTCGGGGCTATGGGCTACGGCTAGTAGTATTGTTGCGGGAACACTTGGTTGGCCGCGTTGTATTCCTCGGTGGACATCAAGGCCAATCCTCGTGTGGCTAGCAACTCCGCCTTGTATTCATACCAGCTTTGCCCCGTCCATATGCTTGTCGTTTGCCATTGTTGGTATAACATGGCATAAAAGTTAGGGTCCTGCCACTCATAGACCCATTGTGTGGGAGGTTGTGCCTGAGCATCGGGGATGGCGTAGTCATAGCTGCTATATGAGCTATAGCTCCCTTGCGTCTCAGCGACGCCATAGGAACTATAGTTGTCCTGTGGTCCGCAGCTATCCTGTGGTGCTTGTGCGGCCTTTCCCTTTCCCTTAACGGTTGTCCTTTGTGATCGAGGAGCGCCATGATCTCTATCTTGTGTCGCAGGAGTAATATGTTGTAGGGAAGAATTTATTACCAGCATTCATATAAGTTTCGCGCGTTAAGTCGTCCATTCGTCGGTTCACCACATCCATGTAAATCTCTCTTATTGATGGTGACGCATGGAACAAACTGTCATACTCCTGCCGCACTATGGTGTACCTCAGGATCGTCTCGCTCAATGTGGGCACTCTATCCTGATCGGTGAATCGCAAGAAGGCGTACAATGGTTCCACCGACTTTACCACAGATTGAAGATTTTCCCACCATTCCAAGCTTGAGAGGCAGCTATGCACGTACCTCCCCTCGGTGGTATCAAGAAAGCGAGAGTGTAGAAATTCTTGGCACCCATCCATTGCATGAATTTCTCCTTGCATTTAAAGAAGCGTCCAAAAACATATAGTTTGTGCCGAACCGAGTTGCATTCCACTTGACCAACTCGCCTCCAATATACTTTTTCATCATAGTATGTATCTTGGAACGGTTGTATATCCATCGAGAGATTTTCCTTGCACTCTCGATGACCGCAGTGTGATCTGGGAAATCTCCGATCTCCTTCAGCATCAAATTGATGGTGTGGGCCACACAAGGCTGCCACACTATGTTGCGGTGCTGTCGTGCGATGAGCTTGCACGCCTTCTTGTAGTTCGCACCATTATCCGTCACAATTTGCACCATATTACTCGGACCCACCTCGTTCACTACGGAATTTATTTCCTGCGTGACCAAACAAAACATAGTGACTACATGAATTCAACTTCAGAAGAGTACAAATAAAATCAGTTACCTTTCTCAGGTATGAGGAATCCTGGGAGACACCGGTGGCATCGACAGATTTATGAAAAAATATTGTGCCATTACAGTAAATCATGAAGTTTATTATGCTCGTGCGTGTTGGCCCTGTCCAAGAATCACACATGATTGTTACTCCGTATGTAGGCCATTCTTTCATGAACTTCGTGAAGCTTTTCTTAATTTCTGCTTCGTTGGCATCTAAATATTTTCCATCTATATCTCGTCCACTCGGGGAGGGGATACCCTCGCTTGCAAATGAAACATAAATGTTAGCTATGAATCGCCGTACAACTGGGCGAGTATTTGAAATCTCACTTACCGTATTTTTGTGTTTCCCGTATGGCGCTAACAAAATATGGACTATCTGCTTTCATACAGGGATACCGTGATGAAACCATCGGCCCACCCGCCATGGATCGCATCCTTCCCTCTTCCCTTCGTGGTCCACGGATGTGTGTCAATCCTTGGTTGTACCGGGTAGGGGTGGGCACTTTTAAACCGAAACCGAAAAACCGAACCGAACCGAACCGAACCGAATTAACCGATTATTTCAGTTTTTTCGGTTTTCGGTTCGGTTTTTATTTTGATACTATTCGGTTTTCGGTTTACGGTTCGGTTTTATAATCTCAAAAACCGAAAAACCAATTTACAAAAAAAACCGATCTCTCGCCTCTCACGTCGGTTCCCATTTGCATCCGGGCGGGCCTTCTGGCCATTTCTTCGTGCCCGCAACCCGCAGGCCTTAGGCCCATAGCCAACTAGCCTGAGCCAAGAGCAAACCTAAACCTAGTTCACTCATTCTCTGAGTTCCCCATTTGTCTTCTTCCCATCGCGAACCATCGGTAGTGGCGGCGACGGCGCAGCCGCGCAGGCCCTCTCGTGCTCTTGCCTCCCGGTCCTGAAGTCCCAACTTGGCGGTTCTCCTTCCGGCGCAGGCCCTCTCGTGCTCTCGGCTCCCGGTCCCGAAGTCCCAGCTCGGTGGACGGTGGTTCCCCATCCGGCGCAACAACCCCAGGCGCCATAGCACCAGTACCGTCGCCACCTACCGGGCGCAACCCAGCGCCAAGATACTATCGCCGCCTCCCGGCGCAGCGCAGAGACCAAGCGCCACCTCCGGCTTCCATCCTCGAGCCGAGCCATCGTCCTTTGTCCCATCGGCCATCAAGCGGCCGTAACCACAAGGTCAATTTCTTCACCATTGTATAATATGCATGTTAACCATTGTGGATTTGTGGGTATCATTTTTGGTGCCTTTAAGAGTAAAGTATGGACAAGGTTTCTGCTGCATAATCTGCTGCTAATTAAAAAGGATACATAGTGCCACTTGTTCTACTGATTCTGATGCTATTGTCATGACAAGAAGTAGAATTCGCAATTGTGTTCCTCTTTCTTTAGATGGAAGGATGCTTGCTTTTCCCGGGCAATTAGTTGTATTTGACCATTTTGATACTGGTTGGTGAGGGCTCGAATCAACGTTGCTTGATATCAATTTGGTTAACCGAAAACCGAAATAACCAAACCGAATTAATTCGGTTATTTCGGTTCGGTTTTCGCGTCTGTTCGGTTCGGTTTCGGTTTTTGGAACTCAAAAACCGAATTTTTCAAAAACCGAAAAAACCGAACCGAAAAAACCGAATGCCTGTGCCTAATCTTACCGGCGCGGCTGAACTAATGTTGTAATCTCCCACCGCGGTTGTCTTTCTCGGCGATGAGCGCAATGTAACAACACGCCAGCAGCCGCGGTCATCTCCAGCTCCAGCTCCTGGGCGCCATTGCCACCACCATGCTCATACCTCTCACTGCCCGGCTTCTAAATTCGCGCCATGCCGAGGCACCATGGCATCTCTGCGGTTGGGCCTCCTCATCGGCATCACCGTGTAATCGAGTATGCACTATGCCTCGGTGGGGATTCTCCGGTACTCTGCTTCTTTTCTCATCATCTCATCTCTCCTTTCCCTCCTCTTATCCTTCGTCCTGTCCAGCTCACGCTTAAAGTACTTGCATTAATGGAACATTATGTTTTGCTTCGTCCAGGCGCAAGCGCCGTATCCCTAATTGCCAAATCGCTAAGCCTCTTTTTTCACTGCGCCGTTCTTACGTGGCGGTGGTTCGTGAAGGGTCTGCTGAGATGGCGAAGCAGGGCGTCGGTGCTGAAGGTGGCCGGGGCGGTGAAGGGATAGGGCATCAGAAGTTCGACCCTGGGTTTAATCCTGGGTTCAATCAGGGGTATGCTGGCCGTGGGTATAGCGGTGGTCGCGGGCGTCCCGAGGGTGGTGGTGGATTATACCGGAGTGACTTCGGCCAGGGCCGTGAATACCGCCATGGTGGGCGCGGCTTTAGCGGTGAAGGCCTAGAATCTGGTCGGTTTGGACATGGGCGGGGTGCTTATGGTGGACGGGGAGCTGGGCATTTGGAGTTTGGTGGCCAGAGCGATGAAGGGCGGCGGCAATTAAAATTTCAAGCTTCTGGGGTGCAAACTTCTCTTGTGTGTGTTCCGACAATAGGATCTGGTAAGCCATCTACTGCGCCTGATACTCTTCCTTTGGAGTCCATGGAACTAGATGGTACTAATGGGGTTGCAGTGGAGTCCTCCTCTAAAGGGGCTATGAAAAACAAGATTAGTAAACCTTATTGCTATAGATGTCTTACAAAAGGTCACATTAACACTAATTGTACTACTGAATTGAGCTGTGACACTTGTGGTTCTGATGAACACGTTACGAAGGTCTGTTCATCAAACAAGCACATTAAGTCGCTAGCCATTCCTAGTGGATATGCAGTTGAGGGGTTGGGTTTTTATTATATCCCGTACTCCGGCAATCAGAAAGTTTCAAATGAATCAATAGCTGCAGTGGTGAAAGTTCTCAAAAACTCGATGACAGTGATGAATGTCAAAACTGAGTTAGAGAGACTGTTACCTGGAACCTGGGAATGGAACGTAAAAGAGAGTAGCCCAAATACTTTTGATACCATTTTTCCATCCAAAGCTGACTTACAGAGGTTTGTGGAATGGGGACCTGTAGTCGCTAAAAGTGTGAAGGCTACTATGAGCATTGAGGAAAAGGCAAGCTCTGATGTCTTTAGGTATGAGATTCCTAAGGTTTGGGTTCAGTTTAGAGGCTTAACTCAAGAGTTACGGCTGTTCCCAATCATCTGGGCTGTGGGGTCTATTCTTGGGGCTTCTCGAAAGGTGGATATGAAGTTCACAAAGAAGCATGATATTGCCAGTGTTCATGTAGCTTGTCTTAACCCTGATTTAATCCCGGAATTTGTTAACGTGGTTGTCGGGGACTTTGTATATGAGCTACAGTTCCGTGTGGAGAAAAATATGGACTCAGCTAATTCAAAGCCAATTAACATGGAATTGGATCCTGAGGATGGTGCTGATAATGACATGGAGGAAGATCTCCTGGATGATTTTGAGGATCATGGCAATAAGGAGCAAATCAACAAAAGCACAGAGTCTGCGGGTGGTAATCCCAATCTAGCTGGTTCGGTTCCATCCAAGGTGATGCAAGGTGATCTACCTACTCGACCAGTGGTGGCCCTGCAGCCTACATGTGTGGATCCTCAGCTTGGGTTGGTTCCTTCGGGTGTTCGGTTGGGGGAGTCTGGGAATGTTACTCCTTCAGCCTCTTTCACTAGTTCAGCAGCTGCTTCCCCTAAAGTATCAAAGGACAGTTCTTTACCTCCGAAGGATGTTTCTCGATTCTTTGGTGGTGCCTTCTCGCTCCGATGGCGTTAAATCTGCTGCGGTGATCAAAACTCTTTGGAACGAGCTACCAAACTGAAAGCTAAATTCAACTTGGATGATTCCTCTGGAGAAGGTATTACTGATTCTATTCTTATTGATTCCGATATTGATAATGCTATTATTTCAAATTTTCATTCGGTTGGTATTTGTCTGGGTAATTCTGATTCTGATATTCATCATAATGTTCAATGTTTAAAGTGCTTAGCTTTTGGGGGGGCCGGTAGAATGGAACCTGTGGCGCCTTGTTTGGATGTAGCTGTGCATTGTAATGAGACTAGGGAGTTTTCAGACAATGCAAGTGATACTGATATCCTTGCGGTAAATCAATTTTGTGGGGAGGTGGCTAAGGGATTTAGTGGGGGTGAGCTAGATTATATTACTGATCTTAAAGCTAGTACCCGCATTAAACAATACAGGGTTAAGGCGGGTAAGAAAAAGGGGAAGAATAAAAAACCAACTCGATAGTTTGTTAATGAAGGGTGTTTTTTGGAATAGCAATGGGTTAGCTGACCCAAAGAAGTTTAAGTTCTTGTCGGATCTATCTGCGGAGAAAAATTTAGATTTCTTGGCCTTATCGGAAACCGGAAGGAGGGAGTGCTCACAGAGTTTCCTTAAAAATCTTTGCGTTGGTAAGGATTTTCTGTGGCATTGTAAACCTCCTATTGGTAGATCTGGTGGCATGTTAGTAGGTGTCAATTTGCTGACTTTTGATATAGGGGAAATTGCGGAGGGAGACTTTTTTGTGAAATTTACACTCCGAAACAAAAGCGATGGCTTTCAATGGTTATTGGTGTCTGTATATGGGCTGGCACAACAGGCGGCTAAACAAGCTTTTCTGACTGAGTTGGTTCAACTTTGTACTAAAGACTCTTTACCTATGATAATAGGTGGGGACTTTAATATCATAAGGGGACCACATGAAAAGAATAACGCTAATTATAATGACAGATGGCCTTTTTTGTTCAATGCCATTATTGACGCTTTTAATCTTCGGGAGTTGGACATGTCAGGTAGACAATTTACTTGGGCGAACAATCTTACACATCCAACCTTTGAGAAATTGGATAGAGTGTTAGTTAGTACGGAGTGGGAAATTAAATTCCCTTACTCTACTTTACTCGCTCTAACCAGAGAACTCTCTGATCACACTCCTTTATTTCTTAACACTGGAGACTCGTCTACGTCCAGTAGTTCACCTTTGTTCAAGTTCGAACTTTGCTGGCTTGTACGTGAAGGGTTTTTTTGATATGGTTAAGAATATTTGGGAAATTAATGTTTCTGGCGGGTCAGCTATTGAGCGTTGGCAGACTAAGATTAGGCGTCTGCGTCAACATTTGAGGGGCTGGGCTAAAAATGTCAGTGGTATTTATAAAAGGGAGGAAAAAACAGTTACTGGACATACTTGATGGCTTGGACAAGCAAGCGGAGTCCAGATCTCTTTCGCCTAAGGAGTTAAATTTCAAACACGGCCTTAATGAGAGGCTTTCTAATTTGTTACGGGAAGAAGAGATTAAGTGGTACCAGCGTGCGAAAGTCAAGTTTTTACTTGAAGGTGATGCCAATACCAAGTTCTTTCATTTGGTTGCTAATGGCAAGCACCGTAAATCTTGAATTTTCCAGCTGGAACATGAGGGAGGGCTAATTAGTGGTGATGCTGCGTTAAACAGATATATTACCAACTATTATAAGAATTTGTTTGGTCATCTGATAATGTCTACGCTAATTTGGATGAAACAAGAATAGAGGATATTCCACAAGTTTCAACTCGGAAAATGAAATTCTAACTTCCAGCTTTCAAGAGGAGGAGGTTAGGAGGGCTATCTTCCAGATGGAACATAATAAGGCACGGGCAGGATGGATTCCTTGAGTTTTATCAAGTCTTTTGGCATGTTATCAAAGAGGATTTGATGGCTCTTTTCGAGGAATTCCATAAGGGCACGCTAAATCTACATAGATTGAATTTTGGGGTCATAACTTTGTTGCCAAAAACTAGTGATGCAAAGTATATTCAACAGTACAGGCCTATATGTTTGTTGAATGTCAGTTTTAAGATATTCACGAAAGTGGCTACCAATAGAATATCACTTGTGGCTCAAAAAGTTATTAGTCCTTCTCAAACAGCGTTTCTGGCTGGGAGGAACATAATGGAGAGTGCAGTTATCCTCCATGAGACTCTGCATGAAATGCATAAGAAAAAGCGGAATGGGGTTATTTTTAAAATTGATTTTGAGAAGGCTTATGACAAAGTTAGATGGGATTTTCTACAGCAAGCGTTGCGTATAAAAGGTTTTTCTCCTACTTGGTGCAATTGGATTAAATCTTTTGTTCAAGGGGGGAATGTTGGGATTAAGGTAAATGATCGGATGGGATCGTATTTTCAAACTAGGAAAGGGCTTCGGCAGGGTGACCCGCTGTCCCCAATTCTTTTTAATATAGTGGTTGATATGTTGGCTATCCTTTTGGCCAGAGCAAAAGAGGATGGTCAAATTAAGGGAGTGATTCCTCATCTGGTTGATGACGGTTTATCTATTCTCCAATTTGCTGATGACACTGTGATTTTTATGGATCATGATTTGGAGATGGCAAAGAATATGAAGCTTTTACTATGTGCTTTTGAACAACTTTCAGGCCTCAAAATAAATTTCCACAAAAGTGAAATTTTCTGTTTTGGTCATGCAAAAGACCATCAGTGATTATTCCAATTTGTTTGGGTGTAAGTTAGGTTCTTTTCGTTTCGATACTTGGGGATCCCGATGCACTATAGGAAGTTGAGTAATTCTGACTGGAGGGTCGTTGTTGAGAGATTTGAGAAAAGATTAAGTGCTTGGAAAGGCAAGTTGCTGTCAGTTGGCGGGAGGCTGGTGCTGATTAATTCAATTTTGTCTAGTCTGCCAATGTTTATGATGTCTTTTTTTGAGGTCCCAAGGGGTGTTCTGAAAAAATAGACTATTTTAGATCCCGATTTTTTTGGCAAAATGATCAGCACAAAAAGAAGTATAGGCTCGCGAGATGGGAACTCCTATGCCAACCTAAAGATCAGGGTGGGTTAGGGATTCTCAATCTTGACTCCCCAAATAAAAGCCTATTGAGCAAGTGGCTGTTTAAGCTATGCAATGAACAAGGGATTTGGCAACAACTGCTATGGAACAAATATTTGAAAGGCAAAACTTTAAGTCAGGTAGAAAGGAAACCAGGTGATTCTCATTTTTGGAGCAGTCTCATGGGGGTAAAATCTCAATTCCTAAATCTTGGTTCCTATATCTTAAAAGATGGGACCCAAGTTCGGTTTTGGGAAGATATTTGGTTGGGGAATTTACCATTAAAATCTCAATATCCTTCTTTGTTTAATATCGTTCGGAAGAAGCATGCGACTGTGGCTGAATCCTTGGTTTACCCTCTCTTAATGTGTCTTTTAGACGAGCGTTGGTGGGGACTAAACTCATTGACTGGGGCAATTTAGTCGCGAGAACGATTAATATTACCTTAAAGGAAGGGACTGATTCTTTCAAGTGGCATCTTCATTCTAATGGGATGTTCTCGGTAAAATCCATGTACAATTTCTTGGTTAACAATAGTATTAAAGTATCATAAGAGATTTGGCGCACTAGGTTACCTTTAAAGATTAAAAAAAATTTATGGTATATAAAGACAGGTGTGTTATTGACTAAAGATAATCTAGTTCAGCGTAATTGGCATGGAGATAAGTTTTGTTGTTATTGCAGTACAACTGAAACTATCCAACATCTTTTCATCGATTGTTGTTATGCTAAATTTTTGTGGCGATTAGTTTACATGACTTTGGGTTTTGGCCCACCTGTCAATATACATCATTTATTTAATGGGTGGTTGACACAAGGGGGGTCAGCTCAGGTTCCTGTATTACTATCAGGGGTTGCCGGATTTTGTTGGGCCTTATGGTTAACCAGGAATGACACTGTTTTTGACAAGCACATACCTAAATCCTTTTTGCAGGTATTGTTCAGAGGAACGCACTGGCTTCGTACATGGGCCAAATTACAGCAAAGTGAATCAATTAAAGAGGGTCTTCTCGGTGTTTGTTGTCTACTGGAGACCGTAGCTTTGCAGTTATTTGCTTCGTTTGGTTGGCCTTTTGTACTTAGGATTGGTTATTCTGTTTGAGGATTTGGTTTTTTGTCGAGTTGTTATCTCATCGTCAGTTTGTAATAAGTGTGGTCTGATTCTCTCAAAGAGAGATGAAGCCGGATTTTCGTGATCCATTATCTAAAAAAAACTAATAAAAGGCAAAAGCTGAAAACTGAGCTAAACCTGGTTTTGCAGCTTATTCCTGAGGGAATTCCTTCTGGGAGCTTGTCACCGGCCTCCACTGTTTCCGTGTAGACCACCAACACCATCGGCCCGCTGCCTCTGTGAACTCCAAACTCTGGGGCCTATCGCTCCAGCCTTTGTCTTTTGCGCCGGGCCGCCTCTTCGTCTTTTGTCACTGGGCTGATGCAATGTCTGACTTGCCCAGCCGGTCGCCAAGCCCCTCGCGCGCCCTCCACTATCGATGCCTTGGCTGCTGGCCAACACTCAGAGGCTGCCCACCACCTTGGGAGCTTCGGCCACCGCCGGTCACAGGCCTCCCTTCGCCCGATCGCCTACTCGGTCGCTTGCCTGATCCGTATGCCCGTGAAGAATTGCCCGAGTCAAATAGCTCAATCGAACTTGAAACAAATCTCAAATCCGATTTTAATCCGGTTAGAATCCCATGAGATGAATTAAAGCTCCTATAAGAGACTGATTTTTGTTTCGGATTGTGCTTATACAATAGTTAGATTATAAAAAACAATTTTCATTGAAAAAAGACATCATCAAAGTTTTCATGAAATTAGTTGGGTGTGTTGTCTATTTGTCTTACTGTCTCTTTCATGAAGATATAGAGTTATGGTCATGTTATTGTGATATTATTTATGTATCGTTTTTGTTTCATAACTTTTCGCTATGCGTACCATTCAAATTAAATAACTTTTTCAACTTTATTTGACTACTTGATAAAATGACTTATTAAATTGCGATAGTTATGTTGCATTCAAACGTATATGGCTGATTAAACATAGCTATATATGTGCTTTATGTGGTATCTATTTTCACGCGATATCCGAGAAAATATCTGATGCCATATCGATTTTGCTCCGTATTCGCTTTGAATCCGTAACCGATATTATTCATGCAGTATTTATATCCGACACTATCCGTATCCGACTCTGAATAAAAAAAAATTAGAATACAAAAAGAATAAAATCCAACTAAATTCGAGCCGATACCACCTCTACACCCTCGCCTTCCAAGTTGCCTGGGGCCGGATAACAGGGGAGTTCTTGGCAGTCCCAGCCCAGTCAACATTACTATTTAAAAACAACTTGCAAGGTCGCAGACTTCGCACTCAACAGCATTAATTTCATCTTCTAGGAAGACAATAGCAGCTCATGTTACATTTCTAAATCCTGATTATCCAGGATTAGGACGCTACTGCTACATGCCTACATCATTACAGGTAGTAGAAAGCTACTGGACGTGTGGAAAAATTTCACGCGGAAAAATATTTGTGACTAGAAGTTAATTTACACTAGCTTCCAGGCACGTGCAGGGAAGGTATATATCTGGACTCTAGGTGGTATGCATATATGACATATGCAAGGTACGTGGAGTCGTGGACTCTTGCAGCCTTCGATTTCCTTGTGGCCACCAGCAAGCAGCGACCGGCGACCGCAGTTGGGCAAGTCGTTCTGGCTGCATCAACGACCGTAACATCCGATGGGAGTAGGCTAGGGCCCCTGGTCTGGTCCCTGGACTTACTACATCTACGACATCCCTCGGTATGACTGATTCAACGGCGTTACTATCATGCGATTAATATGCTTTTCTGACTAGTAGTGGCGGTTCGATCGTTACTTGGTGCTGAGGTCGCGTTTATATTTAGTTGCGTTTGATACAAATACTAAAGGGCTAGCAAAGCCAGCGGCGTGACGTGGATGCCGCGAACGCTGCGAAAACCTTAAGGACTTAACACCACACAGACAAGCTGACCAGCAAAACGATGAGCTCGACCGTAGTAGTAGTTAGTGCCATGTTTTTTGTGCTGGTGTGTGCTGTGAGGATCCACATAATTAACTCAGCATAACGAAAGTAATCTTGTTATTAATCTTGAGTTAATTACACTAATTTAATATATTAGCTAACAAAACATCGAGTGGACCCGACGTTTTATCAGTTAATACACCGAATTCGGAGTGTTGCAATAGGAAACTTATTACATTTTCAGCCACGCAGTGTACCATCTTACAGTTCACATGTCTCATCATAATGTTTACAACAAAAACTTAAACACAACATCTACACTATATTATACCCTAAAGAGTGGTAGCTTTCACAGTAAGGATCGCTACTCTACCTAGTCCTCCGGGTAGTCCTCCACCTCCTCATCACCCTGGTCCTACGGCTGACTAGCTAACCACTCCTCCTTGGAGTATCCATAGCACTTAGAGTCTAAGAAAATAAAGAATTATACAAGGGTGAGTACAAAAATGTACTCAGCAAACGTTAATAACAAAATGCAATTTATGAGTTTTACTTTCCAGAAACATCTCAAAACCTTTCCACACATCCTTTCCTCAAAGCCTTTTTACCGAAAATAGGTTTTATTAATAAAAACCGTGTTTCGATTTTTAATTATGAAAATTGCTAATATCACTCGTATATAATACAGATTTAACTTCCATAGCCTCTAATCCAGAAAACGGGCATGAATTCATGATTTTTGACCTTGCGTTGGTTTTGTACTATTTTACCTATAGTGAACTCAACCTCAGTCAAGAACCCAGAATGTTTATCTAACCCTGACCATCTACCGATTGTACTCTTTTACCAATTCGATGGTAGTATTACATAGTATGACCAGTTGTACCCTTCTCGAAATCAATGGTATTCATATATCCTGATCACCTACCAGTTGTACTGCATCTCAAAATTGGTAGTACTAATACATGGGGTGGCCAGTTGAACTCATTCTCGAAATTGGAGATACTCATCTCATGGCTTTAAATATAGCACCAAATAACCAACATTTGTTATTATCCATGTCCCTCACTAGGCCTCCAGCTAGCATATCCTAGCTTCACACCTCTTACTTGCTCAATGTGGAGATCAAACACCGTTATAAGATAACTTTTTCTAGTTGCTTCCACACATTATGGTTGATTTGATTTAATACAGCTCATTGTCCGAGTGTAGTGGTGTTATCCTTATATCATAACCTATGTAGAGAGCCCCTCTAGCAATGCTCAAACATGGTACCCTCTACCCACCACATATTTACCTCACCCCGACTTCACATGTCGGGTAAGCCATATCAACATTTCTAAAAATTCACAATTGCATCGACAGTTCACCAATACTCAAACAACCCGATTTAGATTTTTCTTTAAATAGCATTTTTTTCATGCATCGGTGATATCGCATTATTCTAAATAATTTATTGATATTCAATTAAATATGGTCATGGAATGCTTGCTTGGGTTTTGGTCAAAATACGTATCTTCACCAGATTGCAGATCAACAGCCCAATTAAATTTAATTCTTCAAATTACATAAATGCCATATTTTAGTGACCAATAAGTTTTTATATATTTTAAGGCATCCAACCTACATTTCTTAATATTCTAAGATTTCTAAAATTTACATTGTGATTTTTAAGACCTTATTTGATTTTATTTTACCATGCTTTAGATAACAGTTAATCAGAATGAAATTTACATATTTGATAGATTTCATCTGATTTAATTTATTTTAAATTTTGCATATATACAGATAATTATTATTTTAGCTGGTTTACTGAAAATACATATATCTTGTTTTTCTCTTTTTTTCTCTTATTTTATTTTTCTCTGATGATTTATTAATTGTAGCTATTTTTCTGTGATTACTAGCATAAAATTTTACATTGCGACTATTTTCCGTGTTCAATTATTCATCTTTACACATTTTAAAATTTTTCTTGTTTTCCCTATTTTTCTTTCTTTCTCTTCTTTTTCCTCCATTTCTTTTCCCTCTTTTTCTTTTCTTTCTTCTTCCTCTCCCTTATCCATTCGGCTCCCCCTGGCCGACTGGACTGGCTCCTTCCTCCTTCCTCCTTTTCCTCATTCTCCTACCCCTTTTTCCCTTGCTCTGGTTCTCTTACTCTTCTTCCGATTGGGTTAGCCGGCTGGTCGCCTATGGTTCCAGCGTCGGCCGCTGCTACCACCTCCCTTCGCCATGCTCGGCTCTGGTCTTTGCTCCCCCTTTTTTGGCTCCCGTCGGCCTGGCCCATTGGCCCAGCCTTATGCCTACCCACGCGTGCACACAGCCACGCCAGGTCACGTCGCCTGGGCTACCCCGATTCCTCCACCCCGACTGTCACTGGTCCACTCGTGGTCGGCTAGCTGGGCCCCCACCCCATCAAGCGTAGGCTTGCCTACCCTTGGGCCCGCGCTCTCCCCCTGGGCCGCACCGCCTAACCTCAGCCTTGTGGCTCAGTCTGGCCACCTCGGCCCACACCTGAGCTCGGTTGCTCGCCATCCCTAGCCGATTCAGCCTGCGCCCCTACTGCCATGGCTTCGGCCAACTCAGTTCTTGGCTAGGCTTTGGGTACCCTTGGCCTACTGTGATTGTTCTACAATTTTAATTTTTATTGTTTTCTATGCTGTGAAAATGCGAAAATAGGTTTGCTATGGTCTGTGATGAATATTTTAGTTGATGCATGGGTTGGATGGCTCTGTGATGATACCCTTTGATCCACCGTGCACCGAGGCGATTTGGTTGTTTGTAGGGGACGCTCTGCGTAACCCCCGCAACGTCGACTAATTGAGAATGCTATGTCTACTGTTATTTTCATTCGCTAGTTGATTTTTGCTATAGCTAGAGCTATGTTGCTCTACTGGGAGGGTTGGAAAACCGAGAGTTACCTAGATGTGGGGAATAAAAATGCAGTGCGGCTGTGAGCAATGAAATGTGTGGTGAAGGGGATGCAGAGGTGGCTGCTTGCTCCTCTTGTTGGCTTGGGCTCCTCTTTTGCCTACTAATGTTGGCCTCCTTGCCTTCGATGGTCTCTTGGTGCTCTCCTTGCTTGCTGGTGTGTTGTTCGTGTGGCTGGTAATGTTGTTTGGAAGGCTTGTTTCTAATGCTCCTTACTGGAGGCTGGCTTAGGACTTTGCCTTGTATGCTTGAGGCTTGGTTGCCTAACGAGTGAACTCTCTGGACTTGGCTGGGACTTTGGCTAGAGGCTATGAATCCTGGTGTGCTGTACCTTTTGCACGTTACTACATTTCTATCCTTTTTTACTGTGCCATTTTTACTTTTTCACTAAGGGTAAAATATTTTTCTACCACGCGATATTTTAATATAGGTGTGTCTACGGATTAAACAGGTTTGTATAATTGCTGAACGATACAACCTAAAATCACATGAGGTACCGATTTAGCCCCTGACGAATCTGGTACCTTAGTGAGCGATACCATTTCATATAGGACCGACGAAAATTCTAACTTTATTTTATTTCTCTTGCTATATTAATTCACTACTTTTATTTACTGATGATTATTTTTACTGACTTGTAGGTCTAATAGCATCTAGGCCCCCTCAATTCTTTTATCATGATTAATTATATGGTTTTGGTGTTGATGACTAAGTCAATAATTTCTAAGCTATAAAGAACATTGGTTGGAGCATCAAAGTAGCCTACTGAAAGGACAAGATTAAGGCTCTTTATTACTAGTTTGTGGCTCGGGAGATGATTCAAGCCAAGTAGTTAGGACTATTTTAGGTTGGCCGTACTGTAAAGGGGGACCATGCACAAGTTAGAATATTGGTTCATAAGGCTAAGACTGAATTAGGCTAGCTGGAGTTAAATTTCTTAGTCATTCTTTACCTTGAACTATTTCTTCTCCCCATACAAAGTTTAAGTGTGCCCCGGACTAAATCTCATTTGCTCATCTCTTAGGACCGGTGCAACTTTAGTCCTAAACACCATTTTCGCCGGACCATTCCAAATTTAGTCCGGCGCCAAAACATACTTAGTCAAAATCCTTACTGAGCTCATTCCTTTCACGACGGACCAAACTTCCTAAACAAAAATTTTAGTCCGGTGCAAGTCTTTTTTTTGCCGGACCTTTTATTCCTTAAGTCCGTGGTGAAAGAATCTTTTGTCTTAATGCAAACCGAGCGCACTCCATTCACGCCAGACCAAATTCCACTAACACAAAATTCAATCCGGCGCAAAAGCATTCCTCTCGGTTAAATCCTTGTGTTATTTCAAAAAGGTCCATTGATGAAATCTCATTAAAATTCATCTACAACGAACCAAATTATTTGGTCTGGCGCGCATGTCTATTTCATACTTTCGCCAGACCAAACGTCCTATGCATGACGGACCAAATTTTTCAGTTCGAGGTGAATAACCTTAATTGGTCCGAAGTACACAAGACCAGTATCGCTAGATTAAATTGCTAAGCCTGTTGCAAATGTGTAATCCTAATTTTTGACCATCTGACACGTTCAAACGGCTACTGTGGTAGGTGGCTATATTCATCCCAAATGCCTATATAAACATTTCCTGAGCCATCTACTACTTAACTTTATAATCTCCTTGACATTTTAGCATCCTTAGAGCTTTTATTCCACCAAGGAGACTGTGCTTCACCTTTGAACTCAAAAACTTAACACTTTCTGAGTGTTTAGCTCCAAGCTAAGTCTAGTAGTGTTATGCTGAGTGAACCAAGAGATATGGCTTGTGCATAGTCTATTACTCTTGGATCTTAGTGATCCTAGACGGTTTGGAGGCTATGTAGGTGTGACCTATCCAAAGGAGCTTGTAGAAGGCCACCTAGCGTGTGAAAAGGTTTGAAACTCACCTCACCGGAGTGGTGAAAGAGTTACCCGAGTGGAGACTAAAGCTGCAGTGGCTAGCTTTGGAGGAGCTATACCTCGAGTGAAGTGCTCCAACGTGGAGTAGGAGAGTGGCTCCGAACCACGGGATAAATTGTTGGGTCTCTTGTGTTTATTCTTGCTTTTGAGTTAATGTTCTGCTGCTATTAGTTGCTTTGAGCTTTATATTCTATCCTCTTGTATGTGTTTGATGCTTTCTAGAGTAAGCTAATCATTCTGTAATTAAGAAGTTAAAATTTGAAAAGTTGCCTATTACCCCCCCTCTAGGCCAACTTGATCCTTCAAGGTTTATCAAAGAAATAGATACAAGAGAATATTTTAAAATCTTGTAAAATTTTTATTTCTATGTTGTAATTAATCATCCTGTAATTTGTATTTAAATTTGTGATTAAATTTTTTATATTGTAATTCAATAAATTGTACAGTTGTAATAATTAATATATGCAGTTAATCTTTGTTGCTTAATTTTATTTTAATAACTATCAAATTAAGTTAATGACTTTATTTAAATTAATGAAATCGTGGTTATTTCATCCTACCCACTTTAAAAAGATTTCGTCCCCAAAATCAGGCTCACCTAAAAAGATGGGGATAAGCTTCATGGAGATCATCCTCTTTTTCTCACGTAGCTTCCTTGAGAGAATGGTGTTTCCATTGGATTTTGCAGAACCGGATTGATCTCTTTCTAAGTTGGCGATCCTCTGTGGCTAAGATTTTGATTGGAATCTCTTCATAAGTAAGATTAGGATGAAGAGGAATATTGAGATCTATTATGTGGTAAGAGGGTTCTTAGAGACAGACTCTAAGCTGAGAGATATGGAAAGATATTATGGATTTTTGACAATTGTGGTGGTAGTTTCAATTGATAGGCTGAGGTTCCCTTCTGTTCTAGAATTTGAAATGGTCCAACATAACGGGGACTCAGTTTTCATTTTATTCCAAATCTGTATACTCCCCTCATTGGTGATACCCTTACGTACACATAATCGCTTGGTTGAAATTTTAAATCCCTTGTACGCTTATCAGTTTAGCTCTTCTACTTACTCTAAGCAATTTTCACTTTTCATGAATGAGTTTTATTTTCTCATCATTTTGGCGAACTACTTAGGTTCTATTAAAGATTTCTCTCCAATTTCATACCAACAGATTGGGGACCTACACTTTCTGCCATATAATGCCTCATATAGCGCCATTTGTATGCTGTTGAAGGGGTGAAATTTTGACGTTCCTCAAATTTTTAGGGGTAGTTCCGCCCATGATGAAAAGTTATGAATTAAAATTAAGGAGAATATATGTTTCTTTTATTTCAATGATATATTTTATGACGTAGCACCATTAATGAATGGATTATGTGTTATTGACTTAGAAATACTGACCTATAATATAACTACAAAAGAAAATGAGATTTAATGATTCAAATCCTAGTTTTCTATGGAACTATCACTTAGATCATATAAATAAGAATTGCATAATAAAGCTCTATAGAGATAGAATTCTGGAATCATTTGATTTTGAACCTTACAATATATGTGAATCTTGTTTATCGGATAAATAATAAAGGCGCCCGTTATTTTTGAGCTTCGACATGACAACGACCGTCGACCGGCTGTTGGCGAAGTGTGACGCGTGGTGGTGACGAGCGACGGCACTGCGGTTGTTGACGGACGATGCGCAGCGCGTGGGTCCGCTACTCTGAACGTTTCCGTTCAGATCTTGGGATCGAGAGTACTGGGCTTGTGCGCGGTGGGGAATGGGCTACTTGGCCGCATGAGGTCCAGCCGTTGGAGAAAAAAAAGGCTTTAGTACGTATACTTGAAGAGTTTGGTTTGAGAAATATCTTATGAAATTTGGTGTGATGACACCATTCCTTATTTGAATGTGCTTGTCAGGAATAAGGTGGTGATGAATCAATCAATTCCATTCTTCAAACCAAACAAGGGAATTAGATTTGGATCTAGGATTGGATGGATCATTCACCATCCAATCCCTTAAACTAAACACCTTATCAATCCTACAAGAAATCCATTAGTATAGAGTTCGTCTACTCCTCCCGATCCTCTTCCAATATGAAGATAGACTTTTGAGAGGTGTTTTCACCTCCGTCTCATACTGCAGTTTGAACTGGGCTAGAATGTTTCTACGGTGAGTAGCATTTCTACGCTTAAGAGCTAAACTGAACTCACAGTTACAGACCATTTTTGTTAAGCAAATATGACGATCCAACGACTCTCTGAGTGAGGTGTTACTGAAGGACCGAAATAATGGTCAGAGAGGGGGCGAATGATCATAATTAAATTTTTTTCATTTAATAGATCCAACCAAAACCTCACTTTGAAACACTCAAGCGTAAAGAACCAAATCAGAGAAAACTCGCTCTAGCCGGTACTACTGTAGCACAGTGAGCGGTTGTGCTAGAGGTCAGTACTACCGCTGGATTGGGGCGATAGTGTCGGCTTCAAAACAGAGGGCAAAATAGCACAATCTCAAAACCAAAATCGATAAAACTTTAGATCAGCTGGACCAACACCCATTAAACTTCATATGCACCTTCTTATTGAGGTTAAAAACCTATTCCATCCTTCAATCCAAATGATTGACATCAAAGTTCCGATCTTTTCTAATTCAAAGGAAGAGCGCATCAAAACTGAGCAAAAATCAAAGTCTTAGTCTTGGACTTGCTTGTGGGGTTTTGATGATCAAGGCGATATTGGATATCCTCACACTTATCATAGCAAGTAAGAACACAAGAAACAAAAGGCTCAAACATGATCTACAAAAATTTCTCAGAGATTGAGCAAAAAAAATTGAGTTCTTCCAAAATATTGCCTAGATAATGAGGATATGATTTTATCGACGATCGGGATCGCCAACCGCAAGAAGTGAGGTAGAGGTCAGAATGTTATGGGACCCGAGCGGCGTCTTGCTCGAACGAAGGAAGAAAATCGATCACGGTGATGGTCGGAGCAGGGCGACAACGAGCACGAGACAAGGGTTTATACTAGTTCGAGCCCCCGTGAAGGTAATAGCTCTACTCCAGTCGCCTTGCGGCGGTGATTCTTGTTAAATGGGTGTACGGAGAAGTGTTTACAACTCAAGACAGTAATGGTGATTCCTAGCTCGAGCTGCTATGTGTGCCGTGTTGTCCGTGTCCTCCTGGAGCTCATGCGTCCTTGATCTTTATACTCCTTCTGCCCGCAACGGCTGGGAGCGATCCTCGGGAAAGGGCCTTCGTGCACCTTGAAGGCTGGCGGCAACTGCCCCCGAACTTGTCGCACACTCTGAGCCATCCCCACGACCCGTTCTCTGGCAACTGTCAGTCAAATGCCAGATCCGAAATCCCAGGGCGGACCAAGGCTTCAAACGAGACCCCCCCTCGAACTCGAGGTCGTGCGGGGTTGAGCTCGAGCACCCCTTTCGAGGTCGGCGGGCCGAAGCTTGGGTACATCGCGCTCGAGGCCGAACGCCCCAGTGCGCACCCAGGTCGTGGTCGGGGTCTTCAGAGCTTGGGTGATCCGTTGACCACGTGCCGGTTGGTCAAGGAGTACCCAGCCCTCGTCAGCTAGCCCCCAAGGCTCTAGGTCGGAGGGAGCTCCGGGGCGACCTCGAGCCTTTATTTCGACTGGAGGCAACCTTTGCGTGTCTTAGCTCCTTGGCGAGGTCGGGCGGAGACCTGGCGAGTCTTTTGCCTCGACACTGGCGACCGCCGGACTTCTCGATCTTTGATGCGGATGTGAGCGGTTAGCGGGCATCTAGCGGCGTCTCGACTCGTAGCGAGCCTTATCGCACCGTCAAATCGCAGTTGGCACGCCTTTTGAGGCGCCGTGGACTGGACTTGGCCGTGTTGCGGTTTATAAATCCAGCGCCATATCGCCGATCGAAAGGTTCCTGCTCCTGCGCCCTTCGCCTTCCAAACTTTCTTGCCCGAGCAAAGTTCTCCTTTCCCCCCAGACCAAGCCAGCCACAACCGCCATGGCCAAGTTAGGAAGAGCACTCTGTCGCTTTCGAGGATGAAGGAGCTCATGTCCACGGGCTGCTAGACCCGTTCACATGGCGTTGCCGAACGAGACCGAGCCGCACCCAAGGGCGGCAGATTATGCACTGCTGAGCACTCGCCCTCTTGACTGCGGACCCCAGAGAGTGAGTTCGTCGCGAAGGTCCTCTCCAGCTACGACATCGAGCTCATCAATCTGGCGT
Organism: Guadua angustifolia; assembly: GCA_036346375.1. Taxonomy (NCBI): domain Eukaryota; kingdom Viridiplantae; phylum Streptophyta; class Magnoliopsida; order Poales; family Poaceae; genus Guadua; species Guadua angustifolia. The sequence goes on from JAYEVE010001035.1 coordinate 165,424, forward strand.
CAAACTCCGTTCTTCTCCTCACCATCTTTTCCCATCTATGCGAGGGGTTCTTAGGGATCCTCCCGACCCCCTCGCTCTTCTTCCGGTACTTCAGTCTCTTCCGCTCCGGGAAGGATCCGTGGTCGGATGTGTCTACTTCCGGCTGCGGGTCGGGCTCAAGTGGGCCTTCCCCATGTTCCAACCTCGGGATTCCCTTGGCCCGTGGAATGGTGGTTCTACTGAAGAGGCGAGGCCGACGCTATTTGGTGTCTGAAGGACCCCCATGCCATGTCGCGAAGAAGGAGACTCAAGTCGGACGACTTCGAGGTCGACGAGGAGGCCATCGCCCTCATTCATATCTGCGCCACCTTGCGGGTCTCCACGGCGAGCGATGTAACGATTTCCTGCGGAACCGTGTGTCCCCTCTTAGACGGAGGGAGCACCCGTTCTACGAGATCCAGGGGGTGACGACCCGACCCGCGAAGGCACGTCTGGTAAGTCTTCTTGCCCCAAGGTCTGGCTCGTGCACACCCTCCGATCCTCTCTTGACAGCCGCTGGTCTTGCAGCGCCGAAAGAATCCTGGGTCTCCGCCAGGATGGTAGAGATGTTTGGGAAGCTGGCGCATGAGTACGTCATCGGCAACCCCGTCCCGAAGAATGTACTCCGTCGAAAAGACGAGGTAAGTCTCCCGACCAAGCGCTCGAGTCTTTTGCCGACGAGCCCCTTCCTGAGCTTCGCTTGCTCATAGGCCCACCAGGAGTTGCTGGACACGGCCAGGAGGATGCTCCGTGCTGGCGGGAGCAAAAGAGCAAGAAAGGGAAGAAGCGACCTCCACCGGCGGACCAAGCCAAGCGGGGCGAAGAAGCGCCATGTCGAGTGGGGGACGCGCCACGGTGAGGCCCTTCTAGTCGAGCCCCGAGCTTGCGTTTTCGTGCCTTGCCGTTTAGCGTACTTTCCCCGTGTAGCGGCGAGCCTTGTTGCCGCCGCCAGTCTTCGAGTACTCCTCCGCCCCGAGCCTCGAGCTCGAACCCCTGGCATGGGCGAGCGTCTGAGCCGACTCGGACCCGAGACCTCAGGTCGCAAGGACACGCAAGCGTGGCGCCCCCTCGACATTGGGGCAACAAGACCTCAGACGACCCTCGGCGAGGAGGAGACTGGTGACCCAGGTAAGCCCCCGGCACCCCGGTCTGCGCCGCCCCTTTCATATCTTTCTGGCTTAGTGTATGCTTTTGATCGCATAATTTGAGCACCCGAGCTCGAAACTTGCCCGTTTTGACGATGGCTGTTGTCCAGGGCGAGTCCGAGTCCGAGGAGGAGAACGCCTTCGAGCTGGTCCCGCGCCGCGACCGTCGCCGGACACGCACCCCTTCAGGCCAGCCCTTGGTCGGCGAGTTCTACCAAGGGCTCAATGACTCATCCGAAGAAAACGAGCCCGCGGCCAGCGGGGACTACGACACTGGCGAGGCCCGCGACTCAGATGCCGTCAACGAGCATCCCGAAGCCACCATGAGGGAGGATGCTCGGGGCCTTGAGGCCACGCTTGAAGTGACCTCCAAAACCCCGCCAGCCACGGTCACTCCGGTCGCTGAGACCACGACCCCGCCGGTCACCGGAGATGAACGGGTCGTAGACGCTCCGCAGACTTCCCCAGCCGCGACTGCGTCGAATGCTGAGGCCGCGGTACCCCCGACCACGGAGGTCGTGAACGCCGCGGCGGATCCAGCTGCTGTCCCCTTGGCACCGGGGATGTGCGGGGGCCCGATCGTGGAGATCGGGGCTAGCACCACCGTCATGCCCTCTCCTGTCGACGGGTTTAACCATGGGAGGAGGCGCGGATAATGAGCCGCCCATGGCGAGGACTCGAGGCCTGGCCCAAGTGCACCGGCGGTGGGCGAGGTCGATCCGGCAGACAGCATCGCGTCGTCGGAGGAGGAGGAGGAGATCCTCGCGATCGCATTTATGACCGTGAGGAATTCACCGCGCAACTGGAGGCGCCTCCGTGAGGTAAGGATTTTTCCCCGACACGCCGTATCTTGCGGCTTGACCTCCTTGTCCCTCTCATTTTCGGGCCACCCTTTTCGTCGTGAAGGTGACCGACCATGCCTCTCGAGGGCTACAAGGCCTTCGAGAGCATGCGACGTCTTGAAGAGTCTCCTCGGCGTAGTAGGCGCGCGGAGGCGAGCGCGACAAGCTCGTCCGAACCATTGAGGTCGGCAGGGGAGCTCGGCGAAGGCGAGAGCTCGATGACTGCGCCGCACGATGAGGCGCGCAGGAGATAGCTCACTGTGGCGAGCTCGGCGAGCCAGGGTCTCTGAACGTGACCACGGTTTTAAGGCCGTGGAGCAGGAGCGCGCACGTTCAGCCAAGGCGCTCGAGGCTGAGTGGGCCAAGATCGAAGCTTTGGAGAAGGCCTCCGCGGAAACGTCGACTCCCGAGCTCAAGGCCAAGATACTCCAGCTCGAGGAGGAACTTGGGCACGTCAACAAGACGCTTGAAACCGAGCAGGCCTAGGTCAAGGACTTGGAGAAGGCCGCTGCGGAGCAGGCACACTCCACGACAAGGGCGTCCCCCGAGCTCGAGGCCAAAATCCTCGAGCTTGAGGGGAAGCTCGACCATGCCACCAAGGCGCTCGAGGTCGAACGCGCTAAGGTCGAGGCGCTGGAGAAGGCTCCCGCGAAGTCACCTCCTGGGCCCGAGACCAAGGTTCCCGGGCTCGAAGAGAAGCTCGAGCGTCGGTAAGGCAGCGAAGAGTGCCTGGCCCGGCTTGAAGGCAGTGGCGTCGGCGTGGATGCTTCCGGCAAGCCCTCCGGCTCGGGAGATCGCAACCACGAGGGCAAAAGTGGCCCGGCTTCGGCGGGAAAAGCTTGCATGAAATGGCCGACTGTGAGAGAAACATTAAAAAGCAAGGAATGTACTAACGAAATGGTTTGCTTTTAGTGAACAAAAACCTCGTCCTGTTGTGAATTCGTGGTTTAGGGATCGTTGAACTCTCCTTTTTTGCTTTGCTTGTTTCTTTGTGCTAGTGCTCTTTAGGTGCGTGTGCGGTAGCGTAGCCTTACCCGGCCCGTTGGGCCCGAGGTTGAGCGGCGTGCCTTGGGCACAAGAGCGTGGAATCTGACGAGAGGCCACGACACGCAAAGTTGAGGAACAATTCGCAAAAGCGTAAGAACAGGCGAACATCGTTAAGTAGATTAGTGTTCACGGCGGCCCGTGCGACCATCGCATTGCTCGATCGTCAAAGCGGCGAGGTTCTTGGCTCGAGCCCGACGCGAGGAAGAGCTAGATTGCGAAGAGGTTAAACTACGTTTAGCTCGTCCTTTGGGGTGAGCGTAAAACCCGTCACTTTAGACTAGGAGCGAACGCGCTGCGTACGAAGGTCGTGTTCGGAAAAAAGGAAGGGCCGCCGAAAAAGAAAAGCGGCAACACAAGTGGAAGCAGGTATAAAAGGGCAAAATGAAAGACCATCGGGCATCGCTAGCAGTAAGCCCGTCGCGATCTGTTGAAACAACTCTATAGGGCCCTCCCACATGGGGATAACTTGTTGGTCTTTGGGCGAGCTCTGAATCCGCCTCGGGGCTAGGTCCCCAACAAGGAGCTTCCTAGGTCGTCGACCGAGAGACGCATGTCTGCGAAGAGCTTGCGGTAGTGCGTTGATCGTGGCGATTGCTGACATCTTACTTCTTCTGCGGTGAGGTCGAGAGACCGTTTATGCTCGAAGTCGACTTGGTCGACCAAGCGACCTGGCGAGCCAGTGACCTCGGGAGGCGGGGCGGCCGATGCGAACACGGCCGGAAGGGTGTGGACCACGTGGCTCGGCTTGTCGTGGGTCTGAATAGACCATAGGGCGGTGGAAATTCGTCCACCGAGCCTTGCCGTGTCGATCGAGCTCATCGTAACTCGTTTCTTGATGCCTGGACAATTTGCCCGTTGGCGCGTTCATTGCTCCGTTGCTCGGGGTGAGCCACGGCGAAGCATATTTTGATGCGAGTTCCTCGCAAAACTCACGGAACAACTCAGCTGTAAACCGGGTACCGTTGTCGGTGATAATTTTGCATGGAACCCCATACACGGTGACCACGAACAAGCGGAAAAAGAAGCGCCACCCGGCGATTATGGTGAACCGGTTCAACTTCTATCCACTTGGTGAAGGTGTCGATACGACGAACAGAACCTTTTCCCTCCGGTTGCTTGAGAAAAGGGCGAGGATGTCGACCCTCGGTCGAGAAGGACAGCGGCGGAATGGTGCGGAGTGCGTGGGCGGGTGATGTGACTTCGAGGCGTGGGCGGCATGCTCGGTAAGTGCAGACGATATCACGAGCATCTGAAGTGCGAAGGCGGTAGTACCCATGCGGAAGGCCTTGCCGACCATTGTCTGTCGAAGAGTCGCCCTACGAGGCTGAGTGAATATCATGTAGGAGGTACTACCCTCCTCCGTGGAGATGCACCGCGTCAGTATGCCGGAGACATTTCGCCTGTAGAGTGTTCCCTCGACGAGCGTGTATAGACTTGCCCGGCGCTTGATCCAGCTCCTCTCGGCAGGGTCAGGTGGCATGTCACCCTGGGCAAGGAAGTTGTGGATGGCCTCGGCCCAGGAGGGGATACCCCCGACCGCGGCGAGCACGACCTCTTGGTCGGAGATCGATGGGGCCGCCAGTGTCTCCAGGATGACATCGGGTGGGATATCGTCATCGGAGGAGCCGAGCTTGGAGAGGAAGTCTGCGCTGGAGTTGTCCTTTCTGGGGATGTGCTTGAGCTCCAAGTTCTGGAACCACTTCTCCATCTTCGGCGCCTCGGCGAGTACTTTGCCATCGAGTCTCCCCGAACCTTGGTAGTCCTTGTTGAGCCCGGTTGACGACAGCCGAGTCGCCCTTCACGACCAGACGGCGTCGCCCAAGGCCTTGCAAGCTCGTAAGCCGGCCAAGAGGGGCCGTACTCCGCCACATTGTTGGTGTTGAGAAGCCAAAATGAATTACGTACCTCAATTTATCGCTTGTAGGTGAGGATAAGGATCGGCCCGGCGCTTGAAGGACCTCAAGCCGTCGAAGAACATGACCCAGGGCTTTTCCTCTTCGACCTGAAGCTCGGGAATGGGCTGTGACGTCTGCTCGACCACGAAGTCAGCGAGCACTTGCGACTTTATGGTCGTGCGTGCCACGACCTGGATGTTGAACGTCGCCAGCTCCATGGCCCACTTGGTGATTCGCCCGCCACCCTCCGGGTTCCTCAGGATGTCCCCGAGCGGGAAGTTGCTCGGGACGACCACGAGTCTTGCTGAAATAGTGCGGAGCTTGCGAAGCCATGAGGAGAGCATATAACGGTTTACATGCCTGTGGGTAGCGCTCCTTCGGGCCGTGCAAGACCTCGCTGACATAATAAATGGGGTCTTCTTTGAGATCCCGTTCCGCCACCAGACAAGATTGGCGGCATGGGGGTGGCCGCGAGGTATAGCAGTAGCTTCTCACCAGGTTGTGGCGTTGTAAGGAGGGGTGGGGACGACAGGTACGCCTTCAGGTCGTCGAAGGATTGTTGGGCCTCTGGAGTCCACTCGAAGCCCCCGTGCTTGCGCAAGGTTTGGAAGAATGGGAGCCCGCGCTCGCCGAGCCTCGAGATGAACCTGTTGAGGGCGGCCATACGACCAGTGAGGCTTTGCACCTGCTTGGTCGAGGTCGGGGGCGCCATCTTCTCGATCGCCTCGATCTTCTCCTGGTTTGGACCGACCCCTGAGCCCCCGATCATGTAGCCAAGCACCTTTCCTGGCGCTGCACCGAACCGCACTTCTCGGATTGAGCTTGATCTTGTGCTGTTCGGGTTGGCGAAGGTCTCCTCGAGATCCTGACGTAAGTGCGCCCTCGGCGAGGCTCTTGGCGATGATGTAGCCCACGTAGACCTCAAGGTTCCGCCCGATCTGGGGCTCGAGCGTCTTGGTCATCGACGGCTGAAAAGTGGCCCTGCATTGCTTGAACCAAATGACATGGTCGTATAGCAATAGGTGCCAAACGGCGTGATGAAGGAGGTCTTGCTCTCGTCGTCGACCGCCAGCTTGATCTGGTGGTACCCCGAGTAAGCATCCAAGAAGCTCAGCATCTTGGCATTCGCGGTGGAGTCCACGATCTGGTCGATCTTTGAGCGGAAGTTGTCCTTCTGCAAGCGAGTTCAACCCGTATGGTTGGCGCACATTCTCCACTTTCCTCCTTCTTACGCACGATGGCCGGGTTGGCGGCCACTCGGAGTAGTTAATCTCATGAATGAAGCCGGCCTTCAATAGCTTGTCAAGGTTTTCCTTGATGACCACGACCTTCTCAGGAGAAGCGCGCAGACTTTGCCAGACGGTCGGGGCCGGATCCCTGCAGCTTGTGCTCAATCACCTCCCTTGGGACGCCGGGCATATCCGCGGGCTCCCAAGCGAATATATCCTTGTTGGCGCGAAGGAAGGTGACGAGCTCGAGTTCCTATTTGGAACTCGGCTCATCGGAGCGTGGGCCTTTTGGTCGGTCGCTCTCGTTGGCGGCACGGCCTTTGATGTCCCGCTGGGCTGTATCGCCGCCTTCTGGCGGGCGTTTTTCGTCGTCGCCTCCTGACCGCGTTGGGGCAGCATGCCTGCTAGAGCCAAGGCCTTGGTCTCACGACCATGCGCCGCTTAGAAGTCGCCCGCCGCGGTGATGACACCGTTGGGGCGGGTAACTTCATGCACCGATGGCCATAATGGTTGGCGACCATGAATTTGACCAAAGCGGGCCGCCGAGGATGGCGTTATGCGGAGGTCACCCTCGACCACCTCGAAGGTGATCAACTCGGTCGCGGAAGTTGTCCGAGAGCCCGAAGGTGACGGGCAAGACAACCTGCCCCAAGGGGTGGTCGAGCTCCGGGGACTATCGAAGAAACGGTATGGTGATGCTCTTGACCTTCGACACAGGAATCGCATCCGGTCGGCGCTCCCGCTGCGACAAGTTGAGAGCTGCCGCCGTCGACCATGACACGCCCGACCGTGGTATTGGCGATGGTCGGGAGTCACGACCAAAGCGGTCTTCAGTCTCGGGCCATACACAGGAAGCGCGTCCTCACGGGGAGAAGGTGATGGTGGCCCGGCCCACTTGCGGTTGTTTGGCGGGCTTCAATGGCGACACAGTAGATGGTCCGTCTGGCGGCCTTGACCTCGCGCTGGGTGGTAGGCCGACGAGCCACGAAAATGACATCGATCCGGCGCTTCGCCTTCTGGAACTCGGATCGAGGTCGTCGTGCTCATGGCCGGCATTCACCGGTCGGTGGTCGTCATCCCGGGAGCATGGGCATCTCACCCGCCCATCGTAGAAAGCGTCTAGCTTATTCGCCAAGCCTGCAGTATCCGCGGTCGTGGCGGCCGCCACAATGGAAGAGCGAGAACTTTGTTTAAATCGTACCCGCATATCGGCCCCATTGCCGAGCATCGGTCCGTCGGGGACCGCACGTTAACCCTCTGCTGGGGCTGGTTCTTCGCTGGTGAGGTCGAGTGCGACCTTGGCGAGGCTTAGAGTCCTCCCGAGCTTGACCTCGGACCTCGAGGACCTTCGCCGGCCATCTGCCGAGGCGATCACCCGGTAGCCCTCCGCCACCTCTGCGATCGGCGCTTCGCTTCTTGGTGGTGGTCGTTGGTCGGCGCCCCTAGAGTTGGACGGGCCGGCCTCTGTTTGGTCCAGACCAAGCTTACCTTGGTCGTAGTCGCGTTTCCAGCAGACGGCATCGTCCGCGTCCGTGTACCGCTCCGCCATGCGGAAGAGTTTGTTGACGCTGAGCCTCGAGGTGATCTCCAGGTCCTCGGTTAGGCGCCGATCACGGACCCCGAACTTGAAGGCCTTGATGACGGCCTCATCAGAAATGCTCGGGATCAGGTTCCTCGTGCGGATGAATCGCCTCACGAAGTCGTGTAGCGGCTCGTTCTTGCCCTGGATGACACGATCCAGGTCTTTCTCCCTCCCCGGCCGCTCGTAGCAACTTTGGAAGTTGGAGCGAAGGGCGTTCTGGATTTGGCGCCACGACACGAAGAGCGAGCTTGATTAAAAGCGGGTCCTAGCGGCCCGTCGAAGCGGTCGGAGGTAGTTTGCCATCACGAGCTCGTCCCTCCGGCCGCCCGGGATAGCGGTCGAATAAATGGACGAAACTTCGTCGGGGTTCTTGGTCCCGTCGAAGCGCTTCGATCAGCGGGCTTGAACCGTGCTGGCCACCGCCTGTGGCGGAGGCCGTCGAATCGCCATCTGGCCGTAGGTGGGGACAGTCTGCGCCGGTCGTGGTCGTCGTCGACAAGTTCCCTACTACTGCCGGACTCGGAGTCGAGGCTGGCTCGGCGGCCCGACCTGTGGTGGGGGCGGCGAGTGCCGCACGGAATCACTGGTTGGTAACGCAGGCGGTCCTGGATCCTACGGCGCCTGGGCGGAACGTCCCGGGAGAGGTCCGCAGACCTGCTGCCAGTCGACTCGGAACGGCTTGGCTCGGGCCTGGTCGGTGCGGTGCCCATGGGACGTCGGCGCGTCTGTGTCAAAGCCTCGTCCCGAGCCCGTTGCTCGGGAGCCACCTCCTGCGCAGGAGGCGTCCGGTGGGTGCGCGGGTGACGGCGCGACGTGTTATCATTGCTTCTCTGGGAGCGAGGTCCCGAGTCTTGACCGGTCTTTGCGGAGGTGCGACCTCGGTCGCGCCCGATCGAGTTCTCGGCGAGGCTCGGCCAAAAGCTCCGACCTCGCCCTATCGGGGTCGATCATGACCAGCGATAAGCGTGGCGCTCCCGTGAGGAGAGAGCTGGGCGGCTCAAAGGGCGTCTTGGCCTTCTCTGGGCTTCCGCCGGAGAGCTGTTATAAGCTTGGTTGATGGCAACTTTGCACCATTCGGCGGCGTCTTGAAGTCTGCGGATCACGGTCATCCGCAACCCCCTCGGCGCCTTGACCGTCCGCTACCAGAACGCGCTGCTCGAGCGGCGGTGGCGAAGGCGTGAACAGGGACACGGAGTAGGAGTCCGTGCCCGAGGAAAGTCCGTCGATGAAGGGCGCCATGCTCCTAGAGTCCTGGTGTCGTTCCTGCGAAAGAGCAAAACAATCGGGCCCCACGGTGGGCGCCAGCTGTCGACGATCGGGATCGCCAACCGCAAGAAGTGAGGTAGAGGTCAGAATGTTATGGGACCCGAGCGGCGTCTTGCTCGAACGAAGGAAGAAAATCGATCACGGTGATGGTGGGCGAGGCGACGAGCACGAGACAAGGGTTTATCTTGGTTCGAGCCCGTGAAGGTAATAGCTCTACTCGATCGCCTTGCGGCGGTGATTCTTGTTAAATGGGTGTGCGGAGAAGTGTTTACAACTCAAGGCGGTAATGGTGATTCCTAGCTCGAGCTGCTATGTGTGCCGTGTTGTCCGTGTCCTCCACGGAGCTCATCGTCCTTGATCTTTATACTCATACGCATAGCGGCGGGGCGATCCTCGGGAAAGGGCCCGTGCACCTTGAATTTGGCAAGCGCCCCGAACTTATCACGCACTCTGAGCCATCCCATGACCCGTTCTCGCAAGCTGTCGGTCAAATGCGAATCCGAAATCGAGGCGGACCAAGGCTTCAGCGAGACCCCCCTCGAACTTCGAGGTCGTGCGGGGTTGAGCTCGGGCACCCCCTTTCGAGGTCGGCGGGGCGAGCTTAGGTACATCGCGCTTCGAGGCGAAACGCACCAGTCGCACCAGTGTCGTGGTCGGGGCCTTAGAGCTTGGGGGATCCGTTGACCATGTGCGGTTGGTCAAGGAGTACCCAGCCCTCGTCAGATTTGAAAAAGATTCATTCATTAATCATTCAACCTTGGAGTAAAATCCATAATCATTTAGAAGGAGGGGAGGCAAATCCAAATGTGCAAAAAGAAATTGCGGAATGTAAATACTGAATTTAAAGCATAATGTAAATGCTGAAAGTAAATTTAGAAGAAAAGAAATGAAACTTTTATTTCTTAGGAGAAAGGTTTATAAAGCCTTACAACAAAGTGGGCAAAATTCAAAAGAGCATACAAAAACCTTCAAAGGAGAGACAACCCTCTCTCCCTCTATTTATAGCAACCTTGGAGTAATCTCTACCTTTAGATGACCTTTTTGACCTTCAAAAAACCTCATCAAGGGTTGATATTCACTCCCTCACTCATGCATAGGCCAATCCACAATCCAATAACATAACAGGTTTTGCATGCTTCTCAAAGCAAGCTAACTTGACATCTACTCTATCATCTAAACCGCAATACAACGGCTCTCCTTGATCTGAGCAGTTCCAAGTTAGAATCTCAACTGTTCCCTAGTCTTCTAAACTCACAGCAACTCTGTCTCCGATCATCCTCCAGCGGTCCTCGACTGTCTGGACCTTCGACACACCTCACCTAGTCCCAGTCATTCTTCGCCTTACCATGACCTAGCACCGTCATTCTGTAACCATAAAAACAAGGCAATCCATCACTTGGTAATTTCCAAAATGATATACAATAATCATCGAACTGCTAAAAATAAATCAGATCTCATTCATAGAGTCGGCACTACAGCCAGCCATTGGCCGATAGTACCACAAGTCCGGTAGTACCGCATCTTGACCATAGGTAGTGCCGGTTGCCCTAGAACCCCCCGAGATACCTTCTTTAGAAAATAACTACCGGCTCAGAAAGGCGGTAGTGCCGCTCGGTCGGTAGTACCGCTATTACAAGGCCGGTAGTGCCACTCCTGACTAAAAACAACTCAAATTGCTTTAATTTGAAATCCAATGCAAATCAAACTCAACCCTGAGCACTACTAGCTCAAATACAGTCAAATACTTATCACCAATATGGGTAAGTCTCCACATGGTCTTTCAGTTATACGTATTTGTTTACATTTTGTTGGTCTTTCTTTTTCTTTTTAATCACAAGTATGCAACTTATTTCTCAAAAGGTATACCAGATGGTCCTTTCGCAGCTGGAAAGTGAGAACCGTGAAGTTCAGTGCCACCTAGCTAGGTCCTCTGTTTTACAAGGAATTGAGTGAGGAGTGTGAAGTTGATAGACGAAGGAGATGGTTTATCAACTTCACACCACCGTTAACAATGTAGATCTTTTTTTCTTCGATTAATGTGGGAATTTCTAGTCTTGAGAGTGAATATGGTGGCTTCTTTGTCTCTACTTTGATATTATAATAGTTTGAGTGAGGAGGGTGAAGTTGATAAACAGAGGACATGGCTTACCGTACGAGTATGTAATGACAGTGAATCAGTGATGTACTGCAATAAACACTAGCAGCGGCGGTCTAGTTGAACAAAAGCGTGTTGTGGTGCATATTTGTATAAACTATAAACTAACCGTTGTTCTGATGATTGTGGCTTGTGAGGAGCTCTAGCATACCTCGGCCATATGCCCAGTAGCTCTGATGATTGTTTGCTGTAATTTTGAATTTCATCTACCTCCGAGACTTGAACCGAAAATGAAATTTGATACCAGAACTCGATCTGCAATTGTTTTCGGGGGTACATTTCAGTTGGTAACATCGGACACGGTAATTAAATCGACGATCCCATGGATCAACACCGCCACATTGCAGGAAGGAAACTAGCCGTACATAAGAATGCTTAGAAATAAATGCGAGAACTATGGGGAGCGATATAGTTCTATGTTGATGTTACGTATATATCATACTTCATCGATCAAGAAGGATTAGATAGCAGACCTGATTTTTTTTTTAATTCAGCTTAGCAAGCATGAACATCCAAAAGTATACCCTCGATTCTACAATTTCTAGTTCGGTACCTTTCCAACCCAACAGCATTAATTTCATCTTCTAGGAAGACAGTAGCAGCTCATGTTACATTTCTAAATTCTGATTATCCAGGATTAGGACGATACTGCTACATGCCTACATCATTACAGGTGGTAGAAAGCTACTGAACGTGTGGAAAAATTGCACGCGGAAAAATATTTGTGACTAGAAGTTAACGAATATTAATTGACCGCAGTTGGGCAAGTCGTTCTGGCTGCATCAACGACTTACACTTACTACATCTACATCCCTCGGTATGACTGATTGAACGGCGTTACTATCATGCAATTAATATGCTTTTCTGACTACTAGTGGCGGTTCGGTACTTGGTGTTGAGATCGCATTTGATACAAATACTAAAGGGCTCGCACGAGTCTGTCCGCGAGAATCTTTATCGTCCCAGTCTGGCTAAGGGAAAATGGTCATAGAGCTCGTTTCCCACGAGTCTGGCTGCGAGTGCTTTATGCATCGTGCTGACCTGGCATCCGCACCGCGCGCAGGCAATCAAACAACCATCTTGCATGCGTGGGTATAGGCTCACACGATACAACGAGAAACCAAACGCTGATTCCCTGGCTCCCACAAGTCTGGCCACGTGAAACCAGGCAACCAAACAGCCCCTAAAAGGCTAGCAAAGCCATTGGCGTGACGTGGATGCTACGAGCACTGCGAAAACCTTAGGACTTAATATACGAAGTATATGCACGAAGCCATTGCCTCCGAATATCCGTCAATCCTGTAAAACTGACCAGCAAAACAATGAGCTCGACCGTAGTAGTAGTTAGTGCCATGTTTTTTTGTGCTGGTGTGTGCTGCGAGGATCCGCATAATTAACTAGGATAACGAAAGTAATTTTTGTTATTAATCTTGAGTTAATTTCACTAATATAATATATTAGCTAATAAAATATCGAGTGGATCCGACGTTTTATCAGTTAATATACCGAATTCAAAGTGTTGCAATAGAACATTAATTAGACACTCATAGGAAACTTACTACATTTCCAACCATACAGTGTACCATCTTACAGTTCACATGTCTCGTTATAATGTTTACAACAAAAGCTTAAATACAACATCTACACTATATTATACCCTAGAGAGCGGTAGCTTTCACTGTAAGGACCGCTACTCCATCCAGTCCTGTGGGTAGTCCTCCACCTCCTCATCACCCTGGTCCTACGGGTGACTAGCTAACCATTCCTCCTCGGTGTATCCATAGCACTCAGAGTCTAAGAAAATATAGAATTATACAAGGGTGAGTACAAAATATACTCAGCAAGCGTTAATAAAAAATGCAATTTATGAGTTTTACTTTCCAGAACCATCTCAAAACCTTTCCACAAATCCTTTCGTCAAAGCCTTTTTTACCAAAAATAGGTTTTATTAAGAAAAACCGTGTTTCGATTTTTAATTATGAAAATTGCTAATATCACTCGTATATGAGACAGATTTAACTTTCGTAGCCTCCAATCCAATCCAAAAAACAGACATGAATTAATGATTTTGGACCCTGCGCAGGTTTTATACCATTTTACCCATAGTGAACTCAACTTCAGTCAGGAACTCAGAATATTTATCACTACTCCGGTATTTAAATCTAGAACTCTAACCATCTACCGATTGTACTCTTTTACCAATTTGATGGTACTATTACATAGGATGGCCAGTTGTACCCTTCTCGAAATCAGTGATACTCATATACCCTGATCACCTACCAGTTGTACCGCATCTCGAAATCGGTAGTACTAATACGTGGGGTAGCCAATTGAACTCCTTCTCGAAATCGGAGATACACATCTCATGGCTTTAAATATAGCGCTAAATAACCAACACTTGTTTTATTTGTGTCCCTCACTGGGTCTCCAACGTATCTTAGCTTCACACCTCTTATTTACCCAATGTGAAGATCAAACACCGTTATAGGATAACTTTTTCTAGTTGTTTCCATACACTATGGTTGATTCAATTTAATACGGCTCATTGCTCGAGTGTAGTGGTGTTATTTTTATATCATAACCTATGTGGATTTTAAAATTTCTGATAGTGCTAAGAAAAGGTCTGATCGGCAAATTTCAACCAAATGAAAAATGATGCAAAACACATTAGAAAATTTTTGTAGATGACACGTCTATAATATTTCTCATAAGAAGACTGCGTGCATCAACGCCCCGATATTGTGGGATGGAATCCTAGCCATACTTTGATCACTTAGTAATAAATATAAAAAATGTGGCAAGTAATATACTCTATTTCTGATGTTGATGTTACGGTTGAGCAAACCATCCTGTTGTATGAGGTAACCAATGACGTACAACTTAGGGTGACGAGGAAGAGCGTAGCAGTGTAAAAAAAAAAAGGAAATGTGTATCTTACTTTTCTACATTATGATGATGACTTTGATCGATCAAGTGGAAGGATAGCAGAAGAGCATGACGACTTGACCTGATACTTTTTTACGAATACTCATACCAGAGGTATCCCACAGCAAAAGATACATCTGTTTCAAAATCGTATTTCTCTTAGTCATTTGTACTTGAGGACCAAAACTGCTGGCATCATCACGAAGCGTGGAAGGGATACTACCGAAGCCTCCGACCTTCACAGATGGGATTATCCCTAAATATTGACTGGATTGCCAGATGAATTATCTTGGGCCCGGCTCCAGGCCCAAGGGGACACGAAGGATCCTCGGCTTCGATCAGACCCCAGGCGCTCCGACCAACAAGCTGGTGGGCGTCCTGCCTTCTAACAGACCCGGTGAGCCGGCGAAACTCCGCCTCAACGACCCCCGCCACGACACCTGTCGGCTCCGGTCAGGCCACTCGCCCCATGGACACGACGGCCATGCTGGAGCAGGTGGCTCCTTCCCAAGGTGGCGCGGGGGCCGCCAAGTCAATCACCGGTCTCTTCACATCGTCACACACAGTGGAGAGACGCGCACCCTCCCGAGACGACACCGGAATACAGTGTAAGCAACGTCAGCATTTGACAGGCGAGCAGAGGGCAGGTGCGCACCTTCTCGGCGAAACACTGTCAGCTGTGTCTACCAACCCGGCATGGGATGAGCAGGAATCTGTCAGTCACCAGGACCGGAGACCAAGACTCCAGGGTATAGCGTACCCCTACATTTTCCTCCGAATTCCCGTGTAACCTGCCCCCGCTGTCTATATAAAGGGAGGCAGGACCCTCAGGGAAGGGGACGGACTGATTCTCCCTTTCATTTTTCGCACTCCACCTCACTTGCTCTCCTGACCCGATTTGAGCCCTCCGACTCGCGCGAGCGTATTCGGCTCCCGGGCTCCCCCACTCGGATGAGCGCTAAGGGCCTGTCCTTAGCCCTCACATGTAATCCATCACACTCTGAGCAATGAGATCCACCACGAACTAGATGTAGGGACGTTCGGTCCGAACCAGTATACATCCAGGACTTCCTTAGTCTAACCATTCGAGGAAAGGGGACGCGCGACCCCTATAACTTACAAATTTACTTGTCGGTTATACGAAACACCGACACTTTTAATTCTAGCTTGCAAGCATGGACCTCCAGTAGTATGTAACTGAATTAATTTCGGCAGCAACTCGTATTCCAATTCCAATTTAGGATTAGAACGGTAACTCGCTGCTAGAAACTTTACTTGGTTCACCAATATCGATCGACGTGAAGGGCACTCCTATATCTTTCCGGGTAGATAATTTACTGGACTCGTCGAAAAATTGCATTGGGGAAAAATGGTTGGCTACTTGACTGGCGACCTGAAATGTGGCAAGTCACAAGTCTAACCTGATAGAATTTATCGTGGCACTCTCACCTTCGAGTAGGGGTGCAATCAGCTCGAATTCGGTCGGATAACGCTCTTTCCATATTCTAAACCATATTTTTTATTGGATTCGGAATCGGATTCGGATAGTACCGGATACGGATACGGCACAGATAATATCGGTTGCGGATTCGAATCGAATATGGAACGGAATCGATACGGTATCGAATAATTTTTATCGGATAATGCGCACAAACAGATACTGCATAAAGCACACATATAGCATTGATTAGCCGGCTGATGAGTTCTACATGAAACAAAATTATTGCCGTCTAACAGGCCATTTTATAACATGTCATGTTATCGGGCAATTCAACAAAGTTACAAAAGTACACTAAATTTAAACGGTACACATATGACATGTTTTAAAACATAGAATGATACGTAAATAATATTATGATAAGTCGATAAAACTTCTATGATACAATAGTCTTTGGTGTGGACCGGTGCATACCAGAGACTATTGTATCCACACCAGCAATTTAATAGGCAATTTAACAACACAATAAGTACTGCTTCTATGATACATTTTATTTATCTTCTTTTTGTATTAACAGTATTAACTTACCGCTTCCATTAAATCACTAATATCAGTATCCTTAAACACTGAATTATATCTTCTCAGTCCTTCTTTAAGCTCACCAAAAGTAATCACACCTCTGTTTTTAGCGTCCATTGACTTGAACATTTCTCTTAACCCAGCAATCTCCTCTTTTGAAAGACGCTCAGCAATAACCTGGATGTACAGCAAATTAGGAAGCTTTATTGGTGATAAAAATGTATAAGATGACAAATGGCCAAACAAAGTAGTAATATGAAGCTGGTGCTGGCTACAGAAAGGTACAGGTGATATAAATTTGCCTTTTTTGTTTCCTTCAAGCAAACTTATACGGATATCTTTTCCCCCCGTAGGATATTGAACTGAATGAGAATCGCAGACGTCAGCTCCAAGATATGATCGAGGAAGCTATCAGTAACAATGGCAACCGAACTTACCTGCGCATTCTCAGCCAATACAGACTTCTTGTGAGTAACCCACAACATTTTAGTATGTTTTCCTTACATAATATGATATCCCACAAGTCGCTTATATAGTTATATATAATGTGCCCTTCAGGGAATGACTAACACTGAGCTTCAAATTGAGATAGCTATGCGGGATCAAGTCTAACATGTGTACCAAGCTGACAGTGGCACGCTAGTCGTGAGACATGAGCCCTACCTTGTTCAAAGTCCTGCGTTTGCAATGCTTAGTTGTACTTGTCACTTTGTTTGTACTTTTGTAGTTTGTGCCAGTAGAATTGCACACTGGAGTAGCGACTGCTCTAGACTTAGTTGGCAATGCCGCAGAATTAATAAGCAAGCCATGTCTTGGTAGTCTGTAGAGAATGTAATGTGGGCTAGAAAATCAAGCTCATGAACCAGAGGAAAATTCACGGACAGACAGCGCTGCTTTAGTATTCGCTGATAGAAAATTCACACGAAAGCGGCGATGGGAGGCTCGGCGGCGGCGATGGGAGGCCCGGCGGCGGGGAGGCGACGGCGAGGCTCTGGCGGTGGTGGGAGGCTGAGTGGTGGCGGCGGGCGGCGACGAGGCCCGGGAGGGGAGGCGGCGGGGAGGCCCGAGTGGAGGCGGAGGCCATGGCGTTTGGACCAGAGGCGGCGGGAGGGCGGCGGCAGGTAGTAGGTCGCGGGAGGACCAGGCGGTGGCGGGAGTAGTCTGGAGGCAGGAGTCTAGGGTTAGAAGTATAAACATTAAATAATGTTGGCCTCGGTTGGATATTTGACGAAATAAAAATGGATATATCCGAAAAAATGTTTGAAATATTCTGATCCGACAGATAATTATCTAGCGAATCTGAAATAAAGTATGCAAATCCGAATCCGAAAAACATCCGAAAAAATTATCCGAATCCGATCCGAACACATCCGGTCGGTCAGTTGGTCGGAAAATATCCGATTCGATTGCACCCCTAACTTTGAGGTTTCCTGGAGAAAAGAGGAGTTCTTGGCAGTCCCAGTCAGTGCAGTAATCTCTACTAATTTTAATTAGGAATTGGTGGTGGTACGTTCGTTCTCTACCCTCACTCCGACATGTGTGTGCACCTGTGTGGCTGAGTGGGAAGCAGGCAGTAGCACCTCAGTAGATTGAATTGGATCATCCTGTCGCGAAAGGTAAATAAATATGCATGACTCATTTATTGATTTTCTTTCTCTCATTGATCTGGCATTCGAATCGGCGGCGATTACTCCCGTTGCTTTTTGGATTGGATTGATTGATTCTCCTTCGAAGGAAGTAGAGCTCCGATTCATGGAGTTGGGTCTTTTCTCGCCTCTTTCCCTTTTATTGCCTTCTTTATTCGACAATTTCTTAATCTATATTTCAAAGATATCTCCTCAGTTGCTGAATCTATATAACTCCACCGCTTTTTGCCTCTCCTGCAGATGTGTTGAGCTTATCCGTTGAACGGAGGTAATGGACAACCTTCCTGATCTCGTTGATGCGGCACAGGGGCAGGTCATCGGTGGTGGGCGACGAGATAGGCTAGTGGTGCTGCTAGAGCTCGCTGCGGTGGATAATGTCAATAGGTTGAGGGAGCCGCTCGCGGGGAGAGGCGAGGAGGCGGTGGAGTTGGTTCATGGGGTGGGGCTATGATATGGCCGGAGCAAGGTATATGAGCCACGCATGCCATTGATGGTGGTAGCCACATACGGATGATGCCTATCTCTTCAACGTCTTTGCGTCCATAGGGCAGTAGGTAATACCTCTCTCGGTCGATCGATCGATTTCGAATTATGGCGTTACAAATTTACAATCCCATGTGCTGTGATGTTATTATTTAAGTTTGGGAAATTAAAGATAATTTTAAGCTCGAGTTTGTAAATAGGTTCTTAGAATTTGTATGTTTCGATGAATTGATTTAAACATTTAACCATTGCACATTCAGAGTGAACATTATTATTCAGCTAAGGTTAGTACTTTTTGCAAATAATTTTTTTTATCATGAATTGTATTTCTGTTGCAACGCACGGACATATAGCTAGTGCAAAGTCGCAGACTTCGCACTCAACAGCAACCGGTGACAGCGGGTTGGGCTAGTCATGAATCGTGCTTGACTCCAGCGACGACCGTAACACATGTGATGGGCCTAGTAGTGCCCTGAACTTCCTATCCAATAAAGTGGCAGTACTGACTTGCAGTATGCTAGCCAAGTATTGTTGGAGAGACTCACGGATGATCTTCGAATCTTCTCTCTCTATATATAGAGTGTGCAATGCACGAAGCCATGCTGCCTCTGAATATCTATCGACCCCATAACACCTGAACCCCGGCACAGAGATCACTACAGAGATGAGCACTACTGGAGTAATAGTTAGAAGTCCAGATGACTTGTCCTGTTTTTTTTTTTTTAAAAAAAAATTCAGCTTAGCAAGCATGAGCAACCAAAAGTAAATCCAACAGCATTAATTTCATCTACTAGGAAGACACGTAGCAGCTCATGTTAAATTTCTAAATTCTGATTATCCAGGATTAGGACGCTACTGCTACATGCCTACATCATTACAGGTAGTACACAGCGCTGGACGTGTGGAAAAATTGTACGCGGAAAATTATTTGTGACTAGAAGTTAACTAGTTCAGTGCCCATGCGTTGCTACAGAAAACAAAATTAGTAACGAAACATGATCATGTGTTGCTACGAATAAAAAATCATGTTATCTAACACATCGAATTGGCTTACAACACGCCATCGACTCAATCAAAGTAACCAGCTGAATTCTGCCCGTCCCACATCATGTCTTCTCCACTGTACTTGGTCTACACACCTCCTTGACTCTATTACCACGCCCGAGGACGCTTCATGACAACCCTTGTCGGGCCTATATGCTGCTATTCCTAGCCAGAATCATAAAAACAAATCTAGGAATTACCAAAAAAATCGTGTTTGATATAACGTTTTACGATATGTATCACCTTCTTTTCATAATCAGGTGGACAGATCTAGAAACTATAGAGGGGGAAGGAATGGAACCCTAACAAGGGTGAGGAGCCGCAGCTGCGTGTCGATTGGCTGGTGCTGCTCCATCACCGCCTTCCACGCGGGCACGACCATCGGTAGCTGCGCCTACGGGTGCGAAACCGTGAAATCCGACCGAATCGCCCCATCCGAGAGGGAGAAATCTCGACATCGCCAGCGACGCTGTTGCAGACGAGGTGGTTGCGACTGTGATGGCTCGTCGGCTTGTGGTGGGAGGTTAGCCACGTATAGGGTGGAGAAGGAGATGAGAGCGGGAAACTTCGCGTGGCTGCATGCGTTGAGTGAGGGAGCTAGGGGAGGTGCACGTGTCGAGCGAGGCGCGGAACTATCGGGTTAAATCCCTTTCCATCTCAGCCATTTATGTCAGATCCAATTGATTAGATACTCTAGAGGAGAACGGACGATCGCCACCAACTCTTAATTAGAAGTAGTAGAGATTTTTACTTCCAACTTCCAGGCACTTGCAGGGAAGGTATATATCTGGACTCTGGGTGGTATGCATATTTGCAAGGTACGTACGTGGAGGACTCTTGCTGCAGCCTTCGATCTGTTCGATCAAATCTGCGTTCTTTGTGGCCACCAGCAAGCAGCGACCGGCGACCGCAGTTGGGCAAGTCGTTCTGCCTGCATCAACGACCGTAACATCCGATGGGACTAGCTAGGGGCCCTGGTCTGGTCCCTGGACTTGCTACATCTACATCCCTCTGTATGCATGACTGATCGATTGAATTACTATCATGCAATTAACATGCTTTGCTGACTACTAGTTGCGGTTCGGTACTAGGTGTTGAGGTCTCGTTTATATATAGTCGCGTTTGATACAAATGCACGAAGCCATTGCCTCTGAATATCTGTCGATCGTGTAACACCGAACCCCAACACAAACACCACATAGACAACTGACCGGCACAACAATGAGCTTGACCATAGTACCAGTTAGCGCCATGTTTTTTGTGTTGGTGTACTTGGCAGTTACACCGCAAGCATCAGCCGCAGTTACTGGAGCTGCCGAAGGGATCTCGTATATCCCTTCTAATGACTCCTTGGCTAACTGCTCCTCCAGTTGCGGAGACATAGACATCTCCTACCCCTTTGGGATAGGGTCCGGGTGCTTCCGCCAAGGCTTTGAGCTTACTTGCAACCATTCCACTAAACCACCAAAGCTCTTTATAGGCAACACCACTACTCAGCTCACTTACCTATATTCATCTTACCTTGAAGCTTGGACAACTATGTTCTTCAATATTACGATAAGACCAGGCATCAATACCTACAACATATCCTGGATATCCCCTGCTAAAGGTATTACTATAAATAGTTACAACACTTTCTACGTTATCGGCTGTGATTTCGATGTCACCTTGTCCGAGTATGGTATGGGAGACCTGGTTGGTTCTTGCATGAGTAGATGCGACGGTGGGAAGCTACCAAATGGAGGGCCTTGTAATGGGCTGGGCTGCTGCACCATCGACTTACCCAGGGCTGTGTCAGGCTTTCTGTCTACACTAGTCCGCGCTGATGCTACGGCAGACCAGCTGCACCCTGGCATCATGGCTTTTATGTCGGCAGCTAACCATTACATGTCCAATGCCAGCGATCTTTTCTCAAGTTGGACAAATGCAAGCAAAATCGAAGACGCGGCGATTTCTATTGCCATCGTGGACCAACCAAGCTGCGAAAGTGCGCGAAATAATAATGCAAGTTATGCTTGTAACAACAAAAGCGACTGCTTCAATATGTCGTCTGGAGGAGGCTACTCGTGTCGATGCTCTGACTATATTACGGGAGGCAATCCTTATATTATGGACGGCTGCCCTCAAGGTTCTCTCTCTCTCATCTCAATGTAGTCCTTACAACGTGACTTACCAGAAAAAAAAGCGAAGAAATCGGATAATAATTCTCTCATAAAGCAAAGACTTCAAATGATAGATAAATTGAGACTTGATACAGGACAGCATCCTTCATTTTTCTACTTGTTTGAAATAACTTAGATAACTAGAAAAAATAGTACTGAAAGTAGATCACCACACGTAATCAGTTTAAAGGATTGGATCTTTTCTCCTAATTGGCATAACATGGCATGAGTTTCTTTTTGAAAAAAGGAGAAAATTTTCATTAGAATTTTAAGCAGTTACAAGTAACATGGCCATTCTTTTATGAGTTACTTTAATCAAATATAATCACAAAAAGCCAAAAGGTACATTAGAAAATTTTGGATTCTTTTGTTTTTACAAGTACACTTACATTCCACTATCTAGCAAATCTTACTCCCTAAAAATGATTTTATATATAGAAAATTCCTTATTTGCTTTGCAACAAAATTCCTAATTTTCTTAATATGGCACTGGAGAATTGCTCTTTCCTCAAGTGCCACCGGATGAGGTTGCATTGTCCTCTGATACCATTACTGTCCATCTTCCATCAATGGGTTGTTAAGCTGCAAAAAAACCAAAATACCCTTCTTCTTTCTCATCTTCCTCAGCCTGTGATGACTAAGGTCCACGTGCAAGAGAGATTTTCAGACACAGAAATATAAATTAGACATGGGCTCATCATGTCATAGGATTAGAACGCTCCACATGTCATAGGATTAGAGAAGAGATAGGAGGAGGATACCCCAGTGCCTCTTCATTCTAAACAAAGTGCGAGACAAAGGGAGAAACAGGGAGGCGCACTGGCTCCTCTGTAAAGTTCGCTGGCGAGTGGCGGCCATCAAGGCAGCGATGACCAGAAAAAACAGAATAAGGGGAGGGAGTGGATTCCGTAGGTGGTTGCAGTGTCGCCGGAGACTCAACAGAGAGCGGCGGCGGCGGCAATGGATCAACGGCCGTAATAGGTTGCAATTGACCGGTGCGTGAGAATCAGTGGAGGGTGTGGATGCTATGGACGCAAGGAATTGAAGTGCAGCCCACCGCTGGAGGAGATCGAAAACCATTTTTGAGGAACATTCAATTGGTTGGTTAATTTTCGGAGAAAATCGAATGGTTTTCATGACAAATCGAGGTTTTCGTTGAAAACCGAACAGTTTTTTTATTTTTTTATTTTTTTGTTATTTTGCTTTTACTAGTAGACTGATCTTCAATTTTCTAGCGAATCTTACTCCCTCCTATCATTTTATATATAGAAAATTCTTTATTTGGCAGGCAAAGTTCCTAGTTTCTCTAACATGACATTGGAAACCTGCTCTTTCCTCAAGTACAACTCAGATGAGATTACTGACAAGTTTCTCCGCGGCGCTCAGGATCTTTGTCTCGGATGAGATTACTAACAAGAATTTTATGTATAGAAAATTCTTTATTTGCCATGCGAGCGCTGTCAAGGTGGAGCTCAGGAGCTTCTGGGCGGCGCTGTGGCAGCCCACCCAAGGTAGAAGACAAGAGCGGCAAGATGGGTATTTTGAAGAAAAACTGATAAGTTCCGTGTGCTAACGTTTAATTGATCCAATAGAGCCAACGGAAGTGGCATGAAAGGGACGAAAAAAGTTTTCCCGGTGGCATATAAGGAAACACTAGTTTTTCATAGCCATATAAGGGAAACTGACAACTTTGTATGGCAAATAAGGATTTTCCTCTTTTATATAAGGTGCACAAACATTTCAAGAGATTCAACTTTATTTTTTTTACCAACAATTAGTCCAACGATATATAGGTTCTGTGAGATCAAAAGGCAATAAGTTGGATTCATATTTGAAAGTACTTTCTTATTGTCATGATTTTGTAGTTAGAAAAATTCTATATTATAGAAGAATTAATGGTCGAAATTCAATCTTGGAAACCACGTCTTATAGAAAACAATGGAGTATTTCTTCAGTGATAATATACACATGCAAGCTGTATCTCTAGTCTAATTGTAGCTTGCATTCCCGATTTTAACTTATGTGCTCGACATTGATCTATCCAGAAGTACGCGAACCAGCTTACAACCCCAACCCTAAAGGAGGATGCAACAGACTATGTGGGAACACAGGCATTCCCTTCCCTTTTGGGCTGGAAGAAGGTTGCTACGCGCTTGAAAAGTTTCAACTTAACTGCACGGTAGGAGGCATCACCGTCCTTTACCGATATACGATAAACTATCTTGTGGTCAACATTTCAATCAACGAAGGATATTTGAGTGTTACGGTAAGCACGATGAGCAGTTCAAATTCCAACGACACCGTGGGCATAATTGCTCATGATCATGAGGACAACCCTCTGGTCGACCTTTTCGATTTAAGAGTATACGATATGAAGATGTCGTGGGCTGTTATGAATTTAACATGTGCAGCAGCTATGAGCATGCAAAACAGGGATACGTACGCGTGCCGCAGTGTCAACAGTACTTGCATTAATGTCACACATGGGAATGGTACGATTCAGCTGGGCTATCGTTGCCAGTGCTCTCAAGGCTTTGAAGGAAATCCATACATACAAGGTGGCTGTACAGGTATACAAACTCACTCTTCCTTTCAGTCCAAATTGCAACCAACTGCATGCTTTTCCTAGTAGATGAGATGGTTGACTGAAACATGGATAGCGAAACATCTAATGAGATCCACGTGATTTAATTCCTTGGCCATCTTGATCAAAAGAGTTGATTATTCCCTTCTTTAGATGGAATTGGAGTCCTATAAACTAGCTAGATGGCCAATTGAGGAAAAGTGGGCAAGTAGGCAATATACTCAACACTTCCCCTCACGGACATTCTTCACTCCGAATCTTCATAACTATCAACTCATGAAGTCATCCAAAGTCTTTCATCAACATGGAACCATACCTATTTCACCAACTTTTGAAAATTGTTAGTTCCACACATCCGGTTATTATTAATCACAAAAAACTCATACTCAATAAAAAAAATAGGGGCATAGATCCTTTAATGCATGGCACCGTATGCTATGCAATGGATATTTGTGATGTACTCATGCAATCACTTTTCGTTTGGGAAGTAGATCACCATGAAAAATTCCCCAAAAAATATTAGATGTGCTTCTCAATTTATTCTACATATATATGTAAAATTTAAATTCAAATTAATCCTATTTTAAGAGTAACAAAAAAAATGAGAAAAATCTTATACATGATAAATTAAAAGGAAAAGGAAAAACAAAAGGGCATGCTACTTTTTTTAGAAGAACCAGAGGGGAGGTTCCTATGGAGATATATTAATATAAATAAAAAGGTTTATGTAAAAAAGGGAAAAATAGCAAGAAAGAATATACATGCCCCTAAGGACTCAACACTACTATGCTAGACTATCAGTCAATTTCCCATGTCCTCCTTGTTCACATCCTTTGCTCTATGGATAGAGCAAAGTCCTTGAAAAGATTTTTATAACCCCGAGAAAGATAGCAGACAAACGCTACTATGCATAACAAACTCATCATTTTGTTTCTTTTAACACAGTTTGAATTTGAAAATGAAATTGTAAAGGGTGCTCATTAGATTGTCAATTTTTTTTTTGCGAATTTTTCATAATGCTTTGGTGCCAAAACAGAAAGTTAATCGCACGAATGAGTCTCAATGGATGACTGCATAGCATGCATTGCTTTTATACACCCATGCCATTCGTACCTTTTGCGGCACCAGAGGATACGTATATGTTCATTTATAGCTAAGTTTTATAGAAACAGTATTGCACAAAACAAGATGTAATTGCTTCCACTGTTACTCGGGAATGTTACCTCCAGGATGGCTGTATAGGTTCGCTCCTCCTCATCCCTCTCCATTGTGCGATAACATTGATCATGACTGCAAATATTTAGAAACTTAATCAAAACTCAGCTGAGTTACACTTCATACTCAGCGAGCTCGTTAATCAGATTAATTAGAAAAATTTAGAGCTCGTTTACATTGGATTAAAATTAATATAAACCATCCATTCCTTTGAATCTAATGGTTGAAATCAATTTAGATCTAGTTATACTACCAACTGTAGTATTAGTAGTAAATTTCAGAGAGGGGTAAAATTGTAAAAATTCCGTCATACTATTTGTCCTCTACGATAAAACACATTCTGTGATCCTGATGAATGGCGGATGAATAGATAAGAAGTCTCTGAAGATTGCCAGGTATTCGGTGAATGCAAAACTGTGAACGAATTATGAAAAGTATAAAATACTCCTAATGAATGGATAGAAAAGGTCTAAAATGCCTTTGTGGAATGGATAGTTAGATTTATTTTCTACTATCACTACTTACTACCTGTGTTATCCACTATAAAATTTCTCAAAATTTAAGCCCAACATTTCTTTTGAGCAACTAGTAATTCATGTATACATCTATCACCACCCATATATCATCAGTGAGAATTTTGTACAGATGTCGATGAATGTTCACTACCAAACTACTGCAATGGCACATGTCAAAATTTTCCCGGAGGCTATAGATGCACAAGTTGCCCGCATAGAAAAGAGTTTGATCCGATAAAAAGGCAGTGTGTTACATCAGCTAAGCAACACAATCTTCTTTTGGGTAAGTCATAGCCAACAGAACCCCATCAATGCAATTACAATTAAGTTAACAAAATGCAAAGTGATTTCATGACAACAATTAATTGGTGTAGGAATTGCAATTGGAATTGGTTGTGGCCTTGGCTCCATAATTATTGCATTGGGTGCAATTGTACTTGCCTATAAGTGGAAGAAAGGCATCCAGAAAAGAATAAGAAGAGCATACTTTAAGAAAAATCAAGGGCTGCTATTGGAGCAACTAATTTCTGATGAAAATGCTACAAACAAAACAAAGATATTCTCCTTAGAGGAACTAGAGGAGGCGACCAACAACTTCGATGCTACTCGTGTTCTTGGTTGTGGAGGACATGGCACAGTTTACAAAGGGATACTATCTGATCAGCGTGTGGTGGCCATTAAAAAATCAAAAATTGTGGAGCAAGTTGAGATAGACCAGTTTATCAACGAGGTTGCTATCTTGTCTCAGATCATCCACCGCAATGTGGTGAAGTTATTTGGGTGTTGTCTCGAATCTGAGGTGCCTTTATTGGTCTATGAGTTCATCTCTAATGGCACACTATATGACCTTCTTCACACTGATGTTAGCATTAAATGCTTGCTGTCATGGGATGATCGCATTAGGATTGCAGTAGAAGCAGCAGGGGCACTTGCTTACCTACACTCAGCTGCTGCAATACCAATATTCCACAGAGATGTGAAATCTTCAAACATACTCCTTGATGGCAGCTTCACCACAAAGGTTTCCGACTTTGGTGCTTCAAGATCTCTTTCACTCGATGAGACTCGTGTGGTGACTATTGTCCAAGGCACATTTGGTTACTTAGACCCAGAGTATTACTATACTGGCCAACTAACTGAGAAGAGTGATGTATATAGTTTTGGAGTGATACTTGTGGAACTTTTGACAAGAAAGAAGCCAATTTTTATAAATGATCTAGGTGCAAAACAAAGCTTGTCTCGTTACTTCGTTGAAGGACTTCAAGAGGGAGTAGTCATGGAAATAATGGATTCTCAGGTTATGGAAGAGGCGAATCAGGAAGAGATAGATGATATTGCCTCACTTGCACAAGCATGCTTGAGGGTCAAAGGAGGAGAAAGACCTACTATGAAAGAAGTAGAGACGAGGTTGCAGGTCCTGAGAACTAAGAGGCTAAGAAAGTTCCAACTGATCCAAGGAAACGATGGAGAGAGAGAGAATCTGACATGCCCAAAGGGTAGTAACTCCCATGCACAGATCAATTATATCAGTACTGTTGGTTTAACATCCGAAGGCATCTCTGGGTGCTACAGTCTGGAGCAAGAATTATCATCATCTGTCACTTTGCCCCGCTAACTATAGATGTGCAAAAACACAATTAAGTGCTTCCTGCGATATATCTGTATATTTCTCTGAAGAGTTATGATAAGTACTTACCATCAGACGAGACTGTATGTAATTGCACCTCAGTATATATTTGCATAATGCATCATCTGTAGAGCATGTCACATGGATACTTTTAGTATCTATTAGTAATATGCATTAAGGTACACTCTAATATACATCTTGTATTTAAACTATATATTGTGGTGCAGAAAAAAGGTTTGTAGCATTTCAACAAGTCGACTAATAATTTTGTACCTCCCGTTTTCGATGGGTTACTCCATAGAGGTTCTGATGGTCAAGACAGGTGCAATACATCGCTGTATTGTTACATAGAAATAACAAGATTAATGATTTAAAAGTCAGAACCGAGAAGTACTAGGCAAACCAATATCCCAATATCAGGGAAGAATGAACCCTTCCGTAACATGTTTTTGCATTACAAGTATGAACGGAACAGTTCACTTTTTTCATTCACAAAATCCTAAACTGCAGAGCCACTTTTTTTTTGGTGGTTTGCAAACTGCAGAACCACATTTGCAAAATCTGTGCGCACAGTACCGCAATCAGTGCGCACAGTTTGCCCAAAGGTGATAACTCCACACTCAGATATCTGGTCAATTTAACATTATATTAACCACGATTTACACAAATTCATAAATTTTAGGAGCGATCTTCCCATTCCATAACGAAAAAATTCCAAATTAGCTCGTCACATTTAAGATTTCACCGCGTGAGTCGTCTACGTTCAGAATATCTTGTTCCAACCTAGCTATGCCCATATAAATATAGGCCATTATTACTACATCAAGCAAAACATGGAGATTGTCATTTGTCAGGTGCCTGCCGGGTGCAGCGGGGGAGGAGGTCCTGAGCCCGAGGTGCACCTATCCGCTCCGCCCCTTCCCGCTGACTCTTTCGACACTTCGGCCACCAGCTGACGAAGTGCGGCGCTGGGGCTTCCGGCGGAGGACGCGCACCGCGAAGGCCGAGGTCGGGAATTGTGGGCTTGCGGCAGCGGAGAACATGCTCTCCGGCTCCGCCCCCCTGTTGTTTCTAGTTTGATTTTGATTACTTGATGTGGTTATCAGATCATTAGATCACAAACACCTGGTTTGATTTTATACTAGATAGATGCAGATGCCATTTTACTATTACCAACGAACATCACTTCTCCAAGTCCAGGTTCTTGATGATCATCCACACATGATGGCATCATTTACTCTGGAAACTTGACTTGATGCCCATTAACACATGATATCATCCTTCAATGTTGGAGTCTTGACTTGATGTCCATCACCACACAATGACATTCTTCACTCCGAATCTTGATAACTATCTACTCATGAAGTCATCCAAAGTCTTTCATTAACATGGAACCATACCTATTTCACCAACTTATGAAAATTGTTAGTTCCATACATCCGGTTATTATTAATCACCAAAAACTCATACTCAATAAAAAAATATAGGGGCATAGATCCTTTAATGGCGCCGTATGCTATACAATGGACATTTGTGATGTACTCATGCAATCATTTTTCGTTTGGGAATTAGATCACCATGAAAAATTCCCCAAAAAATATTAGATGTGCTTCTCAATTTATTCTACATATATATGTAAAATTTAAATTTAAATTAATTCTATTTTAAGAGTAATAAAAAATGAGAAAAATCTTATACATGATAAATTAAAAGGAAAAGGAAAAACAAAAGGACATGCTACTTTTTTTAGAAGAACCAGATGGGAGGTCCGTATGGAGATATATTAATATAAATAAAAAGGTTTATGTAAAAAAAAAGGGAAAAATAACAAGAAAGAATATACATGCCCCTAAGGACTCAACACTACTATGCTAGACTATCAGTCAATTTCGCATGTCCTCCGTGTTCACATCCTTTGCTCGATGGATAACTAGAGCAAAGTCCTTCTTGAAAAGATTTTTATAACCCCGAGAAAGATAGCAGACAAATGCTACTATGCATAACAAACTCATCATTTTGTTTCTTTTAACACAGTTTGAATTTGATAATGAAATTGTAAAGGGTGCTCATTAGATTGTCATTTTTTTTTTGGCGAATTTTTCATGTTGCTTTGGTTCCAAAACAGAAAGTTAATTGTACGAGTGAGTCAATGGATGACTGCATAGCATTGCTTTTATACACCCATGCCATTCGTACCTTTTGCGACACCAGAGGATACGTATATGTTCATTTATAGCTAAGTTTTATAGAAACAGTATTGCACAAAACAAGATGTAATTGCTTCCACTGTTACTCGGGAATGCTACCAAGATATCTATATCCTCTATCTCATATGCCAACGCGTAGTAAGTCAATTTATAATCCTTAACACATGCTTTAGTTTCTGTTTGTGGTGACATAAGTCCCTCCCACAAGTCATGAATTAAGAATTCTCACATCATGATATGCACCAACTTCTTGAGAAATTGGTACACGGAGTTTCCGATCCTCACAGTGTAGGATTTTCATGGATAACTTGGTATACAGAGTATGTAAATTTGCATGATAAAATGATATTGGCAGACATGACATCAAAAGTATTTACATACATATTTTATACATCGTACTAACATATAATTAGGAAAAAAAATGCTAATGGTGTATATCAGAGATTGTGAAAATGTTCTCCTGGTTACCAAGGAAACCCATATGTCCAAGATGGTTGTACAGGTTTGCGCCAACACCCCAAAAAAACTTGAAAAAAGTATATATTATGGGTAGATATGGTACGTACAACTTTTAGTTTTCAGACATCTTCCTCTCTCACTACCATTTCACTCCCCACCACTCCCACTTGTAGGATGAATGGATGATGGAAAAAGTGTACATAAAGTGCATAATTTACATACACATGTACCATAGTCACTCATGTATTATATAATTTTTAGAGTTATTCAAAACCATCAATTAGCGCTCAGTTTCCTACTATTTACAGATATCAACGAGTGTGAACTAGCAAATTATTGTAATGGCACATGTCATAATTTTCCTGGAGGCTATAGTTGCACAAATTGCACTCATCGAAAAGAGTTTGATCCAAGAAAAGGGAAATGTGCGATATCAACTAAGAGACGCAATCTTCTTCTAGGTAAATCAGAACGAACTGAATACCTTAAGCTGCACAGTTACAATTCACAAAATGCATCATGCTTTCATGAATACAACTATTGGATGTAGGTACTGCAATTGGAACTGGTTGCGGCCTTAGCTCCATAATTCTTGCATTCAGTGCAACTGTACTTGCCAATAAGTGGAAGAATGCCATCCAAAAGAGAATCCGAAGAGCATACTTTAAGAAAAACCAAGGCCTACTCTTGGAGCAACTAATCTCAGATGAAAGCACTACAGACAAAACAAAGATATTTGCCATGGAGGAACTAGAGAAGGCAACCAATAACTTTGATGTTGCTCGTGTTATTGGTTGTGGAGGACATGGCACAGTTTATAAAGGCATTTTATCCGATCAACATGTGGAGGCCATTAAAAGATCAAAAATAGTGGAGCAAACTGAGATAGACCAATTTATCAACGAGGTTGTCATCCTATCGCAAATCATTCATCGCAATGTGGTGAAGCTTTTTGGTTGTTGTCTCGAAACAGAGGTGCCTTTGCTGGTCTATGAGTTCATATCTAATGGCACACTATATGTGTCCTCCTTCACACCTAATGGGATCCACACTATATGACCTCCTTTTCCTAGAACATGAGATGGTTGACAGAAACTTGGACAGCGAAACATCTAATGAGATCCATGTGATGAATTCCTTGGCCATCTTGATCCAAAGAGTTGATTATTCCCTTCTTTAGATGGAATTGGAGTCCTATAAACTAGCTAGATGGCCAATTGAGGAAAAGTGGGCAAGTAGGTGTCGGCGTTTTTCGTTGGCAAGATATCTCCCAAGCGGAGAAATAAGGTTCGGTAGGGGGTGTGTGTCTTCGCGGTCGGAAACCCTAATGGCTCTTCCTGCAAAGATCCCGGGGGTCAACAAACCAAAGAACACACCAATGTACCCAGGTTCGGGCCCCCAGAGTGGGTAACAGCCCTACGTCCTATAAGGTCTTTGTTGATGTGTATTGAGCTAGTTACAATATTTTTCTGGCAGTTTCTCTTTTTTTCTCTCTTCTCCTTTTTTTCGTCCCTTTGTTCGTCCGTCCCTCTCTTTCATACACCTGAGCTCCCTTATATAGATTGGGCTGGCTCGGGCAGGTGAGAGGGTGACATCATACTGATATACGACTCATTTATTACACACATCGGAGTAGTTCTGTCCCTCAAACCTCATTTAATGTCGTTGTATGGCTTCGCCTAGTCCGCCTGGGATGTGACTTTCCTGCGACGGGTTAGGTGTGAGGCCTCAGAGGGATGGGTCGTCGTCGTGTCAGGGGAAGGAGACTTCGAGGCGAAGCCTCCTTTTCATTCTTTTGGTCGCAAGCGTGGCTCGGCGAGTGGGCCTGATCGCCCACCTACTCGCCAGGCCGCCCGTCGGCCGACGCCGGCGAGAGGGCTGATCGCCCTTGCTCGCCAGTCGCCACGAGGCCGACGCCGACGGTAGGGCCTGATCGCCCACCTACTCGCCAAGCCGCCCTTGAGCCGGCGCTGGCGAAGGGCTCGATCGCCCGCTTCTCGCCAGACCGCCACGCCGGCCGACGCCCGGCGAAGGGCTGATCGCCATTGCTCGCCAGAGCCACCATGAGGCCGACGCCCGTGGCAGGGCTCGTCGCCCCGCTCGCTAGGACGCCACGTGGGTGGCGCCCGGCAAGAGGGGCTCGCCCGCATTGCTCGCCGAGCCGCCACGTGGGCCGGCGCCCGGTGGGGCCCGACGCCGCGTGGCGACGCCCGGCGAGAGGGCCTGTCGCTCGCTTGCTCGCCAAAGCCGCCACGAAGGCCGGCGCCCGCGGCAGGGCTGTCGCCCGCTTCGCCGCCGAAGCCGCCATTGAGGCCGACGCCCGCAGGCGAGGCTCGTCGCCCTTGCTTTCGTCGAGCCGCCACGTGGGTCGGTCGCCCGGCGAGAGGGGCCTGATCGCCCGCTTGCTCGCCAAAGCGCCCACAGAGGCCGGCGCCCAGCAGCGAGGCCGCTTCGCCAAAGCCGCCATGTGGGCGCTTCGGCGAGAGGGCCTAATCGCCCACTTGCTCGCCGAGCCGCCACGGAGACCGACACCCGTGGCACTTGATCGCCCGCCGCTCACCAGACGCCTCATGGTCTTAATTATCTGCGGCAAAGAGGGTACCCTGACGTAAAGTACACCAACAGTAGGCAATAAACTTAACACTTCCCCGCACGTCATTAGCCATAAGACGTGGATTCAAAGAGGGCCCCATTTTTTTTAATATTGCATTAGCCAAGCAGTGAACTCAGGACTCTTTCCTCCAATACCACGTTAAATTGCATACAACAACTAGTTCACATAAAAGTTTTAAGCTCCTAAGAAAATGTGGGTGATATAATAACAATCAGAAAACAGTTTTTGTCCCTGATTATTTCAGAGAGCTGCTCCCCATCCTCATGCTTGCATAGCAGAGCGAAAGGACCCATTTATATTAAACTTCAAGTTCTAATTAAGTACTTTACACATGGCTGTAGGATCGAGGAGGCCAATTAGAAAGGGGTAAGTAGGTGGTTTAAAACTTCTCTTTGGCAAAAACTGATTTTATATATGGAAGCATAAATTAAATAAGTTTTGCACAATTAAGACATAAATCAACTAATCTCACTAAGGGCAAGGTGCTGTCCGCATAGGTGTATATGAGATGTCCTCTTCACAACCACAGGGTCTACTCAATATGGATTAGGCATGAATAAAACCTTTGCAAAAAAAATCTTTTAAAGCAAAAGGAATACTCAATTAATATCAACTCATTAAAGAAAATGGAGGGCACGCTTAAGTTAAGAACATGTTCCTTTCATATATAATGCGCACACATGGTGTTTGAGTTCCGAGATCATAAAATAGCTGAAACAAATATAATTTGTTGAAAATGGGTTGTCCATTTAACTAAAAGGTTCTTTTTACATAAATTACTATAATAGAATCTACAAATTTTGTTGGTAAAATTGAGAAATGTGCACAGAATATGCTTTTAACCAACATTAGACACCTCCATCATGTATACAACCAACCGCATACTATATATGTTCCGATATATGTCGATTTAGAATGTATGCTTTCAAGAATTTAGCCACTAATATACAGAGTATGTAAATTTGCATGATAAAATGAAATTGGCAGACATGACATCAAAAGTATTTACATATACTTTTTATACGTCTTACTAATATATAATTAGAAAAATAATTGCTAATGGTGTATATTAGAGATTGTGAAAATGTTCTCCTTGTTTACCAAGGAAACCCACATGTCCAAGATGGTTGCACAGGTCTGCGCCAACACCACCCACACCTAAAAAAAAAGTACATATTATAGGATGGATATAGTACATACAACTTTTAGTAAAAAAAAATTCAAACATCTTCCTCTCTTACTACCATTTCACTCCCCACCACTCCCACTTGTAGGACGAACGGATGATGGAAAAAGTGTACATAAAGTGCATAACTTACATATACATGTACCATAGTCACACTCATATATTATATAATTTTTAGAGTTATTCAAAACCATCAATTAGCGCTTGGTTTCCTCCTATTTACAGATATCGACAAGTGTAAACTAGCAAATTATTGTAATGGCATATGTCAGAATTTTCCTGGAGGCTATAGTTGCACAAATTGCACTCACGGAAAAGAGTTTGTCCAACGAAACGGAAATGTGCGATATCAGCTAAGAGACGCAATCTTCTTCTAGGTAAGTCAGAACGAACTGAATACCTTAAGCAGCACAGTTACAATGCACAAAATGCATCCATGCGTTCAAGAATACAACTATTGGATGTAGGTATTGCAATTGGAACCGGTTGCGGCCTTGGCTCCATAATTCTTGCATTCAGTGCAACCGTACTTGCCAATAAGTGGAAGAATGGCATCCAAAAGAGAATCCGAAGAGCATACTTTAAGAAAAACCAAGGCCTACTCTTGGAGCAACTAATCTCAGATGAAAGCACTAAAGACAAAACAAAGATATTTGCCTTGGAGGAACTAGAGAAGGCAACCAACAACTTCGATGTTGCTCGTGTTCTTGGCTGTGGAGGACATGGCACAGTTTATAAAGGTATTTTATTTGATCAACTTGTGGCGGCAATTAAAAGGTCAAAAATAGTGGAGCAAACTGAGATAGACCAATTTATCAACGAGGTTGTCATCCTATCGCAAATCATTCATCGCAGTGTGGTGAAGCTTTTTGGTTGTTGTCTTGAAACAGAGGTGCCTTTGCTGATCTATGAGTTCATATCTAATGGCACACTATATGACCTGCTTCACGCTGATGTAAGTGTTAAATGCTTGCTGTCATGGGATGATCGCATTAGGATTGCAGTAGAAGCTGCAGGTGCTCTTGCTTATCTCCACTCAGCTGTTGCAATACCAATTTTCCATAGAGATGTCAAATCTTCCAATATACTCTTAGATGGCAACTTTACTACAAAGGTTTCCGACTTTTGTACTTCAAGATCTGTATCACTTGATCAGACTCACGTGGTGACAATTGTACAAGGCACATTTGGTTACTTAGACCCGGAGTACTACCACATCCTACCACACTGGCCAATTGACCGAGAAGAGTGATGTTTATAGTTTTGGTGTAATACTTGAGGAGCTTCTGATAAGAAAGAAACCCAATTTTTTTAATGATCTAGGTACAAAACAAAGTTTGTCTCATTACTTTGTGGAAGGGCTTCAGCAGGGAGTTCTTATGGAGATCATGGATTCCCAAGTTGTGGAAGAGGCAAACCAAGAGGAAATTGATGATATTGCCTCAATCGCAGAAACATGCTTGAAAACCAGAGGAGAGATACCTACCATGAAAGAAGTAGAAATGAGGTTGCAGTTACTTAGAACTAAGAAGGTGCCAACTTTGCCCAAGAAAGGATGGAGGGATTGAGCCTTTTCTATGCCTCAATACCAGTAGCATATGGATGCATCTCTGGAAGCTACAGTTTGGAGCAAGAATTTTCATCCTCGGTCAGCTTGCCACGCTAACAATATATGTAACAGCATGGTTGACTGTTTGCTAGCTTGCATCTTTGTTAGTTACCCTATATTTTATGTTGGGAATTATGTTATGCTGTTCCCCTTAAAAGAGAGTATGTCATGTAGTTGCACTTTCTCTATATTTCCACAATATATCTGTAGACCATTTCACTTGTGAACTTTTATTATCTATGATCAACATATGCCCTAACTGAGATACCTCATTGTAGTTGAGCTATAGTGGTGAAAAATAAATTACCTTGTAGCGTTGTCAACAAGTTCAGTAATAAATCATGCCATCAATTTCCAATGGCTTACCTAAAACAGGTTCCAATAGGTATCTGATTTACTGACACATGATATTCTAATTTTACTTGCCATGGCAAGCACTACATACTGCTGCATTTTTACATAGCATTATAGCTTAAACATGAATAATGAATTGAAAGTTGGAACAAAGAGGTAGTAGGCAAGACAATCAAGACAAAATGATGGAACTCTTCCATCGGATGTCTTTGCATGACAGCTATGGATTACACAGTCGACATCTTTCATTCACAAAATCTTACTCTCACAGTATTGCACAGAGATGCATAACTGAATTTGCAAATATGTAAATACGATTTGCACACTGCATATAGCACTGCTGCACAGTAGCATAACAAGACACGCAATCAGTGCACACAATTTACTCTGGGTGATAACTCCACACTCAGACAGCTTCTAATCAATTTAGCATTACCACAACCCCGATTTACACAAATTCATATATCTTGGATTGCCCGTTCTGATCTATATCCAAAATTTGAAATGACCTTCACATTTTAGACTGCATCCATTTTGAAATATATTGTGCGAGCACATGGGTCAGTGTCTAACATTAGAGTATTTCGTTCTAACATCATACTGCATCCATTTTGAAATATATTGTGCGAGCACATGGGTCAGTGTCTTAACATTAGAGTATTTCGTTAAAACTTCAGGCTGCATCCATTTTGAAATATAGTCACATTTTAGACTGCATCCATTTAGAGTGGTAAATGTGCAGCATAAAGGCCCAGGAGATGCTGGCCTCTGCGTCTTCGAGGATGAAATTGGACTGAGCTCAAACAGGACTGGGCTAATGGGCGTCATAAGGCCTAGGAGGTGATGGCCTCTGCGTCTTTGAGGATCAAATTGGACTGAGCTCAAACAGGCGGACCAAGTGAAGGCTTAAGCCCATACAGCCCAGACCTGGTCACTCATGGGCTTTGTTTCTGAAGCATATAATAGTTTGCTTCTGAACCATACAATAGATCTGTTAAAAGATAAGAAATTTATCGAGTAGGTTAGGGAGACAGTACAGAGACAGACACACAGTCACACAGCCTTATCACTTACCTATATACCAAAAGCTTTTAGTACAAATTAAGTTATGCTTCTGCTCTCCGTCTTCTTCTATCATCAACAGATACACCTCATCCTAAGTTTTTGCCTCCATCGTACTGCATGAGGACATGCATGGACAACTAGGTGGAAACACGCACTACACCGCATGAGACCAAAATGAAGAAAGCTATGTGTGGCCACCAATTATAGAGCATTAAATTATCTTTCACCATTTATGCATTGCACATATAAATTTATCAGTGACCATTGTGTTTCTCTATTTTTAGAATGGCAGTTTTGTATCACAAAACAATAACCTAAGTATGTATGGTCAAAATAAATAACAGTAAAGCTTCTTAAGCACATATATCTTTGGCACATTTCCTCTGTACCAGAACTCTCTAGTAATTCAGTTTACCGATCTATTGGTTCAGAACCAACTTGCACAACAAAATTACTTCAAATTTCCCATGACAATATAAGTTTATATAGGTAAATACAGAAAGAAAAGCCCTGAAGAAAATATGGAATTAATTCTGCAGCCTAATAGTGTATATTTCCATTATTTTTCTGGAACAACCTATTGAAAAAAATGGGAAAAATAAAATTCCACATACCTGAAAGAGCACAACTCGCTGGTGTTCAGCACCACCTTCTCATACCTCCATCCCAAAGATAGAGAACATGCACTAACTAAGCGTAGAAGGAACCCAGAGGCCACATCCTTCGATTCTTTCGGAAGTCATCCATATCTAACACATAAAGCATAATATTTTTTAGCTAGGCACATCCTCTTAGAATGTTTTCAGCGAAGCACACATACATGAATAATATTTAGCATGAGCAATTAACCCTATGAGACTCACAGTTTATCGTCCAACAGTGCAGTGCTGTTGTCTTCATAGGGGTCCATGTTATCCTGATGAATAAAACAACACACATAAATGATCAGATAAAAAGTTAGTATATTTAAACATATCCAAGCCTGAAGTTTCAACTACATAAATCAAGAGCAGCACTAAGTTACGCCACAGATGGCCAACTTTTTTACACTAACATAACCAACGATGAAGCAGCATAAATTTGAAGAGTTAGCAAAAACAAAGCTATGAGCAATCAACATAATAGATACCCAGAGAAATTTAATTGTGCAGATGTCATTCAAGCATTTCAACAAACACATTGCAGCCATGACGGATGAATGTAAGAATGGGAAGAGAAAGATCAAGAACATACCTTGAAACAGATGACGGTGGTACAGCAGGGTGGGAATAGGAGGGGCAACACCGTGGGCGCATCTGGACTGGGT
Organism: Guadua angustifolia; assembly: GCA_036346375.1. Lineage (NCBI taxonomy): Eukaryota > Viridiplantae > Streptophyta > Magnoliopsida > Poales > Poaceae > Guadua > Guadua angustifolia. The sequence continues at coordinate 203,621 of JAYEVE010001035.1, forward strand.
GAGGCTGGTGGGCGTACCAGGGAGCGGCCGTTGGTGGCCACGGCGGAAGGGGCGGCCGTGGAGGTGGCAGGGCTAGGAATTTGGGGTGGAGACCGGAGGCTGGAGAGGACGGCGACGGGGTTGGGTTGCATCCCCGACGCTGATCTAACCGGAAATCACGGCTGCACGGAGCGTGGGGGTGAGGGAGAGCGACGGCGGCGGCGGAGGTGGCGAGGGCGGCGCGGGCGAAGGGGACGCACGGGCAGGGAGGAGGGGATCGCGATGGCGAGGCGGCTGAGCGGAGGAGGCGAAGAGGCGGCCACGCTCGCACGAGCGCTGGGGTGAGGGGGAGCGACGACGGCGGCGGAGGTGGCGCGGCGAGGCGAAGGGACGCGGCGGGCAGGGAGGACGTATGGAAATGGGCTTGCGATTTATCTCGAGTACGTTCGGGAGACATTGGCACACAGCCTTTTTACCTGTGCTCGTACATTAAATTTAATATTAACAGTTTATTCTTTTTGTCTATTCAATTAGATTAGCTAGTATTTATTTATAATTTGCTGGTAGTATAAAATTAGAAATACTTTTGAGAATATGTGCAGTTAAATTTTTAAAACTTTAGCTATTGATATCTTTTTTAAATATTTAGTTTGGATGCATGAAAATTATACGTGTAGATCCACCTCGAAACAGACTTTCATAATATTATAATTTCATTGGATTTTTCAAATATATTACAATAGAAATTAGTAATCAAAGTTGAGTTTTGAAGACCGTATCGACATTCAAAACGACAACTATTTATTGCTGAAGGAAGTATATACTATCAGTATAATGTACTGTAAAATTTCTCTATTATTACTTACCTATACCAAAAGCTTTATTAGTCCAAATTAGGTTCTGCTTCTACTTTCTGTCTTCTTTATTTCGTAAACAGAACGAGCAAGAGAATTCTCTGGTAGGTACTTGGTTAATCCATTGCCTACACGTACAGATCACATAAGCACATAACCCTTCTTCGTAGTTCCAGCCTTCCAGGAGACAGCATAGAGTGTTAGCATCGGTGTTTGCTTGCACAGCATGCAAAAGAGTTATCAAAAAAATTAACCATTTTATCTTGAGTAGGTTGGGAGAAAGCAGCCTTAATTGCGCAAGGGAAAAAAATTTACTTGTAATACAGAATTTTTATGAGGTCACTCCCAATAAGGTAATGTATGGAATATAAATAGCGTCCTCGTAAACAAAAATCACATATAAAACGATAATCAAGGAAGAGAGAGATGATAGGCCAGTGTCTCACGTAAGATATTGCTTATTTTAGAGGACCACACCACGTAGGCATGGGTCGATACCACATTGGGGCAGAATCAAAATCGATGTCCATACGACACGTGTTTTTCACCACTTTCATAGTCAATAAGACGAAAAAAGCAAACCACTTCGTCGAGCAGGGGTCCTGTCATTCTCGCTCAGGTAAATATTAATTACTACCACTATCACTTAAACCTTTTCTATCTTTAGGACGACCTCTAAGGCTATTTTCAGTGTATGGTTACATACCTATTTAATGCATGCCACATAAGTATTTTTGATGATATGACAAGAGAGTTAAGAGGGGAGAGAAGAAAGCTGTATCTTGAGGAAGATACCACTTGAGTACGAAATCATAGACATTGAAACTTGAATCATCTAAGTGGCCCACAATTCATACTCTCATACACATCTAGCATTTAATTATCTTGTGGGGATTAAGAAACAATCTATGATACCATGCATTGGGATAGTTGTATCTTCTATAATATCATATGACATGGCAGCTTTGGATATTGTGATAAGATACAATGCACTGTGAATAGCCTAAGTTGCTAATATTGATGTTGCACCTTTGTAGATGGAGAACGAGTTCGGAAACATTTAAACCGGTTTGCCTGATAAGGAGTCTGCCACGAAATACATCCACTGATGCGCAGACAGGCGAACAAGCAGAACGTTGGTGTTTCGTGGATCGTGTGCTGACAAAAAGGTGGTGTGGCACCCAAGTGGTAATCTAACTTTTCTCTCTAATTTCAACCAATGTTATTACAATTGAGCAATCGATCAAACGACACTGAATTTTGTTGTCACACAAAATATAACAAGACACACTTATATAAAATTAGTTTTGATAAAATAAACTTCAAACTGAACAGCTCATATATATGCAAGCCCACCCCACCATCTCGCGTAGCTGCTAATCGCACTAAGCCTGATGAGATCAGCCAGAACGGCCCAGCCACTAATCCGGCTCGATCAGTGCGGGTATAGTTCAAAAGTCAACCAAACCTGTGTAACCCAGATAGTGGTGACCAACTGGATGGCCCGGCACGACACAAACATGGCACAACTTGTTTAGGCCCGGTTATTAAACGGATCATGCCGTACTGGCTCATGGGCCGAGGTCACGACCCAAGTATGGCTCAGGTGGCTACTAGGCTATGCCGTGCCGGCACGAGTACAAACGGATCAACGGGCTGTGCTGGGCCGCGGTCGGCCCGTCTGGCCCGCAAAATTAAAAAAAACCTGAAATTTTTTAAAAATATAGAAAAAAAAGAAATCGTAAAAATATAAAGTGTTATATTTACCTTGTACCAAGTGAGGGGCCTGTTGATTGGGACAGTGCAGTTGCTCCATTGGCAAACGCATAGATCTCATGGCCTGTTGTGTTCACATACGGCGTGAACTTTTGTTCTGTCTCACGGATCAGGCTGCAGTTCGTTACAATGTTTCGGGTTTAGTGACAATTTGATCGACATTATCACAGATAAGATATTGTTTTCTTTTGATTACCTTGTCTTGTTCCACAGGTAGTCACTTTCGTCAGCCGATGTGACAATCTGTTCCAAGAGCTTGTTATTTTTGAAGGAGCCGAGCTCGTCCGTTAAGAAGGCTTCAGGAACTCAGGCATCCAAGACCACTCCAAGCCTTTCGGGTTCTTCCTTCACTGAGCTTTAATTCTTTGTTCACCATGACAGATGTCTGGGTTTTAATCTGATCACAGAATCCTTGCAACACAGAAAAATTTAATACCGCTCACAGCTACATTTTATTATTCCCTAGGTAATTAACTGACATTTGTAGAGGGCAGAAACTACCTTAGCAAAACACTGACGGACCAGGGTACTTGGTAAATAGAACCTTCAAGGTCACACTAACATCCTTATCTGCATGACTATTGCTGATGAAGCAAGCAGACGAACCATCATCCAAGGTTTACTTTGTTGCCTACATTAATCAAAAGAGTGTGCTCAGAATGTACTAAAGTAACTAAACCCAAGCATCCAATTGTAACAAAAATAAGAGAGGGATATGATTTGTAATTCATACCTTGACTTTGTCACCGAAGTTCGTTTCATCGTGCTGTCCATCGACGAGGTACTTCTCCATGGAATTCAGAAGAGCATGAAGCTCTTTCAATTGACCATATTTAGGTTGCCTAATGTTACCTGTTGGGTTATAAAAATAGAATTAATTATATGTGCAGATTACAATGCATGAACAAAATAGGAGTATGCTGCAGTCTGTTCCCACTAGCTTTTACCGTACTCATCCAAAGGTGCATCATAGCCATAGGTGGTTGTAATGTATGGAGTATGGACCCCCAGATGTGCAGCCAAAGTTCGTTCCACCAGGGTACTGATGAACATGACGATTAAAAATTAGCGACGGAACATGGATGGCTTAAAATGATCAGCATTAATCAATGCTCTACAAACATACTATGTAGTTTTTGGAACCTCTTGGTACCAACTCACGTATTTTTTTGGTACCTCACGAGCAAGGGCGCTGCTCATGGCTGCTCCAGAAGACGTAGGTCTCGATCGTGTTGAGATCGCGCGCAGCAAGCAACAACGGATCAGTTTCAAAGCGCGCCATAGTCTGTTTCATACGCTTGGAAGTGCGTATGTGCCCGTGGTAGGGGAACAGGTGAGGGAGACGGTTGTGTACATGCAAGTGCGGTGGACATGACCACTACTATAGGAATCATTATCATAGACGGTTCGTAAACGTCATCAGAGACGGTTTTGTGAACCGTCAGTAATAATAAGTTTGTGATGAAGGAAATCATCAGAAACGGTTTTCCACCCGTCTGAGAAAATATATATCACAGACGGTTCTATTAATAAACCGTCTGTGATATTTAATTATCACAGACGGTTCTCATTTTAAACCTCTGTGATGACCTTTTTTTCCCACACCCACAACAGAACCTCCATTATTTATGGTGTTGTTCGAAATTTTCATCAATATTTCTACAACGATATTTATAAGGCATAACCAGTTATAGATGTTGTAATTGAATATTTACACTTCCTATATACATTGAGGCAACAGTTTGTCTGATCAGGATAGACTTAAAATATAAACATTTGTAGCGCTTTTTCTCCCTTCTTATGATAATGTTGATGGAACTCGACTAATAAATCAACCAAGACCCGCACGCAGCATGACGAGGAGGTGACGGCAACCACGGTCTGCTTGATCGAACCTGACACACTGGAGTGTGTGATTTGTTTCATGCCATTCGAAGTGGCCTTGCGTAGCATCACCGTCGTGCCACGGTGCAGAGTACCCGGACGACATGCTCTCACGCAGCGTCACCATCGTGCCACGGTGGGAGAATATGGTACTTGAAAAAAATTGTAGATGTTCTTCATAGATTACTCTGGTAGCCAAAATGTCACAGAGGGTTAGGGTTTGGCGTGAGAACCGTCTGTGATAATTAACATCACAGACTGTTATGTTATAGAACCGTCTGTGATATATACTTTTCACTGACATAATTCAGATGCTTCACAAGCTACTTACAAAGATCATCACAATTCTATATACATAATTCAGATGCTTCACAAGCTACTTACAAAGATCATCACAATCATATGTACAAAACATGATGGGTCGTATCATCCTTACAACACATGAAAATTAGTAAACATGATGATAATGCACCCTTCACATAACTACTCCACATGCTTATTCTTTTGTATGAAAATTAGCCCTTCATGATGATCGACGCTTGTGTAGCTTGCTTCCTCATGTTGTTCTTCTGGGACCAGGATGCCATTTTCGATAGGTGGCAACTCATCAAATTGATTGTACTCTTCCTCATCTACTACATCTCAACTCCGACAATTCTCCTTTTTTCCTGAAGAACTACGTGGCACTTCTTGTTGGACGGGTCGGTTACATAGAAGACTTGTACAACTTGGTTAACGAGTGCGAATGGTTCATCTTGGTATCCGACACGTTCGAGGTCCACAGTAGTGATGCCATTCTTGTCAACCTTCACGTCTTTGAAGGTGGACCCAACGGCACCGAAATAGGGAATCTTGAAAGTACGTAGTCGAGCTCCCATATCTCCTCTATGAACCCATAGTAGGAGCTCCTCGTCAACCAGCGGTATTATTGAATGCATCTATGCACGACACGCTTACGCTTGTGCTCTTCATATCCCGATCTCTCGTGTAAAATGTGTACCCATTTAAGTCATATCATTTTCATGTGACAACTGTAAAAGTTAGTCCTTTTGCCAACCATGTCAGCGTGTCATCTGACGAGCTCTCAGTGATAGGTCGCTCCTTCAACCATTTGTTGAACTAAAGGTTATGCTGTCTCGTGATCCAAGACTCCTGCCGTGCTGGATTCTCTTGCCTTAGCCATAGTTTGTGCTCGACGATATAGGCGGACACTACAGCCATGTGTTGCAAAACCGTGAAATGGGCTCGAGCATACGTAACCGAATCAGGCGTGATTACTTTCCTTCCGATGGTCCCGATACTTTGGAGCCTCCCCTCATGGCGAGATCAAGGCACACCTATCGGTTCTACTTGGGCCATGTAATCGACGCAGAACTCGACGGCCTCTTCTGTTGCATAACCTTCGACAATGCTTGACGGATACCCAGGACATGGGTACCTCCAGCGGCCCAGGAGAAACATGTGGGCCGCCAACACGCCCGGGCCTCGAGCGAGAGGTCCTATTCAGAGGCCCACGGCCTCCGACCAACTCGACCCCAAAGGGCGGTCCGACCAACACAATAAGTCGGACGCCCCCGAACAGTACTCAAAGCAACTGGGAGGCCGACCGACCAGCCCGCGCGAAGGCATTCGGTTCCCGACCAAGCCAACCCCGGGAAGCAGTCCGACCAAACGCTACAGGGCGGACGCCCCACAAGCTACGGCAATATCGACACGAGGATGCCCGACCAACGGGTCGGACAAGCCGCGAGCTTCGAACAAAGCGCCAACCATCTTCACCAAGGGGCGGACGTCAAATCACAGAAACCAGCCTCCGTGCCATGTACCTACCAAACTGACACAGCGACTCATCACGACCAAGCCAAGACGGAGCGCCACGCGCCTTCCCGAGGCAATTCCCGAAGGCTGGCGCCCTCGACGTCAGCACCTGACACTGCGTAGAGGGTAGGTGCGCCGTTTCCCGGAGGAGCGGGCCGAGCCGTCGCTCCACGCCTCCACCAACCCGACGCAAGACGTGCAACTACCCGTCAGAAGTCAAGTCCAGCAACCTGACACCGAGGCGAAAGGCCAGACTCCTAGGCTTAGGGAGTCCCATCCATTTTTTCTTTTATACACTCCTGTGTAACCTCCGTGTAACCTGTCTCCCCAGGCTATATAAGGGGAGGCTTGGCCCTTCGGAGAGGGCACGGCGTAGAACATCAAGCACATCACCCTCGGGTCACACCAATAGCCACTCAGGCAGCCCCTGTGCGCAAGGCGCCCGAGCCCGAGCTCTGCCCACACTTGTAACACGGCGGGTTCGCCGGAGTCAGTAAAATCCGACCACCTCACAAACTGGAGTAGGGACATTCAGCCCGAACCAGTATAGATCTTGGACCCTTCTTTTTCTCTCTTTGGGTCTAACCATTCGGGGAGCGGGGACGCGCGGCCCCTTAAGACTTACAAATTTACTTGCCGGTTCACGAACGCAGTTAGCGCGCGCAGTAGGGCTCATGGCGTCATCAGCGTCTCCGGACTCCCGTTTTGTCTCCCTGATGGCTTTCTCCATCGACGAAAGTGCCCTCGCGCCCGGGAGCCGAATCCGCTTCGGTTCCTTCGACTTCGTCGTCAGCACGGCAGGAGAGCTCGATTCGCTCTGCGCGCCATGAATCGGGCCCATTGGCGCTGGATTTCGCCACCCACGCCCTCGACAACCTTCGACTCGAGGCCCCCGCGTAGCCCTCGAAGTCGGAGCCCGCCGCAGGCTCGCGCCTCGTGGCAATGACCGGCTACGCGCCGGCCTCTTTCCATGAGATATTGGAGAGTTCCCCAGCGACTTCAGCTCCGACCCGGAGCAAGCTTCGAGAGGACCGTACTCCATGAAGTGCTAACGTGGCCGGCGAGTCGACCGATCGACGCCACTTCCCGAGCAAGAAGCCCGCCACCGGGCTCGCCCAGCCGGCCGAGGCGTATGCCAAGACGACGACTTGGGTCTCCCCACGTCTCCCACGACGAGCTTCACCAGCAACGAGAGCTGGAGTTGCGCGCGGCCAGACTTGGCAAGGCAAAGGTCGACCTATCGGGGCCAAGCCAACTCGCGCCACCACAGGCGCCCGAGATAGCAGGCGTGCACGCCAGTACTGGCGACAAGCTGGCGGAAGAGCCGGTCGTTGCCCCGTGCTTCCCCTTCAAGTTAAAACCGCCACGGCCGCAATGTTGTTCTCATGGCGTCCCCGAGCCGAGCGAGCCCGAGGCAAGGGCTACCTACCAGCACCTCCGGAGCTGATAGAGCATGCCGCCGTACAATATGTACCGGCCCCTGACACCCACCACTCGAGGTCCCATTCGGGCCGCCAAAGCCAGCCTCGCCGCGAGCCGGTGAAAGTCGCACCGCAGTTGGAGCGGCCTCAGGCCTCCTACACTCCGGCGCGACAGCGTCTCGGGGAACGCCACGACTACCGTCACACCTCGGACGCCGCAGAAGAGGCCGATTGTATTTGGGAGTCCGTTCGCAGGTCGCGGACAGCGGTCGGCGTCGCGACCGCAGTCCGAGCCCAGAAGGCCCTGGACCTCAGGCATTCTCCCGGGAAATCCGTCGCGCGGATTTCCCCGCCCGTTTCCGGGCACCCGTCAACATAGCCAAGTACACGGGGGCCACGAACCCCGGTGTTTGGCTCGAAGATTACCGACTACTTTGCCGAGACGGCGGCCCTTGATGATCTTTCATCATTCAACCTCCCCATTTATCGGCGGACTCGCCCGAGCTCGCTCGAGTACCGCCTTGCTTGAATCATAGGAAGCGGGCCGACTTGAAGAACGCCTTCGTCGGAAATTTCCAGGGCACTTACAAGTGCCCCGGGAACTCCTGGGACCTCAAAGGTCGCAAGCGCGGCCGGGAAATGCTCGGGACTACATCGGCGTTTCTCCCCAGCAATGCAATGAACTCCCGACATCGCCGACGCCGACGCGTGGGGCGTTCATCTGACGGTGACGACGTCGAGCCTTAGTCCACAAGTGGCCGCCTCAAGCCCAGACTACCAAGGACACCGCCGACATTGCCACCAACCACGCCTCGGCGAGGAGGCCGTGGGGGCCATCTTCGACAAGGGAAGGCTAGCGAGAATCCGGTCCCGAAGTTCGCCGCTTGAGCCACACTCCGACAAACGGAGGCGGAGGGAAAGCAGCCCGCGAGACCCGCGTGGTCATGACGACCGCCTTCCTGCCAAGAACAGCGGCAAGCGCCGACCACTTCGAGAAGTTGATGGAAAGCCGATGTCGCACTACCGCAGTGCGCCGTCAACACAAGTATCGGGATGCGAAGTCGAGGCGCTTCTCTCGAAACCCCAGCATTGCAAGGTAAAGGGAAAAGCGACGACACGGAGGCCGGGAGGAGAAGCACGGCGGGTTCTTTAACCCGACGGATGTCTCATGATCTTCGGTGGCCCGGAGAGCTACGCCGACAAGCGGCGGCAGAAGCTCGCCTACCGCGAGGTGCTTACGGTGACCCCCGCGGTCCCGAAGTACCTCCGATGGTCGGAGTCTCCGATCACCTTCGATCGGACGGATCACCCCGACCATATCCCGCACCCGGGAAGGTACCCACTCGTCGTTGACCCCATCGTGGGGTCAAAGTGCCTCACGAAGATGCTCATGGACGGTGACAGCGGTCTCAACATCATGTATGTTGAGGCGGCAGAAGCCTGGGATTCTCGCTCGACCCTGCGACCGAGCAAGGCACCTTTCCATGGTGTCATCCCCGGTCAGCAGCAAGCTTACCCTCTTGGGCAGGTCGACTTGCCCGTCACCTTTGGGGGGCCCGACAACTTCCGCACCGAAAACCTCACTTTCGAGGTTGTGGGGTTTGCGGGCTCCTACCATGCCATCTTAGGGAGGCCATGCTACGCTAAGTTCATGGCGATCCCCAACTATACTTACCGGTCGAAGATTCGGGTACACGGGCATCATTACTGCGTGGCCTCATCTTTTTCGGCTTGCCTTCAATCAATGACGAAGCGATTATGAGTTGGCCTCAGCGGTCATCGCGTCCGCCGAGCTCGACGTCTATCGAAGGGAGGCCTCCGGGTCCGTCCCTACCTCCAGCAAGTCGGGGCCCGGATCCTTCGAGTCCACCGAAGACACGAAGAGGGTCGCGGTCGACCCCGAAGACCCTGCCAAGACCGTGCGGGTAGGGTCCGCCCTCCCCGCCAAATAGGAAAGCGCGCTCGTCGGCTTCCTTCAGCGACCGAGATGTCTTCGCATGGAAGACCTCCGACATGCGGAGCATCCCGAGGGAGGTCGCCGAGCACACCTTGAACATCCGACCCGGCGCAAGGCCGATGCCGCCTAACGCCGCGCCAAGCTTCGACGAAGAAAAGCGCAGGCTTATAGGCGAGGAGGTAGCCAAGCTTTTGGAGGCAGGGTTCATAAAAGAGGTACGCCACCCCGAGTGGCTTGCCAACCCTGTCCTTGTAAAAAAGAAAATCGGGCAATGGAGGATGTGTGTTGATTACACGGCTCAACAAGGCATGCCCCAGGACCATTTTCCTTTGCCCCGGATCGACCAGTCATTGATTCCCTTGCCGGGTGTGAATCGCTTCCTTCGGACGCCTACTCAGCTACCACCGATCCCGATGAAAGAATCCGACCACCACGACTTCTTTTATCACTCCTTTCGCTCGTTTTGTTACTCGACGATGCCCTTCGCCTGAAAACGCGGGCGCCACGCATACCGGCGGTGCATGTACCGCTGCCGACGACCAAATCGCCGCAACGCCGAGTATACGCCGACGACATCGCCGTTAAGATCGGAAAAGGCCGGGCGACCTCGTCGCCGACCTCGAAGAGACTTTGCGAACCTCCGGCGGTTTTCAAGATAAAGCTCAACCGAAAAGTGCGCGCTCGGGGTCCCTAAGGAAAGCTTTCGGCTTCATGATATCCGAGCACGCATCGGTTAACCCGTGAAGATCTCGGCGATCATGAGGATGGGTCCGATTGCCGACCTAAAAGGCGTCCAGAAGCTGACAGGGTGCCTCGCAGCTTTAAGCCGTTTCGTGTCTCGCCTCGGCGAGCGCGGGATGCCGCTCTATAAGTTGCTTAGGAAATCCGACCACTTCAGTTGGACGCAAGAAGCCCAGGAAGCCCTCGACCGACTGAAGGCCTTCCTGACATCACCCCCGGTCCTGACCGCGCCCGCGCCATGCGAGCCCCTGCTCCTCTACATTGCCGCCACGACCCAGGTCGTGAGCGCGGCACTGCCGTCGAAGCGGGCGGAAGAAGGCGCGCCTTTCAAGGTGCAGAGACCGGTCTACTTCATCGATGAAGTACTCTTGAGTCAAAGCCCGCTATCCGCAAGTGCGGTTACTCTACACGGTGCCGACGCGAAAAGGAAATCGATCCATTACTTGCCACACCCGTCTCGTCGGACATCTCGCCCTTGGCGAATCGTCCCGCAAATCGCGACGCTTCCGGCGATTGCCAAGTGGGCACTCGAGCTCAACGGCCACGACATTTCGTTCGTCCCGGGACGGCGATCAAGTCTCAAGCCCTTGCGGACTTTGCCGCGAATGGATGAAGCTCCAGCGCCTCCGATGATTGAAGACCCGAATCTTTCGACGATGTATTTGATGGGTCCTACACGAAGAACGAAGCAAGCGCCGAGTCGTTCTCATTTCCCCGACAACAAGCTCCAATATGCCGTCCGACTCCTCTTTGACGCTACAAATAACGTCGCCGAGTACGAAGCCCTTATCAACGGTCTCCGAATCGCCGCCGACCTCGGCGTGCGGCGGCTTTACGTATACGGCGATTCCAAGCTAGTGGTCGACCAGGTCATGAAGGCCTCGAAGCCCCGAGATCCCCGCATGGCAGCATACTGCCAGGAAGTGCGCAAGCTTGAAGAGAAGTTCAAGGGGTTCGAGCTCCACCACAGCTATCGACGCGATAACGGCGAGGCCGACTACCTTGCCAACCTCGCCTCTGGCAAAGGACCCGTTCCGACCGGGGTCTTTGCCCACGATCTTCATCAACCGTCCATCCGATCGACCCAAGATGGCGAGCGGCGGCGGACCGCCTGCCACCCACCCATCCACCGGATGCGCGCCACCCAACTTAGGCAAACGTGTTTCACGGCGAATCGAGACCGGAGGAAGCCCACGTCGATCGCTGACGGACGGGACCCTCGCATCCCAGACCGACAAAGGCGGCGCCGCTTCGTGGCGAAAATCTTTTGTCCTGGTCGCGAAGACCTTTACAAGAGGAGTCCTCCGGTCCTCCGAAGTGCATCTTGGCCGACGGGGTAAGGAATTGCCTTTCGACATCCACGGCGGAGTGTGCGGTCATCACGCAAAGACCGCGTCCCTCGTGGGTAAGGCCTTCCGCCAAGGTTTCTATTGGCCGACCGCAGAGTCGATGTCGAGCAAATTGTTCGTGACTGAAGGGTGCCAATTTTTGCCCTAAGAACACATCTTCCAAATTTAAGCCCTCCAGACGATCCCCATCACATGGCCATTCGCAACTGGGGGCTCGACCTACGGACCTTTCAAAAAGGCGCCGGGGCTTCACGCACCTCTTCGTCGCAGGACAAGTTCACTAATGGATAGAGGCGAAACCGATCGCCACTATCACGTCCGCGCAGAAGCGTCGACTTCTTCCATGCATCGCTCTACCGATTTGAGTCCCGAACTCCATCATCACCGACAATGGCACGGTTCACGGAAAGAATTCTCAATTCTGCGATGACTTCAACATCCGTCTGGCGATCAAGCGCCACGCCCACCGACCAACGGCCGGCCGAAGGGCTAACGGCATGATCTGCAGGGCTCGCCGCGAATCTTCAACCGATTGAAGAAGTCGGCAGGACGATGGGTCACCGAGCTACCCTCCGCCCTTTGGAGCCCGAGACCACTCCGACCCGGCCGACCGATTCACGCCGTTCTTCTCGGTATTCGGGCGTGGCTGTCCTACCGACCGACCTGGAGTATGGCGCCCCAAGGCTGCAAGCCTTCGACCAAGCTCGGGGGCTCGACTCGCAACAAGACGCCGTCGACCGGCTCGACGAGGCGCGCGACGCTTGTCCTCCGGTCGGCCAAATACCAACAAGCGTTGCGGCGTTATCAGAGTCGCCAGGTCCGCGGCCGAGCCTTCAACGTAGGCGACTTGGTCCTGCGCCAAGTCCAGTCCAACGTTGGAAGGCATAAGCTTTCGCCCCCATGGGAAGGCCCCTTCACCGTAGTGGAGGTAATCCGGCCCGGCACCTACCGACTCAAAGACGCCGATGGCAACATTGTTTCAAACACTTGGAACATAGAAAAGCTTAGGCAATTTTTTCCCTAAAAAGCTAATTCTCTATCTCCGCGTTCCTACTAGCCTGCCGAGCCCGAGCGGCGTGAACCCGCACGGGGGGCTAATAGTCTACACGATCTCGTGACATTCCGCCCAAGCAAATCAAGGCTCCCTCCTCGAGGGGACCGCTTCTACTCGGTCGCTACGACCTACGTCACGTAAAAACTTCAACAGTTTTTCCTGGCTGCGACTACTAAAGTAGTGGACCGAAGAGTGAAGCAGATTACGCCTGGGCGGCCTACACGCGATCAACACAAAAAATTTTACGGCTAAGTTTTCACCCGAGCGACGGCACTCTAGCCTGCAGACCTAACGATCCCCACGCAAGCAATCAATAACAAGCAGGCGCCCACCGAGGAAAGAAACACGAAGGCTGAAATATTACAGATGCCCAAAAGGTACGTAATGTCCCATTCATCAGGAAGCGTCCAAAACAAGCCATTCCAGAAACAAGGAAGAGTGCAAAAAACTGCAAATGACGGGCTGCAGCGGGAAGACGGCCCCTCACTCCCAGGCGCCGGAGTTGCTCGCGCCGACGACAGAAGTTCGGCGACGGCGTCGGGCTGCCCTAAGGATTCGGCCCAAGAAGGCGTCGTCCTCATCGCCCCGGAGTTCCCGACCTCGCCTGCCGTCTGCGTGACTCTGTGTGCAGCCGCGGACGCCACCATTCCCGCCGCGTCTCAACTCGCTCGCGCTGAGCCGGCTCGCCGGATATGGGCGATTGTCGCCATCGTCGGCGGAGCTGCACGGCCGGGCGCGAAGACGCAAGACGCATTCCGCCGCCAGAGCGGCGACCCTCCTCACTCACGGAGGGCCTCGAGAGCCCGGCAGGTCCTCTAGGGCCTCGCCGCTCGGTGAGGCCAAAGCGTCGATCGCGCCATAGTAGGCTGAATCGGTTCGTTCAGCTCCACCCCTAAGCGGCCAGCAGGCTCCCGCCCATGCTCGTAAGGTGGCGGAGCATGGAGAGGAGGACTCTCACGAGAGTTGAGGTCCGCGCACCGAACCACCTCGCCGCCGGCGCCTCGGACGCGATCACTGGCCACCGCCTCATCTTGCGGCTGACCAGCACGCGCCCAAGCTGCCGCCTCCACCTCCAGGGCGGCGGAGGACGCCATCCGGGAGACGTGGCAAGCGTGCGACGCCACAACAAGGCGCGTCCACCATGTTGGCCGCCCGCTCCCTCAACCCCAGGAGGCGACCGTCCGCCGCACGGGAGCGCCAACGCTGCAGCGCCGTGGCCCGGCGCCTTCGGGCTCATCGGACCTATGAGAACCGTGGAGCAAGGGCATGACGCCAACTCGGCGACCCAAAGATTTCACCAAAACAACTAGAAAGGACCTACCCGGCGAGGGCTCCAGATGAGAATTCGGCGAGGGCGGTCGAGCTCGCCTCGCCATGCCTGGCCGAGGTGCCCTCCGTCCGAGGCTTCTTAGGGGGTGAACCCCCCGAGCCCGCCTCCGCCACCCGCTTTCCCGATCTCCTGTCGTCGCCGCCACCGCTCGCCATAGAGCTCGCCAGAAACCCTTCAACGAGGCGCTTAGAAGACGAAGAAGGCGAACGGGTGCAGGCGTCTGAGACGAATGTGAGTTACCGCTACCCGGCGCCCGTATTTATAAGGGCGGTTTCACGCGGCTAGAAACCGCCACCGCATCGGGCGGTCCGCAAACTCCCCCTGACACGCCCATCATCCGAAGCGCCGACGCGACGGGCATTAAAATCCCACTCCGCATTAATTGCGGCGAAGCGACACGAGCGAAGAAGGACACCGCTTCACCTCGCCCGATGCAGCCCTTCGGTCTCCGCGCGGCGCCGGTTATATGGACAATCTCGGAACCAGCGCCAGCACCAGCAAGCCGCTCGGCGACCGACCAAACAGATAAGTCTCTTGACTCTCGGTCTCCTTTACGATTATTTCGAACGACCAGCAATACGCGCCGACCGCGGCGTGGTCGCCACGCATTGCTCGAGGGCTCAGGGGCAATGTCATTAACATTTGCACGGGTCGGCAATCCGACTGACTGCTCGGCTCTCCTAGCGGGTAACCCGTCGGACCCAAACGCCGTGGCCTACGCCCCAGCGGCTACGGTTTCGAAGTGGCGCTTTGCGGTAAAGGGCTACCCATGCGGCGTGAGCCACAAGTCAGTCGGGAACGCACCCCCCCTTCTGCTTAAAACGTGAACGAATGTGTTTTTCAGCGTCATTCATATTCACACAGGCCGGTGGCCCGACCAACCATTTGGCCTCCCTAGCAGGTAGTCCGTCCGACCCAAGCACTACCCCTCGCCCGGCTACTACGGTTCAAGTGGCGCTTTCTGATAGAGGCTACCAGTGCCCATGAGCCATAAGTCAGTCGGAGCCACTCCCCCCTGCGCAAAACATGAATGGACGCTTCTCGACCCCGGGGTTCGTTAGCGCCTCCTTCGCGCCTCCTTTGGAAAATCAAACACACCTACGCCCGAAAGGACCCTAGCAGTCCCTAGGGCTATGGTCTCCAAGGGCGAAGGAACAACTCAAAGTCACAGATAAACACAAAAGCGAACCCCGATTCGATTAAACACAAAAACGAACCCCGACCCATTGCATATCAAGGTTCTTTACATCTTGCAAAAATTATAATGTCTAACATTATTCGTAGTCCCCGTGAAGGACGCTATACGGCGATATCCGATCTGCGATCACTCGAGCATGGGGCTCAGCTTGGAGCGCGAAGCGCTCGACCTCTTCGTCGGTCCGGTTCTTGGCAATCCCGCTGCTAACGTTGTCCAAGTTAATACCATTGTAGAAGGACATGGCGTTAACAAGCGCGGAAGTGGCCCCCAGGGCGGCACTCGTCTTCACCGATTTCGACGTGTTCAAGACATGAGCCAACTTCGATGCATAAGTAAACTTGTGCCCGCCACGCTGCCGAAGCAATCGGATGCAAACGGCCCGGCCCACCTTCCCCAAGGTCGCCAGCTCGGCGACCAGCTCGGCCCGGTCGCTCTTCTCCTCTTTTTGCGCCGACCGAGCAGCCAAGCGCCGGCCGCCACGCCACGCCTCCACCGCCCGACGCGCGCTCTCCGCAATCTCGCCAATCTCTTACGCAACTCAAGAGCGAGGCAAAGGTTAAAAAGCGCGCTCCGAGGCAGCACCTTCCTAATCAACTTGGAAGGCAATATCTCACCGGCCGACGATTCGGTCATGGCGGCGAGCCTGCCCAGGGCATCCTCCTCGAGCTTCTTCGCCCCCACTGCCTCTGCCTGAGCAACAGCCTTGGCATTGTTGGCCTCTGTCGGAGAGGACTCATTCGCTTACCCTCGCCAGGATCGCCTAACCGACGCTCCTCCTGCAAGACATTGGCCATCTCGTTCATCGTCTGGCGGGCCTCCTCTGCCGCCGACCGCTCGCGCGCCACAGCTTCCCGAGCCTCTTGCAGCTCAGAGCCCAATTGGTTGCGGTCCTCCTCCATGCCGTCTCTACGGCTGCAGCAAGCGACGGAGGAACCGGATTTGCCCTCCGGCGCTCCCACGGTCTTGTGACCAGGTGGCACATGTCATCAGAGGATCCAAAAAATTCGATAGGACGGGAAAATTTTGAGCACAACTTACCACGCTGGCCGGGTCAACCCCTTCGGTGACGGCATCCAGCACTCCGCCAAAGGATTCGAGGAGCCGACCTAGGCTCGCCCGAATCTCCTCCATCCCGGTCTTGGCTCGCAGGGAGCCCTCCTGCAGGGATTCCCAATCCCCAAGCTCCGCCCTATCGTCCAGCGTAAACGGCGCATCGCCAGCTGGGTCGCCGCCCGGCCAGACTAAGATGGACGGTGGCGACTCCAGGGGTCCCCCCATGGTCGTCCCGGCGACCCGCGCCGACGGCAAGACCTCCGGCACCACCGCTGGCGCATCAGTCACCCTCGCCACCGCCACCTGCGGCTCCTCTTCTAGCCATTCACTCGGCGACGGTGGCGGTAAAGCTTCCAGTGCCAGGACCGGCTACGTTTCGACCACCGGCGGTGTGAGGTCCGCTCCGCCATCATCGGCCCCCGGTCCCGGCGGCGAGCCGCTGTCAGTCATCCGGGCTCCGTGGCGTGTCGACCCCACGGTCGATTCCGGCACGACCGCGGGCACAACCGCCGTTACGTCAGCCGCCGCGGGCACAACCAACGCCGCCGCCTCCGCCACTTGCTCCGGCCCGGATGGCGCATCCCCAACTTCTGCCGGCGGGAGTGGCGGCGTCGGTTCCAATGGCAATTCCACCACCTCTGTCAGGCTTTCCCCCGTAAAGTCCCTGGATTTAAAGATCGATCAGGGGCAGCTCAAGCAGAGTGACGAGCGAAACAAACAAGGCAAAACTAACCGCGCCGAGCGGGTGTTGAACAACCGCGCTCTCTTCGCCGGCCTCTCTGGCGAAGAAGAGCCGTCTCACCCTCCTTCCGGGGGCGCCTCCACCGGTGTCTCGCCAGGGCACCACGACGAGACCCGCCTCGGCGCCCTCCAGCAGGTCGTCGCTCGATGACAGCCCAAAATCATACTCCTCGTATGGATCGTCGGGCTCCCTGCCATCGCTAGAAGACGATCCCGCGCCGATCGTGGAGACCATGGTCGATTCAGACGCCTCCTCACTGCCAGCGCGACGCCGCCAGCCGCCTTCCTCTTCTCCTTCCCGGTCCTCCTGCGCTCTCTCGGCGGACTCGGCAACGGTCTTCTTGCGGGCCTCCGCCCTCATCTCCTTCTCCCCCGGCAGCCATGCCCGGGAAGACGCTCCAAGTAAGCCCTGAAAGGGAGTAATAACTCTGTTCAGGTCAAAGCGCAAGGAGTTAAGACGAGGGGCGCGAGGGGGGGGTAAGGGAGCCACCCCATTACCAAATTTGGGCGGTTTTCCGCCGAGAAGGGCTCGGGAGCACCACCCGCCGCCATGGTGGCCTTCACAACCAAGACGGCCCTCACCCGAGCGTCTACCTCCGACGAGGGGAGGTCCGAACGCTCCATCCTCATGGGGTCGGAGGCCCCCTCGTACTCGAACATCGGGTGAGGCCTGTCCATAAGAGGTTGCACGCGCCTCGCCATAAACGTGCGGGCGACGACGTCACCCGTCAGGCCTCGCCTCTTTAGACCCACAAGCTGCTCGAGAATCACCTCCATCTTCCTCTTCTCCTTCGCGTCCGCCGGTCGGCTCCATTCGGGTATCGCCACAGGCCGCCTCCCGGTAAAGGCTGGAGCGCTGTCCCCTACATTCCGAATGTAGAACCATTCGGCGTGCCATCCTCGGTTCGACGAGGGCAGCTTCATGTCAACATACTCCGACGACCGGTTGGACCGAAGCTGGATGGCGGCGCCGCCGATCGGCGCCAGCAATGCGCCCGCCGTCGACTTTCCCTTCAGCGGCCGCGTGTGGAAGAAGTACTTCCAGAGGGTCCAATGGGGCTCGATCCCCAAAAAGGCCTCGCACAGCATGATGAAGATCGCAATGTGTAGCACGCCGTGGGGATTCAGATGATGGGTCTCCACCTTGTAGAAGTGAAGAAGCCCGCGGACGAAGGAGTGAAGAGGAAGGCCGAACCCGCGCTCGAAGAAGGGCGCGGGAACAACGATCTCGCCGTCGCCGGGTTCCGGAGCCACGGCCCCCATTGGCACCCTCCACCGAGACACATCGCGCGGGGGAAGGAACAGTTTCTTCGACAGGCCGAGCACGCGAGCGTCGAGAATGGAGCACTCCGGCCACGTCATCTCTGAAAGAGCAGCGCCGGCGAGCAGAAGAGGGGCAACGGCGGTGAGTCCCTCTCCTAGGGTTTTTGGCTTCACTCACAGTCGCCCGCGTCTTTTCCTCTTTTTCGCAGTGAAGAACGGCACAGCACAGGCGAATCCGCCCAGTGGTCCCCCCTTTTTTGGCTTATAAGGAGCGCAACGACCCCAGACCGAGCACACGTCAACCGAATAGGCGACATCGCGAAGAGAAGCGGTGTGCGTTTCGCCCCCTCGACCGTTGCGACGGTTCAACGGTACGCCGCCTCGATTCTCGATCACCCCTGCGTCAATTCCCAGGCAGGCGGCCGATCGAGAAGTCCCGCATCAGGCGAGTGGCGTACGGCTCCTCGAGCCTCGTCCCCAAACTTGAAGGGCGCCTCATAGGAGAAAAACACGAGCGAGACCGCTCGACCCGAAGGCCACAAAGGGCTCACTAACTCGAGCTCGGGGCTCGACCAAGTGCGTGGGCTCAACGCCTTGACCACCAAGTGGATCACACCGCCTCAACTGAAAAATCGGCGAGGGCGAGGATAAGGTGAGCCCCGGTGGGCCTCTAGTTGGGTCGGTGGACGACCCAATCACCTTTAATCGTGTTGAGACCATACTTCACACTCACCGCTGAGCCCGTCGGCGGGTGACAGACCAGTGTGCCCAGTCGGTGGGCGACACAGGGTCCGTCTGAGATCGAGTAAAGAAAGGTTCTCATGGGTCACCCCCAGAGGGTCGGACGCCCACGACGGGATAACGTCCGCTGGGATATGGTTCTCCTTTCGGGAAGCCACCAGGGCCCACTCGGACAAACCCGCTATCAGCTCGCACGAGCACGGCGTTCAAGCCAACGTATGGCAAACGCGCGTTAGCTCACCCTCTCGAGTCCCGCTGCCCGACGGGCGTATTAAGTGGGAACACGCCACCGCCCTCGCTCGGCAAGAGCGCGGGGCGGACGCCTCTATCTCTCTCCGGCAAAGTGCCAACCTTACAGGTACATCGGGATCACGGCGCAAATGGACGCCTCTACACACGAGGTAAACCCCCGACCAGCTCTCCGACCTGCTCGGGGGCTCGGGGGCTCCATCCACCGGATGCGCTCGCGCGCACCCGGGCATTGGCAAATGGCCCGTTGGATCGGGCATCAGGAGCCGAGGAGGTCACCTCCGTCCGACTAAAGCGCTTGCTGGTACTTGGGCAATTTCGACCGAGAGCGCGAAATCCGCTAAACCGGAGTCACCTCTACACACGAGGTAAACCCCCGACCAGCTCTCCCACCTGCTCAGGGGCTCCATCCACCGGATCTTTCGCCGCCACGAACCGGCAAACCGACGATCGAATCGGCCGCGGACGTCAGAAATCACGGAAACCGGTTGGTCAGTCCTAAGACACCGAAGACCCAGCCACGTCGAAGCGGCGACCTTGGCCAGGATCCGTCGGACAGGGTAAACCCCCGGCCGGCTCTCTGACCCGCCCAGGCTCGGGGCTAATGCGGATACCGGGACATGGGTACCTCCAATGCCCAGAGAAACATGTGGGCCGCCAACACGCCCGGGCCTCGAGCGAGAGGTCCTATTCAGAGGCCCACGGCCTCCGACCAACTCGACCCCAAAGGGCGGTCCGACCAACACAATAAGTCGGACGCCCCCAAACAGTACTCAAAGCAACTGGGAGGCCGACCGACCAGCCCGCGCGAAGGCATTCGGTTCCCGACCAAGCCAACCCCGGGATGCAGTCCGACCAAGCGCTTCTGTAGGCGGGCCCACGTTACGGCAATATCGACACGAGGATGCCCGACCAACGGGTCGGACAAGCCGCGAGCTTCGAACAAAGCGCCAACCATCTTCACCAAGGGGCGGACGTCAAATCACAGAAACCAGCCTCCGTGCCATGTACCTACAAAGCCCGACACAGCGACTCATCACGACCAAGCCAAGACGGAGCGCCACGCGCCTTCCCGAGGCAATTCCCGAAGGCTGGCGCCCTCGACGTCAGCACCTGACACTGCGTAGAGGGTAGGTGCGCCGTTTCCCGGAGGAGCGGGCCGAGCCGTCGCTCCACGCCTCCACCAACCCGACGCAAGGCGTGCAACTACCCGTCAGAAGTCAAGTCCAGCAACCTGACACCGAGGCAAAAGGCCAGACTCCTAGGCTTAGGGAGTCCCATCCATTTTTTCTTTTATACACTCCTGTGTAACCTCCGTGTAACCTGTCTCCCCAGGCTATATAAGGGGGGGCTTGGCCCTTCGGAGAGGGCACGGCGTAGAACATCAAGCACATCACCCTCGGGTCACACCAATAGCCACTCAGGCAGCCCACATGCGCAAAAGCGCCCGAAAACGAGCTCTGCCCACACTTGTAACACGGCGGGTTAGCGAGTCGATAAATCCGACCACCTCACAAACTGGAGTAGGGACATTCAGCCCGAACCAGTATAGATCTTGGACCCCTCTTTTTCTCTCTTTGGGTCTAACCATTCGGGGAGCGGGGACGCGCGGCCCCTTAAGACTTACAAATTTACTTGCCGGTTCACGAAACGCCGACAATGCTACCCTCCGGACGAGATCGATTCCGTACGTAAGACTTGAGAATTCCCATGTACCTCTCGAACGGGTACATACTACGTAGGAACACTGGCCCGCATATCTTTATCTCTGTCACAAGGTGAACAATGAGATAGACCATGATATCGAAAAATGATGGAGGGAAATACATCTCAAGATTACATAGAGTCATCACCACTTCAGCATGTAGAGCATCTAGTCCTTCGGGATCGATGACCTTCTGAGCGATTGTGTTAAAGAAATAACACAGCCTAGTGATTGTCTCCCGGACCTTGACCGGTAAAATACTTCTAATTGCGACGAGGAGCATCGTGTCATCAAGACATGACAATCATGAGACTTCATGCCGGTTAATTTCAAATCTTCCAACGAAACAAGTCTCTTCATGTTGGAGGAGTAACCGGACGGAACTTTTACACTATGCAAGCACTGGCACAGTTCAGTTCTTTCAGCCTTTGACAGAGTATAACAAGCAGGTTCCAAGTACGTACGGCCTTTATCAGTCTCTTTCGGTGCTAACTCAGGTCTTATGCCCATATCGACCAAGTCAAGCCGTGCGTTGATACCATCCTTTGTTTTACCCTTAATGTTGAGTAAGAGACCAATCACATCACGAGATATTCTTCTCTATGTGCATGACATCGATGCGATGGCGAACTTCTAGGTGCTCGAAGAAGGTAGATCCCGAATATTGATCTCTTCTTCCACATGCTCTTTTCACGGGTACTTGATTTCGTCCTTTTCATCACGCAACATCAAATCCTTAATAATGTCATGAACATCTCTCGCTCAAAACGCCTTGGAGCTGAACCATTTTCATTCCTTCCGTTGAAAAGTTGCTTCATCTTGCGATATGGGTGATTCCTTGAAGGAACCTACGGTGACGCATATACACGGTTTTATTGGGAGTGATTCACCATACACTCTCGGTATCATCTAAGCGGTGAGTGCGAGTTTTGTTTTTTTGTACTGCGGCACAGCAGTTAGCAAAGGCGGGGTAATCATTTATGGTGCGCAGAACAACAAGCGATTGCAAAGTAAAGTTCTCTCGTTTATACGCATCCCATCGTGTACCCGGTAACCCACGGTGTTTTAGATCTTCCACCAATGGAGCTAGGTACACATCAATATCGTTCCCATGTTGTTTCGGTCCTTGGATAAGCACAGACAACAAAATATAATTCCGCTTCATACACAACCAAGGAGGAAGGTTGTGAATCTGATTCTGGACCAAGTGCTATCTTTGGTGCTCATGTTACCGAAAGATTCATTCCATCAGTACTCAATTCAAACCTTATATTTCTCGGATCCGCACCGAATTCTTGAAAGCTCCTATCGATGTTTATCCTTGGATGGAATCAGCGAGGTGCCTTAGCATTCCATCATTCTTACACTCCTCAAAGTGCCAGCATAGCAGTTTTGCCTCCTTTGGGTTCGCAAACAAAGCGCTCAAACGGGAATTACAGTGAGATACTATGCCACCTTAGCAGAGGTCCTTTTTTCACCTCAATGCTCTCGCCATCATCATCTGAATGACTCTTACGCTTTGTACCGGGATCGTTGCACACGGACATATATGCAAGTTTGTGTACTCTTTGCGTGCACAGATCTGATCGTTTGGACATGAATGTATTCTTTCTACTTCCATTCCCAAGGGACAAAGAATCTTCTTGGCTTTGTAGGTGGTTGTCGGGAACTCATTTCCCTCTGGAAGCATGTCCGCCAATAGACGTAACAGCGCTGTGAAACTCTTGTCGGACCAACCGTTGCTTGCCTTCAATTTGAGTAGTTCAAGCACGGATGATAACCTTGTGTATTTCAACTTGCACCCTGCGAACAAAGGTTTCTCCGAGTCCTCCATCAAGCCCTAGAACTTTCCATATTCCCTGTCATCAAGGTTTCCTTCTGCATCGCGCAGCATCTGATCCAAATTGTCATCCTGCAACCTGTCCTCATCGGAAGCACAATCGATATGATCATCCGACATATCATTGACTTCGTCGACGATATTAACACTACTTGCTGCTTCCTGTATATTATGCTCTTCGCCATGACTGGTCCAACATGTATAGCCCCTTTTGAAACCCCTCCGAATCAAGTGTGCTTCGATCTGCGCTGAGTTTCGAAACATCTTCAGATTTTCGCAATCAATGCACGGACATGACATGAATTGCACCCCCTTATTAAACATATCCTCCTCTGCAGCTCTTTTAAAAGTGGAGACGCCATTAAGGTACTCAACACTGTCACAGTTCTCAGCGTACATCCAGCTTCGATCCATCTACGCTACACATGTAACACTTAGTGTTAAATATTAAGTGCACCAGGTGTAGTGCGTATGCACACATTCTTAAACTAATTATGCAATTACATACCTTAATTACATCACAAAGAAATAATTAACACAATTCAAATTAATCTTCAATATAATAATGAAATTAGAACCCATTACTAACCTTAGATCACCAAAACACTTGAATTGATCTATAAGCTAGATCTAAACAATCTTTAAATTCTATCCTTACCAAGCTAGCTAGTTACATCATGATCGAATATAATATTATGCAAATAGAACCATTACTAGCTAACCTTAGATCAAACAATCAACACATGGTTCTACAAGCTAGATCTAAAAAAATCATCAAATTCCTTCCTTATCAAGCTAGATGTTGAATATAATGCAATTAAACCACATTACTAACCAAATATCACAAATAACATATGGATCCAGCTACAAGCTAGATCTAATCAAACAATCTTTAAATTAATTCTCTCCTAACCAACCTAGATATTGAATTGGATGCATGCATGTGATATTTTTTACATCACAGACGGCTGTAATATAAAACCGTCTGTGATATCTACACTGACAGTTTGAGTACATAACCGTCTGTGATGTTTCATATCATAGATGGTTTTTTACGTCTGATATAAACCTCGCTGTAGTAGTAGGCTAAACCACTCAAATTCCTTGTACTCAACAAATCTAATCTATGCATGCTCTAGAACTGGGGAAGCAAACACCGACAATGACCATATTTCCTGTGAGGGAAGGACTCTGCTTTACTCCGTGCAAAGCGTTACAAACATGGCAATCAAATTATCCAAGTAGATTTCTCATCCTCGTCCTTCTCTATTAAAAAACACTTTCAGCTCACCGGCGCCGACCCCTCGCCTGCGCCGCTGCTCGCTGCGCTCCTCCGCGCTGCCGCTCCTCTCCCTCACCGCCGCTCGCCGCAGTGCCGAAACCATAAGGGAAAGAGGCCGCTCGAAGTGGTGCATCTCGGGCTCGAGTGGACCTCCTCCCTGCTCCACCCGGCAGGCCGGCGGATCGTCCTCGGGTGCTCCTCTCCAGTTGACTAATCCCCATGATTTGCCTAATGTACTCTTAATGGCTTTTATGTGCATAGCTTGCTTGGATTCCTAGAACGAGATATTCTGAAGTTAGACGCTGACCCACCGATGCACACCTAATATTGCAAGCTGGCTGTAAATGTGAGAAACAAAATTCGGTATTGATTGAGACGGGCAATACTAAAATTTGTGGATTTGTGCAAATTAGGGTTATGATTTTGGTGATTTGATTAGATGGGTACTGCCCACTGGAGTGTCGAGTTATCACCATGGAGTAAACTGTGTGCACGGATGGCTGCATACGTCTAGCTAAGCTACCTTGAAGAAATTCTGTTTGCAGTCAGAAAGGGTTCCTTCCTTTGTCCTCAATCCTGATTTGGTTTGCAAAGGTGTTTCTATGCTTTCCTATCCAATACAAGCTGCACTAACCTTAAAGCAAGCAAAAAGGTAAATAATCACAATCTACCTTTCATTCATACTTTAATATTTGTGTAACTTTCAAAAAGAACCCGCTACTTCTCTGTTCCAAGTCATTGGCCTTGCTACTGCTGTCTGAGGTACCTACTGAAATTTTGTATGCAGCAGTAATATTTTGTACCTGTGTTGACGAGTTAAATCAGATGCCTACTGAAACCTTAGTGAGCATCTCATTGGCAATGAGGTATGAGATTATTACTGGACTTGTTCACAACGTTACAAAATATATTTTTCATCACCATACAATCCGCAAATATATAGGGTGTGAAAATACATGACATGCTCCCGTCTAAAGGGAACTACCGATCGCATGGAGTAGTTCTTCATAGAAATATGGGTAACATACCTACAACCCATTCGAGTGTGTTATCATGTCTATATGCTTAGCGTGGCAAACTGACTGAGGATGCAAACTCTTGCTCCAGACAGTACATACCCGAGATCCCTTCAGATAAACCAGTAGCATTGATGAAGTTGCTCCGTGCATGAGAGTTACTAGCACTTGCACATAGCAACGGCTTAATCTCTCCATCGTTTGCTGGAAAGGACTGGCATTTTCTTAGTCTCTTAGTCCTGAGAAATTGCAGCCTCATCTCTACTTCTTTCATAATAGGTCTATCACCTCCCTTGAGCCTTAAGCACGCTTCTGCAAGTGATGCAATATCATCTATCTCTTTCTGGTTTGCCTCTTCCATAACCTGGGAATCGATTATTTCCATGAGAGCTCCCTCTTGAAGTCCTTCAACAAAGTAATGGGACAAGCTTCGTTTTGCACCAAGATCATTGATAAAATCGCTTCTTTCTTGTCAAAAGCTCCACAAGTGTCACTCCAAAACTATAGACATCACTCTTCTCGGTCGGTTAGCGGTATGGTAGTACTCAGGATCTAAGTAACCGAACGTACCCTGTACATTTGTTACCACATGAGTCTGATCAAGTGAAACAGATCTTGAAGCACCAAAATCAGAAACCTTTGTGGTGAAATTGCCATCTAAGAGTATGTTGGATGATTTAACATCTCTATGGAAAATTGGTATTGTAGCAGCTGAGTGGAGATATGAAAGTGCACCTGCTGCTTCTACTGCAATCCTAATACGATTGTCCCATGATAGCAAGCATTTGGCATTTACATTGTAACACCCTGAAAATTTTAAAACAGTAAAATGCTATAATGTGAATTTGTGTTTTGAGTATTTTTGAGTTTTATGGAAGTTGTGACTTTCTGAATTGATTTCTTGGATCTTGTAATTGCAAAGACAATGAAAGGGAATGAAAGAAATTAAAAGAACAAAAGAAGACTTGAAGATAATTCATTTTTCGAATCCAAAATCGTGGAGCAACCAAATTATGCACAAATAGAAATATATGAATATCAATCTGAATATTAAAAATGAATCGCTGGTCAGTTTGGCTAGTAGCGGTCGCTTGCTCGAGTCAAACCTTAAGCCAATTTCTTGCCTTCACCGCCAAGTGGGTCGATCTCACAGTCGAGCTTTGTCTCGTTCGCTCCTCCCTGGTTCTCTTCCCCTCCTCGAGCAAGCTGCTCTTACTCGATTTCCCATTGGCCTCACCGTTCCCACTCGATTTCTCATTGGCCTCACTGCACTCACCCGCTCTCTCATTGGTTTCGCTTTCATTACCTTTATTCGCCCTGCCGAAGCTCTGGCGCAGACCAGCGATTGCAGCCACAAATTCCACTCACTCGCCTCCATTCCTTGGCTATAAGCTGCGCTGATGACCGCAATGAAGCCCTCCCCATTCCCCTCGGTTCCCCTTCCTTCTCCTCAAGCGAGCGATGAAACTTCCTCCCGACCGCCATGGCGCAGACCCTGGCTCGGCGCGAGGAAAATCCAAGCAAGAAAGCCAACCACTCCCAAATCCCTTGGTGGAGCATCACCAAGCCTCAGGCATTGAAAGCCCTCACAAATATCTAGCCGTCTCCATGCGAAAAATGGCTGCCGCCGTGAGCCTCATCTTCCCCAAGTCCGGCCGCCGTGGGTAGAGCTTCTCGGAGATTCTTCCTTCAGGTAAACCTTGAAAATAGACTCCTTGTGACTCCCTGATGCTCACTAGGCCACCGATTCAGTCTCTAATGCCCCTGTCTTCTTCCTTCACCGAGCGCCATTACTACCTGCGCCCAACCTCTCAAGCGCATACCGCAGCCTCTTCCGCCGAATCGACTTCATCTCCAGACTCTCCTCGCCGAGCTGATGCCATCCACGCCGTCGCCTTCGCCGGAAACCCGCCGGAGCCACCTTCGCCGCCAGCCCTAGATGATGCTCTGTTCTTCTGTCTGTGCGCTGGAACAATCGCGCTGGGGAAGAAGAAGCCGAGCCAAAAGACGCCTCCCCTTGGGTAAAAACGTATTTCCAATTTTCCTGGCCGAATTACATTTAACTATTGGTAACTTGTGTATTTTTAGTCACAAACTAGTGAAACAAATTTGTATAATCATCTAAAATCACAAAGAATATGAATATGTAAAAATAATTATATTTCAACTTTGTTTGTATCTTTTTCTAATAAAGATTTATTATAATGCAATAAACATTCAAAAATACATGATTCGACCAAAAGAAATTCAAAATAAGTAAAATGGATCTCCAAATTTTAGGATGGCAGTAGGTCATCTTGATGTGCTGAAACAATTAAAGAATGAATGTGTAACAAACTAAGTGACTTATCACTATTACAATATTTCAGTGAATTTCATATGTGCACTAACTTAATATGCTTAAAGACTACCAACCTTGTCTATAAAGAAAAATATGCATAAGTATACATACATATATATGTGTGTGTGGATATAATGAAGGATAAGGGCATGAATCATGAAGAACTAGATCCCTGACAATTCAAACCATATGAATCAGCAAAACTGTTGAAATAAGGTTTTAAATTATGTCCAAATCCCTTTTGCTGAAATACATATATTTGAGTAGTTGAACTATATATATTTGCGTATGGCATCATGAGTTAAGTAGCAGAATAAGTAGAGCCAATCTTAACATATTCTTAAGTATAAGAATCCAATGATTGACAAAAGTAACTAATTTAAGTTAAGTTTATAAAAGACTTTATTTTTCGCATGCATATAAACTATCACGACCAACATCAGATTAATGTAGAACCAGATTTAAAATACCCCTTAGGGTTATTCCCTGTTAATACCTGACAACTGAATCAAGAACCCTGTACATTGTAATCGCAAACTCAAAACGAAACTTGGCCGATTTAAGGGTTGCAAATGTGATCATTTAGGCTATTTCAGCCATCGATAGAATAACTCGTCTAAACACTAAAAATGCATAAAACTAGTTTAGAAACGCCGTACAAAGTTTATACTACCATATTCTATAAAAAGAATCTCATTCCATCAAAGTTTGCATATTAATCTTATCAACCTAAAACCCTTAATCGTTAATCGTCTACTTTACCTTTTGGCCGATTCGGTGAGTCGTAAGCTTTAGTTGTCACTTAAGCTTTTCGTCAGTGAATACAATATCTAAGCCAAATCCTAAAGCTTGTGTAACTAGTTTAGTAGTATTCTTTAAAGTGTAGGCTACCCCGTTATAAAAAGATAAACTCATTTTATTAAGATTTGCATATTCTTCTTATTAGCCCAAAACCCTTAAGTGATACTTGTTCACTGCGCATGTTCAATTCGATTTCTTATAATATAAACCTTAATACCATATTAGCATTTTGAGCAATGAGTATAATGTATCAGCCAAAGCCTAAAACTTATGGAAACAGCTTAGAATTGTTATACAAAGAACAAATCATCTTAGTATGAAGAGATAACCATATTTTGTCATGTTTTGCATACAAATCTTAATAGAGCAAAACCTATAAGTTATAAGATTGGCAGAAGCTCATATTGGGAATAGTAAATTCAAATGAAATCGCAACTAATGCTTGATTCTATTAATCCAACCAATCTTTGCATCTTGAATTCGGTAAAATAAGATTAATAAATTCATAAAAGAGCAATCCTGTTTCTTGTGCGGAGTTTATATTGTTGTGTTATCTATTTCTTTCGCTCTTATTGAAGTTTAGTTTTGCTTTATTTCCGTTGTTCGACGTGTAGAACCGGCGTCTCTAGTTTCCATCGTCATAAATCGTCAACCGCAATCCTCGTCTTCGTCGTGGCGTCATTAAGCAAGGCAAGAAATCCTTTGGTCATATTGATCCCACTATTTTATACTCCTTTTGTGCATCAAATTGTTTCTGCATGCGTTTACTTTATGTAAATTGCTAATTTGTGGATTGGTAGTTATACTGTTGTCTCGTGAATCCTTTGATGATTATGGACTTGTGAACCTTGATAGCCATAGATTAAGGTTAGGCATTACTTAATGTCGTCATGGGAATATCGTCCATATTATTCGTGCTCAGCCATGCTTTAGAGTCATTGATGTACATGATCAAACCAAGATTTGTTTCAAAACATTGAAAATGTCTTTGTTGGTTGCGGGTACTTTGATTAAAACCCAAAAAAACTATGTGTTGATGAGGCGATTATTGGCAATAGCGGATGTGCGAAAGGAATTGCACGTAGTGTAGGGTGAAGTGTCGCCGTGTCAAAATTTAGGACCGAGCAATGGGACGCTATTGATCCGAGATTTCCGTGCAACCACAAGGGTGAGGATGGGTTAGCCATAGCTTGTTACGTACCTGGATATGGCTTTGTTCATTGGTAGGCGGGAGTTTAGCACAGGCATTCCGGTTTGGTCTGTCTGGACGGGTTTCTACCCATGCAACGGTGTACGCCCTGCTGTGTCTAGAAACGTTGTGTTGAGTGTGTGAAAGTGGATCCACCGCGTGAAAGGAACCACGTGTGGTGTGTGTGTTTCTAGTTCTACGGCGGGGGATTAACGTCCCGGGCTGGACCAAAGCCATGTCTAGGTAATGTAGCGAACTATGTATGATCTCCTGGACGGCGCACCTAAGGAAGTGTGTCGGGCAATGGTTGATCATTCCTTGTGGGTAAAGTTGTACACCTCTGCAGAGTTTAAATCTAATTAATTAGCCGCGCTCGCGGTCATGAGCACTCGGTGAAGTCATTCCAATGTTAACTGTTTTATTATCTTCAAATGGGTTGGTATCATTTGTTTTGCAAACTGTGTTTTATGCCGAAGGGCTGGTAGTGGTGGAATTTCAGGAATGTGAATGCGTCGTCGCTCACGTCATGGAGGACCGTGAGTGTTATTATGCTTTACTTATTTATTATCAATCAAATGCTCTTATAAATTCCGTTTGCAAATAACTTGATTTACAAATTCAATTTCGCTTTATGCAAATTAACTGTAGTAGCCTTTCCTTTGAAATGGCCTGCACGTATTGTAGGTTTGCTCAAGTCTTGCTGAGTACGTAAAGTACTCACCCTTGCCTAATTATATGTAGGTGGTCGAGTTCGAGTATCTTTTCGAAGTTGTTCATCGCAGGTTGCGGGATCCTCTTCGTTGTATTCTATCTGGAGTTTATGCCTGGTCAGTTGCCTGCGGGTTGGATGGGTAAACCACAAGGCTTGCTTCTTTTGCTGCTATATTTCTCTGAGTTGTAATATTAATTGTATTATTCGTTTCCGCTTAATTAATGTTTTGTATGGATTTGATTTCCAATTGTTGTAAACATGTGAGTGCTAGCTACTGATCCAGGGAATAGCACAGTAATCACATGGAGGTTCCTGTTCGTCAGAACGGGGTCTCACATACATCAACGTGGAGAAGATCATACAATGTGCCATTTGATATGAACTCATAGACAAGCAAGGGCACCTCAGTTTCAAGGCAACAACCGAAAAGCTTCACCACATTGCGGTGGATAATTTGTGACAAGATAGCAACCTCATTGATGAATTGGTCTATCTCAATTTGCTCTACGATTTTGGACTTTTTGATGGCCACCACGCGTTGGTCAGATAGAATTCCTTTATAGACTGTTCCATGGCCTCCACGGCCAAGAATACGAGTAGAATCAAAATTGTTGGTGGCCTTCTCTAGTTCCTCCATGGAGAATATCTTAGTATTTTCTGTGGCACTTTCATCTGAGATTAGTTGCTCTAATAGTAGGCCTTGATTTTTCTTGAAGTATCGTCTCCGAATTCTATTTTGTACGCCTTTCTTCCACTGTTTAGCAAGTATGGTTGCACCGGTTGCAAAAATTATTGAGCCAAGGCCACAACCAATTCCAATTGCAACACCTGCATTGGTAAATTTCAGTCATGAAACAACTTTGCATTGTTTTTGCTATATTTGCTAGACATGAAGAGAGGTGCTTCAATGCGGGCTATAATTAACTTACCCAAAAGAATATTGTGTTTCTTAGACGGTGTAGCGCATATATAGCTTCCGGGAAAATTTTGACACGTCCCATTGCAATCATTTGGCATTGAGCATTCGTCAATGTCTGTCCATAAATCTATTTGGTTATACATTGTGGTGACAAATACATGTATGCGTCATTACCTTCTCAAAAGGAAAGCCAGGTGTTTTTTTCTTTTTAAAGTAATGCCAGGCTGGTATAAATTATTTTGATTTATGATCTCTTAACACACTGGCACACATGCATAGGATGAGTGATGAGGGAACCGAACCTTGGCAGCCATTTCTGAGGTATGGATTTCCTCCAAATCCTGAAGAACAATTGCAGCGATATCCAAGACGTGTATTCCCATGAGTGACAATTAAGCAATTGCTATGGTCACTGAGGCACGCATAGGTAGCACTCCATCGCATAGCTTTTTCACAAGTTAAATTGGCAACAACCCATCTTATTATAAATTCTTCTTGAGAGATATCAAAATGATCTTCAAAATAACTGTCTGGATCTAAGCCCCCACCACATTCATAGATTTTGCGGCACCCTCTGCCATTCACCATTTTGTCATTCACCATTTTTCTGACAACCAAAGACCCATCATCCAGCGAAACGTTCATCACTTGATACTGTGTGTGCTCACTGTCGAGAACAACAATGAGATTACTTGGTGTGCAGTTGAGCCGAAAGTGTTTGTTTGCAAAACAACCTTCTTCAACTCCGAAAGGGAAGGGAATGGTTGTGTTTCCGCATGATCTCGTGCAATTATCTTTAGGCTTGTTATTGTACGCTGCATGATGGGCGACTGAGACAGATAAAACGCGCATTGAAGTCAGTAAAGAAATGTTGTAGCATTAGACAGTAGTAATAATGAAATAAAATTATCACTTCATGAGTCAAGAGTACGATGCCTGGAATGCAACCGTCGAGAATGTAAGGATTGCCACGGGTATGTCGGGAGCATTGACACAAGTAACCAGATCCAGATGATGCTTCGTAGCAAGTACTGTTATCAGTACAAGCATAACTAGACTTATTCATCTGGGCACTTTTACAATTCGGTTGGTCCATGATGGCAAAGTTAACATAAGCACCTTGACTATTGCTTTCATTTATCCAACTTGAGTAAAGATCGTTTGAATAAAAACAATAATAGTCTGATAAGAAAACCTTGACAGTTGAGGGCGTATCCTTTGATTGCACTATGACGCCATCACGGCGGACCAGTGCGCTAAAGGCTCCTAGCAGCGTGTACCTCGTTCGGATGGAGCAGCAGCCCAACCCATCACAGCCACCGTACCCCGTTTCTGCTAATTCATTTTCCATGCTGCCATGTCTTTTTTGCATGTAGTCATGCAAGAACCGATTATCTCCTTCGTATCATCATCAAACCAGTACACCTCGACATCACAGCCAACGACATACATATAGGTATATGTAGGGACAGCAATACCCATTGCGGGGGGTTCCCAGGACATGTTGTAGGTATTCGTACCTGGTGTCATGGTTATGTTGAAGCCAATGGAGACTTGAGCCTCAATATACCCCTCATATAGGGCATTTACCATAGTTTCATTTCCCCAAAAGAGTTTGGGAGGCTGGGTGGTGTTGTCGCAGGTGAGCTCGAAGCCTTGCCGGAAGCAGCCAGGCCCTATGCCGAAGGGGTAGGGGATGTTGACGTCCCCGCACCTCGAGGGGCAGTGAGCCAGGTCCGCAGCGGAAGGGAGATTTGCCCTCCATCCAGCAACACCAGAAGCTGCGGGTGCCTGGGGCGCAGCCGCCAAGCACATCAGCAGAAGCAACGTGCAAACGATCACTCGCGTGGAGCACATCGTTGTGTGTAGCGAAGCTTGAGCTTGTTGGTGTGTTGGGAACCTGAAAAAGGGAGGCTTGTTCTTTGTTGTTAGTGTTGGAAACCCGGTGATCGATGTTGGATACGTAGATATATATACTGAGACAAGAAGGCTCTTCGATCGTGCAGTAACAGAAAAAAAAAGGGGTAAAGTCGAGCTCCTTTGAATATTAGATCAGTGGCTTGCTCCCTCTGTCTAAGTTTATACGATATATTTTTTATAGTATATAGGATAAGAAGATAATAAAAATAACTAGATTACGCATAATCATTATTACTAAGCACTATATTCAATGCATGTATATAGAGAATATAAAGTAAAAATAGATATTTATTAGAGTTAGAGAGGGAATACAGCAGACTAATTTTGCACTAATATGAAAAAATATACCTTATACGGAATTCAGGGTACGGCAGTCCCGTCAGATGTTACTGTCGTCGCCGGGGACAACACGGCTCAGCAAACCCGCAATGGCACGATGAATGATGGCTACATGAGACGGGTCAACAGTGCAAAGACTATCCGTCTAGACCACCTGTACTCTGCATGCCTCCTATTTCTGGACTGAAAATAAAGACAGTGCTGTAGGCATTGGCAAACTGGCAACACTCTTGGACTTGGTTCACGAGTAATTAGTGCTGAAAACTTCCCTCTTCTCCAGACCATCTAAGGTAGCCAGGAGAACATGCATGCCAGTATGCCAGTATGCCACCATGCACCTGTAGTTTCGCTGGTTGCCGAGCCAGAAGGATGCACGCCCTTCGTGTTGCTACGATGCTACCGACGATTTAACTGACCAAATCTAAGCATTGCGGTCTTGTATTAATCATAAATTGTACTAGCTAGTATGAATATCATTAGGTCATGGTTCCGTATAGTACACGTCCAGCTAAATGCTAATGTGATATGCATTGCCACAAATTATATATACTCCAGCTAGGTTTTCAAGTTTATAACAATTGAAAAAAGAAGATAGAACAGGCCAACTTGATCTTCAATCAATCTATTCATCAACGATCATGTTCATCTTCTTAATTACTGCATAAATCTGAAGTAAGCCCCCTACTCCAAATTAGCCATAACTTTCCTGGAAGGCGAAACGAGCCATAGCTTTCAAATTTATTCACAAGTATGCTTACGTGCGGCCAGCATCCCGTCCCGTATTATGGGGCACTGACTGGTATCAGCAATTGAAATGTGACAGGAAGCAACTAGTACGAACTAATTCTGGCGCAGTGTTACGTTACAAATCGTGCTTACGGATGTTTGCCGTTACGCTTTCTACCAAATCCGTTTAGGTTCTGTTTGTTTGGAATTTTTTTACCAGCTTAAAAGCTAAAAAGGTAAAGCCTAAATAAATAAGTAACTTTTTATTTGAGTTTTTCAAAAACCATAAGCCTCTGTATAACTAAAAACCAAAAGTCATCGGAGAGAGACTTTTTTTGGCTTATTGATGGTTGGTTTTAGATTAATAACACTAAAGTTAAATAAAATTACTCACCTCTATCACGTACAAAAGCTATTAGTTTTTAAATTGTTTAAGCTAAAAAACTGATTTTAAATTATAAGTCAAAAAGTCTAAACCTAAATAAATAGGACTTTAGTATAATCCTTTGCGAATGAAAAGACGTCGAGCAGGTTTGTCATTTGTGCCATTAACGTTGACTTAATTAGTTATGCAAAGGAATCAAATTTTTTTTTCAGAGTTTCCTTTGTCCTCAATTATTTTTGGGTAACGTCTCTCTGTTCGAACTAATCATTGAATGACTGCTGTAATGTGAAATTTCAGCAATATATATACTTTCGTTCTACTGCCATTCCTGATGACAGCTTGTATCTTGTTTCAGATGATCCATCTGGTTCGGCCACTGCACACCCAGCCGGATGGCCTTCCTTCCATCCAGAGCGGCGACTGCTCGGGCAATCTGCAAGGGTCCCCAGTCCGGCGCCACCAGAGTGATGCCGCCCCGAACAACCAACAAGACTGCCACAATAGTCAAATGCAATTGTTCCTGCAGGGTGTTTTTGCCGAGCCGACGCAGCCGATACTACCGAAGCCGACGCAGTCGATACTACCGAAGCCGACGCGCTGCACCTCCAGACCAGCTGCTGTTGTTGGCGAAGGCTGCCCACCTGCCAGCACTGAACCGCGCCGCAGCCTGCGCCTCGCGTCCAAGCCCAAGACGGTGCCGACGACCAAGAAGGCCCAGGAGCTGCTTGCTCATCGTCTGGGGTTCTGCTCGCCAAAAGCCAGGGATGTGCCTCCACAGGCATTGCAAAGACTTGTTACGCTCTTTGATCGGCCACTGACTGATGAAGTTTTAGTGGCATTGAAAAATCTCTGCTACATTGATGATCCAAACCAGCAGGCCTTGGAAGCAATTAGATCTCTGAGACCAAGTGACGACTCATGCTTGAACGCTCCCAGGTCCACCTAATGGTCTCCTTCCAGAATGTTGCACTTCGTCAAGCGTCTTTTGGTTTTGGGTTTTCTATGGTTGCCAGCCATGTTGGCCTATGCGTCTTTTGCGTTGCGACTACTGTGTGTCCCTGCATGCTGGTGGTTAGTTCGTGTCCTGCAAGGCCCTGCGTCAAGTGTCTTGTGTCTCCTTCTACGTGCCTCACCTATGTAGTCAGTGCATCTGTTCCATATAACTGGTTCAATATAATGGGTAACCTGTCAAATCTCGCCATGGTTACCATATGCTTAGTGATATGGCCTTTCCTTCATGTGTGACTGCTCCATCCTAAGCTGGAATGTCTGAGGGTTGAACGCCCCGGCTAGACGCTCCACTCTAAACCAAATTCTTCATGCGACTCAGCTTGCTATAGCAGCCTTGCAGGAGTCTAAACTGCAGACTATCGATAGTCATCCACCAGATTGGAGGTTATCACCTTGGTTCTGCTTACTGCATGCCTACCAGCCCAGGGTCTCAGGGGAGGGATCCTACTGTTTTGGGATGAAGATAAGGTCCGACTGACAAATCCAGTTGCCTACGCCTATTCTGTCACAGCGCACATCTCCCTCCGAAGCTGTGATACGTCCTTCCTTTTTACCACAGTCTATGGGCCCACAGATGAACAGCACAAAGCCGCATTCCTGGAAGAGCTCAGATCCATTGCTCATGCCGCTCAGATGCCCTGGCTCGTCCTTGGAGATTTTAATCTAATCTACAAAGCCAGAGATAAGAGCAACTCCAATCTAAACCACCGGACGATGGCACAGTTTCGTGCTGCGATCAATCAATGTGCGCTTCGTGAGGTTCCCCTTCAAAACCGCAGGTACATTTGGAGCAATGAGATAGATGAACCGACTCTGGTCAGGCTTGATCGTGTTTTTTGCAACCATGCATGGGACATCCTGTTCTCCAACCATCTGCTTCAAGCACTCTCCTCCTCCATGTCCGACCACCGCTCGCTGCTTCTATTAAATGAGGCTGGGCCCCCCAGACCTCGGACATTCAAGTTCGAGAATTTTTGGCTTCGCCTTCTGGGGTTCCATCAGGTGGTCCAGCTTGCATGGAATGCGCCGACCTTGCACGCACATCCGTTCAGGCGACTTGCTTGCATGCTTCGTGCCACAGCGAAAGCGCTTCACGCATGGAGCAACTCCTTCCTCAGCGATGCGGCTCAGCAGTCCCTCCTGGAAAATGTTGTTATCCTACGTCTTGATGTCGCTCAAGAGTCAAGGGAACTCTCCTAGGGAAAGCGGCTACTCCGAAAAACGCTCAAGATTAAGGTCACTGATCTGGCGGTAGTCGAAAGATCGCATAAGCGTCAGGCTTCTAAGATTACCTGGCTAAAGGAGGGAGATGCTAACACGTGCTTCTTCCACCTTAGGGCCAATGGGAGTCGTCGAAAGAATTTCATCCAATCCTTATGATCGGATGACGGCACTGATGACGGCATAGTGACTGCACACATTGACAAAGAACAAATACTCTATGAACACTTCTCCCATCTTGTAGGCACAAAAAATATGTGCACTCACGTCATCATTTGGCAGCATCTTAACCTTCCACTCTGTGACTTAACGGCCCTTGATAACGACTTCTCAGAGAGTGAGGTGCTGCACGCAATCCATTGCCTGCCATTTGATAAGGCACCAGGACCAGATGGATTCACTGGAGCTTTTTACAATCATTGCTGGGAAATCATCAAGCATGACATCCTCGCAGCACTTTACTCCTTCCAATATGGCTCTGCGCCAGCCTTCGCCAATTTAAACATAGCTTTCATCGCCCTCATTCCCAAGAAAGATGGTGCGTCCTCTGCAGTGGACTATCGCCTAATTAGTCTAATACATTCCATCTCTAAGATTCTGTCCAAGCTGTTAGCCTTGTGACTCGCCTCATGCATTGACAAACTGATATCACCTTCCCAGAGTGCTTTCATCAAAAGGCGAAGTATCCACGAGAACTATTTGGTTGTTCGCACTCAAGGGCGACTCTATCACCGAATGCGCACGCTGGTATTAATTCTCAAGCTGGACATTGAAAAAGCTTATGACTCCGTATCCTGGGAATATTTGTTGAACCTACTCCAAGCATGTGGTTTTGATCTGAGATGGCGCCAATGGCTTTCTGCATCCTTTGCAACAACGTCTTCGACTGTTCTTCTCAATGGGGTTCCTAGAAAAGATATCATTCACCATCGTGGTCTGCGCCAGGGTGACCCTCTATCACCCTACCTATTTATTCTAGCTATAGACCCATTGCATTTCTTGCTCAAAAAGGCCACTGATGACAGGGTCCTATCGCCCTTGAAAGGCGGTGCCAAAGCACTTTGACTACCGTTCTACGCGGATGATGCCGTCATTTTTCTGAACCTAGTCAGGGAGGAGCTACAGGCAGTTGTTCACATACTGCGCAGCTTTGGTCAAGCCTCTGGGCTGCGGGTCAACATGCACAAGAGCTCTGTAACTGCAATACAATGCAATGGCCTGGCCCTTCAGGCCATCCTACAACCCTTTCACGGTGTCATTTCCAACTTCCCAATCAAATACTTGGGAATGCCGCTTACGCTGGGCCGCCTGCGGCGTGTCCATCTCCAACCCATCAAGGACAAGGTGGCCCAACGACTGTGCTCTGGCAAACGAACCACCTCACGCTAGGAGGACGTCTCACCTTGGTCAAATTAGTACTAACCTCCATCCCAATATATGCGCTGATAGCGCTAAATGTGCCCAAGAAATTCATAGTGGACATTGACAACATAAGGAGAAAATTCCTATGGGCGGGGAGCACTGAAATGCATGGTGGCAGATGCAAGGTGCGATGGGAAATTGTTTGCCAGCCATTCGGGTTGGGGGGACTCAGGGTACTAGATCTTCAAAAGTTCGCACGAGCCCTAAGGCTGCGTTGGTTGTGGCTTAGGTACTCAAGCCAGCGAAGGTCGTGCATTGGGTGGTCCACCTTGTGTGATCAAGTTGATCAACAACTGTTCATGGTGGCTACCACAATCACCATTGGAAATGGGCGGCTAGCACCATACGACTGCTAGATGGGCGCAAGGTCTTGGCGCCATGCCAGGTTGCACTGCGCCTCTACAAGCACTCCAGGAGAAAGTTGTAACATCCCAAAATTTAGCCTAATTTAAATTTTTGGAGTTATTTGAATTTTTATGAATTTTTGGGATTTATTTGGATTTATTTGAGTTTAATATGAATTTATCTTTCTCTTGAATAATTATGTATCAGAAAATTATTTATCAAAAATAAATAAAAATATTTTATTTAAGTTCTAAATGCCATGAAATATTTTTTTAGAATTTTTCTGGAATTTTTCGGGTATTTT
Organism: Guadua angustifolia; assembly: GCA_036346375.1. Taxonomy (NCBI): domain Eukaryota; kingdom Viridiplantae; phylum Streptophyta; class Magnoliopsida; order Poales; family Poaceae; genus Guadua; species Guadua angustifolia. The sequence goes on from JAYEVE010001035.1 coordinate 242,507, forward strand.
TGGTGCTCTAAATAATTAGTTTGATTTTCTGGAATTATTTTAATATGAAAAACCCTGGAAAAATCTTTGCTACAGTATTGGGCCGAGCCCAACACTGCGCGCGCCGGTCAGCCCGCTTGTTCGAAACCCTAACCGTCGCTCACCCCGGGCCGTGCGATCTTCATCGGGCGGCCGATCCTTTGCCGCGTCACGGTTGCGCTGGAGTCGTCGGATCGAGGCGGCTCGGACAACGCGGATTGCGCCACGTCGCACGGGAGACGAACAGTCGGCGCCACTGTCACCATTATGGGGTGGTTGGCAGCCGTGTTAATGGCGGCCATTTTGCGCGCATACCAAAGCATCTCCGAGCTGGTAAAATACCTCGTCGAAACGTGCTCCTTGTCTCGCACCTTTTGCCCTCTCACCCGTGCACCATAGTGCACCGTAGCTCCACTAGTTGCTCGTCGAAATTGGTATTGCCACCACTTCGGTTTTCCTTGTCTTCCGCCGCCCTTGGTCACGAACCGCCTCATCTAAGCGCGGATTCGGGACCCTTGAGTCAAGTCGCACCTTCCACGACGTTTCATCTTGCCGGAGGAGTCCCGGAGCGCCGCCAACCAAGTCATCTTCCTCGTCTCCGGCCTTCGGAAGCCACCGCACCGCCGCTATCTACTTCGAGCACCAGCGACCGTCGGATCTCCATCTAACGCCTGGGGTAAAGCCACGTCTCCCTCCTTGTAGAATTAGGCTTGAATGACTTTGGTGAATCTCGGCCGTAGATCCTTAATCCGACTGCCACCATAGCGCCATGTAGCTGGCTTCGATGCGTTGAAAATGTCCGTTAGATCTTCATCATGCCGTTCTGGTGAGTCCACGTAGCCGTATTTGATAAGATTGAAAATATTCGTTAGATCTTAGACCCGTGGCCGAGATCTTGCCACGTAGCTGTCAAATAGCCCTAGTGTCACTGAATCCCTGCCGTTGATTCTAGCGCATGGTCAAGATTGAGCCGCGTGTCCGCGCGAAAACCGAAGCGTCGCTACAGCCGCCCAAGGTGAAATCTGACCGTTGAATTCAAACGGACGGCTTGGATGTTGCCGCGTGGCGGGTGGGTTGACTGTGTTCGGACCGACCGTTGGATTCAAATCCAACGGGTGGGAACGCGTGTGCCGCGTGGGCTAGTGGCTGTGCGCCAAGTGTCAGCCAACGAGTGGGTGTCACTGCTGTACCCTGTTCGGGTGACGTCATAGGTGGGTCCCACTGTCGATTATGGAAACCGTGGTAGCGTCATCATGGCGTCGGTAGAAACCTGGTCGATGACCTTTGTTCGGTGGACCGAATCCACGGTGATCCTGAGCCGAATCGTGAACCCGGTCCATAGACCCGAGGTGACGTGGCCCACTCTGATGCTGCCACGTGTCGGCCGAAGTATATATCGGGATTTTTTTAGAAGAAAAATAAATAGATTAATCCGGTTTTTCTTTTATTTGAATTTACAAACTTGTAATCGCTATAACTTGTGTTTTAACTCCGATTTGGGTGATTCCAGTTCCTAAAAATTTGTAAAAATGTGAACTATTTATTTGGGAATTGTATTTTATTTTTAGAGTTGATCTTGCTCTCGGAAAATTATGTTTATTGTGTGTTTATTTATCCGAGTAGACGTTGATTTGCCGGAAAACTTGAAGAATTTCGGCACAAGACCAAGCTCGGATCGAGGTCGACCCTTGTTTGAAGGCAAGTCATGCTTTGATCATTTTGCTCCTAAGTTTTGAAAATATATTTTGATTCAAACTATGCATGCTAACTTAACTAAAAATAGATTTAATTAACTTAGGTGAATTAGTTAATTAACCTATTTGTTATTGCCACCTTGTCTCTAATATTTGTATGCCATGATTCACTTGATGCCCTAAGTTGATAACATTAGTTGGATGCAATGAAATGCCAACATAGGAGGCTAGACCGTGAGTAGTTGCTTAGCCATGCTTATGTCGTGAATAATCTTTTATAATACAAAAGCAATATTGACTAAAGGAATAGTGAATGTATTTTGGTAAATTGTGGAATGTGTTAGTAATGATGTTGAAGTGTGGAGACCTGTGTGGTTCTACATGACGGTTGATTTATTGGCATGTGTTGCACCGTAAAACAACTTGGGGTGGGAAATTGTAACATCCCAATTTTTGAATTTTCAATAATTAAATATTATTTTTGCAATTTATGATTTTTGTGAATTTTCTGGATTTATTGGATTTTCTGAGATTTATTTAAATCATTTCGAATTAGTATATATGGTTTTTTTAAGAAATATTTATAAAAGGAAATTTAAAATAAAGACTGCCCAAAAATATTTTATTTGAGTATAGAATGTCTCAAAGTATTTTTAAGAAACTTTCTTAGATTTTTTCCGAGTATTTTTTTGTGGCTCAAACAAATCAAAAGCAGTTCTATAATTACTTTAAAAGGAAAAAAATCAGGAATATTTGATGAATAGTAAAGGGCCGTGACCAGTCGATTCACCTTGACTATACCTTTCATTCGATTGCGAGGATTATCGGGGACCGTAGGATCCTAATCGGGCGGCCGAGATCAAGCCGGGCGATTTTCGTTGGCTTTCAAAGGAAGGGTCAGATCACCTCGTGTCTAGCAGCCGTCGATCGGAAATCGGACGATCCTGCGTTTTCTTCTCCGAAGCCAACCCGAACTGAACTCTGTTTCCTCACCGTGTGCGTCAAGGAAACCTCCCTAAATTGGAGTCGACCCGGCCATGGCATGCTATAAAACGGGAGCCTGGGCTGCGCTATAGCCTCACCAACCAAAGCCCTAGGATCTAGCTTCGGAAATCATCGTGAGCTCGCCGCAATCCGGGGTTTTCGCCAAGCGCCGCCGCAAGGAGGAAGTCGCCGATTCATCGCCGTTGAGCACCCGCCAGGCTGGGGACCTGTCGCATCGATTTCGCCATTGCTCAGAGTATTCCATGCGCGTCGTGGTCTCACCGGAGCATCACCGGAAGGGGGAGGTCGCTGTGAGGGCCGTCGCCCCTGGAGAAGAGGGTCTCATTGCTGCCGAGCTAGTGGCCGAAATTCAAATCCAAGCGCATCACCAAGTCGGCGACATCGAGGTGAGTCTGGAAAGTAGCAGCCCGCTCGTCGCCGGTGATCCTAGGCCTTCACGCGCCACCGGGATACGTGGTCTGATAATTCGTAGAGATGTGGCGCTGATTGGATGCCAGGTCGGCTTCGCTGCTTATGTGGCGGTGAGGTGGGGGTTCTATCGGCATTGAATAGTGACGGTCGGCGAGATGTGGACCCCCGTGTCGAGGCGGGGCCCGGCCGTCGAGAGCATAATTTCTAAGGTGAGACCGTGTCGGTGACACAAAATTCGCATTTCCCTTATAAAAATAATTCGAAAGAAATTTTGAATTTCTAATTTCAGGATTTAGTTTAATTTTAAAAATTTCCAATGCTTATAACTTTTGCGTTTTAACTCCGATTAAGGTGATTCAAATTCTTAAAAATTTGTAAAATTGAGATCTTTCTAGTGGTGGCTTTTATTTGAATTTTAGAGTTCATTTGCTATTTGGTTTTGGTGTTTATTTGCTATTTCTCTCTCGATTCGCGTAGACATTGAATTGTGCGACACTTCGGATGAGGAGCTACCAACTCAAGAACAGTTTCTAGACCACGATCAGGAGCTTAACCAAGGCAAGTTGTGCTTTGATCATGTTGCACCCATAAACTAGATTGCATGCTATTTTGATTTACCTTAGCACTTGTTATTTTATGTGTATAAATGATTTCAACATAAGTTTGGGATTAGCTATCGTACCCTTTGAATTACACCCTACCTTGCTAGTTGTATGCCATGATCCACTTGTCACCCTAGGTTGATTCACTATAGTTGGTTAATAATGAAATCAACATGGATGGTTAGATCGGATTAGAATGCTTAGCCATGCCACGTCATCACATGTATATGGAATGTTAATTATTAAATTTGACTAATGGAATATGGAACAATGATGTTAACTTGTGTGTCATGTGTGGTCACACGATGAGATTGAGTTGTTGTGGCAAGGGGATGTCACGCAACGATATTGAGTTGTTGATGGCACGTGGTGCTTGGTAATCAACTGGGGTGTTTATGATTTTGGGTCGGAGCAAGTGGCAAGGGTAGGATGCCTAGGTGGGCCCGATGGGTAGAGGTATGTGTATGTCTTGCTTTGATCAAACTATAAGGACACCTTGCGAGCCTTTGACTGAGTCGATCATGCAACCACATATACATTATGGGGCAGCCTAGTTGACTAATTTGCAAATGCTTAACTTAAGTGCTATCTTGGTGGTGTGAGTCCGGGTGTGCGGGAAACTCACATGGCGCAGAGGGGGCCTGTTGTGGCGTAGCCCTTGATGTTGAAACCTTAGCGGGTAATCTTGGGTTAAGATGATGCTTTGTAAAGGCTTTGTCATGATTCTCTGTAGGCATACCAAAGGAAGTGTGCTAATGGCCAAGCATAAAAGAGATTATCATGTCGTGTGGGTAAAGTGCATAACCTCTGCGAGTGTACAATCTATTAGGATAGCCGTGCTCACGGTATTGAGCAAGCTCGGGGATTACAGTCAAGGGTTTAGACTTTTGCAAAATTGTAACAGCCCGAAAATTAAGAACAGTAAATTTATAATATTTAAATTTGATTGTGAATATTTTTGGGATTTCTGAATATTGTTTGCTTTATTTGTATTTCCTTGGATTTTGAGTTGCAATAAAAATCAAACAAAAGGGAAATAAAGAATGAAAAAGAGGAAAAGGCAAAAATGTAAAAAGTAAAAATTTATAAAATTTGCCATGAGAACCCTGAGCATGTAAGTAAATCATTTTAGCCATAAAATGAAATTTCATATATGGAGAAATGAAGGAATAAAATAAAGAGACAACTTTTAAATCAAAACAATGAATTGTCAGAATTTATAAAATATTTATAAAACTCAAATGGAGCTGAAATATTTATCATAAAACCCTCAATACAATATCTACCTCTGGTAAAAATATTATAAATTAATAATGTGCTTTAGGACTTTTTAGAATTTAAAACAGAAACCACGAAAATCTAGAATTTGCAATGTCAGAATTTTCATAAAATAATGGAACCATATTTTGAGCTGAAAATTTTACATAAGCATTATGAGATCAAATAATTTAGAAAAACAAAATTTCAAAAATAATAGACTTAAATTTATCTCAATCAAAAATAGAAATCCGAAACAGGAATTTAGAGCAGTCACTGTTGTCAGAATATTTATAATTTTTCGGTAACTCATTTTAATCTCATAATTTTACCAGACATCAAAATATATTCAAGGACCATGGTCAAAAAGTTTGGATATTTTCTACTTCAATTTGGCAGCAATAGAAATTGGAGACTAGGACCATCGGAGCTGGACCATCTCTTTTGACGCCATACCTCATCGATCGGTGGTCCCCAGGCCCCACCTGTCATCTTCTTCACCCCTCTGTTCTTGCGACCGAGCAGACTCTCCCGAATGCAGCGCACATGACCGGCTTCGTTCGATGCATCTCGTCTTCGATTGGTCGCGTCTTCAACGTCATCTTCACCTCGGCTCGGCCCGATCATCGCCACGTTGTCCTCGGTCTCATGGCTTCGATCGCCATACCTCCTCCTGTGCATCGCGGAGAGAACAACCGAGACTCGGTGCAACCAAGCGGCTCATCTACTCAATCTCTCGACCATATATAGCGCATTGTGGTCACTAAGCGTGCTTCATTCCTCACTTCCTCTTCTTCTCTTCTCCATAGCGCCAAAACCCCAATCCATTGCCGCCATTGCTGCGAGATCTGGCTCGCCCAAGCTCGCAAATCAGCCAAGCACCTCACCAATTCCAAATTCCCCGACTCATAGTATCCCCAAGCACTCTGGTCAAAAGCCCTCAACAAAAATCAAGTTCCCCATGTGAAAACTCCCGCCACCGTAGCCCTTCTCCTCCATGGCGGCCGGCGAGTGGAAGCTCCTCGGAGACTCTTCCTCGGGTAAACCTCAAAAACCGAACCCCTCGTTCCTTGATGCTATTGGTGTCATCGATTAGACCTCTAATGCCCTTGGTTGCTCTCTCCTTTGCTCGCCATTTTTTGCGCCACTCAAGCTCGGTTCTTGCGCCCGGCTCGCTCCGTCTCTGGCGAATCAACTCCACACTGGTGCGGCTCATGAGCCCTACCTCCTGTCTGTCGCCCTCGCCGGAGATCCGCCGGAGCTCCTCGCCGCCAAGCCCTAGCCGTGCCTCTGTTTCTTTGTCTCTGCACAATGGGGCCAAGTAGTCGAGCATCGGGAGGAAGAAGACTAAATCAAAAGGCGTTTTCTATTTAGGTAAAGCGTATTTTGATTTTTCAATTCGAATAGATTTCCATCTTGTATATCTTTTGCAATTCTAATCAACATTTAATGGAATAAATTTGTATATTCATATAAAGTCGATAAGATTCTAAATATACAAGAATATTGAATTTTAGAATTTGAGAAAGAATTATTTAAATTAAATTTGTTTATGTCCTTAATATGATCTTTACATCAAATCTGTGAATAATAAGATAATAAATAATAATATAAATTTTTATATGATGTTAATATCAGAATGAATTCAAATATACAAAAATATTGAATTTTTATATTGAACAACTACTTACATTTAAAAGAATGTGAACTCACTATTATGAACATTGTTGTACATATGAAAAATATAAATGCTAAAATCATTAAATAACTTTTTATGTGCCTCTGGAATCCTAGTAAACTTGAATATACAAACATATTTAAATGTTCAACTCGATTTAGTCTATTTGCTTTGTGATCACTAGTAAAACTTCATATGGCCATTAATGGAAACAAAAGCATAAAAGCTTATAAAATAAGGAAATAATTTGTATTAGTCTCTTGAAAACAATACAAATCCGTGTATGCAAAAATATTTAACCTTAGAACCAAGTTTAGTATAATTGGTTGTTAATCCTCATTAAACCTTTTTATGGCCATTAGCAAAATGATAGCATGATGACTCATAAAATGGTAACAACACTTTGAATAAGTCCTAAACACAGTAAGGATCCATGTATGCAACAATGTTTAAGATAAGGTTTAATTAGCATTCTCTTAATGAAAAGAAATGTTAATTATAACAATAAGTAAATAGTTAATCTATTGCAATTAAAGCTAAAATAGCGCCAAACCAACTTTATAACATTTCTAGGATGATACTCTACTAATACCTGAAAAATGAATCAAGAATCATGTATAGGTTAGTTGGAAATTAAGATTTAAAGTTGGCCGATTCAAGGTTTCAAATATGATCATTTAGTCTATTTCAGCGATAGATAAAATAACTCATCCAAATACTAAAATCAGTAAAATCAGTTTGGTAATGTTGTACAAAGTTTATACTACCATGATCTATAAAAAGAATCTTATTCCATTAAGGTTTGCATATTAATCTCATCAGATCAAAACCCTTAAGTGTTAACCCTTTCGATTCACCTTTTGGCCGATTCGAATAGTGTCAACTTTGCAATGCCATAAGCCTTTTCAACATTGAAAATAATGTATCAGCTAAAGCCTAAAATTTATGGAATTAGCTTAGAATTGTTATACAAAGTATAAATCATCTTAGTATAAAGAAATAACCATATTTCATCATGTTTTACATATTAATCCAAATAGCCTAAAACCCTTAATCGTTAATCTGTCAATCCCTTTCTTGCCGATTTTAAATAGTGGAGTCTTTAAGCATAGCATGAACCATTTTAGCGAATAGATTATAGTCTGCCCAAAATCCTAAAACTTATGGAACTGGTTTAGTAATGTTCTTCAAAGTATAGTCTACCCTAATACCGAAAAGATAATCTCATTTTGCTAAAGTTCGCATATTAATCCTGTAGGTTAAATAACCTTAAGTAATAACATTCTTTAGCCCGTAATATGAATGAATGGACTTTGAATACAAATGAGAAATCAGTAACTATTATATTTTTATCACCAGAACCTTCTTAAATATCCTGTAAATTAGTCCAATAGCCTGAATCAATAGATTTAACTTGCGTAAAACTAATTCTAAGCACATTCAATTAAAGGTAAAGAACAAATCATTCATACTCTAATATAATCATTTAAGCATTTTCATTAACTCGCAAAACAACTCAACTAAATCCGAATTTAGTAAAGAATAGCTTAGAAATGATCTTTAAGATATGATCTGCAGTAATCTAAGAAAATATTCTTATTTTATCTTGCTTCGAATCTGAATCTTAATAGAGCAAAACCCATAAGTAATAAAGTTGCGAACTCATATTATGAATAATAAATCAATAAACATTTTAACTAATGATTAATTCTATTAATCCAAGCAATCTTTGCATCTTGAATTCGTAAAATTAGATTAATAAATTCATAAAAGAGCCATCCCTGTTTCTTGTGAAGAGTTTTATTTGTTCGTTCTATCTACTTTCTTTTTGCCCTTATTGAAATTAGTATTTTGCTGTATTTACCGTTGGTTGACGCGTAGAACTCGACGCCTCCGACTCCGTCATCGTCGCCTTCGTCAACCGTAATCATCGTCTTCGTTGTAAGCGTCGATTAAGCAAGGCAAGCATCCTTTGACCGTATTGAACCCAGTATTTTGTATTCTTTTTGTGCATCAAATAATTTTATGCATGCGTTTACTTTATGTAAATTGCTATCTTATGGATTTGGTAGATATACCTGTTGTCACATGAATCTCCTTTGATGATTATGAACATGTGAACCTTGATAACCATAGGTTCTGGATTAGGCATTGCTTAATGTCATCTTGGGTATATCGTTCATAATATTCATGCTTAGCCATGCTTTAGAATCGACAATGTACATGATCAAAGCGACATTTGTTTCTGAAAACCTTGGAAATGGCCTTGTTGGTGGTGGGTAATTTTGATTAAAACCCAAAATGAAACTATGCTTTGATGCGGCGATTATTGGCAATAGCGGTTGTGCAAACTTGAATTGCACGTAGTGTAGGGTGAAGTGTCGCCGTGTCACAACTAAGGACCGAGCGTCGTGTAGCTTGATCCAAGAAAATCCGTACAAACCACGAGGGTGAGAATGGGGTAGCCTTAGCCTATTAAATTGTTTAGACATGGCTTTGCTCATTGGTAGGCGGGAGCTAGCGGAGGCATTCGATGCAGTTTGCTTGTGAGGGCTTCCATGCGATTCAGTATGGGTAATTACTGGCGGTGCATCGGTATGCGCCTTGCCATGGACGAGAGCGTGGTGTTGGGTGTGATAATGTGGATCCACGGCTTGGGTGAGTGTCTCTGTTTTCGGGCGAGGGTTAACGTCGGTTGGGTAAAGCCTTGTCTAGAATTTAATGACTATGTATGATCGCTCATTCGCATACTCTTGTATGGCGATCCACGGTGACGTGGTGAGTTGATCATTCCTTGTGGGTCGATTGTACACCTCTGCGAGTTTAAATCTAATTGATTAGCCGTACAGCGGTCATGGGTGTCTTGGTGAACTCTGCTTGAGTTAAATGTTTTATTGTTTCCAAAAGGGTTTATTTTATAAGTTAGCTTACCCCACAGATGACCCAATGCTATACCCTGTGGGCAAGTATTGGAATCATTTGTTGTGCCTGTGTGGACAAAGAATCTGGATATATGCCATGCGATGGCAAGGTTTGATTAAATCGCTCACGTCATGGAGGACGGTGAGTGTTATTTATGCTTTACTTATTTGCTATCAATTAATCTGCTCTTTTAAATTCGATTGCAAATAACTTGGTTTCCAAATTCAAATTCGCTTTATGCAAATTAAGCGTAATAGCTTCCTTTGAAATGGCTTTGCATGTATTGTAGGTTTTGCTCAAGTCTTCTTTGAGTCGTAAAGTACTCACCCTTGCCTAATTATATTGTAGGTGGTTTAAGCGAAGTTTGAAGTTGTTCATCGCTGAGTTGCGGGTTTTTCTCCGTCGTGTTCTATCTGAAGTTTATGCAGTGGGTTACTGCGGGATTGAATGGGTACACTACAAGGCAATTGCTTCTTTTCTTCGCTATATTTCTCGAGTTGTAATATTTATTTGTATAATCGTTTCCGTTTAATTACTATATTGTATGGTTGTGATTTCCAATTGTTGTAAACATGTGAGTGCTAGCTCTTGATCCAGGAATATACAATAATCACATGGAGGTTCTGTTAAATCGAGCAGGGTCTCTAAAAATGAAAACTTGGGATGGATGGCAGGTTGCCATGAAAAGTTGAATCTTGACTTAGGATGAGAAAACTTGGTTTACTTGAGAAATGCTGAATCTATCTATTATTGTTATTTGTTTTTACTGTCTTTTCAATCTATATCTTGTACTTGTTTACAAATCTTTGCTTTATTGCAAATAAACCTCTTAGCCTTCCTTTGAAATAAGCCTTGCATATAGCTATGATAGAATTGCATTACATGCACAACTTGTTGAGTACATGTTGGTGTACTCACCCTTGCCTACAAAAATCATTAGTCTTTGAAGAAGGAGTACCATGAAGAGCGAATGTTTAGGGTGCAAGCCTTGTCGGTTACTGTGGTATCTTGAGGGTTATCTCGTCTTCATTCGGCTGCAGTTCAATTTGTTGTTCAACCTTGTGAGGCATTGTTAAGTAAGTTGACCATAAGGTCATTCAACTGGTAATATTTAATATATTATGTCTTTTACCTTATTTACGTTGTGTATGATTGTGATATTCACTAATGTTGAGCCTGTATGCACTAGCGTGATCCTGGACTAGTGCAGTATACACAGAGGGTCCGGATTTGCATATTCGGGTCCCTACAGAAATGATTTATAGACTGGGGCAAGTGGCAGGATGGCATCGTGCCAGGTGGGCCTGTGTGGCAACGGGATGAACTAAGTAAAATGAGATGGCTGTGTGCCAAACTTTTGGAAGGAAGTCTTGCCCTGGACAGTTAAGGACTTTACCTTGCAAGCCTTTGATCTGAGTTACTCCTACAACCACATGTATGGTATGGGACAGACCTAGTTTAGTAGGTTCTAATATCTTTCCTTTACACCTCGGGGCGACAGTTACACAAGGGTGTAACTGTGTGGGGGAGCGTACCTGTGCTACGGCTTGATACCCATCCAACAGTATTCACTTGTTCTAAACTTCGGCTCTGTGTGAGGGAAGTGTTAGGAAGGCCATACTGGGGAGGTTCATAGGTTTTGATGTTAGTTTCTAAAAGACTTTGTTACAATCAAACACCTGTGTGGTGAGCGACTGTATCCTGTAGGTAAAGTGTACCACCTCTGCAGAGTGTACAATCTATTCGAATAGCCGAGTCTACGGAATTGGACAAAGCTCGGGGATTATAGTCAAGGGGTAGGTCTTTGAAAAGAAAATGGGATGAAAGGTTGTGTGCCAGGGATAATGGTGAAATTGATTAAGGACTGTGTGTCCAAAATTATGTGGAAAACAATTGGTGAAACTTATTATATTAATATGGTTTTGCTGCTTTATATCTAAACAAATGGTAAGTTAAAATATTGATGCAATGCAAAATAACCAATTGAGCCATTCCTTTGTAACAAGCCATGCATGTAGTAATAGCACTGCATTCTGTGCATGACTTGTTGAGTACGGTGTGTACTCACCCTTGCGGACACAAATTACCAGAGGAGGAGATTACGCCTGCTTGGGAAGAGGAGTTTGGCGAGGAGCTGGAGAATTAGGGAGCAAGCCTTGTCAGTAGCCTGTGACAAAGAGATGGATCACTACGATGCTTTATTTTCCGCTGTTATTTTCCTGATACTCTGATTTATGTAAGCCCTGCGTGGCAAACTATTGTAAGGTGACCATAAGGTTGTACAACTCGTTATTATCCATGTTTGAAGTACTTTATTATTATTTCGCTGTGTATAATTGTGGTACTTTAACCCTGTTTAGCCTGTGTGCACTAGCGTGATCCTGGACTAGTGCAGTATACACAGAGGGTCCGGATTTGCAGATTCGGGTCCCGACAAAAGTCAAGATCGGTTTTCAATGCATTGCACAACAATAATTGGATTCGAGATATCAGTCATCATCTCACACCGCAGTTACTTTAGGAATATGTCAACCTATGGACCAAGGTACAGGCTGTGACACTCCGTCCGAGTCTGGATGACTCCATACAATGGACACAGAACCCTAACGGTATCTACTCAGCAAACTCCGCGTATTGCATTCAGTTCTATGGATGCACCCGTACATCCTTTCTCACATCCACCTGGTCTCTACATGGGGTCCGCTTAGATGCAAGATCTTCTTCTGGCTCACGCAGCACAATCGTCTATGGACGGCTCAGCGATTGCAGCTCAGAGAATGGCCTAATCAATATTTCTGCCAAATGTGCTGCCGAAGCCTTGAGACGGTTTTCCACCTCTTCGTAGAATGTAACCAAGCAAGGCCAATGTGGTCTTCCATAGCGCGCTGGACGGGGATAATGTCCCTCCAGCCGAGCAGGTGGAAGAAATGTGCAGATCTTCAACAGTGGTGCCTCCAACTCATACCTGCCCTCCCAACCTTGTGGAAAGGTGTCAAGTCTCTTATAACCTTAACATGTTGGCAATGGTGGAAAGAGCGCAACAATAGGATCTTCCGAACGGATTGGGCAACTCACGAGCAAATCCTCCAATCGATCAAAGACGAGGCATCCAACTGGGTCTCTGCGGGAGCGACGCACCTTGGGGAAATCCTGCACCATCACCCTTAGCAAACTGCTCCTTTTCTTCAGTCTTCTTCTTCATTTTATCTTTTTTTCTCCTTCTCCTAAAAGTTAAACCCTGCCTGCCTTAGCCGCTCTTGGGTGCCCTCTCTACACCTACGCCCATTGTACCTTGTACTCTGGTTTTTTCCTTCCTTCTTTAATACAATCACGGCACGTCATTTCAAAAAAAAAAGTAAGCCATTGGTTTATGATACATAAAATAGTTGTTAGGTAACAAAGTAGCACGAAACTATTACTGGATTGCAAACAACACCACAAAAATATGTTTATTCACCACCCAAACTCAAATACTATAAAAACTTATAAACATAGTTACTACAGTCACAGCTAATAGAGGTAGATATATACATGCATGACAATGTTCTACGGATACAACGCGCTGCGACCAACATCGAAACCTTTCATATTTCTTTTCCACCGCACATAGTTTTACGTGCGTGCATGCGTGCATCTTGTTCTCTGGGACTCAGTTGTTCATGCCTTGAATTTGTAAGCAATCTCCTCCGAACTTACTCCTTTCATCCCACGATATAAATATATTTTGACTTTTCACAGCCTCTAACGTAACACTTTGACTGTAGTTTTATATCATAACTAGTCAAGTGCTCATATGTTGCAACGGAAACACATTTTTGAACCAAATAATCAAATCATACCATGTTTTATAAAAATAAAATTGCATTCTTAAGTTGCCACGGGGAGAGAGTGGGAATAGCCTAGTGGGTATGGGTGGAAAGAGAAAGATACGATTGATTTTCTTTTTATTCGTAAGAGGTAAGGGAGCATGTTGTGGCTCACGACCCGTATGTCAGCATGCTGTATTTCTTAGAGAGAAGGAGAGGGAGGACGGACAGCTAGCAGAACCTCATATGTATTTATATATTAGTAAAGACCTGCTAGCAAAAAAATAAAAAATATATATTATAAAAGCATTTTGCAAGATAAATTCAATAAATTTTATTTTCATATTATCAATATATATACTTTAACATATATTAATTAAAACCTTCAGCACGTATCCTAAATGAATTTCATTTAGTACTAGGAGATGGAGTTCCTCCGATGAGAACATCCAGATGGGGTCTATCTAGAGCAGACAAACACGTTGCAGTTTTCCCCGCACCGCACGGGACTGAGCACAAGGATTTGGAGCGAGCCAGCACTCTCAAGCAATAATTACCAACGGCTGGCTAGTTTTGTCTCTGGACTGTGGGCCGTTTGGAGTGAGTGGCCCGGAGACTCAGGACGGCGAGGCCTCCACGCTCAGGATGCTTTTAATTGGGTCATGTGAAATGTACGACCTTTTCATGCCAATGAATGCTTATTTTGTTCCTGCACCTAAGCTCAATAAGGATAGATATAATAAAGCCATCTTAACTTGCTTTTAGCTTGTACATATCAATTTTATTTTATATGAAAGAGTGAGAAAAAAAAAGAGAGAGAAGAGAGCTGATTTTTATTTAGTAGCAAGCATTGCATAGGAACATAGGTAAATTAGTTGGCAACGTATCGCGTATGCTGGCAGCTTTTCGTGTACACACCGTGCACACCAACTAAAAAAAGTTATGAAAAATTTTGAAAAAAATTGTAGATGTACTTCATAGATTACTCTACCTATGTATGAAGTTTCAAGATCAAATTCATTATATATGAGAGTTACAAAAGAAAATTCTGACAAGTTTAAAAGCGTTTAAACTTGTCAGAAGTTTCTTTTTGTAACTCTTGATATATAATGAATTTGAATCTAATTTATATATAGGTAGAGTAATCTATGAAGTACATCTACAATTTTTTCAGAATTTTTACAACTTTTTAGTTGGTGTGCACGGTGTGTACGGAAAACTGTGCACAGATACGCTAAAATTAGTTAAATAAATTAGTTATGTACAAAAGAGAAGAGATAGTTATTGCACAACATTTAGAGCCAACCTTTATAGATAGCTATTGTTCAAGCTAGCTTTAGTGCTTACTCTAGTGAGAGATAGAGTAAGTAGTGAACTTTGTTATTGTACTTGCTCTAAGACCATTCACAGTGGAGAGTTTCGTTACACGGTTTCCAATAGTGCCACGTCATATTTAGATGTTTAGGTTGATGAATGAAACAACCTCTCTCGATGCACAGTTTCATTTTGCAGTTTCATAGGCATGACATAACATTTAATTATTGCATGGTGTTGTGATCAACTATGCCATATAAATTGTGTAGCCACTTGCAATTATATTTAGCACACTACAATATGGCCACACGGAATCCAGAAAAGGTGTGGAGATGAAACAAATCACTCTCAATGGGGTTTCATCCCAGTTTCAAAGCACTTGGTAACCGTGTACACCAGGTTTCATCCCCATGAAACTCAACTCTCCTCTCTCCTCATAAATTTGTTGCCATGTCATCACTTTTGCCTATGTGGCACCTCATTTAATGAGAATGAAACTCTCATGAAACTTGCACTGTGAATGGCCTAACTACCACTCTTTTTTAGTTTATTGCACCAAAGTTCAATTAAGAACATTAATTTTATCAAGATTACTGTGCATGTACACGAATTTATGTACCTTTGCTGTAGATGATTCAATTTTAGTTGGTTACCGTGTAAGATTATTTCATAATCAAAAGTATCACATGTAATAATCTCGTTTAATGATCTCGTGCGTTGGTGTGATGTGATGATTGCCTGACTTAAGAAATTAGAATTTTGGGTTTAAATTTCCTAAGCTTTCTCCTAAAAATATAACAAAATATGTCAGTCCTGTATGGTTCAAACAGTGATTGAGTAATCGTGTGAGCTGTAGTATGCCGCATGCACCGCATGCATGAAAGAGCTGAACGAATCGTCCACATACAAGAAAGCTTGCATGATGTGGCCACATGCATGTACCGAATGATGAACATTTGATATGCAAATGGCTGCTACTTAGTGCCTCAGTTTTAACAGTAATTAACAGTGGTAAGTCAGGTCATTAAGATTTGCCGATTCGTTTGGAGTCGCGTGAAGCATCTGGCGTTTGGCTTTGATTGCACCTGCTCACCCAGTATACATATGTGCATGTGCATCCATAGGGTGCTGTTGTGTGAGGAACTGTGTAGAGCAAGGTGTAGCACACAAATGATAGTCTAGTTCCCTGGTCCTCAAGAAAACACTGGAAGAAGAAAACACTCTATAATGTGGCATACGTCGCACTAATTAAAAGGTATTCATTTAAATGGTAAATAGATGAATCGAGCGGCATCGAAGAGGTACGTACGCAAGTCATATATAGTGCTTTTGGTTGAGTCGTAGTGTGCTAAAAAATCTGAGACATGATGATTTCTGCTCGCATAATCTACTTGTTATAGATGACATTAATTGATGTAAGAGTTTCGATGGATTCAAACTTTACATAATTTTCTATACGTGAAGCATTTTAAGTATAAAAACTTGTATTTAAAGTACGTGGTGCTTGCATAATCGCACAGGTCGCTCCGCTAGTTACTATAGATATAAACATATACATATATCCTTACCTCAATATTCAGCTGCAACATGTACATTAACCAACTAAAATTGAACCATCTACTGCAAAGACAGAATTCGGGTACGTGCACAATAATATTTGTAAAATGAGCGTTCTTTATTGAACTTAGGCGAAGTAAATAGAATGAAGGAGTAACCATTCATTGCCCTCAAAAGTTGCGTACATTTCACATGTCCCGAGTAAGTACATCCAATCCAAGAATAAAATGATCTGGAGATGCATTTTAATGTAGAGCTTTAGCCTTTAGGCTATTTATAGTGCATTGTATCTTGTCACAATATCCAAAGCTGCCATATCATATGGTATTAGAGCATGTACAATGGTATATGTCAGCAGTCTCTAAGTTTTGCCATATAGGATAAAAAATGGCGTGGATGAGAGAGGTGCGTATAGAGAGTTGAGCCGTCTCTTAATCTAGAGTCGAAGGAAGATATGAAGCCACACCCAATCGAGGGAGGGTGATCATGTATATATAGCTGAGATCTGAGCGTACAACAGATCCTCGATTTGAGTAGATAAATATGGTATATACAACAAACTTGCTATATATCGCTACTTGCTATATATTCGCTAATACCCGCCCTGATGCGCCGGGAGGATTCGGACGCAAAGGCCGGACCGAAATCTGGTGAACAATTGTACAGGCAGGCCTTTGGTCATAATGTCAGCAAACTGGTGCGCGGAAGGAACATGTAGAACGCGAACTTGTCCGAGGGCAACCTTTTCGCAGACAAAGTGAATGTCAATCTCTATATGCTTCGTGCGACGATGTTGGACGGGATTTCCCGACATATAGATGGCGCTGACATTGTCGCAGTAGACGACCGTCGCTGAAGCAAGCGGAGAGTGAAGCTCGTGAAGAAGCTGGTGTAACCAACAGCACTCGGCAATGGCATGAGCGACTGCACGGTACTCAGCCTCGGCGCTAGAGCGGGAGACAGTGGTCTGGCGTTTTGAAGACCAAGAAATAAGGTTGTCGCCGAGGAAGACACAGTAGCCGGACGTGGAGCGTCTGGAGTTGGGGCAGCCGGCCCAATCAGCATCGGAGTAGGCAGTAAGGGAGGTAGCCGGAGATGTGCCAATATGAAGACCAGTGGAGATAGTGCCCTTGATGTAACGCAAGATGCGTTTGATCAACACGAGATGCGGCTCACGCGGGTCATGCATAAAGAGACACACTTGTTGAACAACATAAGCCAGGTCCAGTCGTGTCAGAGTAAGATACTGAAGAGCACCAGTGAGGCTCCTGTACTCGGACGGATCGGCAACGGGAGCACCCTCGGTGGCCGATAATTTGGCATGAGTGTCCACGGGTGTAGTTGTGGAGTGACATTCTGCCATACCGGCCTATTGAAGAAGGTCATGGGTGTCTTCTTTGTTGGGGACGAGAACAGGCCATCGGAAGAGCGCTGGACGGAGATGCCGAGAAAAAAATGCAGGTCGCCGAGGTCTGTCATGGCAAATTCCGAGTGAAGGAGCTTGGTGAGTGTAACATCCCAATTTTTGACTTTTCAATTATTAAATATTATTTATTGCAAATTATGATTTTTGTGAATTTTCTGGATTTATTGGAATTTCCTGGGATTTATTTGGATTATCTTAAAGATATATTGCCTCATGTTGAAAACTAATTATAATTCGATAAATTTAAAATAAAGTTGGTTAAAAAAATATATATTTGAGTCTAGGAGGTCTCAAAGTATTTTTGAGATTTTTCTTCTTCCTTCCGATTCTTTCGGGTATTTTATTGCTTTAAAGAAATCGATCTATTTGGCTAATTATTAAAAAGAAAAAAAAAAGGGAAATCTCGATTTGGCCATTGGATTGGCCTACGTAGTTTAAATATGCCTTGGGGATTTTCCAATCACTGTGAATCGGGATTTTAGCTCCGTCGCTCAAGGACTCGGAGTCCTTTCCGGTCGGGAGCACAGCATATGGCCGAGTCAAAGGCGTTAGCGCCAAGGTCGTCGAGTCCACGCGCGAAGGAATTCCCTGGGAGAAGCCGACTGAAATTTCCATGCTGGCACCGAGTTCAACACGGTAGCGAAGCCGTTTTGGGCGGGAGAAGCGCGGGGAAGTACGGGCGCGCCGGGTTGCCGCCAAGGATTTGGAAGGCAGCCATCGAGGGTTCGTCTCGGACACGGGAGCCGGGCCGACGTAACCAGGGGAAGACCGATCGAGTCTATGCCAGGAAAGTCGAGCTGCGCGGGAAAGGAAAGAAAAGGACGGCTGGTTCGTTACGCTGCGCGTGGCGCCGGACCGAAGGGACTCGATTCGAGGAAAGCGCGCGGGTTACCGCCAAAATATTTGGAAAGTATACGCCGTAGCCGTCTCGGATACAAACTCATCGTCACTGTCCTTCCTTGAATAGCGCACCCCACCGGGTATAAATAGAGGCCCCGACCCCTCCCCAAAACTCACCTTGAGCCACCGCTTTAGTCTCCTGTTGCGCCGCCGTTGAAGGAACACAGCCACCATTGCGAGAGCTCGTGGAGTCGCGCCAGCGTTCGTGGGATTTCGCGAAGGATTGCAAGCGTCGCCAAGAGATTTTCGAGCGCGCCGCCGAGTTGTCGCCGAGAAGCCTGGGGATCGTGTCGCCTTGTCGAGAAGCATCCTGTGCGCCGTAGTTCTGCCGGAGCATCACCAAGGAAGGAGATCGCCGTCGGGATCGTTGTCTTCTTCGAGTTCGGCGAATTTCGCACGTGGTCCAGCCATTGCCGATCGGAAGTTTCCTCAGCCGTCAGATCATAATCAAGTGCACGGAATCCGTCCACGTCACCGCGGAATCGGTAAGCGTCTTAGAATAAATATCGACCGTTGAATTTAAGTCGGACGACTGATATTAGGCTACGTAGTAGATTTACCCGTAACCGTTAGATTGAGTTCATCAGTCTAGATTTCGCCACGTTTTATCCGTACAAGCTGGGGCGGGAAAATTCAGATTTTATTTATAAAAATAATTCGGAAAGATTTAGAATTTCTAATTCCAGAGTTTAGTTTATTTTCTAAACTTCTAAATGCTATAGCTTTTGCAAATAAACTCCGATTTGGGTGATTCGAATTCCGAAAGGTTTGTAAGATTGAGATCTTTCCAATGGTGGATTTTATTTGAATTTTTGAGTTCATTTGTTATTTGTTTTTGGTGTTTATTTGCTATTTCTCTCGATTCGCGTAGACGTTGAGTTGAGCGAGGTGTCGGAAGAAGGATTATTATTTCAAGGACAATCTTCGGAGCAATACCAGGAGCTTAAGCAAGGCAAGTTGTGCTTTGATCATGTTGCACCCATAAATTAGATTGCATGCTATTTTGATTTAACTTATCACTTGTTATTTTATGTTTATAAATGATTTCAACTTAACTTCGGGATTAGCTATTGTACCCTTTGAATTACACCCTACCTTGCTAGTTGTATGCCATGATCCATTTGTCACCCTAGGTTGGTTCACTATAGTTGGTTAATAATGAAATCAACATGGATGGTTAGAACGGAATAGAGTTGCTTAGCCATGCCACGTCATCACATGTACTTGGATTATTGATAAATAATCTTGACTAATGGAATATGGAACAATGTTCTGAATTTGTGTGTCATGTGTGGTCACACGATGAGATTGAGTTGTGGTGGCAATGGATGTCGCATAGCGATATTAAGTTGTTGATGCACGTGGTGCTTGGTAATCAAGCTGGGGTGGTTATGACTTTGGGTGGAGCAAGTGGCAAGGGCGGATGCTGGGTGGGCCCGAGGGCAAAGGGTATGTGTATGTCTTGCTTTGATCAAACCATAAGGACACCTTGCGAGCCTTTGACTGAGTCAACCATGCAACCACATATGCATTATGGGGCAGCCTAGTGATTAATTTGCAAAGTCTTAGCTTTAGTACTATCATGGTGGAGTGAGACCGGGTAGTGGTAACAGGTCCTCGCTCGGGGTGGCTCACATGGCGCAAGAGGGGGGCCCTGCTGGGACAGGATGTTCCTTCAGTGTTGAAACCTTAGCGGGTAGTACTGGGTTAAGAGGATGCATTGTAAAAGCTTTGTCATGATTCTCTGCCGGCATACCAAAGGAAGTGTGCTAATAGCTTGGCATCAAAGAGATTATCATGTCGTGTGGGTAAAGTGCATAACCTCTGCAGAGTGTACAATCTATTCGGATAGCCGTGCTCACGGTAATGAGCATGCTCGGGGATTACAGTCAAGGGTTTAGATTTCTTTTTGAAAACTTGGGATGGATGGCAGGATACCATGGAAAGTTGAATCTTGACTTAGGACTGGAAACTTGGGTTTACTTGAGAATCACTGAATCTATTACTTGTTACTATTTGTTTTACTGTCTTTTCAATCTATTAATGTATGTGTTTCAAATGTTGCTTTACTGCTTATGAACCATAAGCCTTCCTTTGGAATAAGCTTGCATATAGCTATAATAGGATTGCATTCTGTGCACAACTTGTTGAGTACTGTTGGTGTACTCACCCTTGCCTACAAACATCATCAGTCTTTGAAGAAGGAGTACCATGGAGAGATGAATGTTTAGGGTGCGAGCCTTGTCGGTTACTGTGGTATCTTGAGGGTTATCTCGTCTTCATTCATTGCTGAGTTCAATTTGTTGTTCAGCCTTGTGAGGCATTATTAAGTAAGTTGACCATAAGGTCATTCAAGCTGTAATATTTAATAGATTATGTCTTTTATCTATTTCGTTGTGTATGATTGTGATATTCACTAATGTTGAGCCTGTGTGCACTAGCGTGATCTGGACTAGTGTGGTATACACAGAGGTCGGATTGCATATTCGGGTCCCGGCAGAGGTGGTATCGAGCCATCTTGTTGTAGGTCTTGACCCTAGATAGTTGGTCGTCTCTATAGGTCCTTCAAAATTATTTTCTAAATTAAAAGACCTAACTCAGAAGAATAAAGTGTTCTTGACTTATCTCATTCTTCTATTTCTGTCCTTACCCAAAATTCTTCCTTGTCTCTTGCTGAAATTTCTCTTACCTCTGCTAAATTGATTTAAAAATCTTACCTGAGTTACCTTGAGTAGAAGACGATATACCACACCTCAGGAGAAGGCATCGAGTACCTGCTGCTACCATACTGATCATGAAAGAAGGAATCATCAAGCTCATGGAAAAGTAGATCAACAAAGTGTATCAAGAGCTAGAAGACTCAATACTTCAAATAGCCAGTGAGACTCATGTATGAGAGTCGCGTTTCCTAAGATAGGAGTGTTACCCATGTAGACGGTAGATTTGTGTGTATAGGTTGAATTGTTTCTTCTTGATTGCTGGGTGCGCAGTATGAGTTGCAAAGCTTTTTGGCTTATATAAGCAACCATACCAAGTTATTAATATTGATTGCTTAAGTTGTGGGGTTAAGCCTATTTTCCCTATGTTAGGATTCTTGCTTCTTACCTATGCTATTTTCTCTCTCACCTAACCCCCTTGAGGTAATCAAGCAGATGGTTCAGTTTAGTGATAGTAATGGAGTCGATGGGAGTAGAAATTAACTCGGTAGAGACTCCAAGGATGAATTAGTTGTTCAACCGTCACTACCGATAGATACGTAGAGCTTCAAAGAGTTTTTGGTCGATCAGATCCAGTTGAGGCAAGCAATGATGAATCAAATACAGAATAGGACTAATCAAGTTAATGCCAGCAAAGCATCTCGAACTATTAATAATAACCCCTGTGTTGACTCCAGGTTATTAGAATCTATAAAGACTCGTCCATCAACGTCTTAAGTAAATGTCTCACCTTTAGAGGCGGAGGATTGGCTCGAGACTATGGAGAGAAACGCTACCTCTGCATCTTGTTCGAAACCTAGATATTGTCCTATGAAGAGTGGTCAATCAAACAATCTAGAAGATCGTGCGTGCACTCGCTGTGGGGAAATCGGGCATACCTCAAATTAGCGTGCGATCAATTGCTCTAGTTGCAAAAGAAATCATACAAAAAAAAAGTCCTATGAGCAACATCACATGTCACCTTTGTGAAAGGCAAGACCATTGTCCACCTCAATATTCTCTGGACTGCATGTGATCTTGTCGAGTCTTGGTCGAGGAAGCGATTAGCACTGTAGGGTAAACAAGAAAAGCTACTGGAGGAACGAAAGCGAGTCTGTAAGCGGCATGATGATGGCTGTGGGGCTGAGCCGAGAAGCGAGTGCCCGCCCGTAGGGGGACAGGATGACGCAGGAGTTGGTGTGGGAGAGGATAGGCGCTCGACGTCCAGACTGGACGGAGCTCCTGTGCCGAAGGGTCGCGGTCGCTCGACGTTCGGGAAGAACGGAGCTCCCACATGGATGGTGTTGTCGGTAGAAGGTGGCGTGGGGAGAACGGCGCTCGGCGTCCGGGCCGGGCGAGCTCTGTGCGAAGGGTTGTGGTCGCTCGACGTCCGGAAAGAACGGAGCTCCCGCATGGATAGTGTTGTCATCAGCAAGGAAATCCAAGGCAGCAGGAGGCGTCTGGACTGGAGAAGCCGAAAAAGGAAAAGAAAGTTCATCGAAGATGACATGACGTGAAATGATCACTTGGTTAGTGCTCAGGTTGAGGCAGCGATAGCCTTTGTGGGATGATGGGTAGCCGAGAAAAACACAAGCAGCGGAACGAGGAGCAAGTTTGTGTGGAGTGGTAGCCGTCAGGTTAGGGTAGCATAAGCAGCCAAAGACTCGAATATGACTGTACTCAGGCTGTTTGCGGTGGAGAAGAACAAACGGAATAGCATGATGAACCGAGGAAGATGGTTGCCGGTTTAGGAGATAGGTGGCAGTGGCTAAGGCTTCGGCCCAAAAAAGCGGGGGCATAGACGCATGAATGAGAAGGGTACGAACGGCATTGTTGAGAGTTCGAAGGATGCATTCGGCTTTGCCGTTTGTGGCAAGGTGTGCGGAGGAAAGGCGTCGGATGCCATGGGCAGCGAAAGTTGGTAGTGCTACGGTTAATGAATTCCCGTTATCCGCTGAAAACACTTAGCGACAAGCCAAAGCGAGTGTGGACATAATGGGTGAAATTAACAAGATGACCGTGAACCTCGGACTTGCGTTTAAGGGGAAATGTCCAACAAAAGTGAGTAAAATCATCAAGGAGAACGAGATAGTATAAATAGCCAGAAACACTGGAAACTGGTGATGTCCAAACATCGCAATGAACGAGTTCAAAGGGTGCAGATGTGTGTGAAGTTGAACGAGAAAATGGTAGACGTACATGTTTGCCTAGTGGACAGGAGCGGCATGGAGAGCGAGCCGCTTTATTACATGGGAGAACAGAAGAATTATAAAGTGTGGCGAGGGTGGCAGGACCGGGATGACCGAGGCTGGTGCAAAAGCGTGGAGACGGCGAGGTTGGCTTGGCGTCGGCGGCGGAAGGGACGACAGGGAAGGTGTAGAGATCGCCGCGACTATTACCTTGAAGAATCTCGTAGCGAGTCTTGGTCCTTGATAGAAAATCCAAAAGGATCAAATTCAACGGAACAAAGGTTGTCACGAGTGAATTGACGAACTGAAAGAAGGTTACAAACGATGGTGGGAACAACAAGAACATTGTTTAAAAGGAATTTGGCGTGGGGGGTAGAAAGGAAGGAATGACCTTGTGAGGTAACAGGAATAGTAGCACCATTGCCAACGGTAATGATAGAAGTAGACGGTGGGAGGCGAGAGGAGAGAATACCATCTGTAGACGACATGTGAGAGGTGGCGCCGGTGTCTAGTACCCATGGACTGGCCCCCTGGACATTCATCTGGTTAAGAGCGGCGATAAGGCCAGCCTGATCCCAGCCTTGTCCGGTCGGCAGCGAAGGCTGTGGAGGAGCGAACGCCGTGTGAGCCTGCGAGTAGGGACCAAGCGAGCCAGCACGGAAGGGCCTTGGTCGACGCGCTGGCGGCGGCGAAGGTTGAAGCAAATCCACGGTCCAGACGGGCGTGGCTCCATGGGTCGAGGCGGGCTGGCGGTGTGAGTATTGCGCGGCCACCACCACGGCGGTTGCCGTGCTTGTTGTCACCATGACGCGTCCAGTAGAAGAACCACTGCCAGCGGAGCCGATGAAGCCGAGGGCGGCGGCGGCCGTTCGAGCCGCGAGAAAACGAGCTGCGGCAAGTAGAAGCGGTGGTCATAGCCACCTTCTCCTCGTTAGCCATCGGAGTTCCTAAGCACCATCATGTTGCGCGCCTTGGCGAAGAAGCTCACGAGCATATTGGCGATGTCGTCCGCAGTGTTGGAGTAGCGAGGGTTGAGACCGCGCAGGAGGTTGAGGACGAGCTGCGACTCGATGACGCCATGGCCGACGTCGCGCAGTGAATCGGCGGCGGTCTTGACGCGCTGGCAGTACTCCGAGATGGAGAGATCGCCTTGTGTCAGGGAGTGGAACTGATGGGAGAGGAAGACGGCACGGGACTCCCTGTTGGCCTGGAAGAGCTCTTCGATGGCGACCCACAGGCCACGGGCGTCTTGAGCAGGTTCCATGGCGAGGTCGAGGACATCATCGGAGACGGAGCCGAAGATCCAACTCCGAACCGAGTAATCTGCTTGAGCCCTTTGGGGTCAACGGTTCTTGAGAGAAGCGAAGCTGTCGATGTGCGACAGGAGGCCAAACTTGCCGCACATGGCGTGGAAGAAGGAAGACCACTTGTTGAAGTTGGAGTTCTTCATCTCAAGCACAATTGGAACGTGGGACTTCACGGCAACTGTGGCATAAGGGTTGAGGAAGATGGGCGCCACAGCAGGAGCGGTGATGTCGCCAGAGGCCGCGGGAGGAGAGAGCGCGGAGGCCGTCGACATGGCGAGACGGCGGCGACCAGTCTCGATCGCCGAGAGAGAGCACTCAAGCGGTGGCTAAAAAAAAAAAAGAAGCGTGGAAGAATCGGATCGAATCGATACCATGAAGGAAGATAATGAAGCCACACCCAATCGGGGAGGGTGATCATGTATATATAATTTGAGATCTGGTATAAACGGATCCTCGATTTGAGGAGATAAATATGGTATATACAACAGACTTGCTATATATGCGCTACTTGCTATATATTCGCTAATAGAGTCGACTCTAGCACGAAAACCAAGACAGGTTGTGTGTGGGAAGAAACTATCTACTCATAAATGTGCTGTCTATACCATTGCATGGGTTGTCTCTAATGCTATCTATAAATGACATGTCAGCTTGTTATAGACAGCAGCTGTCTATACCATTGTACATGCCCTTATAGAAAATACAATTATCCCAATGCATGGTATCATGGATTGTTTCTTAGTCCCCACAAGATAATTAAATGCTAGATGTGTATGAGAGTATGAATTGTGGGCCACTTAGATGATTCAAGTTTCAATGTCTATGATTTCGTGCCCAAGTGGTATCTTCCTCAAGATACAGCTTTCTTCTCTCCCCTCTTAACTCTCTTGCCACATCATCAAAAATGCTTATGTGGCATGCATTAAATGGCCTAACCAAGTTCCACATGCGGCACAATTTAAGTGCTAGGCGTAGGGCTGCAGGCATGGCACTGCACGATGGGCAGTGAGTTACAATGGGTTGTGCCTTGTCGGCATGACTGGCCGCCAGCAAGGCTTAGGCACGGTCTAATGGTACACAATGCTGTATTTGTGCCATGTCGACACGAGTATGACACGTCGTCGAGGGAGCCATGGGCGACGGTAGACAGCGTCAGTGAAGACGACAACGCATGAGCGAAAGAGGGGTCGATGGTGCGGGCGAGGGAGAGGTAAAGACAGCGTCGGTGGAGACAATAGCTCGGGGCGCAGAAGGACGCAGTATCAATAGCAGAGGATAGCGTTAGTGGAGACAGTGGCACAGGCGCAAAAGAAGGTTTGACAACACTTTTGAAATTCACTGTGTATTCTGTACTAGTTTAAGAAAAGCTAGTACATACAGCAAAGATGATAACATAACATATTTAATGCGCTTTATTAATAATCAAAGTTTACAATAAATGTGGCATGCATGCCAAATAAAAGATTACAGCGAAAGCTGAATAAAATCAGTAGTAGAGCCCAATAGAATTGACAAATGCAATCAATTGAAGCAGCAGCCTAATTATCCTAGTCCTCACCAACATAGGGATAGTCCTCTAAAAACAATAACAAAGCAAAGGTGAGCACTGAAAGCACTCGCAAGTTACACGGGAGATGCATTTTAATGTAGAGCTGACAAAGGAAGGCCATATGGTTGAGCTTTGTACAAAGTAAGTTTTTCAATACTTTAAGTAATTTTTCAATGGTATACTTTTAGTTAAAGAATATTTTCTTTTTAAACAAATTTTAATATAGGAAACTGTCCTGGAGCTAAACCAATATTCCTACAATAGAATTAACCCACCTAAAATCACTTTTCTAAATTCATTTTTGAAAACATCAAAATCTAATCTGTGAAAGACTTGCTCGGCATACCTATGACTGCGGGCTCGGCTAATCGATTAGTTTTGACTCTGCAGATGTTGTGTAACTTTACCCACAAGATATAATTATCTCGTTTTGCCTAAATACACACTTCCTTTTGTGTGTTGGTAGAGAAAATCACGACAAGACCCCTATTAATAAACTTCATCTCATGTAGTTATACTCGTTGAGATTCCACCATTGGTAGGATTGAAATTACCCAGTCTAGAAGCCCCCTGTTGCGTCATGTGATAGACTAATCATTCTCACATTCCCCAAATGGCACAACTAACAATGAGATATCGCTAAATAGACAGCCAGGTGTCCCATATTAGACTTGTGAAAGCACGGTTGTGCTTTACATTCAGTAGCTCACAGACTAGTCCTTAATTGACTAAGTGAACTTTTCAGCATGCCCAAAGACCACCAATCAACCATTCTCGTCAGTCTAAACCACATTTTTCATTTTGATTTAAACCATATTAATTTTCATATTATTCCATGGCACACCAATACCAAGAAATAACCTTTATCACTACAGTAATCCCGCAAATTAACATCGGCCAAAAGCCGACGTTAATTAGCCATTTGCCGACGTTAATTACAATTGCGTCGGCAAATGGCTAATTAACGTCGGCTTTAACCACGATAGTTATGTCGGCGTTAATTAGCATAATTAGCGTCGGTGCCGGCGTTAATTAGTAATGCGTCGGCGGATCTGGCGACGGCGATAATTCTGCGTTGCCTCGATAATTAACATCGGTCTCTGTTTGGCGATGTTAATTAATAATGCGTCGGCTTAGGCACGGCGGCGTTAATTAAGCGCCGGCGGGATAATTAACGTCGGTCTAGATTTGGCCGAGCGTTAATTAGCGATTCTTGGAGATTTGTCGGACCAAACAGTATCCCAGAATTACTAATTAACATCGGCCTAAGCCTAAGCGATGTTAATTACGACCTAATTAACATCGGCTACCCGTAGGCGGCGTTAATTATATATACCGAGGGCAACTTTTACCCTATTTTCATGTTTAGCCACACAATTCAATACATAATATAATCAACATTGTGACAATTCACACATCAACACATACAATTCATGAATATAATCAATCCGGCCTGAGAACATGCATATAATCAAGTTATCGATCCATCATAATATCCAAATTGTCATAACATCCAAAAAAGGCCAAAGTGACACAACTACAAACACATCCAAAGTTCAACTCGAATCATATACATCCAAAGTGACACAACTATCAAACAATCTACAACTCTTGCCGCCATCTTGATTATTGGAGTTAAAGCGCTTGATCCGGAAGCAAAGCGCATTGACAAAAGCGGTTGGACCGTCGGTTCCCTACACAAGAAAATGCAAGATTAGACAATAATATAAGAATGAATGTACCATAAGAAAACAAGTAAGAAAGCGAACCATCGGATCTGCGAGTCTTTGCAAGCGTTGCGGTAGTCTTGTAAAGCAGGGGACCCATGTGCGATGATCCTACATAAGGCAACAATTATAGCTAGATTGATGAAATTTTACTAGATTTACAAGTTTTGACAAAGTTTAGCTAGAAATTAGTAAGTGTAGCTATATTGAGTAAATTTAACTACATTTACAAAGTTTAACTAGAACGGACCAAGTTTGGCAAAAATGAACTAAATATCGTTAAATTCATCAAACTTAACTCTAGAGATACTTAGTCTTGCTAGATTCACTAAGTCTCCCTAGAAATGACTAAGTTTAGCTAGATTGACTAAATGTAGCTAGTTTGAACAAGATTAGGTACAACAAACTAATATTAGCTAGATTGACTAAGTTCAACTCGATTCACAATGTTTAGCAAGAATACCTGAGCTGCGAGGAGGTGCGGAGGATACATCCCCCATTGTGGCGGCGGCAATTTGGAGCAGTGGAAAGACAATATTTTGCCCCATCGCCTGGAACATTGCCTACAAATGCAATAGATTGAAGACTCGGACTTACTTGAATCGCCGCTTGCTGTTGTGCATTGTATGAAGTGTAGTACTCTTGTTGCGCCCTTGCATAATCATCACGTTGGCGCAGCTCCTCCACATGACCTAGTAACCTCCAACTCCTGCTCTAGGAGGCGGCGGCTACCAACCCCGAGCTCGGAATGAAGAAGATCCTCTCGGCTCACACCACCGCCGAGTCGATCACTCCAGTGAACATGGAGTACCTTCAAAATGCGTGACCACAAAGGCTTGAGCACTTGAAATTATGACTTCATGAAATTTTAGAAGGTATGACATCTCACCGTCCATGGGCCTTGCCGCCTCCACTAGCATGCATAGCTACGCCGTCAAGCAGTTCCTTCCTCCAATCATAGTATTCACCATGGCTATGATTCCTACCTCCAATCATAGTCTTGACCATTTCCTCGCCATATTTCTCCTACATAACCAAATCAGACAATTTAAATGGGAACTGCAAATCAAACAACTTAATTTGAATTGGATCAAAATTGTGACCACTAACCACCGATCAATAGTCATCATTTGCCTGATTTGATCGGGGTGTGTCGGGTCTCGACCTTTATGACCTTCCACGTACACTTCAATATCACTTTCATTTGAACACCGGTCCGAGCGACTGTAGACATAAGTTAGGTGCATACATATACTTGGTAACATGTATTTTGCAAAAGATTGCTCTGGCGGACTTACCATGCGCTTAACTACGCATATGTCCGCCAGCGCCATCGTGTGCTTTGATTCTTTGCCTCGGCGATCTCGGTTCTTTTGACTTGGCGATGAACTCGGTGAAGCCGCGCGGCAAAAGCACAGTAAGCTTCGGGCGGTCCCCAACCATGGAATCATGACCTGCACAAAGATATTAATACATTAAAACAACATTACCAAGAAACGTTAAACTCAAATAGCTCCAATATGCCAATTACCTGCCCGTACTCTTCCTCGGTCAAGTAAGTTTCTGAAGACCCGCGAGTCCTGTTAATCCGTTGCCCTTTAACAGACCTCAAGTAAAGATTTGTTGCTTGAATCCGAGCATTAGACAATGCATCTTTGGTCACCCGGCGTGCATTTACATTGAAAATTCTCGAGCATGCTCCATGTACGCAAATCAACCAAGCAGTAGTAGCACGCAATTGTTCATCACAAAGAATAGTAAGAATAGTAAAGAATCGACAGTTGAACCAATACCAACTGGCACAGAGAATCTTACCCAAAAGTCACTCCAAACTGCCCCCTGAGCATTCAAGTGCTCGGCATTAGGAGCAAGCAGGTAATGATCCCAACTAGTAGCAACAAATCGCTCGCCATTGGCCTTGTGACCAACCGGGAGTAGTGCAAGCGGCGAGAGGTTACTGGCACATAGTTAACTTTGCCTATGGTGTCCTCTGCCGTCAAACCCGAGTCATCCCAAGAGCGCAAGACATATAAATGATATAGTTCTAGTTAGGAAAGAAATGAAATAAGACATGGTTTAGAAAATACAAACCTATAAGCAGCAGGTGTGATCACAACCTTGTCCTCCTCTGTCTAGGCGCTGGAGGCGGCGTATGGCTCCTCCTAAACCTCAGGCGGGCTCCGGTAGAACCCTCGGTCGTATCCCCACCCATTGGGTCCTCATCCCCTTGGCCCACATCGGCCTCCTGATCCCCATCGATCCCAGCTACAACAACAACAATAATGAATGAATAAAGAAGATGATAATCAAATAAATTAAGAGAATATAACATTCTAGTTTACCTGCGTCAACATCAGCCTCCTGATCCTCAGCGCTCCCACCTACAACAACAATAATAATGAATGAATAAAGAAGATAATAATCAAATAAATTAAGAGAATATAACATTCTAGTTTACCTGCATCAACATCCATGGCAGCAGCCACTTCTTCCTCCAACGATGTCTCATCCTGCGAAATAATACAAGACAGTTATATTTATGTCATATTTATGTTTTGACACAAAGTACACATCAAAAGCTTAGTTACCTCTCCACTCTGCAAAGCAACACTACGACCCTGCAACTCAGGATCCACTTGACTCAACAAAGCACGCCGTCTACTTGCGCTTGAAGCACTACCCTGAAACAAGGCCTCCTCGTCGCGCGAACTACTGGACTTCCTCCTACCCGAGAATCCTTCGCCATTGCTTGATCGATCGGGACATCCTGTTGAAAGAAAAATATCAAGTTAGTACAACAACAATAATAATGAACGAATGAACAAGATAATAAACACACAAAATTAATTGTCAAAATTCATCAATGTCGCGATGATGTAGTCTCCTTCTTTCTAAGGGACGACTTGTTACTTTTTTCTTGATTGGTTGTCTTTTCCGTTTCTCAGGAATCGTTATATCTTCACGGTCTCCGACTAAAGAATCGAGACCTGGACCAGTCTCTATATCAAAAGTGCTTGGCAATTCTTCATCTTGGAAAACCTCAACAACCTCCATGGCCTCAAGGTAACCCGGCATCACCGGGGAGTATGTAACCGTTCTCGAGGATTCACTTTGTACACAACCCACCAAGCACTCGGTCTTGTGCATGGATATGGCATATAATACACTGCTCAACTTGGTGAGTAAGGATAAAATTGTCATAGCCATGTAGTACATTCATTGTGTTTGACTTCTACCATCCCATTTGGTTTTGATGAGTCCCATGTTTGCTATCAAACCAAACATAATCGAAAAAGACTACTTTGAGCTCCTTATTCCTGCAAACTTGAACTCGAGGATGTTTTGAATGATTCCATAGAAATTTGTTTCGATCCCTTGTGCATCGATTGCCCTAGTTACAACTCGGTATTTGTTGTGGCGCAAAGACGACCGACTTCAAATTTGGTTGAGCGGAACGAAACCCGTTCACGTCGTATCGCCCATAGCTTTTAACGATTCTGTGACCATAGGATAGCTGAAGCAAGTCCTCATGGACGTTCCCATATTTCACGCACTGCCAAGAAAATACGATTCGAAGTTGTATAAGATTTATAATATATTGAAACGTAACATTACAGAATATTATAGGATGTGAAGGTGTTACATGATCTCGGAACCAAGCGATGAAATTAGGGATCCCATTTATTCCATCGGCGCGTCGTATTAAGTTGCTTGGCGGTTGGTTGACAAATAGATGTCGATTACGCTTATCGAATTCACTTTGTAAATGAAAGCGTAAATGGATACATAAATGAATGATGTCTTGGCTGACATAAGCGATTGACATGTACAAAATGGCGCTTCGTGAAATATTGTTCCATCTCTTCCATATTGGAGTACATGTACAGACAAAGCGAGACTTCTTTTCTTCCAAAGTGTAATAGTAAGCGATTGCAACTACCAGCGGTAGTGCCTCTCCATTGAAAAATCATGGAGGTCACTACAAGGTGTCTCTTCATCTACATGGTACCGCATCGTGGGAGCATTGACTTTGTGTTCCTCTGCAAAGTATACACTCGAGAAGTATGATATCTCTTTTAGAAAATGTACGCAATGCACCCTTCAACTCTTGCCTTATTGCCAACCATAGCTCGAAGTTTCTTTAGAGCTCTTTCAATGTGATACATCCACCTATACTGAACAGGGCCACCTACCTTAGCTTCGTAAGGTAGATGAACAAGTAGATGTTGCATTGGATTGAAGAAACCCGAGAGGAATATTTTTCCATCTTGCATACAAGCCTTGGTATCTCTTTCTCCAACTTCTCCATCATGTCTTTCGATATTTCTTTAGCACATAATTGTCTATAGAAATAACTTAGCTCAGCTAGCACCTTCCACACATTATCATTAAGATACCCACGAAACATTACAAGCAGGAGTCTTTCCATGATTATGTGGTAATCGTGGCTCTTCAACCCATTTAGCTTCCCCGTCTTCACATTCACAGCTCGTCTCAATCCATTGCGTAATCATCGGAAATTTCAATTTCTTCATCCACCTCAACACTTCTTTCTTTTCTTTAGGTTTAAGGCAAAATGGGCGCGTGGCTTACCCCTAGCCGGTGAGCTCAAGTGTTGGCGATTCTGAGATCTCTGCTAAGTCTCTTGGGCCTTTAGGTTGTCTTTTGTCTTGTCCGTCATATCCATGCACGTGCTTATAATGCTTTCACCAGCGTTACGTTCACGATGCATGACATCAATGTTGTGCATCGAATCAAGGCTTCGCATATGGCAGCTCCCATAATCCACAAATGTGAGTCGGTTATGCTCCTCTCCAAACCCTTCAAACCCATCTTCTTTCTCCACTAATTTACTCGGCATATCGGCAATTTACGGCCCGATTAGGCGTTTGGCGGACCCTTCGACAAGCTGTGTCCTTACGGAAGGCATTCCTCTAGAGCCTAAAGGCGTGTCTCGAAGGCGAAAGCGCCTATGGCAATCGAAGTAACAAATCTTTCCACCATTTACAAAGCGAAAACAATCGGTTATCGAACCACATATCGGACATGTCAAATTTTCATAGCAGCTCCGGCCGGCAAAAATACCATAGGCCATGAAATCATGGGCCAGACCACAAATATGCAACACGAAGGTTGAATTTACATTTCTTATAGCGATCATCGCCTCTACCCCATCCATAATTTTTGACTCTTGATCAAGGGTTTGAGCATCACATTGAGGCGCTTTCCGGGATGTTGGGGCCGGTATGATGAGGCACAGAACATAAATTCATATTTCATGCAAAGAAGGTGGAAGGTTGTATGGAATAGCAAAAGCTGGCAACCACGAGTATGATCTGGCGGTTGTGTTGAAAGGCGTGAAACCATCGATCGCCAACCCAATGCGAATATTTCGCATCCCTCGCAAAGTCGTCGTCAAATCTATCTAGAGCCTTCCATGCCTCACTATCGGCGGTGCACCATTACTCCGTCGTTCTCACGCACACCTTCTTTGTGCCACCTCATGTGCACACGCCGTTTTGAGATAAACAACCACTTGACCTAGGTGTGAGAGGTATGTACGAAGTTGCTTGTGTGCAACATCGGTCATTACCTTTCACCTTCTTCGTTAACCACCTCGACAAATCTTGGTTTTTACACACTAAGCAATGCTTCTCTTTCTCATGCTCCTTCCAGAAAAGCATGCAGTTATCCTTGCACACATCAATCTTCTCATACTTCATACCGAGACGGACAACAACTTCTTAGGCTGGTACATGTCTCTAGGCATCTTATGATTACAAGGCGTTATATCGAGATCAATTCCACGAGATCATTGTAACAATTATTGGAAAGAAATACTTGGACTTAATGGCCATGAGCGTCACAAAAAGCAAGCTAGGTCACTTTCGTGTGTTAGTGCAATGACTCTTGAAGCTTTAAGTAGCTCAAAGAACTCCCGAACCTCACGTGTTGGCGGATCCTCCGAGTCTAGGTTAATCTCTGGACACAAAGCTTCTAGCATCTCATCCATCCTATCATCGCCCGCCCTATCATCTTCCTCTTCAACCGCAACTTGAGGTCCTTGAGCACGTGACTCACCATGATGTACCCACAACTCAAAGCTTGGCATGAAACCGAACCGACACAGGTGTAGAGACATCGATTTCTTGTCCTGGGGGTGGAAATTACGGCACTTGCTGCATGGGCACTTGACCTTAAGAGTACTAGACATAGAGAAGGCACGGTCGACAAAAGCGGTAGCCTTGACCGTCCACTCATTCGAGTGAGCCCCACTTTTCTCCCAACCTTCATACATCCATCGGCGGTCGTCACCCATACTTGAGGCTATATAGGTTAAATCAACAGTTATAAGGTTCATTTTGTTTCTATATATCACGACCCTACATCTATAGGAAAGGATATGTCCTAAACCCACCCAAGAGTGGCTGACAAAGCGGATTTATAGCGAGCACTGTAGAGTCGAATGAAATTTGAAGACATAACCCGTTGTTCTCCACCGCGTCCGGATATGGTGCGGGGAGAACAACATGGTTATAACGCCGAAATTTCATTACTCGTGGCTCGTCATAAATACCGCACTTTGTCATCACTGAGGTTATCAAAAAGGGACAATTCGGACTAGCACATCTCATGTGACACATGTGAGACATCGATCGAAGCGGGTGGCGCATAGGTTTCGTGACACTATGTGATTTGAAATCAAAAATAAAAATCCGGCGATAATCGATTACTCAAATATATATTTATAAGCACAGAATGGATATATAAATTTTAAAAAATAAACATGTGACAAATCAATATATCAAATTTATCTTTATATCTAAACAATTATAGTTCCGAGATTAAAATGTGCTCATACGGTACTCTGGGAGAATGAACAAGCAACTAAACCAACATAACTCTCGGGTTGCCTATCGTTGTGGACTCTCAAACCAAGAGGAGCAGTGTGCAGTTCAAATCTTATACATACAACATGCAAGACATTGGCATCCATGCAGCTAGCATTCACAAGGTGGAATAATTTTAAAGTAAGTCTTGAATTAATCCAGCAAGATAGTTATAAGTGCCCCATCATACCATGGAATCCTAATAAAAAATAAACAGCCATGACATCAAGAGGTGGCTTGAGCATTGAACTAAAAAGATAAAATGCAAACATGTATAAAATGGAGTTTTCATGCAAGCACTAACATCATGCAACCAATGGATTAAGAGTAGTGCACCAATAACAGATGATAATCATCAATACAGCCAACATATAGTAATGAACATTACGAGAATAGGGCATGCCTAAACAAAAATTAGAAGACAGACATCCATTCCACAAGCCTCGGTTGTTTGACCTCAACTCGAAGATTTTCCAGTTATTTAGGTGTTATTTGTCTCATATATATGCACATTTAGCAACTAAAGCATATACTCGATCCATGACATCGGCACATTTAATTAATCCGTTGATATGTGATGCATGGACTACTTACGACCTGGAGGGATTTGTAATCGTGGCGTATGATCGACCAAGTTATTTGGAAAAGGGTGATGACCAGGCCCGTTATTATAGCAGCATCGAGATAGACTTAAAGTTAGGGTTAGTCGATCGATGCATGGGCAAAAATTGCATTTTAAATCATTCTAAGGTGCTCCTACTAACTGAAAGCATCTAGGCCCCGTGTGTCTAATAGTTTTGGTAATTAATGACAATCACGCGAAAGGGACTAACGCTATTTGCAGTGGTTAAGTTGAAAACATGATAAATGTATTCCTCGAAAAATGTTGGACGGCTTCAAGTGCAAAATGGAAGGAGTACACGCAAAAGAAACTAAAGAAATGAAGGTATAAAAACTTTTGTAGTATTTTGTAATCTTTTCACCGATCTCGGAGTTGGGAAAAGATCGGATTATTAGGATAGTTGTCGTACTATCAAGAGGGACTTGATATGGGTTTTGAATCTTATGTGTGCACTTAATATGGCTCAATAGTTAATCTAGACACTCATGCATTCGAGAGCTAAATTAACTAGCTAAAGAAATTCTGAGGCCGGCACTACCGCGTGCATCGAGCGGTGCGGTACTACCGGAGGTTAGTTGGCGGTAGCAATATTACAGAGAGTGATCTTTTGAAACCCTGAGGCGGCACTACCGCTCGGCCTTGGCGGTAATACCGCATTCGCACTACTACCGCGCTTTATCGTCGGTAGCTTTATTCGATGAAGTACCATTTTGATTGGCGGTCTGCGGTACTCTGGGACCCCCTCGTGATAATGCCGGCCGTGGAGTTTTCAGGCATAGCGGCTCGTGTCGATGCATTAATGGCGCCGTCTGGCCGTTGGACCCAGTGCGGTACTACTAGGCCCTTAGAGGCGGTAATACCGGCCATCTGTTTTTACACGAATTCTTTTGAGTAGCGGCTAGTTTGAGTGGTTGGGGTTATAAATACCCCTCACGTGCTAGGGCACAGGTTGGTGACTCCATTGAATACTCTTGAGCCCTAGCAACACTCTCCACACTCTTGTGCATTCAATTCTTGTCTTTTGAGTTCTTGGAGAGGAAAATTGAGTGCATTGCATTTAGTGAGCCATATTGATTGCACTCTTGAGTTCAAGCCCGTCAAGTTTGTTACTCTTGGAGGTTGCCGCCTCCTAGGCGGCTTAGGCGTGAGGCTCGGTGATCTTCTAAAGAAGATTGTGTGAAGACCGGGTGGTTGTGAAGGCCTGGCTTCGCCTACGGAGGCGGGGAAGAGCTATCATAGTGATGGGGAAGACTCAAGCAAGTGGAGCCGGCTAGAAAGAGTTCAAGTCACCTCAACGTGAAGTAGGGGAGACCGGCAAGTCTCGAGACCACGGGATAAAATTCACGCGTTCATCTTTGTGGTTTGCATAGTTCTTACTCTTGAATTGTTCTAGCAAATTGTTCATTATTGTGTTGCTTGTGTTGCCATTGATATACTTGAGTAGAACGTTTAGTTGGTAGTCACTAAAATTGCTAGACATTGTTTTTGTCATACTCGTCACTTGTGCTTAGAAACATTAATCTTGACTTTAGGGATTAAAATTTAAAAACCTCCTATTCACCCCCCCTCTAGTCGGTATCCTTGATCCTACACTAACCTCCGTTCCTAATTAACCCATGAACAGGCTCCGTGAGATCCAGTGAGCAGAAATTAATGGAATAAGTTAAAGCACGTGACATGGTTCAATTCTCTTTTGTTACACACTTTGAATCGATTGTGAAACACGATACTATCGGAGTGAAAGGAGGATCTATGGACAAATATCTTGACCTTCAAGCTTGTGCCGCTTGAGGAGAGAGGAGCGCGCCTTGAGGGCAGTCGCCGCTTGGTGGAGAAGTCATGGCGAGAATGGCATGGCGTGGTCGGGTAAAGCTGGCTGGCAGTGGTGTGGCGAAGCGGCGAAGCGGCGGCAGCGGTGTGGCGCCAGGCGGCAGCGTGGCGGCGAAGCCGGCGTGGCGTGGCGAAGCCTTGGCCGGCGTGGGCGCGAGCGCCGGCGTTGGTAAAGTGGAGCGCCAGAAGCAGCGGCAATGAATTGAAGATTCGGCGTGATTGTCGCGAAGCGGCGAAAAAGCGAACCTTATCGCAAATATATGCGTCGGCGGGGCTTTCGGCGGCGTTAATTAACAATTACCGTCGGCTAAAGAATAAGCGGCGTTAATTAATAATTAACGTCGGCTTATTCTTGGGCAGCGTTAATTAATATGACCGACGTTAATTTCCTGTTTCTGTAGTGTATCACAAAAGTATCTTTCATTGGCACAAATTCCAATGAAATCCTAATTCAGGTCTAAACTTGTCTAAGCCAGTTACTATATAGACTAGTCAATACTATATTAATGTACTAACTAGTGAGATTTTTTCTTAAAGTGACAAACTATAAGGATCATCAAAGTTAAATGGGTCATAACAATTATGAGTAACTAAGCATTTAAATATGGGATTTAAATTACACTAAAAAATTATGCATGCAGTAATTTAAATCAAAATATAATTTAAAATTTTGGAATCAACATGGTCAAGGGTATAATTTGCCTGGTTCATATGGAAGGTGCTTTGATGTCGCGGAGTTAGCAGCACCCCTAGCAGTGATGGTAGGGCCGGACAGCGACGGCTAGCTGGGAACAATAGAGGGTGGTGGTGTGGCTTGGATTAGGGGCTACGGCGCCAGTGCCGGTGGAAGCGATGCGGAGGTGAGCATATGCATCCGCTCGACAAGGGAAAACTCATGGTGGCGACAGTGAGGATGGGGAGGCTCCGTAGCAGCGCCAAATCGACGATGAACGCGCACGGGCGGACATCGAGGAAAGACAAAATTCGATGAGAAACAAAGTTGTAACCCAAAGAATAGAGGAGGCTCAGTGCACCTTTCGACACGCTTGAATGGAAAAATGGAGCTTTGGGGTGTCGCCTTCTTTGCGGGGACGCGACGGCAAGCGTCAGAGCAGAGCTCCGGGTCTTTGTGCGTTCCAAGCGGAGAAATGGACAATAGAGCTCGGGAGTGGCCAAAATGGAATCGAGACGGTAGGGCAAAGTCAGGGCTTGACCTTATAGCGAGGGAAGGGCACCAGAACGTCAGTAACAGGTGTGAGAAGCATGGCGGCCAGCAGCATGTTTACGGTGTTATTGAGCCAATTAGTGGATGAAACGGCTAGGAAATGAGGTAACAGAGATGGGAGCTTTCATTGCTTTGTTTTCGCACTTGATTAGGGAGGTAATTGTGACGGTTTTTGGAGATCAAGAGTTCGATCGTGGCGTCGAGAGCCCTCTGGTTCGTGCGTGCAGCAGCTAAAGATAGGGAAAGGTGTCAGTTGGGTTAAGAAAGAGGAGAAGGTGAAGTGGTGGGCCGACTTCGGCCAAGAGAAGGGAGCCCGGGTGGGCTGAAAAGAGAAGGGCCAAGAGGCCAGGCCAAAGAGAGAGAGAGAGGGGGGAAGAGGCTAGTGTTCAAAAATTCGGTACTTAGCGGTAATATTGCAGCCGATATTGCGGTTGGCGGCTATAAACGCAATGAATTCAGTCCTTGGCGGTCTGTTTGGCGGTTAGACCGAAATTGCGGTCCTTGGCGAGTCTTGGCGGTCCTTGGTGGCTGGCACAAAATTATGAGAGAGACCATTTTGATCTACTGTTTATATGACCTGATGACCATGATTGAAAGATTCACGTCGTCGCCCACAAAATAAGGTATACTAAGTCACCAACATAATACTTACTACTTAAGGCCTGTTTGGTAGAGCTCGGATCGGCTTCTCTCGAGATCTCAAACTTGTGAAGCTAAAATAAAGTAAATTAAGTTTATATTTTTGGCCTAAAATATAAACAAGATGATCAATCTAAACATTCTTAATGTACTCACAGCTCGACTTCACGGATCTGTGGAGTTAGGAAAACCCAGCTCCACGGATCCACGGATGCAGTGGAGCTAAGCCGTACAAACAGGCCCTTAGTTTATTACTTGATTAATTGAGTAGTATATGTTCAAGTATTTTAGTTTAATATTTTACTTTAATATTTTATGTCTTGTAATTTGCAAATAACTAGAAAAAAAACTAAAATTTTTATTCATAATAAAATCAATAATATATATTAATTATATTAATTCTTGGCCGTCGAGGTCAAAAGCAGAGACATGATTCTTGTATAAATCGGTCTTGGCGCTTGGCGGTGCCTAACATACGAATCCGCCGAGCAAACTCTTGAACACTGGAAGAGGCTAGGTGGGATGGAGGAGATGGGTTTGACATAGAATAGAATTAAAAATACAAATTTTATTTTTGAGTTAAAATAATTTTAGAAATACAAACAACATTTTATAAAATAGAAAATAGAGTTAAACAAATTGAGAAAATTCACAGAAATCTCTGAAGAGATTTTGAACTTAATAATTTTTCTAATTAAAATTTTGTTTTTATTTTCTTATTTAAATCACTTTTTAATTTTTAAAATAGGAAAAAGCGTTTTAAAATTTAGAAAATTCAAGAAAAATTATTAGAGCATACAGAAAATTGAATTATTATTAGAAATTCCACATAAGCTAATAAAATAATATTTTAATTTTTAATAAAAAATCATTTATTTCAAAAGTAAAATTACGAGATATTATAGAATTAGTAGAAATGGCGCGTGGGAGCGAAAGAGGATGCATCATCAACATCGTGAGGCAGGTCTCTATGGAGAACATAGTGTAGGCATGAAAGAAGGTTCGGCGCTAAGCGGAGAGGTGAAGAGAGGAAGATGATGAAGAAGAAGAGGAATGTATATGGGTACATTTGTAGAGTAATGATGGTGATAGTATAAGACTAATTATTATGTTTAATGGGTTAAGTTTATAAATTTGAAACAAGCTTTTTAAGTATCGAGCCATGCTTGGGTCCAAACTATCGTTCCATCTATTATGCTTGATTTTTAGAGAATTTATTTTTTAATAATACATTTTTATTCAAATTTTCAAAAATATACCACGAAAAAAAATTACACAAATATACCCTGTCACCATTTCAAATGGTTACAAGAGCCACATCGCCATTTCAAATGGCGACAGGATGTAATCGATCAAATAGCAAGATCAATGGGCAGCAGAGGCCACATTAGTCCTCCGAGCCCACGTCGTCCGATCAAATGGCGGCAGGAGCCACAAAAGCCATTGTCGGGGCTCTGTCGCCATTTGATCGGCGACAACTCTCTGACGCCATTTGAAATGGCGACAGGGCTCTGTAACCATTTGAAATGGCGACAAGGGTATATTTGTGTAAAAAAATTTTCCCGTGGTATATTTTTGAAAATTTGAATAAAAAATATATTATTAAA
Source organism: Guadua angustifolia (assembly GCA_036346375.1). Classification (NCBI taxonomy): domain Eukaryota; kingdom Viridiplantae; phylum Streptophyta; class Magnoliopsida; order Poales; family Poaceae; genus Guadua; species Guadua angustifolia. The sequence goes on from JAYEVE010001035.1 coordinate 283,378, forward strand.
AAATTAAGTTCGATACAGAGCACAACCTACTATCTGATTGCCATGACGATTCAACCACTAGATTTAGGGGTGCAAGCGGGCGGATAATTCCCGAAACCGAAGGCCGAATTCGTTTAAAATCCGATTGAATCGAAAAAATGATATCCGGTTATATCCGATTCGATCACGGATTCAAATCGCCTATCAAGAAAAAAATATGGGGTAAGATATGGAAAGAAAGTATCCGATCCGTATCCGATCCATACCGCATATCTGAGATATCCGAAAAATATCGATGTAAATGAGTGCAATAGATATCCGATAAACATAAACATTCTACATCATATAAGTTCATATGTTGATTGGAATTATATTTGGTGCATATTATTCTTATATAGGAAGGCAACTATTATTGAATTTGAAACACTTATATGTCTCTAAGGTTCTAGTAAAGTTTTGTGTATTTAATATGCGGGACATATATGGTTTACGCTTTCACGCATAATCCGACTAACTATTAATGCAACGAGACTAACCGTATCCGGACGATCGTATTAAGCTCGTATTACGCGACAAAGTAATCCGTATTAAATATTCGAATCCGGCCTTTGTCGTATCGATTCTATATCAGAAAAAAATTTAGAATAGGATACGGAATAAACGAAATCGTCGTATCCGATCCGTTTGCACCTAGCTAGATTTACGTGCGACTCTTTATAGAGGCGACCTAATTCCCAGTCTAGTCTGTGTCTCTAAAGCTAACGCTAAGAGGTAGCGTTATTCGTACTAACACCGGAAAAAAATCATTTCTAGAAATAGTTCATAGATAGGTTTATTTGTGGAAATAGAAACATGGAACATGAGCTGCTAGCCAAGAATGTGTGCACAGCCACCCCACAGAGATGAGTGCCGCTAGTCATGCGAAGGATCGAAATGACTTGAGCGGAGTGAATGGCCACAAATAAATTTTTCTCTCTTAAAAAGAATTCAATCAAAATCCTATTTAAAACACTCGCGTGCTTGAACAGTAAAATCAAGAAACCCTGTTACGGCCGATACTACCATAGCACAGGGGGCGATAGTGCTGGAGGTTGGTACTACCGCTTGTTCTGGGTGGTAGTGCCGGTTTCAAAAACAGAACAGGAATAAAGCACGATCTCAAAACAAAAATCGATATAACTTTAGATCAGCTAGATCAACGCTCATAAAATTTTGTATACACCTTCTTATGGAGATCAGAAACCTATTCCAATCTTCAATTATTAGGATTGGCATCAAAGTTCCGATCCTTTTTCAATTAAAGGAAGAGTGCACCAAAACTTGGCAAAAACCAAAATCTTACTCTTGGACTTGCTCGTGGGGTTTGATGATTAAAGTGATCTTGGATAACCTCTCACTTGTCACAGCAAACAAAAACATAAGAAATGAACCACACAAACACAATCTACATGAACAGTTCTTCTCAAATACAAAATATCGGTTTCTTGCGAAGAAAAGATGGTCTGAAGAAGATTCATCTATCAATCATTTATTCTTGTCATAAGATCCACAAGCATTTAGAAGGAGGAGAGGTAAATCCAAATATGCGCAAAGTAAATTGCAAGAATTTAAAGTGCGAAATTTAAATGATAAGAAGCTTTTGACGGAATTTAAAGTGCAGAATTTAAAGGAGGGGAGGCAAATAGAAGTATAAATCTATTTAAATAGCTGTGTTTTCATTATTGGACAATGCTCAGGAATTTCAGTCAAGAGTTAGATTTTATAAAAATAAAGCTTGGAAGGGAGGCTACGTGTAATTGGAAATATTGGAAATTAGTTTAGAGCTATGTGCTATGTTTACTTTTGAGAAATACTTGAAAGTATTATTTATTGTTATTTATTTTACTATTATTTCAATCTACTTATTGTATTCATTTATAAATGCTGCTTTACTACAAAGTAACCATATCATCTGTTCGTTGAAATAAATCTTGTATATAGTTATAATAGAATTGCATTCTCGCATAACTTGTTGAATGCTTTATGTACTCACCCTTGTCACAACAAAATTATGAGTTGAGGAGGAGTCTACATCAGTTTGGAGGTGGAGTACCAAGAGGCGAATGTTTGGAAGTCGAACTTTGTCGGATTATCTGTTGCAAATTGATGGGTTACTTATTATGTTTTTGTTCCTCTGCTGTTTTATTTATTATTTATAGTTTGAGCCTTACATTGGTATAGTCATGTAAAGTCGATCATAAAGTCAATTAAGAAGTTTATATTTAATAAATAAAGTATTTTATTATGTTTCCGCTATGTATGATTGTGATATTCATCCATATTGATGCTTTGTGTGTACTAGCGTGATTTGAACTAATCTGATTATCTGAGAGAGTTCAAATTTGTATATTTAGATCCCGACACATCCAAAGTTAGCAAAAAGAGCACAAACTTTTTGTTAGATCAATTCAAGTCACTAAGACCATGTTTGTTTAGACTTAGACTTTTTGGTTTATAATTTAAAATCGGCTTTTTGGCTTAAACAGCTTAAAAACTAATGGCTTTTGTACGTGATAGTGGTGGGTAATTTTATCTAACTTTAGTGTTATTAGTCTAAAACCAACTATCAATAAGCAAAAAAAGTCTCTCTCCGGTGGCTTTTGGTTTTTAAAGGCTTATGGCTTTTGAAAAGCCCAGATAAAAAACTACTCGTTTGTTTAGACTTTAACTTTTAGCTTTTAAGTCGATAAAAAAGACCAAACAAACAGGGCCTAAACATGCTTTCGTTGGCCTAAACCCAATCAAGGCTGAGTTGTTGGAAGCATAACCGTGTGTGCTCGTCCCTCTTGGCCTAGTAAAAAGATGGCAACATATCACTGCTGCAGGACTTTCAAATGTACACACCATGCACATCAACTAATAAAAATTATGAAAAATTCTAAAAAAATTATAGATGTACTTCATAGATTATTCTACCTATGTATAAAATTATAGGTTTAAATTCATTATATATAAGAGTGACAAAAAGAAAATTCGACAACATGAGAATTTTCTCTTTAACTCTCGATATATAATAATTGATCTTGAAACTTCATACATAAGTAGAGTAATCTATGATACATCTATTTCAGAAACTTTCATGACTTTATTAGTTGGTTGTACTGCAAATGTCTAAAACAATACACATGATATGTTGCCGTAAAAGATCATGGATAACATCTCTCATCCTCTTCACTGGTAATAGTAAAATGGCATCTGCATCTAGTATCAAATCAAACCTAGTGTTTGTGATCTACTGGTCTGGTAACCACATCAAGATCAAACTAGAAACAACAGGGCGCCGGAAACCAATGATGAATCCGTAGGAGAGAGATCTGGGCACAACGTCAAGAACAATATCAACCGGGCCTGGATGGGCTCCGGCCCCTTCTCGTCCCGCTAGGAATACTGGGCATGTTCTCCGCTGCCGCAAGCCCACAACTCCCGATCTTTCTCGAGCAGAAACGTCGCAGCTTCAGTGGGGCGCCGACCTCGGCCTTCGCGGTGCGCGTCCTCCGCCGGAAGCCCCAGCGCCGTACGTCGTCAGCCGGTGGCCGGAGTGTCGAAAGAGTGTGAGAGGGGAGGGGCGGAGCGGTCCACCTTGGGCTCGGGACCTCCTCCCCGCTGCACCCGTTAGGCCGGCACCTCATGCCAGCGCAAGCACCCGACAGGGCAGGCCGACGCTCCCCCGTGAGCTCGGCTCCGGTTGTCTACTCGAGTTGGTATGCTCCCGTTGCAAATGACAATCTCCATGTCTTGCTTGATGTAGTAATAATGGCTTATATTTATATGTGCATAGCTAGGTTGGAACAAGATATTCTGAAGTTAGACACTGACTCACGCGGTGAAATCTAAATTGTGACAATCTAATTTGTTACTTTTTCGGTATGGAATGAGATGATTACTCCTAAAATTTATGAGTTTGTGTAAATAGAGGTTAATATAATGCTAAGTTGACCAGATATCTGAGTGGAGTTAGTTATCACCATTGAGCAAACTGTATGCACTGATTGCGGTACTCTGCAGCACTTCTGTATGCAAATTCCTGGAGTTAAAATGGTACTTAGATATTTTTTCAAATGTGGTTCTGCAGTTTGCGAACACACAAGAAAACCTTGTTAAAAAAAAGTGTCTCTGAAGTTTAAGATTTCGTGAATGAAAACATGTGAACTGTTCCATTCATACTTGTTATGCAAAAACATGTTACTGAAGAGTTCATTCTTCCCTGATTTTGGTTTTGCCTACTACTTCTCAGTTCCACCTTTTAAATCATTAATCATGTTATTTCTATGTAACAATACAACGATGTATAGTACCTGTCTGGACTATCGGAACCTCTATGGAGTAACCCATTGGAAATGGGAGGTACAAAATTTTTGCTCGACTTGTTGAAAACGCTACAAAATACTTTTTTTTTGGCACCACCATAGTTTAAATACAAGTGTGTATATTAAAGTGTACCTTAATGCATATTACTAATAGATATTAAAAGTATACATGTGAGATGGTCTACAGATGCATTCTGCAAATATATACGAGGTGCAATTACATACACTCTCGTCTGAAGGTAAGTATTTTTAGATCAAAGTCTGAAGGTAAGTATTTACCATAACTCTTCAAAGAAATATACAGATGTATCACACGAAGCACTTAATTGTGTTTTTACACATATATAGTTAGCGGGGCAAACTGACAGAGGATGATAATTCTTGCTCCAGACTGTAGCACCCAGAGATGCCTTCGGATGTTAAACCAACAGTACTGACATAATTGATCTGTGCATGGGAGTTACTACCCTTTGGGCATATCAAATGCTCTATCTCCCCATCGTTTCCTTGGGTCAATTGGAACTTTCTTAGCCTCTTAGTTCTCAGGAACTGCAACCTCATCTCTACTTCTTTCATAGTAGGTCTTTCTCCTCCTCTGACTCTCAAGCATGCTTGTGTAAGTGAGGCAATATCATCTATCTCTTCCTGGTTTGCCTCTTCCATAACCTGAGAATCTATTATGTCCATGACAACTCCCTCTTGAAGTCCTTCAACGAAGTAATGAGACAAGCTTTGTTTGTCACCCAGATCATTTACAAAAATTGGCTTCTTTCGTGTCAAAAGTTCCACAAGTATCACTCCAAAACTGTATACATCACTCTTCCCAGTTAGTTGGCCAGTATGGTAATACTCTGGATCTAAGTAACCAAATGTGCCTTGGACAATAGTCACCACACGAGTCTCGTCTAGTGAAATAGATCTTGAAGCACCGAAGTCGAAACCTTTGTGGTGAAGCTGCCATCAAGGAGTATGTTTGAAGATTTCACGTCTCGTGGAATATTGGTATTGCAGCGGTGAGTGTAGGTAAGCAAGTGCCCTGCTGCTTCTCTTGCAATCCTAATGCGATCATCCCATGACTGACAAGCATTTAATGCTAAAATCGATGTGAAGAAGGTCATATAGTGTGCCATTAGAGATGAACTCATAGACCAATAAGGGCACCTCAGTTCGGACAACACCCAAATAACTTCACCACATTGCGGTGGATGATCCGAGACAAGATAGCAACCTCGTTGATAAACTGGTCTATCTCAGCTTGCTCCACAATTTTGATTTTTTAATGGCCACCACTGCGTGATCGAGATAGTATCCCTTTGTAAAGCGTGCCATGTCCTCCACAACCAAGAACACGAGTAGCATCGAAGTTGTTGGTCGCCTCCTCTAGTTCCTCTAACGAGAATATCTTTGTTTTGTTTGTAGCATTTTCATCAGAAATTAGTTGCTCCAATAGCAGCCCTTGATTTTTCTTGAAGTATGCTCTTCTTATTCTTTTCTGGATGCCTTTCTTCCACTTATTGGCAAGTACAATTGCACCCAATGCAATAATTATGGAGCCAAGGCCACAGCCAATTCCAATTGCAATTCCTACATCAATTAATTGTTGTCATGAAATCACTTCGCATTTTGTTAACTTAATTGTAATTGCATTGATGGGGATTCTGTTGGCTATGACTTACCCAAAAGAAGATTGCGTTGCTTAGGCGATGTAACACTTTGCCTTTTATCGGATCAAACTCTTTTCTATCACGGGCAACTTGTGCATCTATAGCCTCAGGAAAATTTTGACACGTGCCATTGCAGTAGTTTTGCAGAGCGCATTCATCGATATCTGTACAAAATTCTCATTGGTGATATATGTGTGGTAATAGATGTATGCATGAATTACTAGTTGCTCAAAAGAAATGTTGGGCTTAAATTTGTCTAATCTGATTTATGAGCTCTCGCCTCTCTGAGTATGAAGTGCAACTCCTCCGAGTTACGTGAAATATTTGCGGTCTTATCAATGTTATTGCACAATGGAGGGGGATGAGGAGGAACGAACCTATACAACCATCCTGGAGGTACGGATTTCCTTGAAAGCCGGGAGAACACTTGCAACGATATCCAAGAAATATTTTCCTGTGGGTGACATTTAGGCAATAGCTGTGGGCACTGCGGCATGCATACATACTAGGATTCTTTTGCGTAGCCATTGGACAAGTCAAATTGGAAACTGCCCACCTTATAACAATGTCGTATTCTAGGGAGAAATCAAATTCATCTTCCACAGGGCCATCGATAGAATCTATACGACCGTCTTCACTTACCTGAACTGTTACCGCCTCGCTCTCAGATCTTTTGTCGCTCAGCATGTTGCCTACAGTCAGAGTCCCATCTTCTACTGACACATCAATCACATGATAGTGTGCATCTCCTGAGCCAAAAACTGTGAGATTATTCCTTGTACAATTCAGTTGAAACCTTTCGTTTGCAGAACAGCCTTCTTCAAGCCCAAAAGGAAAGGGAATGGTCAGGTTTCCACATGATGTCGGACAGTGTTCTTTAGGCTTGGTGTTATAATCTGCTCCGCAATAGGTTGACATAGTAAGTCAAAATATGCTCCACAATAGATTGACATAGAAAGTAAGAATAAGAGAACGAGGGTTAAATATGAGGAATAATATCTTATTTTGAAGAAAAAAGCGAGCAGAAAGCACCTATGCATCCATTCAAAAGGTAAGCATTGGCTCGTTCATAACCGGAGCAGTAACAGTAGTAGCCTCCAGATGACACATTTCGGCAATTGCTGTTGGTGCTACAAGCATAGGTTACATGATTCGTTTGCGCACTTTCACAGCTTGGTTGGTCCATGATGGGAATAGAAAGCATCGCCCCTTCAATTTTGCTTGCATTTGTCCAACTTGAGAAAAGATCGCTGGCATTGGAGAAGTAGGAACCCCACGACATGAAAGCCATGATACCAGTGTGCAGCTGATCTGGTTGTGCTGCCGTAGCTTCAGCGCGGACTAGTGTTGACAGAAAGCCTGGCAAGTTCCTGGGTAAGTCGATGGCGCAGCAGCCCAGCCCAAAACAAGGACCTCCATTTGGTAGCTTCCCATCGTCGCATCTACTCATGCAAGAACCAAGCAAGTCTCCCGTACCATACTCGGTCAAGGAGACACTAAAATCGCAGCCAATAACATAGAAAGTGTTGTAACTATCGAGAGTAATACCCATAGCAGGGGATTCCCAGGACATGTTGTAGGTATTTATGTCTGGTCTCATCGTAATGTTGAAGAACATAGGTGTCAAAGGTCCAGAGTAAAAAGGGTCAGCTCCATGGTAATATAGGGCAGTGAGCTGAGTAGTGGTGTTGCTTAGAAAAAGCTTGGGTGGTTGAGTGGAATGGTCGCAAGTAAGCTCGAAGCCTTGTCGAAAGCATCCGGACCCTATCCCGAAAGGGTAGGAGATGCCTACTACATCTCCGCAACTAGAGGGGCAGTGAGCCAAGGAGCCATTAGAAGGGATATACAAGATCCCTCCGGTAGCTCCAGTAACTGCGGCCGATGCTCGCGGCGCAGCTGCCAAGCACACCAGCACAAAAAACATGGCGCTAACTACTGCTACGGTCAAGCTCATTGTTTTGCCGGTCAGCTTGTCTGTGTGGTGTTTGTGTTGAGGTTCAGTGTTACGGGACCGACAGATATTCAGAGGCGATGGCTTCGTGCATTTGTATCAAACACGACTATATATAAGCGTGACCTCAACACCAAGCACCGAACCGCCACTAGTAGTCAGAAAAACATATTAATTAATTGCATGATAGTAACGCCGTTCAATCAGTCATACCGAGGGATGTAGATGTGGCAAGTCCAGGGACCAGACCAGGGGCCCTAGTCGACTCCCATCGGATGTTACGGTCGTTGATGCAGCCAGAACGACTCGCCCAACTGCGGTCGCCGGTCGCTGCTTGCTGGTGGCCACAAGGAACGCAAATTTGATCGAACAGACCTTGCATATATCATAATTAAAAGTATAGAAGATCATGACAATGACGGTTTCGTGGGTATATCTAGAGTGAGAGGGAGAATAGATTATCGTCATCAACTCGTAATTAAAAGTAGTAGAGATATTAAGTCCTTAGGTTTTCGCAGCGCTCACGGTATCCACGTCACGCCGCTGGCTTTGCAAGCCCTTTAGTATTTGTATCAGACGCGACTAAATATAAACGCGACCTCAACATCAAGTACCGAACCGCCACTAGTAGTAGCATCCTAATTCTGGATAATCAGAATTTGGAAATGTAACACAAGCCGCTACCTGTCTTCCTAGAAGATGAAGGTAATGCTGTTGGGTTGGAAAGGCACCAAACTAGAAATTCTAGAACGGAGGGTATATATATTTTGGGAGACTTTTTATCTATCCTTATGTGGTAACAAAATTTACATTAAATTAGTATTTTCATCATTACAATTTTTTTTACCTTTTGGTAGTACCTTAAGGTCAATTTTGGTACCGCACAAGGATGCATGGTAAAAATGAAGTTTTTACAATCCTTGGAAGGTACCATCAAATACCACCAAATTAATTACCACTAAACTCTTGTACCTCATGGTGCCTCTACCCTTTAAACTTTTGGTACCTTTTAAGTACTAGCTCAATGTATAATTAAGGAGACTTTTATTATCTTTGGGAGGTATAAAAGTTTACATTTATGTAGTGTTGGCGTCAAAATTTTGAAAGATATAGCCGATTTGTTAGGCCAAGGATGAATTTGATCGGATATTTTTTTTACAGATATCTCGGTTCAAAACAGAATCTATCTTCATAAGACAGGGGCTGATACAAATTGTATATTTTGAAGAGTTGGAGATGGACACGATCGGCCCATGCGCTATAGATTCGGTGTACCTAGTAGACTAATTACTAACAATGGATTACAGTTTGTTAGTGGTCTGTTTTAAGATTATTGTGATGAAACGGGCATGAAAATTTGTTACGTATGCTTCAGTTGCTCACCCTCAGAGAAATTAGCAGAGTCAGACATGAAAACGGGGGCACACGATATAGATAGGTTTGGGCCTCCGATTGGAGTAATACCCTACTCCTGTATGGATGATGTCTGAAGTCGATGAACAGAGTACAAAATAGGATGTCTAGCTCTAATTACAATGGATATTGAACTTGGGGGTGACTAAGCTATGGCTAAAGGTTGGGTGAAGCGCAGTTCATCAACTCTTGGATGCTCTGCTCAAAAAGTCTTCCTGTTTGTCTAGCTCTGCAGGGCTTGTAGTCTGAGAATTGCTTATTCTCCTAGATGTCTACCCTCGTCTTTATATAGTCGGGGTAGCCTTGCCTCAGATCTAGTTGTAGTCAGTTTAGGATATTAGATCATAACCGATGAAGAGTCCATCGTCGTGTGATCTTTCAGGGCATATCCAAACTTCCTTAGACACCAGGCGTACTCAAGCTAGTTTCCTCGTAACAGGAACAAAATCGAGCCCTTCCCTGCATGAAGATACCCCCCTGTTGGTGTTATGCCCTTGAGGCAGTCATATAAATGATTGTAACATGACTATGCTTATGAATAATAATATGATTATTGGTCCAATGAATGTATATCATTATATTGATCAGCAAGTATGTGACTTGCTTATGAAACTCTCTACTTATTGATATAATTACGTAAGTATCTCACGATCGGGTATCATCGTATAGGACAACGATGAATAGATCGGCACATGTATGATCGATGATTATGTTTCATAGATCATAGGATATGGAGATATCATCAATACATGTGAACTCATGATGAAGAACATGGGTTAGATAGACCGAAATGGGACATCTTGAGAATGTTACATTCTTATGTGTCATCGATGTATCTCATACATAGTGGATGTATGATCCTTAGACTGAGATTGTCACATTCCTACATGTGTAATAGTTTACCTTGGGGCCACCAAACGCTATTCCCTAACCGGATAGTTATAAAGGTAGCTTTCATGTTTGCTATGAAATGTGTAGAGGAAGTGGGCGATCAAGATGGAATTTGCCACTCCGATTATAGCGGAGATATATGTCTAGGCCACTCGTGTGATATGATTAAAGAAGTGCATGGCCATGCCGTGATTGAGAAGTCAATCACAACTTATTAATATATCACGGATCGAGAGATGGATTGAACTATCAAGGATGACATACTTCTAGCCTTGAGTTCGATCTTCATATAGTTTGGCAAAGGATTATTACATGAGTACTTTTGAAAGGTTCTATCCGATTTGATCATATGCGTTTGGGAGTTGGCATGCTCGCAAGGAACCGCTGCTACTATTGGATTGGAAAAAGGGTTTTCGAATCTATGTCCAAATGTACATGAACCTCTGAGGTCACACACTTAACGGTGGGGCGCATTAATCGGATTGGATCCGTAATTAATGGACCTCGTGGGCTTGCTACGATGGACCACGGCTTAGGGTTTCGTCGTGGCTATATAAGGAGAGGAGAAGGGTGGGCGTGCATGTTGTTGTTCACATCCGAACCTAGCCTCCACCTCTCATTGCCCTTGCCGAAGCGGCAGCGGTGCTTGCTGCCGACGCGCGGCGTTCCATCCGGGGCGTGTGGGCTGCTGTGGTAGCGCTACTCTTGCGGCGTGGTGAGGGACGATCGCGGCGAGGGCGATCCGCGCGAGGGCGATCCACGGCGAGGGCGATCGCGGCGAGGACGATCCGCGTGAGGGCGATCCACTACATCAGCGAAGGATTCATAGCTGCGCGTCTAGTGGTAATCAATCTGTGATCCCTTTCTTGCGAGTAGCTTTTACGGTTATGCGGTAGAAATTTTAATTTGTGCTAGCGTAGCATACCGCGTTCCCCAACACCCCCCCCACACACACACACGTATATCTTATCCCATTAAACCAGACCTGAGATTCTGAAGTTTCCAAATGCTTGTCTGGACAGGTATAGTCTTTGAGTTTCTGGTGCATGCTCATATCCCATATTTAGATATTTGACAGTAGCTCTAAAACTCTGCTTAGTGGAGGGCACGTTTAAGTACTAGGATTTGCATGCGAGGTGAGTCAAGTCACCGATTATGTCGAATCCTTTAGAGACCTTGCTGGGAGGTTTGTAGCCTGTTGGAGCTGTCTCTCAACGATGATGGTGACGGCCTTGACTAGCCCTCATTTGTCTCTCAATCTTGATACTATTACTCTATGATCTTAATCGATAATGCCAAATTACTTGCTTGTCTAATGTGCTTTGCTTTCCATTTCCTTGCCGATGAAACAGAGTAGCACGAGTGGATGCAGTTCTGATTTAGAACTCATAAACTCTTAGTAGTAGCTTTGTTGGTGTGCATACAGTACACCTGGCTGTGTTTGCACACAAGGCTAAAAAAACTTTTATTAAATAACTAAGCCCCCCGAGTTTATACTCAGAGAGGCCACATATGATGTAAACACTACCTAAGTCGAAGTGACACTAAATGGTTTTTTGCAAGCCTTTATCAACCATATGACTCAGACCTTATGGCAAACATGAACTTGCTAGGTAGTGCATGTAGAACTAACTAAAGGCCTCATCTCCCGTCGGTCGCTGAGCTTTAGATGTCTAACAATCTTGTACTCGTATGCGCGCAGGATAGAATCACTCGTCGTTGGGTTCTGGCATGGCCACACATTAGTTTGGTTTGCTAATATGCCAAGTACGTGATCGAGTAAATGTGTGCAAAGAATCACATGAAAAAGAGACAAATAAACTGAGATCAAATAATTGTGCCTACAGGGTGTTTCACTCGATAACAGTATTGACCAAAAAACTGGAAAGAGGTATCGGGTTACATGTAGCCCCCAACTCCTTACTCGATGAAACCATCGAGTGGGGAGTAAAGTGTTGTAAGCACAATGCTGTGATGTAGCCCCTGACTTTTTACTCGATAGCTGGATTGAGATGAAAGTAGAGCGTTAGTATTACACACCTTTTGCGACTCCAAACCCCTTATTCAATAGGTGTCTCAACCCAAGGGTAGAGCTAGGTGAAGACAAAAATCGAGTGATGTAGCCCTTGATCTCCTGCTCAATGACCGCCTCGAGTAGAAGGAAGGGCGTATGCGCCAACATGCATGATGTAGCTCGTGACCCTTTGCTCGACTCGAGGAAAAAGTAGAGCTTAAGCATCAAGAAGCGTTAGAAAAGATCAAGCGATATGGCTCCCGACCCTCTACTCGATGTGAACATCGAGATGATGGTAGAGCGAATGTGCTGACAAATGAATGATGTAGCCCCCTAACTTTCTGCTCGATGGTTGTATCGAGGAGGAAGTAAAGCGTAAGCATCATGAATGATAGCCCTCGATCATACGCTCAGGCGTGTGAGCCCCTGAGCATACTTGGTAGAGCTCAGCATTTTTTTAACTCCGTTATAATGAGTGAATATTGTTACGGTCTCCGCGCCCCTTCAGCTTCCACACGGTACGCTATAAATTAGTGTCTCTTCACATTTATGTGGAAGTAAAAAAGATGCCTCATGGATTGGGACTGATGCAAATTCAGATGGGTTTCGGCTTCAGAACGGCTAATTCCCTGAGCTATAAATAGACGGGGCTTATAGTCGCCTGCCACAACTCATCCCTTTTTATCTCTCTCCTTTGGCTTGCGACGCTTTAGCATTTTAACTCCTTCCATGGCCTCCACTTTGCCATCGTCTCTGTCTGTGGAGATCGTCGGAGGATCTCCTCCTCTGGAGATCACTGTAGAGATCCCCCCCGGTGGCCTCTGGCCATGGGCTCCTCGAGGAGGATCGTCATAGTCATCTTCGAAGAGGAGGACAAAGATATCGATTGGAAGGCTATTAAGAGGACGATCTGGCCAGAGGAGGAGGACAAGGTCACTAGTAGGCTGCGTGTCGTCGCCAAGTAAGACCATTACGCCATCGCTCCCTTTGCGAGAGTAGATGCCACCGCTGACACATGAGGAAAAGGTGAAGTTACCGGTGTTGACTGTAACGACCCCCATTTTGGCATTCTATGCGAAAAATGCCAAAACGGAAATCTAATGTGCATTCCGTACTAGTCCCTGGATCAGTAGCTAGTACGCACATTTACAACAATTGGAACCATATCCATACATCATTTTATTAAAGCGGAAACTTAATTATACAATATATTTTACAACTCAGAGTAAATATTCATATTACAGGAAGAGTTAAGTCTTGTAGTGTGCCCATCAGGCCCTCGAACAAGCGACAAGGTGAAAATCCCCAGAAAGATAGCTTTACTTGAAATTCTCGTAACCTGCGACGAAAAGATATTCTTCGAAGCGTAGTTGACTTATGCACCTAAAACAACATAATAAGCAAGGTTGAGTACTTTCGTACTCCGCAAGACTTAAGGTGGTATTTGCAAATGCATAAATGCAAGTCATGTCAAAGGAGGCTTCTACGGTTAATTTGCATAAAGCAACATTTGATTTGTAAGACAAGTTGCAATTGGGAAACGGAATTTGTAAAAGCAAGATTGCTGATAAGAAATAAATAAAGCATGATACTCACAGTCCATTGTGTATCCAATAATCCATCATCCAAATCCATAATCCAATCATGAAATTCATCAATGTCGTTCCGTTGACATAAAGACATAATCATTCATCCAATAGTCCATTTCAAATAATTCAACAAGGTCAACCCAATGACTTGAAGATATAAACATCCATCCAATAATCCAAGGCATGTAATCCAACAATATCAACCCATTGATATTAAGTAACAATTGTAAACAGGTTTCAACCCAAAACCCATTTTAGAAAATATCAAAGTCTAACTCGCATCAGTTCACCAAGACACCCATAACCGTGAGTGCAGCTAATCGATTAGATTTACACTCTGCAGAGGTGTACTGACTTTACCCACAAGAAATGATCAACTCTTTGTGCGGCGCTATTCGACACACTTCCTTTGGTGTGCCTTGAGCGATCATAACATAACGTTACATTACCTAAACCCGACTTTGCACCGGCCAGTGGCGTTAACCCTTGCTATGGAGAAGAAACATAAATAGCGAGACATACCTGTCTTTTAAAATAGAGAAATGGCGATACCCACGCAATAAAGGTTTCTTCCATAACAAAGGCGTACGATTATCGGTATGCATTTACCCACACTACGGTGTGGTAGCCCTCACAAGCAAACCTAACGAGTGCTTCTACTATCTCCCGCCTACCAATGTGCAAAGCGATTTAAGCAACTTAATAAGTTAAGCGCCCACCCGGTACTTGTGGTTGCACGGATTTATCTTGGATCATACAATCTGACGTTCGGTCCTTAATCCGACGCGAAATACTCCACCCTACACTACGTACAAGCCCTCTTGTACATCCGGCTATGCCAATAATTGCCCGCATCAAAATCATAGTTTTATTTTGGATTTTTACCTAAAATACCAATAATCATTATCATCATAGCCCAAACACATTTTTAGTTTCTCAAAACAACTTTTAATCTGATCATCATTATCATTGATTCATCGTTGGTTCTAAAGCATGGCTAAGCATAGTTATTAAGTTGCATATACCCCGAATTGACATATTGTCAACCCCTTTCCTAAGGTTATCAAGGTTCACACGTTCATATTTATCAAGGGAGTTTCATGATACAATAGGTATATCTACCAGTACCACTAAACAACGGATTTACTGAAAATAAACGCATGCATGAAACCATTTGATAAACAAAAGAAAATAAATACTGGGAACAATATGATCAAAGGGGTGCTTGCCTTGCTTAGTTGTAGTTTACAACAAAGTCATGGTCGTAGCCGGCGTTGACGGCGACGGGGCTAGTTACGTCGAGTTCTACACGTCGTTCAATGGAAATATAGCAAATAATAAACTTTAATAAGAGCAAAAAGAGAATAGATAGAAAAGAAAATAAAGACTCTGTTCAAAGACAGGGATTGCTCTTTATGAATTTATAAATTTTATTTTACGAATTCAAGATGCAAAGATTGTTTGGTTTAATAGAATTAATCATTATGTGCAAGATTCATTGATTCTACTATTCATAATATGCTTCTTATAACCTTATTACTTACGGGTTTTGCTCTATTAGGATTCAGATTCAAAGCAAGTTAAATTAAAAATATTTTCTTAGATTACTGCAAATCATATCCTAAAGATCATTTCTAAGTTAGTCTTCATTGAATTCGAATTTAGATGAACTGCTCTGCGAGCTGATGAAAAGGCTTAAATGGTCATATTATATTATGAATGAATACTTCTTCGCCTTTGATTGGCTTTGAATAGAATTAGCTTCGCGCAAGTTAAGATCTATTGATTTAGGTTACCAGCTTTGTTTTCATGTTATTTGAGAAGATTCTGGTGATACAAATACTTTAAGTATAGATTTCGTTATTAGTATGGAATTCGTTTAATCATATTATCTCGTTCAGCAATCATAATATTTTATGTTATTCTGCTACCAGGATTAGTATTCAGAGCACAACGAATAAGATTATTTCTACATATTATGGTAGTCTATATTTTGGAGAACGTTTCTAAATTGATCTTATGAATTTTAGTGTTTGGACGATATATTATATTCATTGTTGAAAAGGCTTATGTGGTATAAAGTTTACGTTATACGGAATCGGCGAGAATGGTGAAGTGAAAGATTAGCACTTAAAGGTTTTGAATTAGCTGGATCTCGTTGATAAGCAAGTTGCAACTAATATATTATTCTAGAATATGGTAGTACAAATTCTGTAGATTAGTACTAAACTAATTTTACCAATTTTAGTATTTAGACAATTATTTAATCTGCTAATGAAATAGTCTAAATGATCACATTATTAACGTTAAATCGGCCAAGATTCATTTTATGTTTGCAACTTCAACATTCATGATTCTTTACTCATTTTTCAGGTATTAGTAGAGTGAAATCTTAGGAATGTTTTTGAGTTGCTTTTGCATTATTTTGATTTTATCCGCAATAGATCATCTATTTATTTATTGTTGTAATTAGCATTTCTTTTCATTAAAAGAATGCAGATTAAATCTTATTTTAAATATTTTTACATACATGGGTCCTTACTGTTTTCAGGAACTTAATATCAATTATTTCATCATTTTATGAGCTTTTTATGCTTTTGTTCTCACTAATGGTCAGATTAGGGTTTACTAGTGATCATAAAACAAATAATTTAAAGTAAATTGAACATTCAAATATTTTTGTATATTTGAGTTTATTATGGTTCCAGAGACACATTAAAATTTAGTTTATTTTACTTATTGTTATGGGTTTATCTTGTCGAATATAATAAGATTAGTTTTGCCCAATCTGATACTTAGCTCATGAAGTTTTATGTAATCTTTTGGTTGTAGAGTGGATTAGAGTTCATAATCCATTTTGAACCATATTTATATATAAATGTATACTATTACTGTTTTATTCAATGCATACATATCTATAAGTCTTCTTCTTATTTATGAAATAATTGATGTCAAATTCATTTTTAATTATTTTGGCATATCCAAATAACTTTTGACATATTTATTTCATTTATTTCAAATTTATTTTGTACCATTTATTCCCTTTTGAATATTTTAAGTTATTGAATATGTTCCTTTTATGGAATGATTCAAACAAAGTTGAAAATTAAATATTTTTATATATTTGAATCCTGGATGTATAAGGATTTCATAGAAATTGGTTTCATTCCATTTTGAGTGAGTTTATAGAATTTTTATGTGAAGCTCATATTTAGGCCTTCTCTTTAAATTTGAATTTCAAATTTGTCCAAAGATCCTTTTCAAAATATTTTTCCGTATTTATATTCTTATTGATTTTAAATGAATATATAAATTTGTTTCATTTAAATTGGATTAAAATCGCAGAAGATATTCATGATTGTGTATTTAATCCGGTTGGAAAATGCATTGGAAATTAGAAACACGTTTTCATAACAGAGAGGCGTATTTGAATGAGCAGAGACTTCTGAGCCACTTGACATGAAGGGCCCACTCAAGAGAGAGATAGGCGGAGGAGGTTTAGGGCTCACCGTGAGGAGCTCGGCGGTCTTCGGCGAGGAGAGGTCACCATGAGGAAGAGCTCACGAGACGCATCGGTCTTGTAACCGATTCGTGGGGAGATCTGAGGAGGCTGGCGCCGAGCTCAAGCAGTGTGCGGCAATGGTGGTCCGTGGAGGAAGAAGAACAGGCAAGGGAGTTCAAATGGGTGGCATTTTCAGCATCTATGGGTCGCATTGGTTCCATTTTGGGGTTGTTTTGGCCGGGAGAAGTCGGGTTCATTTGCCTTGCCCGTCGGCCGACCATGGAGAAGAAGGCCTCACGCACGTGGCGACATTTCACATGAGAAAGATCAAATATTTTTGAGGGCTTTTGATACTTGAAACTTGGTGATGGTCTAGTTCGAAGGAATTTGGGAAAGAGTGAATGAATCACAAGAATTCCGATTGGAGCTTGAGCTCATAAGCTTCGGTCATGGCGGATGACAGGGAAATTTCGAGCTTGCTGGCTAGAGGAAAAGAAAGGAAGATGAGGGAAGAGTGAAAGTGTGACTCGATGATCGCTTGGAGGTATTTATAGGGGTGTTGGTTGAGCTTGGCGGTTGCGCTTGGCTCGGATGAAAGCTCCGAATGGGACAAGAGGAAATCATGGCTTCGGCGTGGCTTGCAGAGGCGTGTCGCGTGGAGAAGAGACGGAATAGGGTCGAGCTTTCTTTGGCTTAGCTACGGTGAAGAGGTGGCGTGATGCACAGGGGCTACGAGGAGTTTCGCTCGGGAGCACCAGGCGC
The DNA here is from genome assembly GCA_036346375.1 of Guadua angustifolia. Classification (NCBI taxonomy): domain Eukaryota; kingdom Viridiplantae; phylum Streptophyta; class Magnoliopsida; order Poales; family Poaceae; genus Guadua; species Guadua angustifolia. The sequence goes on from JAYEVE010001035.1 coordinate 301,489, forward strand.
TGGACGTTGAAGATGATGTACAGGGGTGGCTGGCGCATGGGCCTGCACAGGGAACCGGGCCCTACCTGGAAGTGAAGGAAATGGGGCAGCGAAGCATTTTGAGAAAAGAACAGCAGGCTGAGTAAGATGAGGTTCAATGAATCGGTTTCATGTCTCATCAAGAATTTATGAAAATTTTCCTGGGTTATGGCTTGCCAGTTATCTTCATACTGTGTAAATTTCATATTTATATACTGTTCACAGATTTTATTAAAATTCTGACAATCTGCTCTGCACAGTTTTCTGATTTCGGATTTTGATTTATCAGACAATTCAAATATTTTTATAACTTTTTTAATTTTTTTTTTCAAATTTGTTCAAGCTAAGGATTCTTATGTAAAATTTTAAGCTCAAAATGTTGCTCCAGGAATTTATAAAAATTATGACATTCCCAGTACTACTTTTCAGTATTCTCAATTTGTGAATTTTTATAAATTCCAAAATAATTTATTAATTTCTCATATTTTTACTGTAGGTGTATTTATTTCTGGGGAAGATAATATAAAATTTTTAGATTGAAATGATTACATAATATTTTCATTTAATTCTGACATTGTTACTATTGCTAGTCAAGGTTCATTAAATGGCATTTAATTCGCCCATAAATGCTTGATATGACATTTTAAAATTTATAAATGAGTCTCTGGGGTTTTCCTAGTTTTATATAAAAAATTTTATTTATTTTATTGTTGTAATCATTTTGCTCCTCTCTTTATCTATTATTCCAAGTTATATTAAATGGATTTCTTAGAACGAAAATTCAAGGAAATTTATGATTAAATTAAATTTCACATTGAATTTTATTTTCAATTCAATTTCATATTTTGATTGATCTGTTAATTTTATTTTGTAGCTCAACCTTTGAATAAGGTTGATTTCATCATGTTGAGACGAAGGATAAGATTTTAATTTATTCTCTAAGTTTTAACTGAAAATTTTATTCAATTTCATTTTCCAAATTTTTATATTCTTATTTTATTATTTAAAATTTTCAGGATGTTACATTGACGGAGGAGGTGAAGCTCAAAACAACTTCGCCGCTCCGGCACCTGCTCGCCCTCCAAGCCCTTGCGGTGCTTAGAAACTTTTGGCGATGGAGAGGTCGCCTTCTCCGTAGACAGGCGGCCGAGTCTTCGTCACTTTGTCCAGCCTACACAGAGGGCGCAAGCCCATCCCGGGGGCCATCAGCTTCCAGTCCCCGTGGATACAAGGAAGGCGGCGCGGCACCTCTCAGGACAAGTAGTTGTAGGATACCTGTCTTAATATGTAATGGAACAACTTTTGTTAGTAAAATTAATAAAGTTTTACCTTACCTAAATTTTTATGGTTTGATTGCTGGAATGCATTATCTTTTCTATCTTATGAATGAAAATTTCTCAATTGGTCAATATTCCATGAGTTCTCCAGTATCGCTCCTTCCGACGTAGATAACCGCACTGATCCTGGTCGAGTCGCTTTGACCACCATGTAAGGACCTTCCCACTTAGGTGATAGCTTGTTACGATTATCTTGTTTCTACACCTTTCGTAGTACTAAGTTCCCGGCAGCGAGCACTCTTTCTTGGATTCTTATGCTATGATATCTATGTAAGGCTTACTGATACTTGGCTGCTCGAATGGACGCTCAATCTCTGCACCCTTTGAGTAGATTTACATCGTCGGTTCGCATCTGCTCTTGTTCATCTTCTGAGTAGTTGTCCATTCAAAGTGATATGAACGTTAACTCGATTGGAAGCACTGCTTCTGCTCTATAGACCAAGAAAAATGGTGTTTCACCGGTGGCTCGACTAGTCGATGTACGAATGACCCAAAACACTGAGGGTAGTTCTTTGCTCACCGGGTCAAGTAAGCCTTGAGCCTATCGAATACACGGGTCTTGATCCCCTACAAGATTATATCGTTGGCATGTTTGACCTGACCGTTACTCTGAGGATGAGCTATGAAGGCGAAACAGAGCTTGATACCCCAATTCTTCGTAAAAGACTGTGAAAGCATTGCTCTTGAACTGGCAACCATTATCTGTGATTACTCAATTAGGAATGACAAATTGAGTAACAATGCTCCTTATGAACTTTTTGGCCACTTTTGAGGTGATGTTCCTGACGGGTTCGGTTTCGATCCACTTAATGAATGCGTTGATTGTCACAAACAGAAACTTGTAACCTCTTTGGGCTCTAGGGAAAGATTCTAATATATCCAAGGCCTAGACGGAGAAAGGCCAAGACAGAGGAATAGTTTGCAGGGGCTGGCCTGGTCGGGTAGTTTTGTTGACATAAAATTGGCAGCTTTTGCACTTTTTCACCAGCTCACAAGCATCCTGGAAGGCAGTCGGCCAGTAGAAACCCTATCGAAAAACTTTTTCGATAGAGTAAGTAGGACGCATGGTTGCGCAGATGCCTCTATGGATATTGAACAATATTTTATTGCCCTCTTCCTGAGTGGTGCACTTCATCAAGATTCCATTATTCCCCTTTCGGTAGAGCTTGCCTTCTACCAATGCGTATAGGTTGGACTTACGTGCAATTTTCTCGACTGAGGCATCATCATCAGGCATCTCTTGACCTTCGAGATAGGCTTCGAATGGGGTCTTCCAAGTCGGCTCGTGTTCAAGTAGTGTAACTTTCGTGTCTGCGAGTTCTGCCTCACTAACTCGATCAGGCTGCTGGTCAAGTTGGGCAGCATCTATCTCCCGTGCAAGGGAGATGGGTAGTTTAAGAAGTTTCTCGATGAAGACTCTTGCGGGCACAGGTGAATGGGACAAAGCGAGCCTGGCAAGTTCATCGGCGGTGGAGTTATCACTTCACCGGATATGCCTTACCTTGAGCCCTTTGAACTTGTGCTCCAGCTTGCGAACCTTGTTTAGGTATGCCGCCATATTGTCATCCGAGCACTGATACTCCTTCTGTACTTGGTTTACGACTAGCTGTGAGTCCCCTTTCACGAGTAATCGCCTGATCCCAAGTGTTGTAGCTATTCGGAGCCCATTGACCAGTCCCTCGTATTCTTCAATGCTATTCAAAGCATGAAAATCGAGTTAGATGACATATTTGAGTTCCTCACCTATCGAAGATTTGAGCATGATGCCGGACTCCGAACCCTGAAGCGTAAGCGATCCATCTAAGAACATAGTCCAGTAGTCATCGACCATCTTGGTCTCCTTTTCTTTGATGTGCATCCATTCCGCGATGAAGTCTGCTAAAACTCCTGACCTGACGCTAGTCCGCAGCGTGAAATCGACCTTGAACTCGTTGAGTTCGACTGCCCACTACACAATTCGCCTTGTCCCCTCTCAGTTGTGTAGTACCTTCTTGAGTGGATACATCATCATAACTGTAATCTTGTGCATCTGGAAGTAGTGCCGCAGCTTCTGGGAAGTCATCAAGATGGCATACAACATCTTTTGTACTTGCGGATATCGCAGTTTGGCGTCATGTAAGACCTCACTCATGTAGTATACTGGCTTCAGGACTTTGGTATTTTTCTCAGGGCAATCCCGTTCGACTACCGGGACTGTGCTTACTACTTGGGGGTAGCTGCAATATACAGAACAAGCTCCACTTTTTTGTTAGGTAAAATTAAAATTGACGGAGACGATAAGTATCTTTTCAAGTCTTGAAAAACCTTTTCTGCCTCCTCGGTCCACTCGAAATTATCTCTCTTCTTGAGTAGCTTGAAGAAGAGTCCAAACAGGTAAGAGGGCCCACAAGTAAGTGAGAGGAAAAGGGAGTAATTAAGAAGGAAGTGACTTCTGGACAATGTATGGACCTCTTTTAATTAGCTAACAAATCCTGATGTAAATTTTTGAAACTTTTTTACTGAAGTACTGAAATAAGTATTGACATCTAGTAAAATTTTTGGATTAAAATCTATTATAGAAAAATTATGAAAATTCCGACAATGTTGATTGCTATATTTGTTCACTTATAATTTTATTTTATTTCAGGATGAAAATGGATTCAACAATTTTTTAAAACTTTTTGAGAGAGTTTAAATGCTCTAATATTTCTTGTATAAAATTTTCAGATGAAAATATTGTATGTTTGTTTTCTATTAATTCTGACATTGCAGATTTCATATTTTCATGATTTCTGTGTTTGAATTTTAAAAGGCAGTAAATATACTCATTAATTTTTGATATTTTTACCAGGAGTTAATATTGTTATGAGGTAGACATGGTGAAATATTTAGCGAGATATAACCTATTATTAAGTTTGTAAAATTCTGACATATCACTGTTTAGAAGTCAAAACATGTCACTTCATAAATCATTTCATTATCAAATTCATTAAAAATTTTTTGGATAGCTAAAAAGATGTGATGAAGACTTATCAAAGTTTAATGGCATTGTTGCTAGCTTTTTACTTTCATCTTTTTACCTATTTACTTTTACTCTTTTACTAATTTCATTACTTGATTTTTCTTTAAAGCCAAATATCTAAGAATAATCAAAAAGGTTAGAAAAATTCAGAAAATATGGGAACTCAAAATAAGATTATATTTTTAACTAGAGTTGACAAATCAAGTATTCATATTTGATCAACCGGGAAAAATAAAAACAAGATGACATGCACATAGTACTGTACACTCTTCAAACCACGATTTGGAAAATAACGTGCATGCTGCTCTACATATAAAAGATTTATCTTGATAAGAAAAGACGTGCTCCGCATGAATCCGCACTGCATACAACTTCGACACCGTATCGAACGTTGGCGCTAGCTGCAACAGTGCCGGGCGGGGAGCAGTGCGTATGCTAGCTGTATGCATCACACATCCATGATCGGCGGCGCCGGCCGAGCAATCGCCTCTTCCCTTCACATCGCTTGCAACGTGCGTCGCCAATTGCTCCTTCCCGAACCAGAGGACGACGAACTCGGCAAAACAACCAAGCAAAATCATCATAGGGAATGATTTAACCTGGTTTTAGAAGAGACTGGTGTTAAATAACCGGTTTTGAAGTTAAGAGAATTATTTGGACCTTTTCAATTGTTGGGGATGTAAAAAATTAATAGACTTATTGATATATATTATGTGTGGAGTGCTTGATCATCGGCAACATGGCCTCAAATATACAACAAGAAGCACCTCTCTAACTTTTATTTAACACTATTTAGTTCCTAAGTTCCTAAGTTGTACGTCCAGGTTAGCTCACACCTCATTTGGATGATGATAAGCTCGGGGTGTCATCACATATCACTTCCCACGGTTGTCACATTTATTTCAAAGCAAAGCATTCTTATGTACTATAGCTAGAATCTCGTCCCTCAATGTTGGGGCGTTGATCTATGGAGTCTTCCCATGAATTACCGCGTATGATGTTACACGAAAACGATTACAGGAGTCGACTGACTGCAAGAACATACTACGATAAAGACAATTAAAGAACTTTCGCGTCGTGTCTCGCAAAAGAAACTGATGATGCCGGTACAAGTCCAAGGTATCAGGGCATATTAGTTAAGTGGTGTTCTTAATTACCTGCCTGCCGGGGTCAACAGGGGCCTCCCTGCTCCGGCGCCGTCGTGGCTACAGGAAACGCGCGAGACTCTTGACGGTGCGTGCAGATGAAGTCTCCACTTTGTACCTATATGCATGTTCGGAGCAGCCTAGACAACCATTACTTGGGGTCGCATGCTGTCGTCTTCGATGGCCGCGTATTACATGTTCATGCTTCAATTATAGATTTTGCATTATTCCGAGAACTTTCCTTTGCAAAAGATCGGGCGAGGTTCTCGGCAGCCTTCCACTAGTTCGTCGTGAGCCAGGCGTGGAAAGGACTAAAGCCCTAAAGAACTATTGAGCACTACACTCTAATCTGTTGTGCGTACATTTAATTTTCGTGTGAATTAAAAAAAGTCAGGTCAAGGTCAAGTTACATCCTCACGGGAGCTAGCACTATTTCCACTTTATCACACAACATGCGTGATCAGAGTAGATACAGCACTCGTCGATGGTGCACATTTACTTTAATTAGAATCTTACTTCTTAAAGCATGTTATGAGCCCACGACCCAGAAGAATCGGATTCTACATACTCCCTTCAGTCTAAAACGCTGTCGTCTTTTTATACATATCGATAAAGATTGTTGAGCTTTGACAACTGATATACATATTTATTAAGTATCCAGATTGGTTGGGAAAAAATTACACAGGCATATCAGTTGTCTGAAAAAATGCTGTCCAAAGTATTTCTTTATGTGCTAATTTCGTTGTGTAACCACAAAAGTTAACGGTGTTAAGCTAAAAACAACGTTTTTTTTATTTGGGAGAATAAAGGTTAGCACTGTGAGTGCTGAACTGCTGATGAATGGCGATCTCATTCAAGTTCAATTCCTTCACTAAGTGCGAGCCTACGCGCCAACGACGACCATGGTGGGCATCACACTAGCTCTTGATCGATTGAGATGGTCAAGTTTGAAAGCATAAATAAGCGACTGAGCACTACTTTAATTGGCAACATATCCTGTGCAACCCCCCTCCATGAAACCATCGTGCAACTGAACTAAAAAAAGTTTCAAAAAATTCTGAAAAAAATCATGGATGTACATCTCAACTTACCCCACCTACATATAAAATTTCATGATCAAATTCATCCTATGCTAGCGGTTACAAAAAAACAAGCAGCAAAATGAATAGTGATGAACAGTAAAAATCACTGTTCATGCTAAATTTGTCTTTTGTAGCTGCTAGTATAAGATGAATTTGATCATGAAATTTTATATGTAGGTGGGGTAAGTTGAGATGTACATCCATGATTTTTTCAGAATTTTGAAACTTTTTAGTTCAGTTGCACGATGGTTTGAGAGGGTGATTGCTGAGGATATTTTTCCACTTTAATTTGCCTTTCGAGGAGTTGAATGAGACCGCAAATAGGCTCGCACTTAGTACAGCTTAATTAGCACCGTTAACTTCTGTGGTTAAGCAACGAAATTTTCACATAACAAAGTACTTAATTTGGACAAGATTTTTTAGGCGAGTACTTTCGATAACCGATATGCCTGTGTAACTTTTTCCGAACCAATCTGGATACCTAATATATATGTATATCAGTTGTCAAAGCTCAACAATCTTGATCGATATGTATAAAAAGACGACACCATTTTGGATGGAAGGGGTAGAATCTGATTCGTCTGGGTCGTGGGCTCATAATATGCTTTCGATAAGTAAAGTCTACATGAATCATGATATACTCAGCACTTGGCCGACATGAGTGCGTCAACTACCCACCAGCCTCGCCGTACAGCTACGTCCTTCCGATTACACTACTACTGAAAGAGTTATATTATACTCTAGATAAAACCGTCAGTGATATGCACGTATTTCATTATAGATGATTTTATCTAAAACTGTTCGTGATGAGGTACATATTCTTATTGGTTTTGGCAAAACCATCGGTGATGACATGCATGTAACATCAATGACGGTTTTATCCAAAACCGTAGTTTATATTAAGAGCATGTTTGTTTCAAACTTTAAATTCTTTAAAAGCGATTCGGATTATGATTGTAGAGAAACCGATTATCCAAAAGTTGGAATCCAAAAGCACATATGAAGTGGATTGTGGATTCTAGTGTATATGAGTGAAATGAATTGTGATAATTGGATTCTAGAATCAACCTTTATTCCTTTGGGGCGAGAATCTAAAATTAAAAACTAAAACAAACAGCCCTAAGTATTACCAGCGACTTTTACCTAAACCCATCAATGATGACACGCACACACAGACTAACAGTTTTATCTAAAACCATCGGTGATAGTACCTAATATCACTCCGGTTTTTGGATAAAATCATCGATGATGACATGGGTGACATCACAGACATTTTTGGCTAAAATCGTGCGTGAGGTGAACCTCACCGGCGCTTTTAATGAAGTTGTCTGCGATGTGACACGAGAATATATATGTAATATAGAGCCCAAACCACTATGTGTTTTAGGGTTTGAAAAGAACTTTGAGGTGGCTACGGTTGTGAGGTGATTCTAGTGAAAGGAGACAATTGATTACAAGGGTAATTATAGATCCATTTGTTCTTAGTGATCTAAGGTTAGTAATTGGTTATAATTGTATTATATTGAAAAGCTAGCTTAGTAAAGATAGAATTGATAAGGGTTTAGATCTAACTTGTAGATCCATTTATTTTTTGTGATCTAAGATAGTAATTATAATTGTATTATAATCAAGATATAGCTAGCTTGGTAAAGGAAGAATTAAAGATGCTTGGTTTAGATCTAGCTAGTTTGGTGGGTGTAACATCCCGAAAAATTCAAAAATAGGAAGAATAAAAGTTTTTGAATTTAAAAATAGAATTGAATAAAAAATTTTAATTGGAATCAAAATTTTGATTTAAAACAATATCTTCTCCTTATTTTCATACATTCCACTCTTAAGAAAATGATGAATAGCAATATAAAAAGCCTAATCATGAGATTTTTACCCTGAAATCCTGACAACCTTATATACCTCTGGTAAAAATATCAGAAATAAAACTTACATTTGAAGCTATTAGAAATTCAAAAACAGAAAACTAGTAAAGTTGAAAATAGCAATGTCAGAATTTTTATAATTTAAATATCAACGAAAAAATTTGAAAATTTTACAGGAGCATTATTATCTCAAATTAATTTGAAAAACAAAGTTTAAAAATAAATAAAATTATTTGGACACTTTAGCAAATCTAAAACAGAATGATCAGAAATTCAAATATTACATTGCCAGAATTTTAATAAAATAATTACAAGGTGTTTTTATCTGAAAATTTTACTGAACCCTTACATTTACCTGGTAAACCCTGTAAAAAGTTTAATAAAATTTTGAGTCAGTTTGGCAACCCTAATCTGTAGATCAAGCCGACCTCAGCTTTTCACTTTTGTGCTGTTCAAATCGTGACCGTAGGATCACCATGTGTCGACCATCCAGTGCGTTCATCCCTTTCTTCTTCCTTCTCTGGCTCCAACAGCAGCACTTGGCCGACACCTCTCCTGCCGAATGCCCCCACAAGTCAGCCTCTATCTACAGTGCATCTTCTTCCTTGCTTCTTTTCCTCTTTTCTTTCTGCCGTGCGCAGGGCAGGCCAGCAGTGCCTTCGCTCTTATCCCTCTCCCGCCGCAACTTCGATCCTCCGGCACACGTCCACGTCGCCAATCCGACACTGCGCTGCCCAGACTGCTGCGACCCAGAGAGACGAACACCCTCGCGTGTTCCTTCCGCCACATGCCTTCGTTGATCTGCTGCCACGGCAATGTCTCAAACCCGAATCGGCTGCCACGACGCATCACTGGCAGACAAACGCAGCGCCCTCGCCCGCACACCTCTGCCAAAACCTTGCCACGACAGCCATTTCGCTGGAGAAATCTCTGCCACGGCAAAACTTCTCGCGCATCGTCTCGACCGAGCCACTGCTCTTGCAAACCATTCTCGCCTCTATAAATTGCGCCCAAATGCTCACCAGCGTCGCTCAAGACTTCCCCCTCACTTCCCTTCTTCTCTCCTCAGCCAAAACGCCCAAGTCCCATTCAATTTCCGCCATGGCCGAACTCCTCTGAAGCTCAAAGCCACGCGAAGTTCTTGTAATCCGATCGTCCATTTCCAAATTACTTCGGGCTAGAGCATCACCAAGTTACAAGAATCAATAGCCCTCAGAAAAATCTCGAGCTCTTCATGCGAAATCTCCCCGCCGCCGTGCGCCTCCTTCCTCAACTCCGGCCGCCGTCGGCAGACTTCCTCGGCCACTCTCCGGCCAGGAGAAGTTCAAAAACGGAGTCGCCGCAACCTATAGAAGCTCAATCCGTTACCCCTTCGAGCTCCCTCACCTTGGTTCCTCCCTCCACCGAGCCGCCATTAGTGCCGCCGCTCAAGCTCGGAGGCGCGCCAACCCGCTCCGCCTCTGGCCGAATTGGTTCCAGCTCCTGGTGCGCTTGGTCGAGCCGTTGCTTCCTGTGCGCTCTCCGTCGCCGGAACCTCGCCGGAGTTCCCTCGCCGTCGAGCCCTTCGCCTCTGCTCTGCTCTCTGTCTATGGCGAACGGGTCCCACCTGTCAACCAGTGCTAGCAGCGCCAATTCAAGGGTAAAGACGCCTCCTGTGATTGAAAGCGTATTTCTAATTTTTCCAGTCAATTACAAAACCGAATAGATTTCAACCTTGAATATCTTTCGAAATATTAATCAATTTCAATGAAATATTATATTCATATAAAATGAAGAAGAATCTAAATATGTAAAAATATTAAAATTTTGATTTGCATAATGATTATTTATATTAAACTTCATTTATAATGCTAACATGGTTGTTATGAGAATTTGTGTATAATAAGTAATTAAATAATAAAATAAATATTTATGATATGCTGGGATCAGGATGCATTCAAATATTTAAAAATACTTAATTTTCAGTTACAGAACAATTATTAAAATTAAAACTTAGAATAAACTCTATTATGGACATTATTGCATATATGGAAAAATGTAATTCTTAAAATTATGAAATAAATTTTAATGTGTCTCTGGGTCCATAATAAACTTAATCATGCAAAAATATTCAGTTGTTGAACTAAGTCCAACTTATTTGCTCTATAAGTCATTAATAAACATCAATATGACCATTAATCAAAATAAAGCATAATAGCTCACAGAATGATAAAGTAATTTGCATAAAACTCCTGAAAACAGTAAGGACCCATACATGTAAAAATATTTGGAATAAGGTTTAGTTCACATCCTTTTGACATAAGGAAATGTAAATTATAGCGATAAACTAATAGATAATCTATTGCGATTAAAGTTAAAATGATGCAAAACCAACTTTAAAACATTTCTAGAGTTGCACCCTACTAATGTCTGAAAAATGAGTTAATGATCATGTATAGTTTAGGCACAAACTTGAAATAAAACTTGACCCGATTTAATGTTACCTTGTAGCCATATATACTATTTCAACAGCCTGTAAAATATCTCAGCTAAATGTAAATATTTGAAAGAATATACCAAAAACACTCTTCATAATATATACTACTATAATATAGAAAAATATTCTATTTAGGACTTGCTCTGTGTATAAATCTCACTGTTGTAAATACCCTTCGTGAAACAATTACATAGAAAATCAGACCAACTAAGCCTTTTCGGCAGTCTTTAGAAATACTCGTCTAAATACTAAAATGTATGAAACTAGTTTAGTAATACTCTATAAAGTTTGCACTATCATATTCCATAGAAATATTCTTATTCCATTAAGGTTTACATATTGATTTCATTAGTTCAATACCCTTAAGTAATAATCGTAAACTTCATTCTTGGCCGACTCTAAATAGTGTAACCTTTATAATACCACGAAAGCTTTTTCAACGGTGAATACAATATCTGGTACAAACCCTAAAATACATGAAATTAGTTTAGAAAAGCAGCCCAAAGTATAGACTACTGTATTATGAAGAGATAATCTCATTTCACTATGATTTACATATTACTCTCGTTAACTTAATAACCCTAAATGTTCACATTCTTGGAAGTCCATAATATAAACGAATGAACTCTAGTTGCAAATAAGGAATCAATAATTATGAAGTTTGTATCACAGAACCTTCTCAAATATCATTAAATAATGCTAGTAACCTAAATCAACAGATCGGCCTTTTTATAACTAAAATACTAATTACATGTTGCTTTGAATCTAAATCCTAATTAAAGGTAAGAATTCACCTAAGCCTCGAAATGATCATATCTATTTAATCTTAAACAATTTTTGCATCTTGAATTAAGTGAAATAAAATTAATAAATTCATAAAGAACAATCAATGTTTCTTGTATAAAGTTTTATTCGTTCTTGCCATCTATTTTCTTTTTGCCTTTATTGAAGTTTATTATTTGCTATATTTCCGTTGATCGATGAGTAGAACCCGACGTTGTAGACTCCGTCATTGCCTTCATCAGTCGCAACCTTGACTTCGTCGTAAGCAGTGATTAAGCAAGGCAAGCACCCCCTTTGACCATGTTGATCCCAATTTTATAAATGTTTTCATTAAATGTTTTGATTGCATGCGTATATTTATTAAAGTCTGCTATATTGTGGGTAATGGTAGTTATACCTGTTGATTCCTGAAACCTCCTTGATATAAATGAATTTGTGAACCTTGATACTTTAGAATCATGGTTAGACAATATATGATGTCAATTTGGGTATACGATGTTTAATAATCTTGCTTAGCCATGCTTTAGACTTAGTATACATCAAATTGAGATATTGATCAAATGATACTTGGATATGATTTGAGACATTGATCAAATGATACTTGGATATCTTTGAGGCATGATGATGATTCTTAGGCGTGTTGAGACATGATGGTGATTTACGGTTATTTTGATTAAAAACAAAAATAAAATTATAATATTGATGCGGGCAATTATTGGCAATAGCGGTGTGCGAAGGGCTTGCACGAGATTAGGGGAGATTATTGCCCGTGTCGGATTAAGGATCGAACTATGGGTTGTTTTCGTGCCAAGGTAACAAGTACAACCATAAGTCTTTGGTATGGGACATCTTAACCTATTAAGTTACTTGAAACTAGCTTTGCACATTGGTAGGTAGGAGTAATCTGTTTGTTTCTTAATGGATTGCTCGGAGGCGCCCACACCGAGGTGTTGGGAGTCACGTTCTTGATACAACGGTGTACGCCGTACCGGAGAAGTTCCATCATTTCTATACTCGAGTTCTTCTTCCGTGGTATGGGTTTACGTCCGTCTTTGGTGCAAAGTTAGGATTAAGTAATGTAACTGATTATGTCATGACTCTTTGCGGCACACCAAAGGAAGTGTGCTAATAGCTTGCACAAAGAGTCAGTCATGTCTTGAGGGTAAAGCTGTACAACTCTGCAGAGTAAAAACTAATCGATTAGCTACCATGATCATGGGCACTTAGTAAAGTCATCACATAGTTAGCTGTTTTATTTTACCAAATGTGGATTTTGATATATGTTGTCGAGAATTATGATTTGGATTGGATATCCTTGTTGGAAAGGAATTATTTCGGATTGACATGTGATGTCAATGATTGATTCATGGAGATGATCAAAGGAACTGAGGTTCGTGAACTTTATTGTTTCATACTTACGTATTAAACTGCTTTTATTTAAATTCCGTTTAAGTTCTACGATTCAGTAAATTCTTTTGCAAACTAGCTTTCTGCAAATTAACCATTAAAGCCTTTCCTTTGAAATGGCCTGCATGTATTATAGGATTTGAAAAAGTCTTGCTGAGTACGCAAGTACTCACCCTTGCTTATATGTGGTTTTTAGGTGAAGAATCAGAATAGCTCGACGAAACTTATTTGATGCAGGAATCGGGAATGTTAACGAGTTTTTCTAGGGATTATACCTTGTCAGTTGCCTGAGGGATTGTATGGGCATACTACAAGACTTTTATTCTTTCCACTGCATTTCTCTGAATTGTAAGACTTTATTATGTAAATTACCTTTATCATTTGCAATAAAAGTATGGATGTGATATCAATTGTATAAATGTGCGTACTAGCTCTTGATCCAGGACTAGTCTTGTGTGCACATGAGATTTCCATTTTGCATTTATGTAAAAATGGGGGTTGCTCTGATGGAGTCATTTGGTTGTATGACAAATTTCCCTTCTTGAACCTTACCAATGTTTTGAACAAAGATTGGCAAAAAATGAACTAGAGAACAAAGAAAGGGAATCTTACAAAAATTGGGTAGTAAACTAAATGCTTATCAAATTTGGACAACGTTACTAAAATTTAGTAAGACAAGTATTGGTAACTATTGTAAGCAAATCAAACAAGCCTAGCATGACTAAAATTTAGGGTAGGGCTTAGATAGTTAATTTATACTCCAATTTAAGAATATACACATGTGCACTTCTAGTGTATTTCAACATTTAACACTAATATTGTTATATGCTAGCGTAGATGGAAGCTTAAACCAGATATGCGTTGCAAACCGTCTGAGTCTTGACTACATTAATGGTGTATCTACTTTTAGAAGAGCTCGAGAGGAGGGTATATTGAATAAGGGCATAGCGTATGTCTTGTCCGTACATTAACTGCAAGAATCTGAAGATATTTTGAAACTCAGCGCAAATCGAAGCACACTTGATTATAAGAGATTTCAAAAGGGTATACATGTTTGACTAGTCACGGTGAAGAGCAAATTATCTGAAGCGACAAGTACTAACATCGCCGATGAAATCAACCATATACGGATGATATCGATTGTGCTTCCGACAAGGACATGTTGCACAATGACAATTTGCATTAGAAGTTGTGCGATGCAAAAGGGAACTGTGATGAGAAAGAGTATGGTAAATTCTGGGGCTTGATGGATGACTCGGAGAAACCTTTGCTCTCATGTTGCAAGTTGAAATACACAAGGTTGTCGTCCATGCTTGAACTATTGAAATTGAAGGTAAGCAACGGTTCGTCCGATAAGAGTTTCACAACACTATTGGGTCTATTAGCGACATATACGGAGGGAGATGAGTTGCCGACATCCACCTACAAAGCCAAGGAAGTTCTTTGTCCCTTGGGAAAGGAAGTAGAAAAGAATACATGCATGTCGAACGACTATATCCTCTCTCAAAGAGTACACAGACTTACATGTATGTCCAAGTACAACGCATCCGTTGCAAATGTAAGAATAAACCGAACACGATGGCGAGGGCATCAAGTTGAAGAAAGGACCTCCAGCTAAGGTGGAGTGGTATCTGCCTACAATTCCCTATTTGAAGTGTTTATTTGCCAACCCAAGGGAAGCAAAACTACTAGTTGGCACTCGAAGGAGCGTAAGAATGATGAAATGCTAAGGCACCTACCGATTCTTCCAAAGGAGAAACATCAATAGGAGGTTTGCAGAATTCGGTGTAGAACCAAGGAATATAAGGTTTAGATTGAGTACTGATAGAATAAATCCTTTCAGTAACATGAACAGACGACATAGCACTTACCCCTTGAATATCTGTATCTATAACCTTCCTACTTGGTTGTCTATGAAGCAAAAGTATATTTTGCTGTCCATACTTATTCAAGAACCGGGGCAACCTGAGAGTGACATTGATATGTACCTAGCACCATTGGTGAAAGATCTAAAAACACTATGAGTTTGTGGGGTACAGATATGGGATGCGTATAAATGAGAGAACTTTAATTTATACTACTTGTTGTTCTGCACTATAAATAATTATCCTACCCTTGCTAAACTACCAGGCTAGAGTACATAAAGAGCAAAAGCCTATACTCATTGCTTAGATAATACCGAAAGTGTGTGGCTGAATCACTCACACAAAACCATGTATATGTGTCACCGTAAGTTTCTTCGAAGGAATCACCCATACCACAAAATGAATAAACAATTCAACAAAAGGAACGAGGATGGTTTAGCTCTAAGGCCTTCAAGTGGGAGAGCTGTTTAGGATATGGTTAAGGATTTGGATGTTGCGCTTGGAAAGAGATGTAAATTGAGGACCCGTGAGAGGAGCATATGGAAGAAGAAATCAATATTTTAGAACCTAGTTTATTGAGAGCACCTATAATTTTGCTACTGCATCGACATTATGCATGTAGAGAAGAATGTATATGATAGCTTGATTGGTCTCTTACAAAACATTAAGGACAAAAAAATGATGGTATCAACGCACGGCTTGACTTGATCGATATGGGTTTCAGACCTGAGTTAGCACCTAAAGAGATTGATAAAGGCCGAACGTACTATGAACCTACTTGTTACACTCTCTCCAAGGCCGAGAGAACTGGCAGCACTCGATTAGCTTGTATGGAGTGAAAGTTCCATCCGGTTACTTCTCCAATATAAAGAGACATGTTTCGATGTAAGATTTGGAATTAACTAGCATGAAATCTTATGATTGCCATGTCTTGATGACACAGATGCTCTCTATCATAATTAGAAAAATTTTATTGATCAAGGTGCTGGAAGACAATCATGAGGTCATGTTATTTCTTTAACACCATTGCTCAAAAGGTCATAGATCCCAAAAGGACTAGATGCTCTGCAGGTGAGGTGGTCATGACTCTATGTAAACTTGAGATATATTTCCATCTATCATTTTTCAATATCTTGGTCCATCTCATTGTTCACCTTGTGAGGGAGACAAAGGTGTACGGGCACGTGTTCCTATGTAGCATGTACTCATTCAAGAGGTACATGAGAATAATGAAGTCGTACATACAAAATCAATCTCGACCGGAGGGTAGCAATATCGAAAGTTATGCAACCGAAGATGTCGTCGAATTCTACATTGATTACATGGCTCAGTCAAACCGATAAGTGTGCCTTGATCTCTCCATGAGGAGGCTTGAGGGTATCGGGATCATCGGAAGGAAAGCAATCATGTTTGATCCGTTGCCTATGCTTAAGCCTATTTCATGGTTTATAACACATAGTTGTAGTGTCCCCGTATATCGAAGAGTATAAGCATCGGCTACAACAAGAGAATCCGACGATAGGAGTTTTGGATCACAGAACAACGAACTTCGGTTCAACAAATGGTTGAAGGAGCGACCCATTCACTAGCAAACTCTTCAAGTGATCAAGATCTATCGACATAGTTAGCAAAGGGCCTACATTTATAGTTATCATATTGAAATGATACGACTTAAATCGGTACATATTTTACAATAGAAATCAGGATATGAAGAGCAAAAATTAGAATAGCGGTGTTCAGCATTGATGCATTCAATGCATTGGTCGACGACAAGCTCCTCTATGGGTTCAGTAGAGGAGATTTGGGAGCTTGACTTCATACTATTCAAGATCCTTGTTTCGGTTCCATTGGATCCACCTCCGGCAGTGAGAGTTGACAAATATGGCATCAACATTGTAGACCTCGAACATATCGGATATCAAGATAAAACGTTCATACTCACTAACTAAATTGTCCAAGTCCTCTATGTAATCGGCCGGTCCTACAAGAAACGCCACGTAGTTCTTCGAAAAATAGAAGTATTGTCGAGTTGAGAATGTAGTAGATAAGGAAGAGTACAATCTATTTGATGAGTTGCCTCCTATCAAAAATACCATCATGGTCCGGAAGAATAATCTAAGGAAGCTAGCTACACACTCGTCGATCATCATGAAGGGCTAATTTTTATACAAAAGAATAAAGAAGTGGAGTTATGAGGTGTCGTCATATTTATTTGTCATGTGTAAAAGTTGAATTTATAAGCAAGTGGATGATTGTGATGAACTTTGCAAAACCTATGGTGCATATATATATTGATTATGATAAATTGCTAACATACTAACCTTTATGATTTTGGTATAAAACCAACTTCAAATTCTATTGAAATATTAGAACTAATTGTCGGTGTGATCGAGTGATACATTTTGAGTCAGTGATCAAAGACGACACTGCAGTTCTATTCTAGAGCCGCTCGTGATGAGTCTAACATCACAAATGGTCTATAATAGCACGTGTCTATGCCTTGTGGCTCGACAAGGTCATGAGATGATCTACCAATATGCAAAATCTCAATTTTCAACTAGTAATTAGACTTCTTTAGCACCGTAATTAGACTTCCTTATCAATGAAAATTTTAGGTTGAAATTTTGGGGCATGGTTTATTGATTTTATGTCAATATTGTTAATTTTTTGGTGGCATGCTATATTCTTTTATATAAATTGTCAATTTTTGGAAATTTTCATGGTCATTTGTATGTTTGTAGTGAGGTGGCATGCAAGGAACTAACAAATTAGACAAGAACCGACTAATAACATAATAAAACTACTCATCTTCTTTGAAACAAATATGCATGTGGCTAAATAAGTTTGGTATCCAACTTATTGTTCATTTATAAGCTCATATGAAGTTGTAGGAACATTTGCATATGCGACTTTTGCATAAAAATAAAGCAAGGAAAGTAAACAATGGAACAGCGTAAAAAGAACATAAAGTAAGACAATGCTTAAAACACACAAAAAGCCAGGCCAAATCAGTCACTAAAAGAAACACAATTTATGTTGAGGAACTTGAGATACGCATTAAAGTAGCCAACTATTTTACGGTAGTATTCATATAGAGATTCATCAATGGCTTGGAGGAATATGCCTATTCCTCCAATTGTGCATCTACGTAGTTGCATAAGGTGGAAACATGCACATAAAGTAATAGCTAGTACAAAAATATTGTTTTTATTTATATTATGCCATCAAAGGCGATATCAAACTCTGCAAGCAGACTCCTTGATGTCACTAGAAATAGCTCTCTGTGATACAAAATTAAACAATACAGATCAAGAATCAAAGATTCATCAACGAACATACCATGCAGTACAACCTGTAACTCTCGGTTATGTTTGGATAATCAAGCTATACAACCTAAAAATGACAAATATAGAGTCACAGAATTAATAATGCATTGTTTACCTCACATAGGTCCTGAGAATACAAGGTCTATGAATAAGTATACAAATCAGTATACTCTTATTGAACATTTGTGAAATCAAATCTTTCCAACATTTCATTGTTTTGATCTGAACTCTTAAAATGACTACATGAACTTCGTGTTCTTTTTTTATCCAGTAGGTTAATGAGTAGTAGATTGCGTCATATCTGGTGAACAACTAATTGAATTTTGACAATTTTATTGCCTTTTTGTCAATTGGGCTATATCTAATGAAAATGACACCCCCTTAATCCTCATCATCGAATGAATCTAATGAGCTGAAGATAGGAAAACCAAGGCACAGTCCAAGAGGTGTAAATAAAAGGCCCTAGACCCAATATATCATCACAGTGGTTGATTCGCAGAACAGGGCCCCCACCGAACCTTCGAAGGCAATGAACGCATTCTAGAGCTTGTGCAAGATAGTTGGATGGGAATGGGTCCCCATCACCTGTCTATCCTGGAAGTCACTAACTGACAAAGAGCGCAACAACATAGTGACAAAAAATTTTGCATAGTTTGAGATCTCAAAAGACGTCATGCGCCTAGTGTGATGATACGCATTGCTAGTGGCGGGAAAAGCATGGAAAAACTTCAAGAGCATGCTTGTCGCAAATTACATCAAAAAGGAAAGGACTCCATTCTCTAAATATGGTTTCATTGACGAAAATGTATGGCAACAATTTATTGAGATGAAGATGGTAGAAGAATTCATACGTCAAAGTGAAGAGCACAAGACCCTCCAAGCCCAAAATACTCACCTCATAGACTCGATGTCGCTAGTTACGCAGGTAAGAGTGAGCAAAGGTAGGGCTGAAAGCACAACTTGATAAAAAACTAATAAGCCTTGAGGAAAGGTGGAAGCTAAGAGTGTTTGTGGACAAACTCACATAGATCGTGTACAAGCCCCAAAAGCATCGACTACAGATCAGCCCCACTAACTGATGGAGCAATTGCACGTCCACCCCTGAGATAGACATACACGATGGCAAATGTGCGATCGATGACACCAGGTAATACATATGTCTAGAATGCTCTGTACATAGAATATGTTAGACGTCTTAGCTAATTATGTACCGTTATATAGGACACGCCGTGCAAGCTCCAAATGAGACTTGTCAATAGCTCTCTTCTCCTACAAACTAGTTAGGGGCACGTACCAGTGAAAGGATGACTGTTCACAGTCGCACAATAGCACCGGGTTACACAAATGTCACTGTGGATTACATACATAAATCTTTCAATATCATCCCACTGGAGATATCCCTAAACGATGAAATTGTGACACTAGGGAATGTCGTGGCCATATTCAACTAGTGACACAAGAGGGACATCTTCATTGACGACCGTCCTCCAACACTGGTGTAATATGCAAAACATGATCCACCTACTGCGTCATAGCTACTAGGGCTATCGGAGCCACCAGCTACCGAAGCTGACCACCAAATCGGCTATTGTGCCCAGAGCATCAGTGCAGGCTAATATAACACTTCGTGCCCACTCCTCTCCCGTAAAGACGACCAAAAGTGAAAAGGGAGGAAAGGAAAATTCAAGCAAATTACGAAGAACTGAATATGAATATGCCCGCTGGCCCAAAATTCAAACTAGGAGAGCCTTTAGTAACGGAAGATGGACTACAAGAACTTTCAACGGGTTCTATTAGATTGCATGATTTATACATAAAACAACCAAAAAGCCAACGACAAAATGCATAACGAGTATCTCGATCAGCTTTAAGCACGAGCATCTTTTCAACCAGGTCATCGGGGCTTCTTCTCGTTGACTTCAACAACTTGTTCAATCTCTTCAACCTCGGCGTCATCAACACGCACTCATACAATGCTAGACATTTTAAGTGTGTGTAATCACGATCTATATATTCGTAATACCCATAAATGTCATATAACTCCTTGCTTTTGTGTATATAGATACAAGATCTTTAAAGCGAGAAGGAACAAAGAACCAGTGGGTTTCCTCGACCCACACATAGTCTCGAGGCAAACAATGAATTCGAACGAAAATTCTCGTTACGTCAAGAATTACATGATAGAGACATCGCTGGCTCAACGCGATGCAGAGTACGTACTTATACCCTACAACCAGTCGTAAATGTTGTATTACCTAGTATACTTTGATTTGTACTTTACATGCAACTCAAAGTTAGGTTGAGTAACTATGGAGACATTCCTGTGTAGATTTCACTAGGATCTAATTCAACTCCCTTCCGTCCAAGTCCAAGACAATGTCGTCTTTTTATACATGTCGATCAAGATTGTTGAGCTTTGAAAACTGTACTTATTAAGTATCCAGATTGGTTAGGAAAAAAATTACACGGACATATCAGTTATCGAAAGTAGTCGCCAAAAAAATTGTTGTGCAAAGTACTTTTTATATAATAATTTCGTTGCATAACAACAAAAGTGAACGGTGCCAAGCTGAAAAGCATCGTTCTTTTATGTGGGGAGAGTAAAGGTTAGCACTTTGAGTGCTGAACTGCTGATGAACGACGTACGGTCTCGTTCCAAGTCCCTTAACTACACAGTAAGTGCGAGCCTACTCGTCAACGACGACCATGGTGGCTGTCGCGGTCTCGTCTGGTCCGAAGGCAAATTAGAGCAGACCGTTCCAAGTCCCTTGACTACTAAGTAAGTGCGAGCCTACGCGTCAACGACGACCATGGTGGCTGTCGCGGTCTCGTCTCGTCCAAAGGCAAATTAGAGCAGCGCTTGCTCAAGTCCCTTAACTACTCAGTAAGTGCGAGCCTACGCGTCAACGACGACCATGGTGGCTGTCGCGGTCTCGTCTCGTCCAAACGCAAATTAGAGCAGTGCTTGCTCAGTGGATGACTTACGCTGCCACACTTGACCATCTCTGTCGATCAAGAGCTAGCTGTGACGTGCTTCGATCCTCCCAGGTTCATCCAAACGGTTGGCATGACTCGGGGACTCAGGAAGGAAGAACGATAACACTGGAAGCAGGAGAGGGCTGGGCAGACAGAGCGAGACGGGATGGCAGGGGAAATTTTAGGCCTCGGCCACTTTTAGGCCCTCTGGGTATTTGTCTGCCCCTTTGTGGTCTGTTTAATTTCATAATTGATAGTGCAGAGGCTCCTGGGCCTTCTTCATCGCACAATCCTGGGCCTAGGGAGCTCGGCTTCTGCTGTCGGCTTACTACAGGATATTCGATTGTTTTGTTTAAAAATGCCAACGTATCCTAACACGGTGAAACCTTTCCAGTAAAGCTCGCCCAAAGAGAAAATTGCACAACCCTATTCTTTCCATGGATACACAACCCCCTTTTTATGTTGTCTACGGTCCAAAGATTGAACATTTGGTCTATTGAACCTTACTCTGGCGCGTTAGACCAACTGGGCCATCTCTATAGCACCATGTTTCAAGAGACCATTTCACTAGGGTTAAAAATGGCTGAAATTTTGATGATTTCGGCTGAAATTTTATTTTTCTTAGTTTGAAATTTAACGGATTTCAAATTTGCCTTTTGAATTTCGTATGGATTTCGTCCGAAATTCTAAAATCTCGCTAAAATTTCATATTTCGGCCACCCAAGATATGATCTAAAAACAAATTTTGAAACCTTGGCACCAAGGCAGCCACACCTCTGAGACCGGCACACATGTGGCCTTTGCTCCTTCCTTCAGCCGAGAGGAGAGAATTTAGCTTGAAATGATGAGGACATCATTTTCTTGTGTACACACAACACTTCTCTACAAGATACTAGAGAAAGGACCTATGACAAGGACATCGTATACAACAGTTAAATTATTAGGTGAACTCATTTCTAAGAGTTCATAATTTTCCTATTGAAAGTGGATTGCTATTAAGTCATGTGATATTATTCTACTCGGGGAAATGTGAGGAGAGGATCATTACTACAACAAATCCAAAAAGTCAGCTTAACAGCACGAGTTAAAATGATCATGACTTTCACATATAGAGTCTATTGAAGATGTTCAAGTACTTGATTGAAAGCTTACGACGATACCTTTCTAATGAATCCAACGCCACATCACAATCGTCAAAGAAATGTGATACATCACCTATTGGGCCAACTTGGGCCTTGTAACAGGGTTTGAATCTGAGCCCAAGTTGTATGCCCCCCTATTGACACACAACTCTAGGACGGCTCCCCTTAATCACCACCTCCTTATAACCCTTGTGGCCGTCACTTTTAGTTCTTAGACTTGTTTAGATTGTTTTTTCGTTAAAAAAATATCAATTGTGTATTTGTGTTGACTAGACCAACTACGATAACTTTAGGCCTCTCTATTATTCAATAAAACTTTATCTGCCATCGTCCAATTCAGATTGCGCTTATTTTTTTCTTGCTTGATTGTTGATTGCTTGCAAGAAAGGTCAATTGTGTTGGACATGGTTGATAACGATAAAGGGAGATTGCGCTTATTTCTTTCCTGCTTGATTGTTGATTGCTTGCAAGAAAGGTCAATTGTGTTGGACATGGTTGATAACGATAAAGGGTGTGATATAGTGATTACAGAACGAACCAGCGCTTTCCATCATGAAGGCATGCTTATATACAAGCAGATGCTTAGACAAATATTATTCCTCTAAAGAGATAGACAATTACAATTCTTACTCCATAACTCATCAGAACCGATGAAAAATGGGTCTCAAAAACCGATGGAAATGTGAATCGCTTAAAGATTCCAAGTGTTCTATTATAGGGCTAAAGGTATTCAACCCTGATAGTACACTTGAAGGATTTCTATATATTCTTAACCATACTTATTAGGATTATTTGTAGAGCTGTGCGACGATCGAACTAAGCTTCACGGCAGCCATCCAAAATGTAGGGGTTGCCACTCGAACGAGAGCTGCAGTAACAAAAGTAACCTCCAAACGGCACATTTTGGCATAAACTACTAGCGGTACATGCGTAGGTTGCCTTGTTTTCAGATGCAGTTTCACAACTTGGCTGGTTCGTGACGAGAATCTCAAGACTCGTATGGATACTACTCTTCTTTATCCAGCTCGAGTTAAGATCGCTCATGTGAAAATCATATTGGTCTGATAAGAAGACCTTGACCGTTGAGGGCACCGCATCTGATCGTGCCGCGGTGCCACCTCTGCGTGCCAGGGTGAACTGGAAGCCTCGCATGTAATCTGGCAAGCCAATGCTGCAGCAGCCCGACCCATTGCAGTGCCCCGCAGCAGCTTGATCCTTCTCCATGGTCGCTCTGTCGCCTCTGCACATACTCGCGCAAGAACCGATGGTCCGGTTCGTGTCCATATCGAACAGGGTTGCCTCGACATCGCAGCCAACAACGTAGAATTGGTTGTCGGAATCGATGGTGAAACCCTTAGCAGGGGACCCCAGGACCGCTTGTAGGTGTCCGTACCTGGTGCCATGGTGATGTTGAAGCCAATCGAGGCATAAGCAAAGTAGTGATCTGTCCCATCCGTGCCAAGGATCTGGGTGGTGCTATTGCCCCAGAAGAGTCTTGGAGGCTGAGTGGTGGTGTCGCAGGTGAGCTCGAAGCCTTGCCGGAAGCAGCCAGGCGCTGTCCCGAAGGGATAGAAGAATTTAGCGTCACCGCAGCTTGAGGGGCAGTGAGCCAGGGAATCGTTGGAAGGATGTGCATGATCCCACCACCACCACCGGCAGCAGCTACTCTGGATGCTTGGGGCACGGCTGCTAAGGCACATGAGCAGAAGCAACATGCCGATCAGTACAGCGGTGGCAGAGCGCATCGTTGTGTTTCCAAGTACTATGCTGCTTCTGTGGGGGTGTGGCGTCGGCGTTGGAGCTTGGCGTCCGCTACACTTCTAGCTACCGCCTACATATATCCGCGGCAGCATGCATGGCTTCGGTCAACGAGTACTCCAATATTGACTAGTCCATCGTACCGAGTACTCCAATATTGACTAACCCATCGGGCAACCCTGTCCCATGCTACGGTTGTTGCATGCTGCTGGTTTCATCACGATCGGCAGCGAAAGTAGAACTTTTATCATTCATGGGACTTACTAAAATTTGTCTCTACTATTTCTAATATGAGTTGGTGGGCCTATTCTTCCCCTCCAGGCCAGGTATATCCACGAAATTATTATTGTCCCGATCTTCTATACATTGGCGAACGGAAATTTTTTTAATTCGATTGGATATACATGCATGCGTGATCTGAGACGTATCAGACTCTTATCTCAATTAGCCGATTCTATTTTCAAATACTGCACAGCCGATTCCTTTTTCATATACTGCACGCATACAGCTTCTAAGTTACCATGTGCTTTTGTGCTTTGTATCTCGGAGATGTTCGCCGGTTCCACTACGGCATTGCAGTGGAGAACTGGAGATATCATTTTCTAGATTGTTGTAAAAATTACGGTATTAACAAATTTATTAATACTTTAATTCCAAGAATAAAAAGAAACCATAAGACAATAAAGCCATGACATGAGCATAGATACGGAGACATGAAACCATAAGACAATAAATCCATGACATGAACATAGATACAGAGACATCTTATGGTTTCTTTTTATGCTTAGAATTAAAATACCGTGATTTTTACGACAATTCCTCGACAAACAGAGGAATTATCACTGCAGGATGCACAGCTGGCTGGCTGGCTATTTATCGGGCAACGTGCGTGATGTCGCCGGTCAACGATTTCTGCGATAACGATCCTGGGTGGGAAATTTGACACGCAACTCTTGCACGTGTCATTGAAATAACGTTGTGTTGAAAATGTACAAGGAATTCCAGTTGCGGTATAGTTCCTCATGTTGGTCAGCAAGGACTAGAAATGCCTGGGTTGCGCTTGACAAGTTCGGTGCTCTGGGCTTCAATTGGCACGGATAGCAGAGCTAGAAAAATTTTAATGAACGTGTATACTTCATACATATAATTATCGTTTTATACAGTGCTCCTCCAGCAGTACCGGGCTACCGGCCATGATCAGCACCCATGTTTCGGTGATCAGTGATCTTTGGGGTGCCGTGCCCGACACCTCTAGCAGTACCGGCCATGATCAGCAGTTCAGCACCCCCAGCGCGCCTTGCCATTAGTCTGCAATTCATGAGGAACTGAAAACAGATTTCGAACAAACACTTCTTGTTGATAAAGTGCTCCTCCGATCGATGTGTTCGACAGGTCCGGTGTTTCTTGGTCTGCTGCAGACGGTCTAATTGATATGGTTGAGACTAGGGGTGGAATCGAGGCGGCGCAGGCCGAGATCGGCTCGTGAGCCGCTGGCATGTGGACCCGTCTCATTAAATCAACTCTCAAATATGTTCATTGTATGTTCCTTGTTCAATATGTATGTATGAATGCCAAGCTGATTGAATGTCATGGGTTGTGGCTAATTTTGTATTAAAATTAAGCCTCATGTAATTTGGATAATCGATTAATGATTAGTGATTAGTGAAAGTGATTACGAATATCTGAATTTTGAGCCTAACTAACCAACGAGGCAGCTCATGAGCGGCTCGGGCTCGCTCATTGTAGAAGACAGGGCAGACGGTAGGCTCGGGCTCGGCTCGATTGATGCACCGAGGCGAGCCGAACCAGCCGAGCTGAGCCGAACCCGAGCGAGCCACGAGCCTCGAGCTATTTTTCCACCCCTAGTTGAGACTTAGACATCACCACCCATGTCCATGTCCCATAATTTGACCATCCATATATTTAACTCTCTCTCTATAATTTGTTTATATCATTTCTGAATTACACGATTTATCGTTAAAAGTATTTTCATAGCATTGTAGTTTTTTAATTTATTTTAATCTAAAAGTATGAAAAAGAATGATCGAATTCTCGTTTGAGGACATGTGAAAAACCAATAACAGCAAATGAAACGAATGGCCGCATTCTCCCTGGAAGCCACTATGCGCGTCCAAACTCTAAAAATCTTTGAGATGTACCGATCGCATGCAGTGACTGTACTTTATTTTATTTATTTCATTTATTTCAAATTTATTTTGTACCATTTATTCCCTTTTGAATATTTTAAGTTATTGAATATGTTCCTTTTATGGAATGATTCAAACAAAGTTGAAAATTAAATATTTTTATATATTTGAATCCTGGATGTATAAGGATTTCATAGAAATTGGTTTCATTCCATTTTGAGTGAGTTTATAGAATTTTTATGTGAAGCTCATATTTAGGCCTTCTCTTTAAATTTGAATTTCAAATTTGTCCAAAGATCCTTTTCAAAATATTTTTCCGTATTTATATTCTTATTGATTTTAAATGAATATATAAATTTGTTTCATTTAAATTGGATTAAAATCGCAGAAGAGATTCATGATTGTGTATTTAATCCGGTTGGAAAATGCATTGGAAATTAGAAACACGTTTTCATAACAGAGGAGCGTATTTGGATGAGCAGAGACTTCTGAGCCATCGACATGAAGGGCCCACTCAACAGAGAGATAGGCAGAGAGGTTTAGGGCTCATCCGAGGGAGCTCCCCATGGTCTTCCGGCGAGGAGAGGTCACCATGAGGAAGAGCTCACGAGACGACGGCTGTAGAATGATCTTACGGAGAGATACCGAGGGAGCCGGGCGCCGAGCTCAAACAGGGGTGCAATGGTGGTCCCATGGAGAGAAGAACCAGGGCAAGGGAGTTCAAATGGGTGGCATTTTCAGCATCTATGGGTCGCATTGGTTCCATTTTGGGGTTGTTTTGGCCGAGAAGTGGGTTCGAGCCGCCACCGCCTACCGCCATGGAGAAGAAGGCCTCACTAACATGACATTTCACATGAGAAAGATCAAATATTTTTGAGGGCTTTTGATACTTGAAACTTGGTGATGGTCTAGTCGAAGGAATTTGGGAAAGAGTGAATGAATCACAAGAATTCGATTGGAGCTTGAGCTCATAAGCTTTTGTCATGGCGGATGCAGGAAATTTCTGCTTCTTGCTAGAGGAAAAGAAAGGAAGATGGGAGAGAGAGTGAGAAGTGTGGCTGAGTTGATCGCTTGCAGGTATTTATAGGGTGTTGGTTGGAAGCTTGGTAGGGTTAAGCGCTTGGCTCGGATGAAAGCTCCACCGAATGGGGACAAGGAGAGATCATGACTTTGGTATTGGCTCTTGAGAGGCGTGTCACGTGGTGAGAAGAGACGGAATAGAATTAAGGCTTCTTGCTTTGGCATGGTTCTGGTGAAGAGGTGAGGGGCATTGCACAGAGAGACTTATGAGGAGTTTATTTCAGGAGCCACCTTAGGCGCTGGGCGTTAGAAGACGATGCACAGGGGTGGCTGGGCGATAGGCCTGCATAGGGAACCGGCCCTACCTGGAAGTGAAGGAAATCTGGGGCAATGAGAGCATTTTGGAGAAAAATGACAATGAGGCTGAGGCGATAAGATGAGGTTCAATGAATCGGTTTCATGTCTCATCAAGAATTTATGACAATTTTCCTGGGTGATGTATTGCCAGTTATCTTCATACTGTGTAAATTTCAGATTTATATACTGTTCACAGATTTTATTAAAATTCTGACAATCTGCTCTGCACAGTTTTCTGATTTCGGATTTTGATTTATCAGACAATTCAAATATTTTTATAACTTTTTTAAACTTTGTTTTTCAAATTTATTTGAGCTATGGATTCTTATGTAAAATTTTAAGCTCAAAATGTTGCTCCAGGAATTTATAAAAATTATGACATTCCCAGTACTACTTTTCAGTATTCTCAATTTGTGAATTTTTATAAATTCCAAAATAATTTATTAATTTCTCATATTTTTTACTGTAGGTGTATTTATTTCTGGGGAAGATAATATAAAATTTTTAGATTGAAATGATTACATAATATTTTCATTTAATTCTGACATTGTTACTATTGCTAGTCAAGGTTCATTAAATGGCATTTAATTCGCCCATAAATGCTTGATATGACATTTTAAAATTTATAAATGAGTCTCTGGGGTTTTCCTAGTTTTATATAAAAAATTTTATTTATTTTATTGTTGTAATATTTTTGCTCCTCTCTTTATCTATTATTCCAAGTTATATTAAATGGATTTCTTAAGAGCGAAAATTCAAAGGAAATTTATGATTAAATTAAATTTCACATTGAATTTTATTTTCAATTCAATTTCATATTTTGATTGATCTGTTAATTTTATTTTGTAGCTCAACCTTTGAATAAGGTTGATTTCATCATGTTGAGGACGAAGGATAAGATTTTAATTTATTCTCTAAGTTTTAGCTGAAAATTTTATTCAATTTCATTTTCCAAATTTTTATATTCTTATTTTATTATTTAAAATTTTCAGGATGTTACATTGACGGAGGAGGTGAAGCTCAAAACAACTTCGCCATCGGCACTGCCTCGCCCTCCAAGCACTTGCGGTGCTTAGAAACTTTTGGCGATGGAGGCCGCGCCTTCTCCGTGAGACAAAGTGGCCGAGTCTTCGTCACTTTGTCCAGCCTACACACAGGCGCTAAGCCCATCCCAGAACCATCGACTTCGATCCCGTGGATACAAAAGGAAAGCGGCACCTCTCGGGACAAGTAGTTGTAGGATACTGTCTTAATATGTAATGGAACAACTTTTGTTAGTAAAATTAATAAAGTTTTACCTTACCTAAATTTTTATGGTTTGATTGCTGGAATGCATTATCTTTTCTATCTTATGAATGAAAATTTCTCAATTGGTCAATATTCCATGAGTTCTCCGATATCGCTCCTTAAGACGTGATAACCGTGATCGATCCCGGTCAAAACGCTTTGACCACCATGTAAGGACCTTCCCACTTAGGTGATAGCTTGTTACGATTATCTTGTTTCTACACCTTTCGTAGTACTAAGTTCCGCGCAGTGACACTCTTTCTTGGATTCTTATGCTATGATATCTATGTAAGGCTTCTTGATATTTGCATTTTGCTCGAATGGGCGCTCAATCTCTGCACCCTTTGAGTAGATTTACATCGCCGGTTCGTGACCGCTCTTGTTCATCTTCAGGTAGTTGTCCATTCAAAGTGATATGAGCGTTAACTTCGATTGGAACTGCACTTACTACATAGACCAAGAAAAATGGTGTTTCACCGGTGGCTCGACTTAGTCGATGTACGAATGACCCAAAACAACGAGGTAGTTCTTTGCTCACGGGTCAAGTAAGCCTTGAGCCTACTCGAATACGGGTCTTGATCCCTACAAGATTATATCGTTGGCATGTTTGACACAGCGTTACTCGAGGATGAGCTATGAAAGCGAAAACAGAGCTTGATACCCCAATTCTTCGTAAAAGACTGCGTGAAAGCATTGCTCTTGAACGGCAACCATTATCTGTGATTACTCAATTAGGAATGACAAATTGAGTAACAATGCTCCATATGAACTTTTGGCCACTTTTGAGGTGATGTTCTGTGAGTTCGGTTTCGATCCACTTAATGAATCGTTGATTGTCACAATGTAAACTTGTAACCTCTTTGGGCTCTAGGAAAGATTCTAATATATCCAAGGCCTGAGGCGGAGAAAGGCCAAAACAGAGAATAGTTTGCGAGGGCTGGCCAGGTCGGTAGTTTTTGTTGACATAAAATTGGCAGCTTTTGCACTTTTTCACC
The DNA here is from genome assembly GCA_036346375.1 of Guadua angustifolia. Classification (NCBI taxonomy): domain Eukaryota; kingdom Viridiplantae; phylum Streptophyta; class Magnoliopsida; order Poales; family Poaceae; genus Guadua; species Guadua angustifolia. Next base: position 331,485 of record JAYEVE010001035.1, read on the forward strand.
AGACCACAAGCATCCTGGAAGGCGTTCGGCGGTAAGAAACCCTATCGAAAAACTTTTTCGATAGAGTAAATAGGAGCGCATGGTTGCTGAGATGCCTCTATGGATATTGAACAATATTTTATTGCCCTCTTCCTGAGGTGGTGCACTTCATCAAGATTCCATTATTCCCCTTTGGTGGAAGCTTGCCTACCAATCAATGCGTATAGGTTGGACTTACGTGCAATTTTCTCTCGTGAGGCATCATCATCAGGCATCTCTTGACCTTCGAGATAGGCTTGAATGGGGTCTTCCAAATCGGCTCGTGTTCAAGTAGTGTAACTTTTCGTGTCTGCGAAGTTCGCCTCACTAACTCTCGATCGGTGCTGGTCAGTTGAAGCGAGATCTATCTCCCGATGCAAGAGAGATGGGTAGTTTAAGAAGTTTCGATGAAGACTCTTGGGCACGTTGAATGGGACAAAGCGAGCTCAGCAAGTTCATCGGCGGTGGAGTTATCACTTCACGGGATATGCCTTACCTTGAGCCCTTTGAACTTGTGCTCAACTTATGAACCTTGTTTAGGTATGCAGCCATATTGTCATCCGAGCAATCGACATTCATACACGTACTTGGTTTCACGACTAGTAAGGAGTCCCTTTCACGAGTAATCGCTGATCCCAAGTGTTGTAGCTATTCGAGCCATTGACGGTCCACGTATTCTTCAATGCTATTCAAAGCATGAAAATCGAGTTAGATGACATATTTGAGTTCCTCACCTATCGAAGATTTGAGCATGATGCCGACTCGAACCTGAGGCGCGGCGATCCATCTAAGAACATAGTCCGATGGTCATCGACCATCTTGGTCTCCTTTTCTTTGATGTGCATCCATTCATGATGAAGTCTCTGCTAAAACTCCCGACTGGCGCTAGTCCGCTGGCGTGAAATCGACCTTGAACTTCGTTGAGTTCGACCCCACTACACAATTACGCCTTTGTCCTCTCGGTTGTGTAGTACCTTCTTGAGTGGATACATCATCATAAGCTTAATCTTGTGCATCACGGAAGTAGTGCCGCAGCCTTAGGAAGTCATCAAGATGGCATACAACATCTTTTGTACTTGCGGATATCGCGGTTTGGCGTCATGTAAGACCTCACCTCATGTAGTATCTTGGCTTCGGACTTTGGTATTTTTCTCGGGGCAATCCCGTTCGACACAAGAATTGTGCTTACTACTTGAGGGTAGCGCAATATACTGTAACAAGCTCCACTTTTTGTTAGGTAAAATTAAAATTGGCGGAGGCGATAAGTATCTTTTCAAGTCTTGAAAACCTTTTCTACGCCTCCTCGGTCCACTCGAAATTATCTCTCTTCTTGAGTAGCTTGAAGAAGAGTCCAAAGCAGTAAGAGGGCCCAGTAGTAAGTGAGAGGAAAAGGAGTAATTAAGAAGGAAGTGACTTCTGGACAATGTATGGACCTCTTTTAATTAGCTAACAAATCCTGATGTAAATTTTTGAAACTTTTTACTGAAGTACTGAAATAAGTATTGACATCTAGTAAATTTTTGGATTAAAATCTATTATAGAAAAATTATGAAAATTCCGACAATGTTGATTGCTATATTTGTTCACTTATAATTTTATTTTATTTCAGGATGAAAATGGATTCAACAATTTTTAAAAACTTTTGAGAGAGTTTAAATGCTCTAATATTTCTTGTATAAAATTTTCAGATGAAAATATTGTATGTTTGTTTTCTATTAATTCTGACATTGCAGATTTCATATTTTCATGATTTCTGTGTTTGAATTTTAAAAGGCAGTAAATATACTCATTAATTTTTGATATTTTACCAGGAGTTAATATTGTTATAGAGGTAGACATGGTGAAATATTTAGCGAGATATAACCTATTATTAAGTTTGTAAAATTCTGACATATCACTGTTTAGAAGTCAAAACATGTCACTTCATAAATCATTTCATTATCAAATTCATTAAAAATTTTTTGGATAGCTAAAAAGATGTGATGAAGACTTATCAAAGTTTAATGGCATTGTTGCTAGCTTTTTACTTTCATCTTTTTACCTATTTACTTTTACTCTTTTACTAATTTCATTACTTGATTTTTCTTTAAAGCCAAATATCTAAGAATAATCAAAAAGGTTAGAAAAATTCAGAAAATATGGGAACTCAAAATAAGATTATATTTTTTAACTAGAGTTGACAAATCAAGTATTCATATTTGATCAACCGGGAAAAATAAAAACAAGATGACATGCACATAGTACTGTACACTCTTCAAACCACGATTTGGAAAATAACGTGCATGCTGCTCTACATATAAAAGATTTATCTTGATAAGAAAAGACGTGCTCCGCATGAATCCGCACTGCATACAACTTCGACACCGTATCGAACGTTGGCGCTAGCTGCAACAGTGCCGGGCGGGGAGCAGTGCGTATGCTAGCTGTATGCATCACACATCCATGATCGGCGGCGCCGGCCGAGCAATCGCCTCTTCCCTTCACATCGCTTGCAACGTGCGTCGCCAATTGCTCCTTCCCGAACCAGAGGACGACGAACTCGGCAAAACAACCAAGCAAAATCATCATAGGGAATGATTTAACCTGGTTTTAGAAGAGACTGGTGTTAAATAACCGGTTTTGAAGTTAAGAGAATTATTTGGACCTTTTCAATTGTTGGGGATGTAAAAATTAATAGACTTATTGATATATATTATGTGGAGTGCTTGATCATCGGCAACATGGCCTCAAATATACAACAAGAAGCACCTCTCTAACTTTTATTTAACACTATTTAGTTCCTAAGTTCCTAAGTTGTACGTCCAGGTTAGCTCACACCTCATTTGGATGATGATAAGCTCGGGGTGTCATCACATATCACTTCCCACGGTTGTCACATTTATTTCAAAGCAAAGCATTCTTATGTACTATAGCTAGAATCTCGTCCCTCAATGTTGGGGCGTTGATCTATGGAGTCTTCCCATGAATTACCGCGTATGATGTTACACGAAAACGATTACAGGAGTCGACTGACTGCAAGAACATACTACGATAAAGACAATTAAAGAACTTTCGCGTCGTGTCTCGCAAAAGAAACTGATGATGCCGGTACAAGTCCAAGGTATCAGGGCATATTAGTTAAGTGGTGTTCTTAATTACCTGCCTGCCGGGGTCAACAGGGCCTCCTGCTCCGGCGCCGTCGTGGCTACAGGAAACGCGCGAGACTCTTGACGGTGCGTGCAGATGAAGTCTCCACTTTGTACCTATATGCATGTTCGGAGCAGCCTAGACAACCATTACTTGGGGTCGCATGCTGTCGTCTTCGATGGCCGCGTATTACATGTTCATGCTTCAATTATAGATTTTGCATTATTTCGAGAACTTTCCTTTGCAAAAGATCGGGCGAGGTTCTCGGCAGCCTTCCACTAGTTCGTCGTGAGCCAGGCGTGGAAAAGGACTAAAGCCCTAAAGAACTATTGAGCACTACACTCTAATCTGTTGTGCGTACATTTAATTTTCGTGTGAATTAAAAAAAAAGTCAGGTCAAGGTCAAGTTACATCCTCACGGGAGCTAGCACTATTTCCACTTTATCACACAACATGCGTGATCAGAGTAGATACAGCACTCGTCGATGGTGCACATTTACTTTAATTAGAATCTTACTTCTTAAAGCATGTTATGAGCCCACGACCCAGAAGAATCGGATTCTACATACTCCCTTCAGTCTAAAACGCTGTCGTCTTTTTATACATATCGATAAAGATTGTTGAGCTTTGACAACTGATATACATATTTATTAAGTATCCAGATTGGTTGGGAAAAAATTACACAGGCATATCAGTTGTCTGAAAAAAATGCTGTCCAAAGTATTTCTTTATGTGCTAATTTCGTTGTGTAACCACAAAAGTTAACGGTGTTAAGCTAAAAAACAACGTTTTTTTTTATTTGGGGAGAATAAAGGTTAGCACTGTGAGTGCTGAACTGCTGATGAATGGCGATCTCATTCAAGTTCAATTCCTTCACTAAGTGCGAGCCTACGCGCCAACGACGACCATGGTGGGCATCACACTAGCTCTTGATCGATTGAGATGGTCAAGTTTGAAAGCATAAATAAGCGACTGAGCACTACTTTAATTGGCAACATATCCATGCAACCCCTCCATGAAACCATGCAACTGAACTAAAAAAGTTTCAAAAATTCTGAAAAAATCATGGATGTACATTCACTTACCCCACCTACATATAAAATTTCATGATCAAATTCATCCTATGCTAGCGGTTACAAAAACAAGCAGCAAAATGAATAGTGATGAACAGTAAAAATCACTGTTCATGCTAAATTTGTCTTTTTGTAGCTGCTAGTATAAGATGAATTTGATCATGAAATTTTATATAGGTGTAAGTTGAGATGTACATCCATGATTTTTTCAGAATTTTTGAAACTTTTTTAGTTCAGTTGCACGATGGTTTTACCGGAGGTGATTGCACGGATATTTTTCCACTTTAATTTGCCTTTCGAGGAGTTGAATGAGACCGCAAATAGGCTCGCACTTAGTACAGCTTAATTAGCACCGTTAACTTCTGTGGTTAAGCAACGAAATTTTCACATAACAAAGTACTTAATTTGGACAAGATTTTTTAGGCGAGTACTTTCGATAACCGATATGCCTGTGTAACTTTTTCCGAACCAATCTGGATACCTATATATATGTATATCAGTTGTCAAAGCTCAACAATCTTGATCGATATGTATAAAAGACGACACCATTTTGGATGGAAGGGGTAGAATCTGATTCGTCTGGGTCGTGGGCTCATAATATGCTTTCGATAAGTAAAGTCTACATGAATCATGATATACTCAGCACTTGGCCGACATGAGTGCGTCAACTACCCACCAGCCTCGCCGTACAGCTACGTCCTTCCGATTACACTACTACTGAAAGAGTTATATTATACTCTAGATAAAACCGTCAGTGATATGCACGTATTTCATTATAGATGATTTTATCTAAAAACTGTTCGTGATGAGGTACATATTCTTATTGGTTTTTGGCAAAAACCATCAGTGATGACATGCATGTACATCAATGACGGTTTTATCCAAAAACCGTAAGCGATATTAAGAGCATGTTTGTTTCAGCTTTAAATTCTTTAAAAGCTGATTCTGGATTATGATTGTAGAGAAACTGATTATCCAAAAGTTGGAATCCAAAAGCACATATGAAGTGGATTGTGGATTCTGTATATAGTGGGTTTGATTGTGATAATTGGATTCTAGAATCAACCTTTATTATGCTTGGGGCGAATCTAAAATTAAAAACTAAAACAAAAAAGCCCTAAGTATTACCAACGATGCTTTTACCTAAACCCATCAATGATGACACGCACACACAAGACTGGTTTTATCTAAAACCATCGGTGATAGTACCTAATATCACTCCGGTTTTTGGATAAAATCATCATGATGACATGGGTGACATCACAGACATTTTTGGCTAAAATCGCTGTCTGTGAGGTGAACCTCATCGGCGCTTTTAATGAAGTTGTCTATGATGTGACCCGAGAATATATATGTAATATAGAGCCCAAACCACTATGTGTTTTAGGGTTTGAAAAGAACTTTGAGGTGGCTACGGTTGTGAGGTGATTCTAGTGAAAGGAGACAATTGATTACAAGGGTAATTATAGATCCATTTGTTCTTAGTGATCTAAGGTTAGTAATTGGTTATAATTGTATTATATTGAAAAGCTAGCTTAGTAAAGATAGAATTGATAAGGGTTTAGATCTAACTTGTAGATCCATTTATTTTTGTGATCTAAGATAGTAATTATAATTGTATTATAATCAAGATATAGCTAGCTTGGTAAAGGAAGAATTAAAGATGCTTGGTTTAGATCTAGCTAGTTTGGTGGGTGTAACATCCTAAAAATTCAAAAATAGGAAGAATAAAAGTTTTTGAATTTAAAAATAGAATTGAATAAAAATTTTAATTGGAATCAAAATTTTGATTTAAAACAATATCTTCTCCTTATTTTCATACATTCCACTCTTAAGAAAATGATGAATAGCAATATAAAAAGCCTAATCATGAGATTTTTACCCTGAAATCCTGACAACCTTATATACCTCTGGTAAAAATATCAGAAATAAAAACTTACATTTGAAGCTATTAGAAATTCAAAAACAGAAAACTAGTAAAGTTGAAAATAGCAATGTCAGAATTTTTATAATTTAAATATCAACGAAAAAATTTGAAAATTTTACAGGAGCATTATTATCTCAAATTAATTTGAAAAACAAAGTTTAAAAATAAATAAAATTATTTGGACACTTTAGCAAATCTAAAACAGAATGATCAGAAATTCAAATATTACATTGCCAGAATTTTAATAAAATAATTACAAGGTGTTTTTATCTGAAAATTTTACTGAACCCTTACATTTACCTGGTAAACCCCTGTAAAAAGTTTAATAAAATTTTGAGTCAGTTTGGCAACCCTAATCTGTAGATCAAGCCGACCTCAGCTTTTCACTTTTGTGCTGTTCAAATCGTGACCGTAGGATCACCATGTGTCGACCATCCAGTGCGTTCATCCCTTTCTTCTTCCTTCTCTGGCTCCAACAGCAGCACTTGGCCGACACCTCTCCTGCCGAATGCCCCCACAAGTCAGCCTCTATCTACAGTGCATCTTCTTCCTTGCTTCTTTTCCTCTTTTCTTTCTGCCGTGCGCAGGGCAGGCCAGCAGTGCCTTCGCTCTTATCCCTCTCCCGCCGCAACTTCGATCCTCCGGCACACGTCCACGTCGCCAATCCGACACTGCGCTGCCCAGACTGCTGCGACCAGAGAGACGAACACCCTCGCGTGTTCCTTCCGCCACATGCCTTCGTTGATCTGCTGCCACGGCAATGTCTCAAACCCGAATCGGCTGCCACGACGCATCACTGGCAGACAAACGCAGCGCCCTCGCCCGCACACCTCTGCCAAAACCTTGCCACGACAGCCATTTCGCTGGAGAAATCTCTGCCACGGCAAAACTTCTCGCGCATCGTCTCGACCGAGCCACTGCTCTTGCAAACCATTCTCGCCTCTATAAATTGCGCCCAAATGCTCACCAGCGTCGCTCAAGACTTCCCCTCACTTCCCTTCTTCTCTCCTCAGCCAAAACGCCCAAGTCCCATTCAATTTCCGCCATGGCCGAACTCCTCTGAAACTCAAAGCCACGCGAAGTTCTTGTAATCCGATCGTCCATTTCCAAATTACTTCGGGCTAGAGCATCACCAAGTTACAAGAATCAATAGCCCTCAGAAAAATCTCGAGCTCTTCATGCGAAATCTCCCCGCCGCCGTGCGCCTCCTTCCTCAACTCCGACCGCCGTCGGCAGACTTCCTCGTCCACTCTCCGGCCAGTATAAGTTCAAAAACGGAGTCATCGCAACCTATAGAAGCTCAATCCGTTACCCCTTCGAGCTCCCTGACCTTAGTTCCTCCCTCCACCGAGCCGCCATTAGTGCCGCCGCTCAAGCTCGGAGGCGCGCCAACCCGCACTGCCTATGGCCGAATTAGTTCCAGCTCCTGGTGCGCTTGGTCGAGCCGTTGCTTCCTGTGCGCTCTCCGTCGCCGGAACTTCGCCGGAGTTCCCTCGCCGTCGAGCCCTTCGCCTCTGCTCTGCTCTCTGTCTATGGCGACCGGGTCCCACCTGTCAACCAGTGCTAGCAGCGCCAATTCAAGGGTAAAGACGCCTCCTGTGATTGAAAGCGTATTTCTAATTTTTCCAGTCAATTACAAAACCGAATAGATTTCAACCTTGAATATCTTTCGAAATATTAATCCAATTTCAATGAAATAAATTTTTATATTCATATAAAATCAAGAATAATCTAAATATGTAAAAATATTAAATTTTTGATTTGCATAATGATTATTTATATTAAACTTCATTTATAATGCTAACATGGTTGTTATGAGAATTTGTGTATAATAAGTAATTAAATAATAAAATAAATATTTATGATATGCTGGGATCAGGATGCATTCAAATATTTAAAAATACTTAATTTTCAGTTACAGAACAATTATTAAAATTAAAACTTAGAATAAACTCTATTATGGACATTATTGCATATATGGAAAAATGTAATTTTAAAATTATGAAATAAATTTTAATGTGTCTCTGGGTCCATAATAAACTTAATCATGCAAAATATTCAGTTGTTGAACTAAGTCCAACTTATTTGCTCTATAAGTCATTAATAAACATCAATATGACCATTAATCAAAATAAAGCATAATAGCTCACAGAATGATAAAGTAATTTGCATAAAACTCCTGAAAACAGTAAGGACCCATACATGTAAAAATATTTGGAATAAGGTTTAGTTCACATCCTTTTGACATAAGGAAATGTAAATTATAGCGATAAACGAATAGATAATCTATTGCAGTTAAAGTTAAAATGATGCAAAACCAACTTTAAAACATTTCTAGAGTTGCACCCTACTAATGTCTGAAAAATGAGTTAATGATCATGTATAGTTTAGGCACAAACTTGAAATAAAACTTGACCCGATTTAATGTTACCTTGTAGCCATATATACTATTTCAACAACCTGTAAAATATCTCACTAAATGTAAATATTTGAAAGAATATACCAAAACACTCTTCATAATATATACTACTATAATATAGAAAAATATTCTATTTAGGACTTGCTGTGTATAAATCTCTTTGTTGTAAATACCCTTCGTGAAACAATTACATAGAAAATCAGACCAACTAAGCCTTTTCAAGCAGCTTTAGAAATACTATCGTCTAAATACTAAAATGTATGAAACTAGTTTAGTAATACTCTATAAAGTTTGCACTATCATATTCCATAGAAATATTCTTATTCCATTAAGGTTTACATATTGATTTCATTAGTTCAATACCCTTAAGTAATAATCGTAAACTTCATTCTTGGCCAACTCTAAATAGTGTAACCTTTATAATACCATAAAGCTTTTTCAACGTGAATACAATATCTGGTACAAACCCTAAAATACATGAAATTAGTTTAGAAAAGCAGCCCAAAGTATAGACTCATCAGATTATGAAGAGATAATCTCATTTCACTATGATTTACATATTACTCTCGTTAACTTAATAACCCTAAATGTTCACATTCTTGGAAGTCCATAATATAAACGAATGAACTCTAGTTGCAAATAAGGAATCAATAATTATGAAGTTTGTATCACCAGAACCTTCTCAAATATCATTAAATAATGCTAGTAACCTAAATCAACAGATCGGCCTTTTTATAACTAAAATACTAATTACATGTTGCTTTGAATCTAAATCCTAATTAAAGGTAAGAATTCACCCTAAGCCTGAAATGATCATATCTATTTAATCTTAAACAATTTTTGCATCTTGAATTCGTAAAATAAAATTAATAAATTCATAAAGAACAATCAATGTTTCTTGTATAAAGTTTTATTCGTTCTTGCCATCTATTTTCTTTTTGCCTTTATTGAAGTTTATTATTTGCTATATTTCCGTTGATCGATGAGTAGAACCCGACGTTGTAGACTCCGTCATTGCCTTCATCAGTCGCAACCTTGACTTCGTCGTAAGCAGTGATTAAGCAAGGCAAGCACCCTTTGACCATGTTGATCCCAATTTTATAAATGTTTTCATTAAATGTTTTGATTGCATGCGTGATATTTATTAAAGTCTCGCTATATTGTGGGTAATGGTAGTTATACTGTGATTCTGAAACCTCCTTGATATAAATGAATTTGTGAACCTTGATACTTTAGAATCATGGTTAGACAATATATGATGTCAATTTGGGTATACACGATGTTTAATAATCTTGCTTAGCCATGCTTTAGACTTAGTATACATCAAATTGAGATATTGATCAAATGATACTTGGATATGATTTGAGACATTGATCAAATGATACTTGGATATCTTGAGGCATGATGATGATTCTTAGACGTGTTGAGACATGATGGTGATTTCGGTTATTTTGATTAAAAACAAAAATAAAATTATAATATTGATCGGGCAATTATTGGCAATGGCAAGGTGTCTGTAAGGGCTTGCACGAGATTAGGGGAGATTATTGCCCGTGTCGGATTAAGGATCGAACTATGGGTTGTTTTCGCCAAGGTAACCGTACAACCATAAGTCTTTGGTATGGGATGATCTTAACCTATTAAGTTACTTGAAACTAGCTTTGCACATTGGTAGGTAGGAGTAGTACATCTGTTTCTTAATGGATTGCTCGGAGGGGCGCCCACACCGAGGTGTTGGAGAGTCACGCTTCTTGATACAACTGTGTACGCCAGCATTCGGAGAAGTTCCATCATTTCTATACTCCGAGTTCTTCTTCAGTGGTATGGGTTTACGCCCGTCTTTGGTGCAAAGTTAGGATTAAGTAATGTAACGGTTATGTCATGACTCTTTGCGGCACACCAAAGGAAGTGTGCTAATAGCTTGCACAAAGAGTCACCATGTCTTGAGGGTAAAGTCGCATAACTCGCAGAGTAAAAACTAATCGATTAGCCGCTACCATGATCATGGGCACTTAGTAAAGTCATCACATAGTTAGTGCTTTTATTTTACCAAATGTGGATTTTGATATATGTTGTCGAGAATTATGATTTGGATTGGATATCCTTGTTGGAAAGGAATTATTTCGGATTGACATGTGATGTCAATGATTGATTCATGGAGATGATCAAAGGAACCGAGGTTAAATGAACTTTATTGTTTCATACTTACGTATTAAACCGCTTTTTTTATTTAAATTCGCTTAAGTTCTACGATTCAAGAAATTCTTTTTGCAAACTAGCTTTTCGCAAATTAACCATTAAAGCCTTTCCTTTGAAATGGCCTCGCATGTATTATAGGATTTGAAAAAGTCTTCTTTGAGTACGCAAGTACTCACCCTTGCTTATATGTGGTTTTTAGGTGAAGAATCAGAATAGCTCGACGAAACTTATTTGATGCAGGAATCGGGAATGTTAACGAGTTTTTCTAGGGATTATACCTTGTCATTGTTCGAGGATTGTATGGGCATACTACAAGACTTTTATTCTTTCCACTGCATTTCTCTGAATTGTAAGACTTTATTATGTAAATTACCTTTATCATTTGCAATAAAGAGTATGGATGTGATATCAATTGTATAAATGTGCGTACTAGCTACTGATCCGTGGACTAGTACTGTGCACATGAGATTTCCATTTTGCATTTATGTAAAAATGGGGGGTTGCTACTGAAGGTCTGCATTTGGTTGTATGACAAATTTCTCATGAACCTTACCAATGTTTTGAACAAAGATTGGCAAAAAATGAACTAGAGAACAAAGAGAAAGGGAATCTTACAAAAATTGGGTAGTAAACTAAATGCTTATCAAATTTGGACAACGTTACTAAAATTTAGTAAGACAAGTATTGGTAACTATTGTAAGCAAATCAAACAAGCCTAGCATGACTAAAATTTAGGGTAGGGCTTAGATAGTTAATTTATACTCCAATTTAAGAATATACACATGTGCACTTCTAGTGTATTTCAACATTTAACACTAATATTGTTATATGCGCAGCGTAGATGGAGCGAAACTGAATGTACGTTGCAAACCGTGCGAGTGCTGACTACATTAATGGTGTATCTACTTTTAGAAGAGCTCAGAGGAGGGTATATTGAATAAGGGGGCGCAACGTATGTCTTGTCCGTACATTAACTGCAAGAATCTGAAGATATTTTGAAACTCAGCGCAAATCGAAGCACACTTGATTATAAGAGATTTCAAAAGGGGTATACATGTTTGACTAGTCACGGTGAAGAGCAAATTATACTGAAAGTAGCAAGATTAACATCGCGATGAAATCAACCATATACCGGATGATATCGATTGTGCTTCCGACAAGGACATGTTGCACAATGACAATTTGCATTAGAAGTTGTGCGATGCAAAAGGAACTGTGATGAGAAAAGAGTATGGTAAATTCGGGGCTTGATGGATGACTCTGAGAAACCTTTGCTCTCATGTTGCAAGTTGAAATACACAAGGTTGTCGCCCATGCTTGAACTATTGAAATTGAAGGTAAGCAACGGTTCGTCCGATAAGAGTTTCACAACACTATTGGGTCTATTAGCAGACATGCTTCTGGAGGGAGATGAGTTGCCGACATCCACCTACAAAGCCAAGGAAGTTCTTTGTCCCTTGGGAAAGGAAGTAGAAAGAATACATGCATGTCTGAACGACTATATCCTCTACTGTAAAGAGTACACAGACTTACATGTATGTCCAGCGTACAACGCATCCGTTGCAAATGTAAGAATAAACCAGAACACGATGGCGAGGGCATCAAGTTGAAGAAAGGACCTCCAGCTAAGGTGGAGTGGTATCTGCCTACAATTCCCTATTTGAAGTGTTTATTTGCCAACCCAAGGGAAGCAAAACTACTAGTTGGCACTCGAAGGAGCGTAAGAATGATGAAATGCTAAGGCACCGGCTGATTCTTCCCAGTGGAGAAACATCAATAGGAGGTTTGCAGAATTTGGTGTAGAACCAAGGAATATAAGGTTTAGATTGAGTACTGATAGAATAAATCCTTTCAGTAACATGAACAGACGACATAGCACTTACCCCTTGAATATCTGTATCTATAACCTTCCTACTTGGTTGTCTATGAAGCAAAAGTATATTTTGCTGTCCATACTTATTCAAGAACCGGGGCAACCTGAGAGTGACATTGATATGTACCTAGCACCATTGGTGAAAGATCTAAAAACACTATGAGTTTGTGGAATGCTAGGATATGGGATGCGTATAAATGAGAGAACTTTAATTTATACTACTTGTTGTTACTCAAGACTATAAATAATTATCCTACCCTTGCTAAACTACCAAAGCTAGAGTACATAAAGAGCAAAAGCCTATACTCATTGCTTAGATAATACCGAAAGTGTGTGGCTGAATCACTCACACAAAACCATGTATATGTGTCACCGTAAGTTTCTTCGAAGGAATCACCCATACCACAAAATGAATAAACAATTCAACAAAAGGAACGAGGATGGTTTAGCTCTAAGGCCTTCAAGTGGGAGAGCTGTTTAGGATATGGTTAAGGATTTGGATGTTGCGCTTGGAAAGAGATGTAAATTGAGGACCCGTGAGAGGAGCATATGGAAGAAGAAATCAATATTTTAGAACCTAGTTTATTGAGAGCACCTATAATTTTGCTACTGCATCGACATTATGCATGTAGAGAAGAATGTATATGATAGCTTGATTGGTCTCTTACAAAACATTAAGGACAAAAAAATGATGGTATCAACGCACGGCTTGACTTGATCGATATGGGTTTCAGACCTGAGTTAGCACCTAAAGAGATTGATAAAGGCCGAACGTACTATGAACCTACTTGTTACACTCTCTCCAAGGCCGAGAGAACTGAACTGTACCAGTGCTTGTATGGAGTGAAAGTTCCATCCGGTTACTTCTCCAATATAAAGAGACATGTTTCGATGTAAGATTTGGAATTAACTAGCATGAAATCTTATGATTGCCATGTGCTGATGACACAGATGCTCTCTATCATAATTAGAAAAATTTTATTGATCAAGGTCTGGAAGACAATCATGAGGCTGTGTTATTTCTTTAACACCATTGCTCAAAAGGTCATAGATCCCAAAAGGACTAGATGCTCTGCAGGGTGAGGTGGTCATGACTCTATGTAAACTTGAGATATATTTCCATCTATCATTTTTCAATATCTTGGTCCATCTCATTGTTCACCTTGTGAGGGAGACAAAGGTGTACGGGCTCGTGTTCCTATGTAGTATGTACCCATTCAAGAGGTACATGAGAATAATGAAGTCGTACATACAAAATCAATCTCGACCGGAGGGTAGCAATATCGAAAGTTATGCAACCGAAGATGTCGTCGAATTCTACATTGATTACATGGCTCAGGTCAAACCGATAAGTGTGCCTTGATCTCTCCATGAGGGGAGGCTTGAGGGTATCGGGATCATCGGAAGGAAAGCAATCATGTTTGATCTGGTTGCCTATGCTTAAGCCTATTTCATGGTTTCGCAACACATAGTTGTAGTGTCCCCGTATATCGAAGAGTATAAGCACTGGCTACAACAAGAGAATCCGACACGATAGGAGTTTTGGATCACAGAACAACACGAACTTCAGTTCAACAAATGGTTGAAGGAGCGACCCATTCACTAGCAGCTCTTCAAGTGATCAAGATACGCTGACATAGTTAGCAAAAGGGCCTACATTTATAGTTATCATATTGAAATGATACGACTTAAATCGGTACATATTTTACAATAGAAATCAGGATATGAAGAGCAAAAATTAGAATAGCGGTGTTCGCATTGATGCATTCAATGCCGCTGGGTCGACGACAAGCTCCTCTATGGGTTCGTAGAGGAGATTTGGGAGCTTGACTTCATACTATTCAAGATCCTTGTTTCGGTACCATTGGATCCACCTCCGCAGGAGAGTTGACAAATATGGCATCTTTGTTGTAGACCTCGAACATATCGAGATATCAAGATAAAAGCGTTCATACTCACTAACTAAATTGTCCAAGTCCTCTATGTAATCGGCCGGTCCTACAAGAAACGCCACGTAGTTCTTCAGAAAAATAGAAGTATTGTCAGAGTTGAGAATGTAGTAGATAAGGAAGAGTACAATCTATTTGATGAGTTGCCTCCTATCAAAAATACCATCATGGTCCAGGAAGAATAATCTAAGGAAGCTAGCTACACACTCGTCGATCATCATGAAGGGCTAATTTTTATACAAAAGAATAAAGAAGTGGAGTTATGAGGTGTCGTCATATTTATTTGTCATGTGTAAAAAGTTGAATTTATAAGCAAGTGGATGATTGTGATGAACTTTGCAAAACCTATGGTGCATATATATATTGATTATGATAAATTGCTAACATACTAACCTTTATGATTTTGGTATAAAACCAACTTCAAATTCTATTGAAATATTAGAACTAATTGTCAGTGTGATCCAGAGTGATACATTTTGAGTCAGTGATCAAAGGCGACACCTGCAGTTCTATTCTAGAGCCGCTCGTGATGAGTCTAACATCACAAATGGTCTATAATAGCACGTGTCTATGCCTTGTGGCTGACAAGGTCATGAGATGATCTACCAATATGCAAAATCTCAATTTTCAACTAGTAATTAGACTTCTTTAGCAGGTAGTAATTAGACTTCCTTATCAATGAAAATTTTGGTTGAAATTTTGGGGCATGGTTTATTGATTTTATGTCAATATTGTTAATTTTTTGGTGGCATGCTATATTCTTTTATATAAATTGTCAATTTTTGGAAATTTTCATGGTCATTTGTATCTTTGTAGTGAGGTGGCATGCAAGGAACTAACAAATTAGACAAGAACTGACTAATAACATAATAAAACTACTCATCTTCTTTGAAACAAATATGCATGTGGCTAAATAAGTTTGGTATCCAACTTACTGTTCATTTATAAGCTCATATGAAGTTGTAGGAACATTTGCATATCGACTTTTGCATAAAAATAAAGCAAGGAAAGTAAACAATGGAACAGTAAAAAAAAGAACATAAAGTAAGACAATGCTTAAAACACACAAAAAGCCAGGCCAAATCAGTCACTAAAAGAAACACAATTTATGTTGAGGAACTTGAGATACGCATTAAAGTAGCCAACTATTTTACGGTAGTATTCATATAGAGATTCATCAATGGCTTGGAGGAATATGCCTATTCCTCCAATTGTGCATACGCGTAGTTGCATAAGGTGGAAACATGCACATAAAGTAATAGCTAGTACAAAAATATTGTTTTTATTTATATTATGCCATCAAAGGCAGTATCTGAAACTCTGCAAACAGACTCCTTGATGTCACTAGAAATAGCTCTCTGTGATACAAAATTAAACAATACAGATCAAGAATCAAAGATTCATCAACGAACATACCATGCAGTACAACCTGTAACTCTCGGTTATGTTTGGATAATCAAGCTATACAACCTAAAAATGACAAATATAGAGTCACAGAATTAATAATGCATTGTTTACCTCACATAGGTCACAGAATACAAGGTCTATGAATAAGTATACAAATCAGTATACTCTTATTGAACATTTGTGAAATCAAATCTTTCCAACATTTCATTGTTTTGATCTGAACTCTTAAAATGACTACATGAACTTCGTGTTCTTTTTTTATCCAGTAGGTTAATGAGTAGTAGATTGCGTCATATCTGGTGAACAACTAATTGAATTTTGACAATTTTATTGCCTTTTTGTCAATTGGGCTATATCTAATGAAAATGACACCCCTTAATCCTCATCATCGAATGAATCTAATGAGCTGAAGATAGGAAAACCAAGGCACAGATCCAAGAGGTGTAAATAAAGGCCCTAGACCCAATATATCATCACGGTGGTTGATTCGCGAGCAGGGCCCCCAACCGAACCGAAGGCAATGAACGCATTCTAGAGCTTGTGCAAGATAGTTGGATGGGAATGGGTCCCCATCACTGTCTATCACGAAGTCACTAAGCGACAAAGCGCGCAACAACATAGTGACAAAAAATTTTGCATAGTTTGAGATCTCAAAAGGCGTCATGCGCCTAGTGTGATGATACGCATTGCTAGTGGCGGAAAAGCATGGAAAAACTTCAAGAGCATGCTTGTCGCAAATTACATCAAAAAGGAAAGGACTCCATTCTCTAAATATGGTTTCATTGACGAAAATGTATGGCAACAATTTATTGAGATGAAGATGGTAGAAGAATTCATACGTCAAAGTGAAGAGCACAAGACCCTCCAAGCCCAAAATACTCACCTCATAGACTCGATGTCGCTAGTTACGCAGGTAAGAGTGAGCAAAGGTAGGGCTGAAAGCACAACTTGATAAAAAACTAATAAGCCTTGAGGAAAGGTGGAAGCTAAGAGTGTTTGTGGACAAACTCACATAGACTGTACAAGCCCCAAAAGCATCGACACAGATCAGCCCCACTAACTGATGGAGCAATTGCACGTCCACCCCTGAGATAGACGTACACGATGGCAAATGTGCGATCGATGACACCAGGTAATACATATGTCTAGAATGCTCTGTACATAGAATATGTTAGACGTCTTAGCTAATTATGTACCGTTATATAGGACACGTCATGCAAGCTCCAAATGAGACTTGTCAATAGTTCTCTTCTCCTACTGAGACTAGTTAGGGGCACGCATGCAGTGAAAGGATGACTTCACATCGCACAATAGCACCGGGTTACACAAATGTCACTTATGGATTACATACATAAATCTTTCAATATCATCCCTTGGAGATATCCCTAAGCGATGAAATTGTGACACTAGGGAATGTCGTGGCCATATTCAACTAGTGACACAAGAGGGACATCTTCATTGACGACCGTCCTCCAACGGTGTAATATGCAAAACATGATCCACCTCTTTGCGTCATAGCTACTAGGCTATCGGAGCCACCACCACCGGTGACCACCAATCGGCTATTGTGCCCGAGCATCAAGTGCAGAGCTAATATAACACTTCGTGCCCACCTCTCCCGTAAAAGGCGACCAAAAGTGAAAAGGGAGGAAAGGAAAATTCCAAGCAAATTACGAAGAACCTGGAATATGAATATGCCCCGTTGGCCCAAAATTCAAACTAGGAGAGCCTTTAGTAACGGAAGATGGACTACAAGAACTTTCAACGGGTTCTATTAGATTGCATGATTTATACATAAAACAACCAAAAAAGCCAACAGCAAAATGCATAACGAGTATCTCGATCAGCTTTAAGCACGAGCATCTTTTCAACCAGTCATCGGGGGGCTTCTTCTCAGTTGACTTCAACAACTTGTTCAATCTCTTCAACCTCGACGTCATCAACACCGCACTCATACAATGCTAGACATTTTAAGTGTGTGTAATCACGATCTATATATTCGTGTAATACCCATAAATGTCATATAACTCCTTGCTTTTGTGTATATAGATACAAGATCTTTAAAGCGAGAAGGAACAAAGAACCAGTGGGTTTCCTCGACCCACACATAGTCTCGAGGCAAACAATGAATTGAACGAAAATTCTGTTACGTCAAGAATTACATGATAGAGACATCGCTGGCTCAACGCGATCGCAGTGCGATACTTATACCCTACAACCAGTCGTAAATGTTGTATTACCTAGTATACTTTGATTTGTACTTTACATGCAACTCAAAGTTAGGTTGAGTAACTATGGAGACATTCCTGTGTAGATTTCACTAGGATCTAATTCAACTCCCTTCCGTCCAAGTCCAAGACAATGTCGTCTTTTTATACATGTCGATCAAGATTGTTGAGCTTTGAAAACTGTACTTATTAAGTATCCAGATTGGTTAGGAAAAAAATTACACGGACATATCAGTTATCGAAAGTAGTCGCCAAAAAAATTGTTGTGCAAAGTACTTTTATATAATAATTTCGTTGCATAACAACAAAAGTGAACGGTGCCAAGCTGAAAAGCATCGTTCTTTTATGTGGGGAGAGTAAAGGTTAGCACTTTGAGTGCTGAACTGCTGATGAACGACGTACGGTCTCGTTCCAAGTCCCTTAACTACACAGTAAGTGCGAGCCTACTCGTCAACGACGACCATGGTGGCTGTCGCGGTCTCGTCTGGTCCGAAGGCAAATTAGAGCAGACCGTTCCAAGTCCCTTGACTACTAAGTAAGTGCGAGCCTACGCGTCAACGACGACCATGGTGGCTGTCGCGGTCTCGTCTCGTCCAAAGGCAAATTAGAGCAGCGCTTGCTCAAGTCCCTTAACTACTCAGTAAGTGCGAGCCTACGCGTCAACGACGACCATGGTGGCTGTCGCGGTCTCGTCTCGTCCAAACGCAAATTAGAGCAGTGCTTGCTCAGTGGATGACTTACGCTGCCACACTTGACCATCTCTGTCGATCAAGAGCTAGCTGTGACGTGCTTCGATCCTCCCAGGTTCATCCAAACGGTTGGCATGACTCAGGGACTCAGGAAGGAAGAACGATAACACTGGAAGCAGGAGAGGGCTGGGCAGACAGAGCGAGACGGGATGGCAGGGGAAATTTTAGGCCTCGGCCACTTTTGAGCCCTCTGGGTATTTGTCTGCCCTTTGTGGTCTGTTTAATTTCATAATTGATAGTGCAGAGGCTCCTGGGCCTTCTTCATCGCACAATCCTGGGCCTAGGGAGCTCGGCTTCTGCTGTCGGCTTACTACAGGATATTCGATTGTTTTGTTTAAAAATGCCAACGTATCCTAACACGGTGAAACCTTTCCAGTAAAGCTCGCCCAAAGAGAAAATTGCACAACCCTATTCTTTCCATGGATACACAACCCCTTTTATGTTGTCTACGGTCCAAAGATTGAACATTTGGTCTATTGAACCTTACTCTGGCGCGTTAGACCAACTGGGCCATCTCTATAGCACCATGTTTCAAGAGACCATTTCACTAGGGTTAAAAATGGCTGAAATTTTGATGATTTCGGCTGAAATTTTATTTTCTTAGTTTGAAATTTACGCATTTCAAATTTGCCTTTTGAATTTAAGTATGGATTTCGTCCAAATTCTAAAATCTCGCTAAAATTTCATATTTCGCCACCCAAGATATGATCTAAAAACAAATTTTGAAACCTTGGCACCAAGGCAGCCACACCTCTGAGACCGGCACACATGTGGCCTTTGCTCCTTCCTTCAGCCGAGAGGAGAGAATTTAGCTTGAAATGATGAGGACATCATTTTCTTGTGTACACAACACTTCTCTACAAGATACTAGAGAAAGGACCTATGACAAGGACATAAGTATACAACAGTTAAATTATTAGGTGAACTCATTTCTAAGAGTTCATAATTTTCCTATTGAAAGTGGATTGCTATTAAGTCATGTGATATTATTCTACTCAAAGGAAATGTGAGGAGAGGATCATTACTACAACAAATCCAAAAAGTCAGCTTAACAGCCACGAGTTAAAATGATCATGACTTTCACATATAGAGTCTATTGAAGATGTTCAAGTACTTGATTGAAAGCTTACGGCGATACCTTTCTAATGAATCCAACGCCACATCACAATCGTCAAAAGAAATGTGATACATCACCTATTAGGCCAACTTGGGCCTTGTAATGAGGTTTGAATCGAGCCCAAGTTGTATGCCCCCTATTGACACACAACTCTAGGACGGCTCCCTTAATCACCACCTCCTTATAACCCTTGTGGCCGTCACTTTTAGTTCTTAGACTTGTTTAGATTGTTTTTCGTTAAAAAATATCAATTGTGTATTTGTGTTGACTAGACCAACTACGATAACTTTAGGCCTCTCTATTATTCAATAAAACTTTATCGCCATCGTCCAATTCAGATTAAGCTTATTTTTTCTTGCTTGATTGTTGATTGCTTGCAAGAAAGGTCAATTGTGTTGGACATGGTTGATAACGATAAAGGAGATTAGCTTATTTCTTTCCTGCTTGATTGTTGATTGCTTGCAAGAAAGGTCAATTGTGTTGGACATGGTTGATAACGATAAAGGGTGTGATATAGTGATTACAGAACGAACCAGCGCTTTCCATCATGAAGGCATGCTTATATACAAGCAGATGCTTAGACAAATATTATTCCCTCTAAAGAGATAGACAATTACAATTCTTACTCCATAACTCATCAGAACCGATGAAAAATGGGTCTCAAAAAAACCGATGGAAATGTGAATCGCTTAAAGATTCCAAGTGTTCTATTATAGGGCTAAAGGTATTCAACCCTGATAGTACACTTGAAGGATTTCTATATATTCTTAACCATACTTATTAGGATTATTTGTAGAGCTGTGCGACGATCGAACTAAGCTTCACGGCAGCCATCCAAAATGTAGGGGTTGCCACTCGAACGAGAGCTGCAGTAACAAAAGTAACCTCCAAACGGCACATTTTGGCATAAACTACTAGCGGTACATGCGTAGGTTGCCTTGTTTTCAGATGCAGTTTCACAACTTGGCTGGTTCGTGACGAGAATCTCAAGACTCGTATGGATACTACTCTTCTTTATCCAGCTCGAGTTAAGATCGCTCATGTGAAAATCATATTGGTCTGATAAGAAGACCTTGACCGTTGAGGGCACCGCATCTGATCGTGCCGCGGTGCCACCTCTGCGTGCCAGGGTGAACTGGAAGCCTCGCATGTAATCTGGCAAGCCAATGCTGCAGCAGCCCGACCCATTGCAGTGCCCCGCAGCAGCTTGATCCTTCTCCATGGTCGCTCTGTCGCCTCTGCACATACTCGCGCAAGAACCGATGGTCCGGTTCGTGTCCATATCGAACAGGGTTGCCTCGACATCGCAGCCAACAACGTAGAATTGGTTGTCGGAATCGATGGTGAAACCCTTAGCAGGGGACTCCCAGGACCGCTTGTAGGTGTCCGTACCTGGTGCCATGGTGATGTTGAAGCCAATCGAGGCATAAGCAAAGTAGTGATCTGTCCCATCCGTGCCAAGGATCTGGGTGGTGCTATTGCCCCAGAAGAGTCTTGGAGGCTGAGTGGTGGTGTCGCAGGTGAGCTCGAAGCCTTGCCGGAAGCAGCCAGGCGCTGTCCCGAAGGGATAGAAGAATTTGGCGTCACCGCAGCTTGAGGGGCAGTGAGCCAGGGAATCGTTGGAAGGGATGTGCATGATCCCACCACCACCACCGGCAGCAGCTACTCTGGATGCTTGGGGCACGGCTGCTAAGCACATGAGCAGAAGCAACATGCCGATCAGTACAGCGGTGGCAGAGCGCATCGTTGTGTTTCCAAGTACTATGCTGCTTCTGTGGGGAGTGTGGCGTCGGCGTTGGAGCTTGGCGTCCGCTACACTTCTAGCTACCGCCTACATATATCCGCGGCAGCATGCATGGCTTCGGTCAACGAGTACTCCAATATTGACTAGTCCATCGTACCGAGTACTCCAATATTGACTAACCCATCGGGCAACCCTGTCCCATGCTACGGTTGTTGCATGCTGCTGGTTTCATCACGATCGGCAGCGAAAGTAGAACTTTTATCATTCATGGGACTTACTAAAATTTGTCTCTACTATTTCTAATATGAGTTGGTGGGCCTATTCTTCCCCTCCGGGCCGGTATATCCACGAAATTATTATTGTCGATCTTTATACATTGGCGAGCGGAAATTTTTTTAATTCGATTGGATATACATGCATGCGTGATCTGAGGCGTGTCGACTCTTATCTCAATTAGCCGATTCTATTTTCAAATCTTGCATGACCGATTCCTTTTCATATCTTGCCGCATACGACTTCTAAGTTACCATGTGCTTTTGTGCTTTGTATCTCGGAGATGTTACGCGGTTCCACTCTGCATTGCGGTGGAGAACTGAGATATCATTTTCTAGATTGTTGTAAAAATTACGGTATTAACAAATTTATTAATACTTTAATTCCAAGAATAAAAAGAAACCATAAGACAATAAAGCCATGACATGAGCATAGATACGGAGACATGAAACCATAAGACAATAAATCCATGACATGAACATAGATACAGAGACATCTTATGGTTTCTTTTTATGCTTAGAATTAAAATACCGTGATTTTTACGACAATTCCTCGACAAACAGAGGAATTATCACTGCAGGATGCACAGCTGGCTGGCTGGCTATTTATCGGGCAACGTGCGTGATGTCGCCGGTCAACGATTTCTGCGATAACGATCCTGGGTGGGAAATTTGACACGCAACTCTTGCACGTGTCATTGAAATAACGTTGTGTTGAAAATGTACAAGGAATTCCAGTTGCGGTATAGTTCCTCATGTTGGTCAGCAAGGACTAGAAATGCCTGGGTTGCGCTTGACAAGTTCGGTGCTCTGGGCTTCAATTGGCACGGATAGCAGAGCTAGAAAAATTTTAATGAACGTGTATACTTCATACATATAATTATCGTTTTATACAGTGCTCCTCCAGCAGTACCGGGCTACCGGCCATGATCAGCACCCCATGTTTCGGTGATCAGTGATCTTTTGGGGTGCCGTGCCCGACACCTCTAGCAGTACCGGCCATGATCAGCAGTTCAGCACCCCCAGCGCGCCTTGCCATTAGTCTGCAATTCATGAGGAACTGAAAACAGATTTCGAACAAACACTTCTTGTTGATAAAGTGCTCCTCCGATCGATGTGTTCGACAGGTCCGGTGTTTCTTGGTCTGCTGCAGACGGTCTAATTGATATGGTTGAGACTAGGGGTGGAATCGAGCCAGCGGCAGAGGCGTCGGCTCGTGAGCCGCTGGCATGTGGACCCGTCTCATTAAATCAACTCTCAAATATGTTCATTGTATGTTCCTTGTTCAATATGTGTGTATGAATGCCAAGCTGATTGAATGTCATGAGGTTGTGGCTAATTTTGTATTAAAATTAAGCCTCATGTAATTGGATAATCGATTAATGATTAGTGATTAGTGAAAGTGATTCTGAATATCTGAATTTTACCGAGCCTAACGAACCAACGAGCAGCTCATGAGCGGCTCGGGCTCGACTCATTAGCACAGAGCAGACGGTGAGGCTCGGGCTCGGCTCGTTGATGCACCGAGCCGAGCCGAGCCGCACCGAGCTGAGCCGAACCCGAGCCGAGCCACGAGCCTCGAGCTATTTTTCCACCCCTAGTTGAGACTTAGACATCACCACCCATGTCCATGTCCCATAATTTGACCATCCATATATTTAACTCTCTCTCTCTATAATTTGTTTATATCATTTCTGAATTACACGATTTATCGTTAAAAGTATTTTCATAGCATTGTAGTTTTTTTAATTTATTTTAATCTAAAAGTATGAAAAAAGAATGATCGAATTCTCGTTTGAGGACATGTGAAAAACCAATAACAGCAAATGAAACGAATGGCCGCATTCTCCCTGGAAGCCACTATGCGCGTCCAAACTCTAAAAATCTTTGAGATGTACCGATCGCATGCAGTGACTGTACTTTATTTCCTCGTATGCTTGCTGGATGTACATAGATAGGATTTTTTTAATAAAATATTTTCTAAAAAGAATTGTGACATTAATACGCGAAACATAAAAATTACAAAAATAATTCTCCGTCGTCAAATAGTACGGTAAAATTGGAGTAGTCGTCAATGGGTTGGATGAACACCCTATTGTTGTCATACCATATGGCAACAATTCTTTAATCCTACGTTAGCGTTGCACCGACAAAATCGAGGTAGCGGCACGTGACACATGGCATTATCGTCATACGGTGTAGAGACAATAGGTTGTCGCTATACGGTGTAGCGACAATACTCGTCACATCGTATAGCGACCAGGGAACAAAATTTCGTGAAATTAATGAAATTCGGATTTCGGATCGGGCGAATTGACGAGTACCGGCCGAATTTGAAATTATGAAAAAATTTGAACTTGCTACAGTAATTTAACCAGAATTAGTCCAATAACCCTTAAGAAAGTCATCTTACATGAAAATTTGTTGAAAAACTAATTTTTTGAGACATTTCAAAATTTGAGTAGAAACACTGTCAGATTTTTATAAAATTGTACAAGCTTGATATGATCTGAAAATTTTATAGTACCATCTTTAATTGTGTAGATCTTACAAAAAAATTTACAAAATAATTTAACTTCATTTATTATCTTTAAAAAATCAAAAACAGAATGGACATAATTGGGACAGTAAACTTGTTAGATTTTTCTAAATTTTCTCGAGTGTGATCATGATCTAAAATTTTTATGACAGACTAAGAATTTCCTCAGTACCATTATATAAAATTTTCAAAAAATGTAAACTTTTTTTTTGGTCAATCAAATCTATAAAACCATTGAACTTCATTTGTTATACTATATTGTAAAAACTAAAAGAGAAAGAACATAAATGCTACTGTGCCTTGTAAGAATTTTATAAATTCACTGGAGTGTGATCATGATTCAAATTTTTTTTAGATCTTAAACACTTCCTTATCACTCTTCTATAAAATTTTCATAAATTTTAAACCTTCTTTTGTCGCTAAAGCAAATCTATGTATTGATTATCGTGCTTTTATAAAGACGTGGGAGTATCAAAAATTTTGAAACTTCTTCAAGCATGATAATCATATGAAACTTTTATAAAAACATTAGTGATACATCAGGACCTTTCAAAAACATTTCTAAAATTTTCCAACGTGGTTTGAACTATTTTTCATTCTGTTCAAATTTGCCGGTAAGGCTTTTATTAGGATAGTAGCACTGTCCGAATTTTAAAAATTCTTGAATCTTGATCACTATTTGAAAATTTTATTGAAACATTAGTGATTCATCAGAATCATGAAAAAAAATTCAAAATTTTCTAAAGTTGTTTGTACTATTTTTCATCCGGTTCAAATTTACGGTCAACGTTTTTTCTGGATAGTACCAATGTTTGAATTTTTAAAAATTCCATAGACCTAATAATCACCTGAAAATTTTATGAGAACATATTTAATTTGTCAGGAACCTTCAAAACAAATTTCAAAATTTTTCAACATCGTTTGAACTATTTTTTGATCAGTGCAATTTTGATAAAATTTCGGTTTTTTGGCCAAAATTTCAGAAATTTCGGTAGCAAAAAAACCAGATTTGAATTTTTCTTTATGAATTTTGAACGGATTTCGGTCATGGGCGAAATTTTGTTCAAAACGAAATTTTGTTCCTTGATGGCGACAATGTCATGTGTCACGCGCCGTTATCTCGGTTCTGTAGGTGCAACGCTAACTACAGGATTAAGAAGTTGTCGCCATACGGCATGGTAACAATAGGGTCTTCGTTTAGTCCGTTGGCGACTACTCCTATTTTACCGTACCATTTGACGACAGGTATTATTTTTACAATTTTTCTATATCACGTATTAATATCGCAGTCCTTTATAAAAAATATATTATTAAAAAAAATTCTACACAGCTACGTTGATGGACGTCCCGACACTCCAAATTTGTCATTGAGACCGCTTCCGCTTATGACATGGTTCGAGCAGAGAGTGGCAGCTGTGAACGGCGTGGCTCCCTCGATTCATCGGAAGGAACACCAGCGCGTCGTTCACTGGCTGCATGACTGCATCCAGCAAGATGCCGCTCTTCATGCCACACCAAGTCGTCATGACTCATGAGTCATGACCACAGTTTGAAAAACCAACGAAAATGGTTGAAAATCGCGATTGTCGACCGCATCTTTCTGACTCGAGATTTGGAACCCGTCGGTAAAACGGTCCAATTTAATTCAATTTAAAAAATTTAGAAAAATTTATTCAAAATCCTCCAAAATTAATATTAATAGATTTTTGACATCTAGCATGAATTTTTTTGAAAAACCGAATTTGAGAGATATTTTAAGCAAAACTGAATATATATAATAGCAAAAAAAAGGGCACAACAGTCTATTCCTGGTTTAATTGAGTTGTCAAATCGTATTATAATTTTTTGAAAATTTTTGTTTGATGTCCTGAGGCAATGATAATGATTTAATTAAATTTTTATATAATAATTAGATATGTGGATTTTTGTAAAATTCTGAAATTACTACTGTATTTGTATATGCTCTTCTATTTTTGATTTTCTAGGGGCACTAAATGAAGCCTACTATTTATGAAAATTTTACTACATTACCCTTGGAAAATGTTTATGATACAATTAAAATTTTAGAGCATTATCAAGCTTTTAAATTTTTATAAAAATCTGATAGTGTCTCTGTTTCTTTCATTAATTGTTGTTTTTTTATTTTTCAGAAGCACTAAATAAATTCAAAAATTATTGAAATTTCTCTAAGGCATTTTATAGATTAATTGGGATTTATTCAAATTTTCTAAAATATTTCAATTTTTTGTATTTTTCAATTGTCCTTGTGTGTGCCGATTTTTAATGTAAACCGGTTGAAAATCGAACAAAACAGACTAAAAATTGAAATCCGGTCCTTGAGTGTGCCGATCTAGGTAGAAAATTGAATACAATTGGTCAAATCGGCCAGTTTTTATTTTTTCGCCGTTTTTGGACCGTTGAATTCAAAAGGTTTGACTTAATTTTTGACATTTTTTTACAAAAATAGCATCGACGGGGTGATGATTTTTCAGCTCAATTCGGTAATGTAAACCCTAGTCATGACGCTCAACGGTAGCTAAATCTGCCTCATTCCTCTTAATAACCTCTTCCCATCGGATTACTACACAATTGCCCACCAGAGAGGGTGAGATCGACCGCTAGACAGGATGCATTCGAACTAAGCTGGGGTGATCTCGGCTCAGGAGAACAGGGTTTGGCGTTAAGTGATGGATGCTAGGCATGGAAGTTTGACTCATGGGTTTGGGTACCCGACTTGATAAGGGTGAGCACGGGTAGCACTTTAGATCCATCGGTTTTCAAGTTTGGGTACTCAATAAAGTCACATGATAGACATGGGTGTCAATTTGTACCCATGGGTACCTGATAGGTATCCTATGACATGCGGGCCTTACTTTTTTTTATAAGATATATATTAAAAAATTGAAACACTAACTCACTTAGTCTACTCACCTCCTCTAGAACCCCCGAGCCCCTACCCCGCAATCTCGGAATGCCCTGAGCCCTCGCCGCAATCCCTCGTGCGCCTCTCGAAGCCACAATCTATTAGATGAGTAGGGCATGCTAGTAGATGCAATGGCAGCTGACTAGATACTTGTTCTATGCCCGTCGAAGCCGCCTTGTTGTCGACTCCCCTTCCTCCAACCTTGACCTTGCTAAATCTGACAAGCTCCAGTCGCTCCTCACGAGAAGAGACCTCCACACGAACTCTAGTTACGATGGATGTGATGGCCTTGTTAAGAGCAAGTGGCGGTGAGCTTTGACCACTAGATATAGGGGGAAGGGGACACGGACGCAAGGTTACTAGCCACCGGCAGGGAGTATGGATAACTATGGCTGAGGCTAGACTTATGAGAGAGCTGAAAAAAACTACCAAACTACTGTGAGGAGGATAACAACAAAATAGTGGGATGATATTTGTGTGGTGATGGTCATGTTACATAGGACAGAGACATAAGAGTTGTATCAACATCAAAACAAATTATAGTATATTATACTATTAGTATATGGTAAATAGTAGAAATTAGATCGAGCTATTAATTACTCGTATCCTAAGGAAGTTGGAGTGAGGGTTGCGCTCGCCACCAGCCTCACGCCCCGTTGCATGGTGTCCTTCATGTCCTTCTTCGCTAGGTCACCGTCGCTGCAGCCTCCCCATCCCCACAACTATGATGACTGGGAGCGCAAGGAGGCGGGCCTAGAGGGCGGGCTTGATGGCCGGGCTGAGCGGGAGGCAAATAAATGTGGCACGCATGCCAAATAATAAAGATTATAGCGAAAGCAGAATAAAACCAGTAGTAGAGCCCAATATAATTGCCACAGTCAATCAACTAGGGCAATGGCCTAGTTATCCTGGTCCTCACCATCGTATGGATAGTCCTTAAAAAAACAAAGCAAGGGTGAGTATTGAAAGTACTCGCAAGTTACACGAGAGATGCATTTAAATATAGAGTTGACAAAGAAAGGCCATATGGTTGAGTTTTGCACAAAGCAAGTTTTTCAATACTCTAAGTAATTTTTCAATGACATACTTTTAGTTAAAGAATATTTTCTTTTTAAACAAATTTTAATACAGGAATCCATCCTGGAGCTAAACCAACATTCTCACAATGGAATTAACCCACTTGAAATCATTTTTCTGAACTCATTTTTGAAAACATCAAAATCTAATTCGTGAAAGATTTGCTCGACATGCCCATGACCGCAAGTGTGGCTAATCGATTAGTTTTAACTCTGCAGAGGTTGTGCAACTTTACCCACATGATATAATTATCTCTTTTTGCCAAAATACACACTTCCTTTGCTGTATTGGTAGAAAAAATCACGACAGGGCTCTTATTAATCTCCATCTCATGTAGTTATATCCATTGAGGTTACACCGTTGGTAGGGTTAAAACTGCCAAGTCCAAAAGTCCCCTCTTGCATCGTGTGATAGACTAACCATCCCACATCCCCCAATGGCACAACTAACAATGAGATGTCACTAAACGAATAACAAGGTGTCCCATACTAGACTTGTGGAAGCACGGTTGCGCTTTACATTCAGTAGCTCATAGATCGGCGCTTAACTGACTAGGCGAGCTTTTCAACAAGCCCAAAGACCACTAGTCAACCATTCTCGCCCAATCTAAACCATATTTTCATTTTGCTTTAAATCATACCAATTTTCATATCATTCCATGACACACCAATACTAAGGAATAACTTTTATTACAAAAGTATCTTTGATTGGCACAAATTCCAAAAAAAATCCTAATTCAGGTCTAAGCTTGTCTAAGCCGGTTACTATATAGTACTAGTCAATACTATATTAATGTACCAACTAGTGAGATTTTTCTAAAGGTGATAAAGTATATGGATCATCAAAGTCAAATGGGGTCATAACAACTAGAAGTAACTAAGCATTTAAATCTGTTTAAATTATACTAAAATTATGCATGTAGTAATTTAAATAAAAATATAATTTAAATTTTAGGATCAACATGGTCAAGGATGTAATCTAGTTAAGTAGGAAGGTGCTCTAAGTTGGTGATCGCAAACTTGTCTGGATCTCCATAATCTATATGTTGCAAAAAGCATAAAAGATCAAATAAAATCCAATAAACTCAAATAAAATTCAAAACTAATATGAATAAGTAGATTATAATTTTATATAAATTTAGGATAAAGAATGAGTCCAATCGGAGTTCGAACAAAAAAGATCTGGCTCCTGAAGATTAAATCTGAAAGAAAAATGAAAAGGAATTCACTGTTTACTATTTTTCCAAAATTTTCAGAATCATTTTCCTGAGCAAAAATCCTATTTTAATGACGTTAGCAAGCTCACCATGATGCTTTTTGGCTGAATTGATTTTGAATGGGAACTGAAAAATGACAGGTGGGGTCAAGGCTTTGGTGCACTTGGTCCATGGCTAGCAATGCACTTCGTGTATGAGCTTGCCCATGCCATAGGTGTTCCGCTGGTGTTTGCTTAATGTCGAAGTGACTCAGTAAGAGCTCCGGCTGGCTGGCGAAGGAAGGAGCACGTGGAAATGGCGTGGACGTCGCGGAGTTAGCAGCACCCCTAGCAGTGATGTAGGGCCAGACAGCGACGGCTAGCTGGGAACAATAGAGGGTGGTGGTGTGGCTTGGATTAGGGGCTGCGGTGCCGGTGCCGGTTGAAGCGACGCGGAGGTGAGCATGGGCATCCGCTCGACGAGGGAAAACTCATGGTGGCGCGCGACAGTGAGGATGGGGAGGCTCCATAGCAGCGCCAAATCGACGATGAACGCGCACGGGCGGACATCGAGGAAAGACAAAATTCGATGAGAAACGAAGTTGTAACCCAAAGAATAGAGGAGGCTCAGCGCACCTTTCGACGCGCTTGAATGGAAAAATGGAGCTTCGGAGTGTCGCCTTCTTTGCGGGGACGCGACGGCAAGCGTCAGAGCAGACCTCCCGGTCTTGGTGCGTTCCAAGCGGAGAAATGGACAATAGAGCTCGGGAGTGGCCAAAATGGAATCGAGATGGCGTGGCAAACTCAGGGCTTGACCTTATAGCGAGGGAAGGGCACCAGAACGTCCGTAACAGGTGTGAGAAGCATGGCGGCCAGCAGCATGTTTACGGTGTTATTGAGCCAATTAGTGGATGAAACGGCTAGGAAATGAGGTAACAGAGATGGGAGCTTTCATTGCTTTGATTTCGCACTTGACTGGGGAGGTAATTGTGACGGTTTTTGGAGATCAAGTTCGATCATGGCGTCGAGAGCCCTCCGGGTTCGTGCGTGCATCGGCTGAAAGTAGGGAAAAGTGTAAGTTGGGCTAAGCTAAGGAGAGGAAGAGGAGAAGGGGAAGTGGTGGGCCGACTTCGACCAAGAGAAAGAGAAGGGCTAAAAGGCCACGCCAAAGAGAGAGAGGAAGAGGCTAGTTGGGCCGGAGGAGATGTGTTTTGGCATAGAATAGAATTAAAATTTCAAATTTTATTTTTGAATTAAAATAATTTTAGAAATACAAATAGCATTTTATAAAATAGAGAATATAATTAAAAAATTTGAGAAAATTCACAGAAATTTCTGAAGAGATTTTGAACTTAATAATTTTTCTAATTAAAATTTTGTTTTTATTTCTTATTTAATCTACTTTTTAATTTTTTAAAATAGGAAAAAGCGTTTTAAAATTTAGAAAATTCAAGGAAAATTATTACAGCATACAGAAAATTGAATTATTATTAGAAATTCCACATAAGCTAATAAAATAATATTTTAATTCTTAATAAAAATCCTTTATTTCAAAAGTAAAATTACGAAATATTATAGAGGTTAAGAGAAATGACAGTGCATGAGCGAAAGAGGGATGCAACATCAACAGTGGCGGATAGTCTCTACGGAGAACACAGTGTAGGCATGAAAGAAGGTTCAACGGTGCTAGCGTGGGAGAGGTGAAGAGAGGAAGAGGATGAAGAAGAGGAGGAATGTATGTGGGGTACATTTGTTGAGTAATAATGGATTGATAGTATAAGACTAATTATTATGTTTAATGGGTTAAGCTTATAGTTGGAATAGGCTTTTTCGTGTCGAGCCATGCTTGGGCCCAAACTATCGTTCCATCTATTATGCCTGATTTTTAGGCTTGACACAATGTACTGTACCGTGCCATGACGATTCAACCAGCTAGATTTCGTGCCAACTCTTTATAGGGGTGGCCTAATTCCCATGTCTAATCTGACCGTCTCTAAAGCTAACGCTAAGAGTTAGCGTTATTCGTACTAGCACCGGAAAAAAAATCATTCCTAGAAATAACACCCTAGTAGTTGGAAGAGTTCCCGGGAGGAGAGGTGAGCCACCTGTCACCGTGCGTAGTTTTGCGAAAGCCCTCTTCGTATTTTTTGAAATTACAGATAGGTCCCTATAGATTACGAATAAGTCCTTCGCGATTTTTGGTGAGGGGAAGATTTTTCCCCTTTATCGCGTTTGGGTCCCTCGTTCGCCATTTTACGGGAAAAAACTTCTGTTAAATTCAAATCGCGAACATGCCCTTTTCTAATTTTTCAGAATAGCGGACAAGTCCAAAAACGTAACAATCATGTCCTTGCTCTACGCCTAGGTCCTTTCTTCGTTTTTCCGGGAAAAAATGTTTTAGATTAATGTAAATATGTGTGTAGACTTTTTCCCATCTCGATTTTCCATCTCGATCTCGATATTTTTAAATCATGTATTATTACCTCGGTGACGCAGAGAGTGTTAGACTCGACAAAAAAATGTTGTCATTTCTAATACTTTTGAACTTTTTTCCTCTAGATTTTTTCCCCATCGCTAGCTTTTCCTCCTCGGTCTCCAATATTTTCCAAATAATTAAATGAAAGAGATATTTCTACAACTCTATCTCTATTTTTTTTCCCGTTTCGCTCATTATTTCGACGATTTAAAAAATAAAACACCGTTAAAAAAAAAAAAAATTTTTCATTGAAAACGACGCAGCATACGCTCATGAGTCTCGAGATTTTTAAACATGTATTATTACTCGGCGAACGCGTAGAGTGTTAGACTCGACAAAAGAATGTTGTCATCTCTAATAGTTTTTCGCCCTTTTCCCTCTAGACTTTTTCCCCACCCGCTTTTTCATTTCGGTCTCTAATATTTTCCAAATAATTAAATGAAAGAGATATTTCTACAACTCTATCTCTCTATTTTTTCCCCGTTTCGCTCATTATTTTGACGATTTAAAAATAAATCACCACCGAAAAGAAAAAGAAAATTTTTCTACGAAAAAATGGCACGCACGTCGTGTTACGCCGCGAAAAATTTTGTGTTCTTTCAGCCATTTCGCTCATTATTTCGACGATTAAAAAAATAAAACACCGTCGAAAAAAAAAATTCTACGAAAAAACGACCCGCGTGACGTACACCGCGAAAAATTTTCTACTAGTTCCTATATAGGTTTATTTGTGGAAATAGAAAAAAGGGCTAAATGATGCAAAATATACTGCCCAATAATCGATAAAAAAAAACCAACCGGTGTAAATATGTAATCAGACTTGGCAGGAACCGAACTACGATTTCCTTATAGTGAATACGTTGATCATGAATCCTTGACACAAACGAGACCGAAGGGAATACCAATCGGAAGGAAGTTCCTGTTATGAGATAAGGATTCTAACCGTATACGGTTTAGGGTCCTATCTTTTTATGATGTAGATGAATTCGAACTTTCCTCTTCTATTACTATATATATCAGGTGCTTCTCATTGTAAACGATCAATCTAATAAAACAAGAGAGGATTCCACCTAATATTGTATGCTCCTGTGTTCTTGTTCTTGGAATTGTTTCTACGAATTTGGTGATTGATTACGGAAGGTCGACTACGTTTTACAACACGTTATCAGCACGAGTTTCTACCACAAGAAGAAGGATCGTCGACTACAACGAACAATCTACTACCGGCGATTGATCGCCCGATCCGATTTGCAATCAACTCGCTATCACGCTGGCACCCATTCGGATTACCGAAAAAGTCCTATACGATTCTGTCATACGCGATAGTCTACAGATTTTCCTCCGATCGAATCAAGGTATTAAAAATACGCATGAGCTATAGAACCACAATTGAAATTGAATAATAGATCTAAAAATTCTACGCATAGTTTTAGTAGATCGGATTTTTGGAGTTTTGCGATCGATCTGGAAGATCGTTTTCGCCCCATCTTCTCGTGACGTGCTGACCTCGCCGTTAGTCCCGTCGTCGACCGCCTCGCCATCCGCGCCTGAAGCCGCGATCTGCTGCACCGTCGCCAAGCCCGCCGCGCCCAGCCGTGTTGCCGTCGGGCCCACCGGCCCTGTGCTTCGCCTCTTGCCACTCGGCAGCGCCGCCCACCGCCCGCAGCGATGGCCGCGATTTCGCCGCTCGACCGCGTCGCCCGCTGTGCCGAAGACAGCCGCGCCGCCTCCGGAGCAAGTCACACCACCGGAGTGCAAGCTGTGCCCCTTGATCCGAGCGCACGCCCTTCTTGTGCGCTTCGATTTCGCGAGCCGCCGAAAATTTGTCGCGCCACTTGGTCTTCTAGTGCGGCGACGAGGCCGAGGCATGCCGATTCATGCGTGCGTGCACGCCAGCAGCAGCAATGGCGGCGTTCGCCGGATGAAAGGTAGTGGCAGTAGGTATCAAAAACAAGTTTAGATCGTTCTTATGAAGTCCGACTCACATAGTCACATGTGAAAAGGAAAATCGATGTCTATTCCTTTGCCATTGACCTGCATGAGCCAGTGCTTTTGGGCTGATTGATCATTGATGGCCTGGCCGTGGAGGGGACCTATTCACCTAAAGGCCGTTCTGGTCCATGCAGCCTGACATCCATATAGTTGCTCTTTCCCCATATATATATATATATATATATATATATATATATATATATATATATATATATATATATATATATCCAAAGTGCTAATGGCTATTGATTGTTAAAATGCTAACTCACGTCATTAGCCATCGGATGAAGAATCAACTAATCTAGGGGGTGTTTGGGACGACATTTCCACCAAAATCTGTGGAGTTGGTGAGGCAGGTATTTCTAGCTCGAGAAATTTATGGGCCGGAGTTGTGAGTACATTAACAATGTTTATGTAAATCAGCTTTGTTTACATTTTAGACTAAAAATATAAACTTAATTTACTTTATTTTAGCCTATAAGTGTCATATCTGAGCTGGAGTTGGGAGCTGAAGCTCTCCCAAACAGGGCCCTAATTGAGCAAGGTGGGAATCCCTGTACCACTTAATCCATTTTACACAAAACCCCTGCAAAATATTCCGCCTCTCACCAAGTAGCCTGTTCGTTCAACCGATCGCGTAAACTCCCCGATGGCTCCTGCGAATCCCCAACCGATCGCGTGTGGCGGCTCCCGGTCCTCCTCCCCACGCCCGGCGGCTCCTCCCGGCAGCTCCATGAATCCCCAACCGATCGCGTCTTGGCGGCTCCTCCGATCCTCCTCCCAAGCCGCCTCCTCCCACGCGCTGTGGCCGCCTAGCCTCCCCACGCTCAGTCCTCATGATTCCCGCCCGCGGCGCCCCGCCTCCTCCCCACGCTCGGCCTGTTAATTTCTGTTCGTTCCTGATTAGTAGAATTCCTATTGATTTGATAGTAGAATTCCTGTCGGTATCTTTTTGAGGCGGCCTTCTTGAACTGAAATGAGCTGGGATGCTAAAATTTGACCTGCAATTCAGGCTTGCAGTTGTCACAGGTGGAAACAAAGGAGTTGGCCTAGAGGTATGCCGCCAGCTTGCTTTCCAAGGTGTGACGGTCATTCTTACAGCAAGGGATGAGAAGAGGGGGAAAGATGCGGTCGAGTCCATTCGCCATGAATCTAAGCTTTTTATGTTGGGAACCTGATGCATGGTGTGATGTAGTCTGCTTCTCCTGATTGGTGATTCACTGTTGTTGGTCAGCACTAAGTACAACTCCATGGAAGGGCAAAGGGCTCCCTCATGTGAGAGTTAGTAGAGTACTACTACTATTTCCCTTTAATTGTGTGATTGTGCATTGTGTAGCTAATTGTTGCAAGTCTTTGAGTGTGGCTGCCATGCATGCTGGTAGATTTGATTGGAGAATGCAAATCTTAGGTTGTGCCTGTGGCACGGAATGGATGGGAATGAGATGTATCTATTTATCATTGAGTCTGCTTGTCTTGGCTAGAAGTTTAGATGCAAGAAAATGATTCTATAAATCTGTCTGTGCTTTGTGTAGCCTGCATCATCAGAAAACCGGCAATCTCCCAAAGTGTTATTCCAGAATTCAGAAGCCTCCTTGCAAGGAAAGTTGGACACGAATGCATTTTTCTTAGCTTTGCTTTGCATGTGTATCCCTCTTAAATGTTTTCCTTGTGTAGTTTAAAAAGTATGCGTGGTCTTCTAATGTCTATAATTGCAATTTCTTTTCTGATATGCCTATGAATAGCTAGCCAGGACCATAGTAAGTGTTTCAACATTCGACCACTGACTATTTTCTTTGTGATTCAGACATCTGGCAGAGCAGCAAATATGCTCAAAGCTGTGTTCCAAAATACATATGATGAGGCAGCGAACTGTCTCAACACCAATTACTATGGATACATATGATGAGCAAGGATTGTTAATGCCTCCTCCCTCGCGTCACATTGTTTCTTTTAGAAACCTCCAATCTATTACTGCAAGAGCAGGGAAAGAGATGTTTGGTATGCTACTTGGCCACAGCTAATTCCTCCTAGCTTTTATGGGTTCAATTTTGGTACCAGAGAATGCCAAATGAGAAGCTACGAAACGAGTTGAGCAACATCGACATCTGGGACGTGGAGCGAATAGAAGCAGTTCTTAACACCAACTTGGAGGACCTGAAGAATGGACGGCTTGAAGAGGCAGGGTGGCCGATGATGCTGCCCGCATACAGCGTGTCGAAAATGGTCATCAACCTCTACACCCGGGTCCTGGCAAGGCAGCATCCAGAGATGCGCATCAACTGCGTGCGCCCTGGCTTTGTCAAGACCGACAACAACTGGAATTTAGGGATCAGTGCGAATCGGCCTTCATCCAATTTGATGTCAATATATGAAAGTTTTGAATAGGATATGTCATTGATCTCTGAATAAACTATCCATGTAATTTACCGCTGCTGTCCATGTAATTTACCACTGCTGTAAGTGCTCATGGTTACTGCCCAAGAGATGATTTTAGATGATTTTAGGTACTGACACTTGTATTACTAGCATTAAATCTGAAATCGTTTTTTGTGTTTCAGTCTGTCCCAAAATTGACTTTGAATGTTTCTTCAGTTAGTCCAACTGTGTAATTTAGGTTTCTATCTGCTCTCAAGCAGAAGTTTCAGGCTTGCATAATTTCTGTCTGATTATAGCAGCAGCAACTCTCACAAATAACTTCTGTCTGGATCTCATACGTGAGGCCCAGGTTTAGGGTGGGGAAACGAGGAATGCCCAGTCTTCTCATCATGGAAATGCGTCGTCAGGTTAACAGAGTTGCTGGCATTCAGGGGATTTGCCATGTCCATACAATCATCAAATGGATCAAAAAAGTCAGAGTACCTCACATTGGCTACTGGTATCTCTGGCAGAGAGTTCAGTATTCCATCGAATATCTCATAATTCTCATCAGCTTGTGGTACAATGCCAGAGATATCAGCTTGTGACGGAATGGCAGACATATAGTCATCCACTTCTGATGTTGGCAAAGTAGCAGAGATATGCTCAACAACTTGTGGCACAGTACCAGATTGATCATCTCCCGCCTTCTTTGCTCAACAACACAGAATAAGCAACTACTAACTGCATGCCACAAATGAATGGAATGCTGCTGCTATAATCAGACAGAAATTATGCAAGCCTGAAAGTTGTCTTTGCAGAATCCGAAGAAGATTGGTGCTGTGAAAAAAAACGAGAGATTGTGTTTCATTCCAGCTGACGTTAAGACATAACAGTTCATGCGATGCAATTGATCAAATATAAATATAAATATTTATATTCTGTTCAGCAAATGAAGAGCAGCGACGGCCAACGAACAGAAGCTACCCCATATTTTGCTCAAAACTTCTGTTTTTATCATAAGGGACTGCAACAACTAAACACATGTAATGATAATCTTCTAAATATTTCCATTCGATGTGTATGACCAGTACTCTTTGACAAGCTCGCGGAAGAGTGATCCTTCAGTTTCCATGAGCTTCATAGGTTTGTCGTAATCCACTACTTTCCCTGGAAGTGGATATAGCTCATTAGTATGGACTAAGTTATGCTGTAATACCACCTTGACAGAAAATGATCTCCAGAAACCAAAGTATAGATGCAGCAAGGTCTCCTACCTAGTGAATCCAATCCATGTTCCTTCTCCTGGACAGCTTCAAGAAGTTGACATTTGTCAAGAACCTGCAACAGAAAAGTAAAGAACCAATTTAGTTATTCCTTTCAAGACGACCATACGCTATAAAAAGGAGAAATACAAACATACCCCTAATTCAGTTTATTCATCTCATTTTGATAATTTGCTTATACAGCCATCATGAGAGTCTTTGAGGGTTCCCAAATTATGAGAGTTCCTCATAACATCTCTCTCGCCAATAAAAAAGTGTTATTATGCGAACAAACGTAGTATACAAATTAAAATAGAAAAATTAAGATATTTATTAACCTTAATCATTTTGTTATATTCACTCTCAAAGGGCAATTGCGGCTGTCATGGTAGGTGATCTCTTTGCATGACTTGCACATACACGCTCCTCTTTTTTTATTATCCATGTTATCATCTTTCTTCCCATCCTTCTTTACCTTCTGTCCTGGCCTTATTCTCTTGCACCTTCCCACAGATTTTACCTCATTAGGTGGTTGAATGTTCACTTCATTTGGGATGGAACAACCTACAAACGCTTCAATCTCTTCGGTTCGACTTAGCACATTCTTACAAAGTAATGGAGTTATCTCATCCCCAAATGCAAAAAACCTATCTCGAAGAATATGCAAGCCTTCATTTGTCCCTCCAGCTTGGTGAATTAATTCTTCCATTTTCGTATGCGATTTGCGATGACATCTTTTCATTTCTTTGTTTGTACCATATTCCTTGGTTTTCTTTCAACAAATTGCCCTCTACATCAAAGGCATCATTCTTAGTTACCAATTTGGTCCACCTCTTTAACACAAATTGGCTTGGAACCTCCTTGAGCAATGGATTTTGCAACACGCGGATAATATGGCAGCAAGGAATACCAAATGACTCAAAGAACATACAAGAGCAACTAGCGTTCTTTGTTGAAATATTGTAGCGTCACCTCTCTCACCTTCATGGAGCCATCATTAACCGTTGAGATCTTCCACTCCCACAAAGTAGCAATGCTCTCCATGTTGCAAATATCCCTTGTCGCTATAATTTTTTCTCGAATTCGAGAAGATAGTGAATGTGAAAACCTCACTTGCATGTTTCTCCATTGCCCAACTAGTCTCAGAACACAGGCATTGTATGCAACGTGACATTGTTCCGCTTCTAACCGATTATGGCGTTGTTCCTCCATCGCATTAACAAACCTTATCCAAAACTCCACCAATGCATTTTTATATCCAATGAAACGGTTGGAAAAAGAGTTTGCGCTTCGACCTCGAAGTGGTTCTAAGGATTCTGCTAAGAAGACATCTTTAAAGAATGCTAGTACCCATGATGCACGAATTGCATACTGAGTAATCAACCATTCATTACTTTTCAAACCAAACTCACAAATAATAGAAGACCACTGATGCTCAAATTCCTCTAGAGTTTCTGAGGCCCATACACATGAGTTAAAACGTTGGTAAAGTAAAGGGTTTTCCCTCATATGTGGTGGTACCTTTGATGGAAGCTTTTGCAAAATGTGCCACATGCATAACCTATGTGTGCTATCGGGGAATACACTGGCAATTGCATTCTTCATGCTAGTAGCTTCATCGGTAACTATGAGCCTTGGTGCAACTCCATCCATTGCTTTCAAGAATGTACGAAACAACCAAGTGTATGTCTCGGTTGTCTCGTTGCTAACAATCTTTGCACCAAACAAGACACTTGCCTTATGATGATTAACTCCGGTGAATGGCGTGAATATCATGTCGTACTGGTTGGTGTTATATGTAGAATCAAATGAAAGAAGGTCTCCAAAATGTGAATAATTCTTTCGACATATAGGATCTGCCCAAAATACATGAACTAACCTTCCCTTTTCATCAACAACATAGTCATAATAAAAGCGAGATTTATTTCGCTTTTCTTACTTAGGTTGTCAACAAACATCTGAGCATCTGATGAATTAATATAGCTTCTCAACTCTTTATGATAGTTTTGCAAATCCCTTCGTGTGCATCCTACATTCTCAAATCCTCCCTCACTGATACGAAGATATCTATATCGCCACTTGTGCCTATGCCTCCCTTGTGACATGTGATTAATGCACGCTTGGCCTTCTCATTTATTTTTCTATTGGACCTTATGAGGTGTTGTTTGCTAGGTGACACAAATTCATGTGTATGGGATTCCACAAATGTCTCTACCTAAACTTATTATCTTCATTGCTTTCACAACGAGAATTGCCTCACAACCGCATCTAGGCAACTTTCTAATACATTTCCTTTTGTTAGAATCCACCTTGTCATTACCTTTTTTCGATGAAAGCCTTGTTTTGAACACATCCATCGCTTCCATCGCGTGACACCATTAACGTCCCGTATGTGGACCAACACGAACTCAAACCCTATTGAATGCGCATATGCCTTATAGAATTCTCTGCTTCCTCCAAGTCATCAAAAATTTTCCTACAAATGGCTTTATAGATTAAATCAACATTAGGTGTATAAGAAGCACCCTGCAATACAAAATTTTTTTTGTCAATGACATGTTCGAAGATTCAATGAAACAATTTTATGCAACAATGATACTTACTATAAACAGTAGTCCCGGATTACTAGTTTGAGTAGTAGTGCCGGTGAAAGGGCAGGGTGGCTCCATGGCAATCGACGGAACTATGATAGTGTTGAGGGCATCTGCACCGAAGGGCAAGACGACCCAATGTCAACGGCCGAAAGTGCAACATCACGTGGAGGATCGCTTGTTCTTGGCTCGGCGCCGAGAACACACAATCGGGGAGTAATCGAGGCGGTGTGCGCATTGCACTAGGGCAAGGTAGACCAAGATGCACGGTGTTGCACTAGGGCAAGGCGAAAGCAAGATGGCATGGCGGCGTGGCGTCATGGACATCAGACTAGCAGAAGAAGGCACCGACTGCGTCGTGGTCCTCAGACTGGCACAACATGGAGGCGCCATCATCGTGGGCAGCGGACCGGCCGAAGCAGTCGGCGCCGGCGTCGTGGACTTCGAACCGTGAAGCGGCGGCGACGCCATGTGGGCAAAAGACGGTACAAAGCGCGCGCCAAGGTGGGGACGATGCGGGCGCCAGCGCAGACGTTGGGAGGCGGGTGCCACGCCGAGTGATGTGGGGAGGGGGCACCGCGCCGTGATGAGGGACGATCTGGCGCCGAGCGGCAGTGGGAGGAGCGGTACCCAGCTGGCGTGGGGGAGGCCCGGGCGCCC
This sequence comes from Guadua angustifolia, assembly GCA_036346375.1. Taxonomy (NCBI): domain Eukaryota; kingdom Viridiplantae; phylum Streptophyta; class Magnoliopsida; order Poales; family Poaceae; genus Guadua; species Guadua angustifolia. Next base: position 372,658 of record JAYEVE010001035.1, read on the forward strand.
ACGGCGGCGGCGGGGCAGACGGCAGGGAGGAGGCAGGCACAGTGGGGAGGAAAGGGGGTGCAGCGCCGGGGATGGGGAAGGCGGTGGCAGACGGGGAGATAATCACGGCGCCTGGGCCGCGTGGGAGGGCGAGTGCCGCCGGCGTGGGGACGAGGGCCAGCGCCGGTGGTGAAGGGACGATCTGGCGCCCTTCAGGCGCGAGTGAAGGAGGCGGTGCCGCAGGCGTGGAAGGCGGGATGAGGGCGTCGGCAGGGAGATGGGGAGGAGCGGAGGAGGCGCGGGCTTGCGGCGTGGGGAGGCGAAGTGCCTTGGCGTGGGGGCGATGCTGGTGACGCATGAGCGGTGTGGAGCAGGTGAAAGCGTGGGAGGATGCGGGCCGGCGTGGGGGACGCGCATGCGCGCCACGGGCGTGGAAGAGCTTGGCAAAGCTACGAACGGTGGGAGGAGCCGGACGTGGGGAGGAGGACCGGAGGAGCCGAGAGTTTGACGCGATCGCCTCACGCGATCGGTTGGAACGAACGAGCTACTTTCGGTGAGAAGGCGGAATATTTTGCGGGGGTTTTGTGTAAAATGGATTAAGTAGTACAGGATTCCCACCTTGCTCAATTAGATCAGTTGATTCTTCATCGATGGCTAATGACAAGAGTTAGCATTTTAACACCGAGTAGCCCATTAACCTTGGATATGTTCCTATATATATATATATATATATATATATATATAGGAAATATCTAGTGCAAATGACTATTCAGTGTTAAAATGCTAACATCTATCGTGGGTTATTCGATCTATCATGTACGGCTCAGATTGAGAGTGGTGGAAACCCCTCATGGAATGAGGAGAGAAATATAGGGGCTTTTTTCGCAAAACCGTTTAAGTGACAAGGGGTTCCACCACTCTCAATCTGAACCGCACATGATAAATCGGATGGCTCACGATGAATGTTAGCATTTTAGCAATGAATAGCCATTTGCACTAGATATTTCCCCATATATATATATATATATATATATATATATATATATATATATATATATATATGAAAATGATTCCATACTCACAGGTGTACGTACTCCACCTCCAAAGATACCGCTTAAATGATGTTGTTATACCTCTTTATTCTTTTGAGTATACTCTAATCTGACTATAAGATACTCCAAATTGAGTTCCACAAAAATTTCATTAAAGTCTACCCTTTATAGCATAATTTGTTTATATATTCCTTTTACATATGGAAAAAGGTATGAAGCAAAAATATAAAGGGGTCGATGAAATTTTTAGTCATGTCGTAATGGAGTGTCTTAGAATATATATTAGAGGTGGGAGTATGGAAAAGGCTTCCTCTATATATATATATATATATATATATATATATATATATATATATATATATATATATATATATATATATATATATATATATATATATATATGGTTTCCATAAAATTTTGATAAATTAGCATTTAGCACATTCTAGAAGTTCGATTCTTTGGGTTATTTTTTTAGCATTTATTATATGTGCGGTAATCTATTTTATGTAATTAAGTAATTCCGAAAATTGCTTAGTAATTCACAGAAATACTAGAAAATTATGGAAATAATCGAGTTATCAAAACGATTTTGGGCTTGAGGGTATAAATGGTTGGGTTTTTTATTTTAGTTTTGAAGGAATGAATACATGATAATTGATGTCTAAGGAAAACACACATGAGGCTAAGTTTCTTAATTAGCATTCGGAATAGGGAAGTGCTCCCTCCCTCATGTGAGCTCTCGGGGCGGGTTGACCTGGCAAAGAGTCATGTTGCCGGAGACATTCATTACATGTTTTCATACCCAACCAACAAGAATTACATAAGATGTAATTAGCAAAGATGTTGCTTACCCATGTTCCCATCTTTCTGTGTTTTGGACCGGGCTACGCCACCATGCTTCGGGTTAGCCCACAAAAGCATGGCCTGGATGCCCACCTCTATAGACTAATTAACCGTTGTTATGATGCTTGCGATTTTGTGAGGAGTCTGTCTTACCCCAGTAATTCATGTCCTTTTTCGTAGTAAGTTCTTCCGGCCACTCCAGGTCACGGGGAATGCAATCCGTGTAGACTCAACTGCTTAACAATAGCTTTCTATTTTTATTGACGAAGACTCCATGATCAACGTCTCCACATTGCAGGATGAAATCATAGCCATACATATCATTACTATAGAATTGGCCTTTGATACCGGTCCATCAATGCAGGTTGAGCTCAAACCGGGGCTGACAGTTACAACAGTCCCGGTTCAATGGCTATTGGGCTGCGAGGGCTCTTTAGTACCGTTTTAAGGCACCAACCGGTACTGATGATGTTACATCAGTATCGGTTCGTGTAATGAACCGATACTAAAGAGGGGCTCTTATTAGTACTGGTTGGAGGCACCAATCGGTACTGATGTTAGAGCATCAGAACTGGTTGGTGCCTCCAATCGGTACTAATAAGATCCAATTTAAACTTCTTCCTTCCTCCCAATTTGAAACCACCACAAATAATAAAAATAAAATTTATAAAAATAAAATTTTTAAATATTACTAATTACCTCTCCTGTCTTTTAATTTGAAAGAATTGAAATTAAATAATATTACATGTGAAATAATTAGAACTAATATTCTATTTGTAATAATTGAAAAAACATGAAACAGATTCAAAACTTGAGGCCGCGTTTGAGGCCCTAAACAACCTTTTTTGGAATTTCGTCACAGCCACACACTTGCACAAACAATCAAAATCCGACCATCTGATTTTGGCATAGTTATGAAATTCGGTACTACTTTTCGTTATCTTTCAAACGAGCCAAAGAACGCCTCGTCGGAGTTACGAGTCAAAAGTATGGCTATTTTAATAAAAATACTCGGATTTCATATTTGCAAACTAGAATCGGTGCCCAAAAGAATATAATCGGAGAGCTCATCGTGTGATGATTCCGAAAAGTACAAGAACACTAAAATCGAAGATACGAGTCAAAAGTTATGGTGTTTTTACAAGTTTCGTTAATAGTAATGGCACATATATTCAAGCATAATTAATAGTCAAAAGTATGGAAAATAAATTTGAAAGTTTTAAATTTTTCTAATTACCTCTATGATTTGCTAATTACCTCTATAGTTTGCTAATTTGAAATAATTGAAAATCACTGTTCGGGTACTTCACAAGGTTAAAGGGAGGAGGAACGTACTATATATCAGATGTTATCATACCATCACTAAAGTAATGGATCTTATAAGAGCTCTGAAGTTAAGCGTGGTAATAGGATGAGTGACCTCCTGGGAAATGAAGTTCTTGTGCGACATTAAAATGTCCGATATAAACAGAAGAACTAATATGTGTACATATAATATATTAGTTGTAATTAAAGCTACACACACACACACACACACACACATATATATATATATATATATATATAATATAGTAATGTACCATGCATATACACACACACTCACACTATATATATATATATATGAAAATGGTTCCATACTCCTGGCTGTACGTACTCCCACTCTAAGTATACCGCTTAAATGATGTTGTTATACATATTTATCTTTTTGAACATACTCTATCTGATTATAAAATACTCCAAAGTGATTTTTATGAAAAAATTCATCATGCTCCATTTTTATAGCATAATTTGTGTATACACTTTTTTTACATATGGAAAAGTGTATATAGCAAAAATAAAGAGTTTCGATGAAATTTTTCCAACTATATTGCATTGGAATATCTTATAATTATTATTGAAGTATACCGAAAGTGATAAAGAAGTATAACATATTTATTTAAATGGTATATTAGAGGTGGGAGTATGTACACTGAAGTATAAAAAGGCTTCCTATACATACATACATACATACATACATATATATATATATATACACACACACACATACACACACACGGCTCACCGAAGAACTGTCTTGATGAGCTATCAGTCTGCGAGTGAGGGATGAGTATCAGTCCCGAATGACCTACCGATATTAAAGACTATTTTTAACCGGTATTAAAGACCAGTTCGGTAGCTGTGCATGTAAGACAAGTCAAATAAATGTAACTGCACTAAGCGTTGATTTCCTCTGTATTTCTCTGATATTGATGTCACCATCGTAAGAGGTTTAACCCAGGCATGGAAATTAGGGTGATGAGCAAGATCGTAGTCAGTGGCGGAGCCAGGATTCGTCAAAGCCTCGGGCCGAAAATTAAGCGACAATAACTAACACCAAAATATACACACACCGAGATACAATAAAAACACTAGACAAATACACAATTAAAGATAAATTTGAATTCCATGCTTAACATTTCAATAAAATAGATAAATTGTTCATCATGTATTTTCTATTACATCAAATTGAGTTCAATCAATTAATTATGAAATGTATAAATTGTTCAAATCAATATACTCAAATCTAGCATCAATGCATAAGCATAATAACTAATTCATAGATACAATCATACAACTATCCTTTTCAGCAGTTCAATCAATGTCTGTAACAACTAACAAATAGCAAATAATACGAAACAATACAATCAAGTAATCTATAATCATTCAACATTTCAACAGTTCAATGAATTACCAACTATGAACTATCATTCTATCATTGAATCATTCATTCATTCTATAGAGTATAGTCTATATGAGGAAGAGTAGTATGCTATGGACTTGGCTATTATTGATCCTTGCTTTCTCATGGTTCTCTGAAGATATGAGTAATAATTATCGATATTATACATTATCGATAGTATAGTATAACCATAATTTAGTTTACGCTTTGAAGATCAAGAAACCATATGCTAGTTTAAACTAAAATAAGCTGACTCCGAGTCTGCGTGCCATGCATGGAGGTTCCGTACTTCAATCAGGAGTTGCATTTTGTATTGGTAATTTTTCCCGAATTAGAGCCGGATAAATTGCTAGTGCTCCTTGTATTTGAGCTGGGTCTGGGGCCCAGGCCCCGGTGGCCCCAGGCCCAGGTCCGCCCCTGATCGTAGTACTACAGAAACGGAAATATGTCTTACAAGACGTTTTACCATTCTCGTGAGGTAACAAAAATTTAAATAGTAGAAGTATCAACTTTTGGTATCTTATTGCTTTTCTTTTTTGTTTTTGTTTTTGCGTGGAATGTATATCTTGTTAATACATCAGTGTAAATTTTGGTATTTTTTCAAGAATGATAAAAGTCTTGTATCTTAGTTTTCTGCACTTAATCGATCAAGTGAAAGGATAGCAGAAGTGCATAACAACTTGAACTTATACCTGGTAACTTGCGTTTTTGTAGCACAGTTTCGTACTACTTTGTTCCCTCTGGTTTTCGCAACCCAGCAGCGTTAGTTTCACTGGACACGTGGAAAATTTACTACGATTATAATGGTAACTAGCTAACGCGAAGCGACTTAGTCCATCGGTATCGACGTGAAGGGCACGCACGCACTCCTATATCTTTCAATGTAGACACTAGACGTGTGGAAAATTTGCATGGGAAAGAACGGTCGGTGGCGACTAGAAATGTGACGGTTCACGATTGTAACCTTTGCCTGACAGAATTATTTCTCGCTGTCGCCATCCAAGGTGGACTGGAGAACAGGGTAGTTCTCGGTCGTGAATCGTGGTGAACTGGTGACCCCGGCGACAACCGTAACATCTGATAGGACTAGTGCCCTCGACTTCCTACATTTAATCCTTCGATTGAGAGTTTGAGACCCGGGACCGCCTTTGTGTCTCTCTCTGTGTGTGTCTATATATATATATATATATATATATATATATATATATATATATGTGTGTGTGTGTGTGTGTGTGTGTTGAGAATGAAAGGAGGAATTTTTTACTCTTCTAGCTGAATTTGAAAAAAAAATTACGAATTTAGCTTGTTGGACATATGGAATTACAAAAATAGCCTCTAGCGAGAAAATTCATTGATCGAATCCATGGAATAATTTTTAAAATTTTTAAACCGATTTCATGATTGGAACCATGGAATTATTATTTATTATTTTCTCCATGCCCTGGAACATGAAATATTTTTTATTTTTTTCTAAATCTCTGCGGATTGGAACCGTGGAATAATTTTTTATTTTTTTTTAAATTTCCAGCGGATTGAAATCATGAATAATAAATTTTTATTCTTTTTATTTTTCGGCGGTTCAGCTCAGTGGATTTTCGTGTAGCTACAGTAATACTACAGTACTCACGTGATGCTACAGTACTCATGTGCTACAGTGCTGTGCAGCATTTTTTTGGTTTTCCCGAATGAGCTCGCGCGCCACAGACAAGCTGATCACCGGAGCAACGATTAGCACCACCGCAGTTAGTGCCATGTTCCTTTTGCTGGTGTGCTTGGCAGCAGCTGTCCCGCGAGCATCGGCCGCCGCAGACTCTGGATCGGCTGGAGGGAATGGGACCTTGAATATCCCTTCCAATGATCTAAAAAATTCGACAAAATTTTATCATTTCGGATGAAATCTATTCAAAATTCATAAAGAAAAATTCAAATCTGATTTGTTTGTTACCAGAATTTCAGCTAGAAATCCAAAATTTCACTGAAATTTCGGCCGTTCGTCGAAATTCTGAAATTCGGTAAATTCCACGATCAAAAATGGTTCAAACGATGTCAAAATTTTTGATTTTTTAAGGTTCCTGACACATTAGAGATATTCTCATAAAATTTTCAGGTGATTATCAAGTCTGTGGAATTTTTAAAATTCAAACATTGGTACTATCTAGATGAAACGTTGACTAGTAAGTTTGAATCGGATGAAAAATGGTACAAACGATGTTAGAAAATTTTGAAATTTTTTGTACATGATTCTAATGAATCACTAATGTTTCTACAAAATTTTCGGATGGTGATCAAGACTCAAGACTTTTAAAAAATTCGGATAGTGCTACTATCCTGATAAAAACCTTACTGGCAAATTTGAACGGAATGAAAAATAGTCCAACTACATTGAAAAATTTTGAAAATTTTTGTGAAAGGTCCTGATGTATCACTAATGTTTATATAAAAGTTTCATATTATTATCATGCTTGAAGATGTTCCAAAAATTCTGACAGTGCTACGTCCTAATAAAAACATGATAATCAATACATAGATTTGCTTTAGTGACAAAGAAGCTTTAAAATTTATGAAAATTTTACAGAAGAGTGTTAAGGAAGTTTTTAAGATCTCATAAAAATTTTGAATCATGATCATACTCTAGTGAATTTATAAAATTCTTACAAGGCACAGTAGCATTTATATTCTTTCTCTTTTGGTTTTTGCAATGTAGTATAACAAATGAAGTTCAATGGTTTTATAGATTTTATTGACAAAAAAAGTTGATTTTTTAAAAATTTTATAGAATGGTACTGAGGAAACTCTTAATTTGTTATAAAAATTTTAGATCACGATCGCACTTGAGAAAATTTACAAAAATCTAACAAGTTTCTTGTCCCAATTATGTCCATTCTATTTTTTATTTTTAAAGATAACAAATGAAGTTCAATTATTTTGAAAATCTTTTTGTATGATCCTACACTACTAAAGATAGTACCATAAATTTTTTAGATCATTATCAAGCTTGTACAATTTTATAAAAATCTGATAGTGTTTGTACCTAAATTTTAAAATGTCTCAAAATTTTAGTTTTTCAACAAATTTTTATGTAAGATGGCTTTCTTAAGGGTTATTGGACTAATTCCGGTCAAATCCAGCCCTAAAACATCAAAATCCGGTTTCAAAACCCAAAATTTCGGGCTTCGCCGAAATTTCCGAAATTATTATAGCAAATTCAAATTTTTTTAAAATTTTGCATTCGGCCGATACTTCAAATTTCGCCCTGTCCTGAAATCCGAAATTTCACCGAAAATTTTTACCCTGCTGCCGAGAACCTTGCCTGATCTTTTAAAAAGGAAAGTTCTCAAAATCATGGAAAGTCTATAATTGAAGCACGAACTTTTACGCTGCCATGGAAGACGTACGATAGCATGCGACGCCAAGTTATGGTTATCTAGCTAGCTAGGCTGCTCCGACCTTATAGCTAGGTACAATTAATAGTGGAGACTTCATCTACATGCACCGTCAAGAGTCTCGCGCGTTTCCTGTACGTAGCTACGACGGAGCCGGAGCGAAGAATTAAAGGTTCTGTTGACCCCGGCCGGCCGGCCGGTAAGAACACGGCGCAACTAATATATATGTCCTGGTACCTTGGACTCGTACAGGTATCATCACTCTCTTTGCGAGACCGATACGAAGGAACACGGCGCAGAAGTTCCTGTCTTTTTTCGTTGCTAGCTGGTGGACCCATCATCCTTGACGCATGTTTAAATGATTAGTAATGCATGTATGATTTTGCTTTTTGAGAAATATATCATTACAGAAATTTATTTGTGATATTTTGATGTCATATATAATATGAGAAAATATACTCACTCCGTTTCACAATACTTGTCATATGTGATCAAAATCTTCTTCCCCAAATACTTGCGTACCAAAACAGTAAATATAGTATAACATATCATTTTTCATTTATACCATCATTCCTTAATTTCATTATTGTAATATAAGTCTCTTTCTTTTAGTACTTCTTTTAATGCACTTCTCATTGCTTATACCGGTATAGTCGAGTGAATATCAGTCGATGTATCGATCTCGTAATCTTTTCATTCCTTTGAGGTCCATCAAAAAAGAGTCAGGGCATTTTCTATTTTTGAGAATTTTTAACTTATTTATATTTTCTTAACAACTATAGAAAGCGATAATCAGCTTTTATTACATAATAGTTAATAATTTATATATATATAAAAGAATTTTTTTACTTTATTTTATTTTATTTTCTCAAATTAGCATATTTGTAGAATTTTAATTCTGAATAAAACCAAAATTTATATTTTTCACTTAGTATAGAATTAAAAAATAACTGATTTCCTTTTGTTTTTATTCTTCTATTATTTTTGTTTTATTTTTATTTAATTTTGAATTTCATGTTTTAATTTAGAGTTAAAATTAAATGGCTAATTTTTTTGTTGTTTATTCCGAATTTATGTTAATATCTATTGTTAAATTTTTTATTTAGTTTAGCATATCAGCTTTAGGTTAGTGTTCTATACAAATCCAACTGCTAATTTTTATCTAATTTTTATTTCAAATTTCAGATTTGTATATGTTTTAATTTAGAGTTCGTATGAAAATTAAATGGTTGATTTCTTTCTATTTTTCTCCAAATTTCTGTTATTTTTATTATACTTTGTATGATTCTTTCTTCTAATATAAGCCATTAATTTTATTTTTATTTTTTATTTTATTTCAAATAATTACGTTGGGTTCTACACGTCGTGAACACGTCGTGAATGAAGAACATTTTATTACTGGACTTGTCGACGTGAGGGCACTCCTATATCTTTCCGGGTAGATAATTACTGGACTTGTCGGAAAATTACATTGGGGAAAAATCGTTGGCTACTTGACTGGCGACCGGAAATGTGGCAAGTCACAAGTCTAACCTGACAGAATTACTGTTTAAGAACAGGGAAGTTCTTGGCAGCCGTGAATCGTGATGACCCCGGCGACGACCGTAACACATCTGATGGGCTAGTCGTAGTGAATCGTGTTGACCCCGGCGACGACCGTGTAACACATGTGGTGGGCCTAGTACGTAGTACTGACTTGCTGTATGCTAGCCAAGTCTTGTTGGAGAGACTCAGGGATAGTCGATCTTCGAATCTTCTCGTATATATAGCAGCATGTGCATTGCACGAAGCCATGCAGCCTCTGAAACACACAACCTGACCGGTGCAGAGATGAGCTCTACTGGAGTAATAGTTAGTGCCATGTTTTTTGTCCTGGTGTGCTTGGCAGCTGTGCCACGAGCATCGGCCGCAGTCATTGGAGCTGCCGGAGGGATCTTGTCTATCCCTTCTAATGACTCCCTGGCTCATTGCCCCTCCAGTTGCGGAGATGTAGGCTTCTCCTACCCCTTCGGGATAGGGTCCGAGTGCTTCCGACAAGGCTTCAAGCTTACTTGCAACCATTCCACTCAGCCACCCAAGCTCTTTCTAGGCAACACCATTACTCAACTCACTAACCTAGAAAACATTTTCTTATATTACGGTCTAGTTTTTACACCTATGTTCTTCAACATTACGATGATACCAGGCATGAATACCTACAATATGTCCTGGGAATCCCCTACTATGGGTTTTCCTATAGCAGAACTTAACTCTTTCTACGTTATCGGCTGCAATTTCGATGTCACCTTGTCCGAGTATGGTACGGGAGGCTATATTGGTTCTTGCATGAGTAGATGTCACGGTGGGAAGCTACCAAAGAGAGGGCCTTGTAATGGGTCAAGCTGCATTGCCATCCCTTAACAAGGACACCTTGTAGCTTCTGTTTACACTAGTCATGGCCGGTGCTACGGCAAAGACAATCAGATCGATTACACCAGCATCATGGCTTTCATGTCGGACAGTGACTATAGCTCCAATGCTAGCGATCTTCTCTCAAGTTATTCAAATGCAAGCGAAATTGGTGGCGCGGCGCTTTCTTTTGCCATCATGGACCAACCAAGCTGTGAAAGTGCGCAAATGAACAATGCAAGTTATGCTTGTAACGACAAAAGCGACTGCAAAAATATATCGTCTGGAGGAGGCTACTTGTGTCAATGCCCTGGTGGTTATACGGGAGGCAATCCTTATATTATGGATGGCTGCTCTCAAGCACAAGGTTCTCTCTCTCTCATCCCAATGCAGTCCTTACAATGTGATTTAACAGAAAAAGATGCGAAGAAAACGGATAATAATTCTCTCATAAAGCTAGACTTCAAATGATAGATAAATTGAGACTTGAGACATGAAAATATCCTTCATTTTTCTACTTCTTTGAAATAATTTAGATAACTAGAAAAAATAGTACTGAAAGCAGATCTCCATAAGTAATCAGTTTAAAGGACCGGATCTTTTTCTCCTAATTGGCCTGACCGCATGAGTTCCTTTTTGAAAAAAAGGGAGAATATTTGCATTAGAGTTTTAAGCAGTTACAAGTAACATAGCCATTCTTTTATGAGTTGCTTTAATGAATAAAAAATCACAAAAAAGCCAGAAGGTACACTAGAAACTTTTTTATTATTTTGTTCTTACCAGTACACTTATCTTCAACTTTCTAAGTGAATTAATCTTATTCCCTCCGATGATTTTATATATAGAAAATTCCTTATTTGCCATGCAAAGTTCCTAGTTTCCCTAATATGACACTGAAAACCTCCTCTTTCCTCGAGTACCACCGGATGAGATTACATTGCCCTCTCATGCCACTACTGTCCATCTTCGTCAATGGGTTGCTAAGTGAGCTACGAAAAGACAAAAATACCCTTCTTCTTTCTCATCCTCCTCATCCTGTGCTGACTAGGTCCACGTGCAAGAGAGATTTTCAAACATAAGAATATACGTTACACATAGGCTCCACATGTCATAGGATTATAATGCCCCACATGTCATAGGATTAGAGATAGAGATAGATTAGAGATAGAGATAGGAGGAGGATGCCCTGGTGCCTCTTCGTTCTAAATAGAGAGCGAGACAAAAGGAGAGAAGGGAGGCGCACGGGTTTCTCTGTGGAGTTTGCCGGCGGGCGGCGATAATCAAGGCAGCGATAACCAAAAAACAGAATAAGGGGCGTGATCTACTGATTTGATAACCACATCAAGTCATCAAAAAATCTATATATTATAGAAGAATTAATGGTCAAAATTCAATCTTGGAAACCACGTCTTATAGGAATCAGTGGAGTATTTCTTCAGTGATAATATACACATGCAAGCTATACTCTAGTCTAATTCTAGCTAGCACTCCCATTTTTAACTTCTGTGCTCAACGTTGATCTATCCAGCACCAGCTTACAACCCCAACCCTAAAGGAGGATGCAACAGAGTATGTGGGAACACAAAAATTCCCTTCCCTTTTGGGCTTGAAGAAGGTTGCTACGCGCTTGAAAAGTTTCGACTTAACTGCACGACAGGAAACATTACCATTCTTCAGCTATCTACGACAGAATATACGACAAAATATCTTGTGTCCAACATTTTAGTGAACGAAGGATATCTGAGTGTTGAAAACATGTCGAGCAGTTCAAGTTCCAAAGAACAAGCGATACTACGAAATGAGGACGATAGGTACAAGGAAGAAGACATCCTTCTGCATGACGTCCTTTTCGATTTCAGATTGCAACTAATTGCATGCTTTCAATTCAGATTGCAACTAATTGCATGCTTTTCCTAGTACATGAGATGGTTGACTGAAACTTGGATAGCGAAACATCTAATGAGATCCATGTGATGCAAAGAGTTGATTATTCCCTTCTTTAGATGGACTTGGAGTCCTATAAACTAGCTAGATGGCCAATTGAGGAAAAGTGGGCAAGTAGGCAATATACTTAACACTCCCCCTCATGTCATTAGCCATAAGACGTGGATTCAAAGAGGGTCCCATTTTTTTTTAATATTGCATTAGCCAAGCAGTGAACTCAGGACTCTTTCCTCCAATACCATGTTAAGTTTCATACAACAACTAGTTCATATAAAAGTTTATGCTCCTAAGAAAAGGTGGGTGATATAATAACAATCGGAAAACAGATTTTGTCCCTGATTATTTCAGAGAGCTGCTCCCCATCCTCATGCTTGGCAGGGTGAAAGGACCCATTTATATTAATCTTCAAGTTCTAATTAAGTATTTTTACACATGGCTGTAGGATCGAGGAGGCCAATTAGAAAGGGGTAAGTAGGCGGTTTTAAACTTCTCTTTGGCCAAAACTGATTTTATATATGGAAGCATAAACTAAATAAGTTTTGCACAATTAAGACATAAATCAACTAATCTGACTAAGGACAAGGTGGCTGCAAAGGTAAACTCACGCTTCCTTTCAGTTCAAATTGCAACCAACTGTGTGCTTTTCCTAGAACATGCGATGGTTGACTGAAACTGGGATAGCGAAACATCTAATGAGATCCATGTGATGAAATTCTTTAGCACAACATTTCTTTTGAGCAACTAGTTATTCATGCATACATCTATCACCACCCATACATATATCATCAGTGAGAATTTTGTACAGATGTCGACGAATGCTCACTACCAAACTACTGCAATGGCACGTGTCAAAATTTTCCGGAGGCTATAGATGCACATCAGCTAAGCAACACAATCTTCTTTTGGGTAAGTCATAGCCAACAGAATCCCCAACAATGCAATTACGGTTAATTTAACCAAATGCAAAGTGTTTTCATGACAACAATGAATTGATGTAGGAATTGCCATTGGAATTGGTTGTGGCCTTGGCTCCATAATTATTGCATTGGGTGCAATTGTACTTGCCAATAAGTGGAAGAAGTCTCTGAAGATTGCCGTATTCGGTGAATGCAAAGCGTGAGCAATTATGAAAAGTATAAAATACTCCTAATGAATGGATAGAAAAGGTCTAAAATGCCTTTGTGGAATGGATAGTTAGATTTATTTTCTACTATCACTACTTACTACTGTGTTATCCACTATAAAATTTCTCAAAATTTAAGCCCAACATTTCTTTTGAGCAACTAGTAATTCATGTATACATCTATCACCACCCATATATCATCGGTGAGAATTTTGTGCAGATGTCGATGAATGTTCACTACCAAACTCTTGCAATGGCACATGTCAAAATTTTCAGGAGGCTATAGATGCACAAGTTGCCGCATAGAAAAGAGTTTGATCCGATAAAAAGGCAGTGTGTTACATCAGCTAAGCAACACAATCTTCTTTTGGGTAAGTCATAGCCATGAGAACCCCATCAATGCAATTACAATTAAGTTAACAAAATGCAAAGTGATTTCATGACAACAATTAATTGGTGTAGGAATTGCAATTGGAATTGGTTGTGGCCTTGGCTCCATAATTATTGCATTGGGTGCAATTGTACTTGCCTATAAGTGGAAGAAAGGCATCGAGAAAAGAATAAGAAGAGCATACTTTAAGAAAAATCAAGGGCTGCTATTGGAGCAACTAATTTCGATGAAAATGCTACAAACAAAACAAAGATATTCTCCTTAGAGGAACTAGAGGAGGCGACCAACAACCGATGCTACTCGTGTTCTTGGTTGTGGAGGACATGGCACGATTTACAAAGGGATACTATCGATCGGCGATGTGGTGGCCATTAAAAATCAAAAATTGTGGAGCAAGTTGAGATAGACCGGTTTATCAACGAGGTTGCTATCTTGTCTCGGATCATCCACCGCAATGTGGTGAAGTTATTTGGGTGTTGTCTCGAATCTGAGGTGCCTTTATTGGTCTATGAGTTCATCTCTAATGGCACACTATATGACCTTCTTCACCTGATGTTAGCATTAAATGCTTCTTGTCATGGGATGATCGCATTAGGATTGCAGAGAAGCGGCGAGGGCACTTGCTTACCTACACTCATTGCTGCAATACCAATATTCCACAGAGATGTGAAATCTTCAAACATACTCCTTGATGGCAGCTTCACCACAAAGGTTTCCGACTTTGGTGCTTCAAGATCTCTTTCACTCGATGAGACTCGTGTGGTGACTATTGTCCAAGGCACATTTGGTTACTTAGACCCAGAGTATTACTATACTGGCCAACTAACTGAGAAGAGTGATGTATATAGTTTTGGAGTGATACTTGTGGAACTTTTGACAAGAAAAAAGCCAATTTTATAAATGATCTAGGTGCAAAACAAAGCTTGTCTCGTTACTTCGTTGAAGGACTTCAAGAGGGAGTAGTCATGGAAATAATGGATTCTCGGGTTATGGAAGAGGCGAATCGAGGAAGAGATAGATGATATTGCCTCACTTGCACAAGCATGCTTGAGGGTCAAAGGAGGAGAAAGACCTACTATGAAAGAAGTAGAGAGCGAGGTTGCAGGTCACGAGAACTAAGAGGCTAAGAAAGTTCCAAGCGATCCAAGGAAGCGATGGAGAGAGAGAATCTGACATGCCCAAAGGGTAGTAACTCCCATGCAGATCAATTATATCAGATCTTGTTGGTTTAACATCCGAAGGCATCTCTGGGTGCTACGATCTGGAGCAAGAATTATCATCATCTGTCACTTTGCCCGCTAACTATAGATGTGCAAAAACACAATTAAGTGCTTCCTGCGATATATCGTATATTTCTCTGAAGAGTTATGATAAGTACTTACCATCGAGGCGAGACTGTATGTAATTGCACCTCAGTATATATTTGCATAATGCATCATCTGTAGAGCATGTCACATGGATACTTTTAGTATCTATTAGTAATATGCATTAAGGTACACTCTAATATACATCTTGTATTTAAACTATATATTGTGGTGCAGAAAAAAGGTTTGTAGCATTTCAACAAGTCGACTAATAATTTTGTACCTCCCATTTTCGATGGGTTACTCCATAGAGGTTCTGATGGTCAAGACAGGTACTATACATCGCTGTATTGTTACATAGAAATAACAAGATTAATTATTTAAAAGTCGGAACCGAGAAGGACTAGGCAAACCAATATCCCAATATCAGGGAAGAATGAACTCTTCCGTAACATGTTTTTGCATTACAAGTATGAACGGAACAGTTCACATCTTTTCATTCACAAAATCCTAAACTGAAGAGCCACTTCCTAAACGGTATATATTTGCAGTTGCTCAAACAATGAATAGGGCTTTCGGTCGGGGTAGTAGCTTCCTTAAACGGTAGCAGGGCTCGGGTAGTAACTTGTTTCTTTCATCTTATTGTTCGCTAATGCTTAAGCAGGCAGACAATTGATGAGAGGGGCCATAACGTTGAGGGATTGAGGTGAAGAAACCACAAAAGAAGAAAGTGACTCGAGACAAACATTTCCTGCACCTATGGTGGTAGCATCTAGAGTCATTGACACGAGGAACCTCTCGCCATTTGGCCCACCGTCAGACTCATCGTCTTCATTCTTCTCTGAGGATCTTGTCCCTACAGAGGTGGTTAACAAAAAAAAGGAGCCTGGCTTTGATTTCTTTTGATAATGCAAAATGGTAGGACCACATGATTTCCTTCCCAGGCTGATTCCCTTTCCATGCCTTATTGCAGAGGCAAGTTGGATTTTGGAAATCAGAATCAATGGTCGATCAGAAAGGTGTGGATCATGCTTGGTTTGAAAATATGTTATTATTATTTTGTGGTTGTTGCTTCTTGCATGATGGAAATTGTTAAGTGTTGTATTCCTAATTCATGCTACATCCTTGATAAAATGTTTCGTGTTTCCTTTGTACTTGCTGTCTCGGTGCTGGTGGTTAGTGGAGTTATTGATGCTTCAATGAAATCTCCTAAAAAGATCCATATCTAACTTGCTTTATCCAACTCATGCTTCAGAGAACCAGTCAAAAACTCGTGTTTCATGTTTATGGGGAGGTATTCTGGTTGCTTGTTATTCTAATTATTTCCCACCAGTTCTTTGCAGCTAATTTAACTTACTAGCTAAAACCAGAAAGTGGGGCTGTTGCTTCAATTTAGTTCATATTACTTCTTGCCAGGGAATTTCCGTCTGGACTAGATATGTACCACATATGCTGCCTAATTGATCAAGCATCCAATTTTAGTAAGCATTGGTAGATAAAGATATCAGTGTGCAAATTGGCAGGGAGTGAGTGGGAACTTTTATTACAGTGCTTATGGAATTTTGGCTGAAGACAGTTTGGTAGGAATTAGTTGGAAGGTTAACTAAACACAGTTTGCCATTAAATGCCATGATAAAGTTATCATCCAATACATGTGTTGAAGGTTGTAGTACTTCATGAGTTGAGTGTATTCATTAATGGCAGGGAGCAAGTCAGTTTTTGCTTCTCCACTTGAAAAGGTCCATCCAATGGGAGAAAAACATCCAGGAGGTCGAGCCTTCAAGGGTCAAGACATCCTTAGCCTCAGTAATTTGATGGGGGTAGGACAATGCTTCAAGTTTACCATCAATTTCTTGGGGTGATATCCTCACAAGCCCCAGATCCAGGTTTGGCTTTTCTACAGGAGAGACAGTTTTTGCTGAAGCAACTGGTGCTGATCAACATGTGCCTGTCTATGGAAAGGGCCTTTCATCCGGCTCCCTTACTGAAGTATTCAGTAGCAATTGTGAGTTTCCTTTGTTCCTTTTAGAGTTAAACTAAATTGTGTTACTACAGCTTGATGTTCTGATACCATCATAATTACACTACAACTACAGGTATTATTCATCCAAGATGTTGTATTGATTTTTTTTACCTTGATGATATTTTGCCTTATGGTTCTGCAGCAAGAGTAATGGCTAGTGGTGTTCTTGGTTAATCTGCTGATGCACGTAACTCCATTTGCGAGGGAGATGAACCTCTAAGGTCGATGGAAGAAATTGAAGCCCAGACTATTGGAAATCTCCTTCCTGATGACGATGATTTAATACCAGCATTATCGATGGCTTTGAATTTACTGGCCTATCTACCAACCAGGATGATGCTGATGAAGATATCTTCAGCACTGGAGGAGGAATGGAGATTGAGAATGATGATTCCATCGAAGGCGGAAAAAATCAGAAAGGATCCTTCAAGTGCCAATTTTCTGGGGAACACTGTATCAATAAACGTAATATTGACGCTAACATTGAGGATTCTGAGCTAAGGGTTCTGTTTCAGGTTTTCAACCTTTTCCTTATTTGTTCTTGAAATTTCATTTTACTTTAATAAACGCTGCCCTTTCAAATTCATACATATCTTTCCTCCAGCAATATGGGGACATACACATGCTTTACACCTCCTGCAAGCACCATGGATTTGTGACAGTGTCTTACTATGACATAAGAGCCGCCCAAAAAGCAATGAGAGCACTCAATAGCAAGCCTCTGGGGCTGATGAATCTTGATGTACAATTTTTCATTCTTTAGGTAAACATATTGTCAGTTATGTTGAAGTAGACAACTAGACGTCTAATCTGTGAAATTAGTTTGTTAGTATGCAGCCTTTTCTATGCTATGTGCTGAAAGTTAGGATGAGCATCACACACTTGTCACCTGATAAAACTTCTGCCAAAAGTGACATATAAGTCTTGGAGGTTTCCGGCTCCCTCGCGCGGCTACGTTGTCTTCGGCGTCGTGTGGACTCGTGCCCCACCACCGCGTCGCCCGTGCCAACAGCGAACTGGCCTCCCGTGCGTACGGCTTGCAAACCGTTGAGCCACGTCGCCCACGCTGCTCATCCTCTTATACAGTTCATATATTTTATCGTCGTTAGTTGGCAGTAACGCCCGCGCGGCGCGACGGTAATGTCTCTCGGGCTCGCACTGTTGGTCGCGAGTTCGAATCCCGCCCTCGGTCGCCCCGCGTGATTTTCGGCCGCGGCACGCGTCGCACACGCGGTGTGCGTTTTTTTGTGGGAGAGCGCCTGGCAAAGCCCAAAATTACAGGATGATCCTTTCCTTACGAAGAGGCCCCCGGAACTTCTGGATATTTCCCAACAAGGCCCTTGGAATTTGTTGGAATTACATATTGCATGTTTATTATGTGGAAAGGACCCCAAAACTTCCGTTCTTTAGCGAGAAGGGGCCGAAATTTCCTAAAATTATAGATTAGTCTGTTTTTTTAAAAGCCCACAAAGTTACATTTGCTCGAAACTTTTTGAAATTACATATTTATCTATTTTTCCCTTATTATTCCCCCAAAATTCATGTAGTTTTTTTTGCTTGTTTTCCCCTATTAGTGCCCCGAAACTCATACGATTTTTTCGGAAAAACCGCCCAAAAAAATTTATTTCGAAGTCTCAAAATCTTTTTAGGATTACATAAAATTTATCCCAGAGTCCCAAAAGCTTTTCGGAATAACAACACACGTAGCGAAAATTATACTATTTCTCCTGGAGATTTTTAAAAATTATATCTAGATCCCTTTCATCACAGGAAGGCCCGAATATCGTATTACGGCTGGCGCGTTGTGGCACGGCGTGCGCCGCACCTACGTGTCTGGTATAACTAACGGACCTTCCTGTCCGATTGGTATTCCCTTCGGTCTCGTCTGTGTCAAGGATTCATGATCAACGTATTCACTAAGAAAATTGTGGTCCGGTTCCTGCCAAGTCTGATTACATATTTACACCGGTTTGGTTTTTTATCGATTATTGGGCAGTATATTTTGCATCACTTAGCCCTTTTTTCTATTTTCACAAATAAACCTATCTAGGAACTATTTCTAGAAATGATTTTTTTCTAGTGCTAGTACGAATAACGCTAATTTTTAGCGTTAGCTTTAGAGACAGTCAGATTAGACCTGGGAATTAGGCTACCCCTGTAAAGAGTCAGCACGAATTAAATCTAGCTGGTTGAATCGTCATAGCACGGTATAGTAGGTTATGTGGGGCCTAAAAGTCAGGCATAATAGATGGCATGGCAGTTGGCCCTAAGCATAGCTCGACACAAAAAAAAAAGCTTAGTTCAGCTATAAGCTTAACCCATTAAACATAATAATCAGTCCTATACTATCAGTCCATCGTTACTCTACAAGTGTACCCCATATACATTCCTCTTCTTCATCATCTTCCTCTCTTCACCTCCCCCACGCTAGCGCTGTCGAACTTTCTTTGATGCCTGCATTGTGTTCTCCGCAGAGACTGCGCACCGCTGTTGATGCTGCATCCCTCTTTTGCTCCCACGCTGTCATTTCTACTGACCTTGTAACATCCCAGAATTTTACTTCTGAAATAAATGATTTGTTATTAAAAATTAAAAATATTATTTTGTTGGCTCATGTGGAATTTATAATAATAATTCAATTTTCTGTATGTTCTAATAATTTTCCTTGAATTTTATAAAATTTAAAATGTTTTTCTATTTTCACAAATTTAAAAGTAATTTAAATAAGAAAATAATAAAATATTTAATTGAAAATTTTATTAAGTTAAAAATCTTTTCGGGAATTTCTATGATTTTTCTCAAAATTTTGAACTCTACTTTCTATTTTATAAAAGACTATTTGTATTTTAAAATTATTTTAATTGAAAAATAAAATTTAAATTCTTAATTCTATTCTAGGCCGAAACACATCCCCTCCAGCCCACTTAGCCTCTTCCCTCTCTCTCCTTTGCCCGGCCTCTTGGTCCTTCTCTTTCCAGGCCACCCGTCCTCCCTCTTGGCCGAAGTTGGCCCACCCTTCCCCTCCTCTCCCTCTCCTTGGCTCAGCCCAACTTACCCCTTCCCGTACCTCCAGTCACTGCACGCATGAACCAGCGGGCTCTCAACACCATGATCAAACTCCTGATCTCCAAAAACCATCACAATTACTTCTCTAATCAAGTGCGAAATCAAAGCAATAAAAGCTCCCATCTCCATTGTCTCATTTCCTAGCTGTTCCATCCACTAATTAGCTCAATAACACCGCAAACATGCTGCTGGTCGCCGTGCTTCTCGCACCCGTTACCGACGTTCTGGTGCCCTTCCCTCGCTATAAGGTTGAGCCCTAAGTATGCCACGCCGTCCCGATTCCATTTTGGCCACTCCCGAGCTCTATCGTCCATTTATCCGCTTGGAACGTGCCATGACCCAGTGCTCTGCTCTGACGCTGGCCATGTCCCCGCAACAAAGCCGACGCCCCAGAGCCCTATTTTTCCATCCAAGCGCGTCGAAAGGTGCACCCGAGACTCAATCAATTTTGAGTTATAACTTCGTTTCTCACCGAAATTTGTCTTTCCCTGATGTCTGGTCATGCGCGTTCATCGATTTGCCGCCGCTACGGAGCCTCCCCGTCCTCACCATCGCCACCACGAGTTTTGCCTCATCGAGCCAGTGCCCATGCTCACCTCCGCATCATTTCAACCAGCACCGGTGTCGTAGCCCCTAATCCAAGCCGCACCACCGCCCTCCATTATTCCCAGCTAGCCGTCGCTGTCTGGCCCTACCTTCACTGCTAGCGGCACTGCTAACTCCGCGATGTCCACAACATTTCCACGTGCTCCTACCTGCGCCAGAGAGTCGGACCTCTTACTGAGTCACTTCAGCATTAAGCAAACACCAGCCGAACACCTATGCCATGGGCAAGCTCATGCACGAAGTGCATTGCTAGCCATGGACCAAGTCCACCAAAGCCTTGATCCCACCTGGCCACCTGTCATTTTTCATTTCCCATTCAAAATCAATTCGGCCAAAAAGGATCATGGTGAGCTTGCTAACGTCACTAAAACAAGGATTTTCCATAGGATAATGATTCTGAAAATTTTGGGAAAATAGTAAACAGTGAATTCTTTTTCATTTTTCTTTCAGATTTAATCTTCAAGAGCCCAATCTTTTAGATTCGAACTCCGATTGGACTCATTCTTTATCTTAAATTCATATAAAATTATAATCTACTTATTTTATGTAATTTTGAATTTTATTTACATTTATTGGATTTTATTTGAATTCATTTGATCTTTTATGTTTTTTTGCAACATATAGATTATGAAGATCCAAACAAGTTTGCGATCACCAACTCAGAGCACCTTCCCTATGAACCAGGCAAGTTACACCCTTGACCATGTTGATTCTAAAATTTTAAATTTTATTTTGATTTAAATTACTGCATGCATAAGTTTTTAGTAAAATTTAAATCACAGATTTAAATGCTTAGTTACTCCTAATTGTTATAACCCTATTTGACTTTAATGATCCATATACTTTATCACCTTCAGAAAAATCTCACTAGTTGGTACATTAATATAGTATTGACTAGTACAATATAGTAACTACCTTAGATAAGCTTAGACCTGAATTAGGATCTTTTGGAGAATTTGTGCTAATCAAAGATGCTTTTGTGATAAAGGTCATTCCTTGGTATTGGTGTGTTGCGGAATGATATGAAAATTGGTATGGTTTAAAGCAAAATGAAAATGTGGTTTAGACTGTGCAAGAATGGTTGACTAGTGTGGTCTTTGGGCTTGCTGAAAAGCACGCCTAGTTAGTTAAGTACTGGTCTATGAGCTACTGAATATAAAACGCAACCGTGTTTCCACAAGTCTGGTATGGGACACCTGGCTGTCTATTTAGTAACATCTCATTGTTAGTTGTGCCATTAGTAGAATGTGGGGATGGTTAGTCTATCACACAACGCAAGAGGGGGCTTCTCGACTGGGTGGTTTCAACCCTACCAGTGGTGGAACCTCAGCGGGTATAACTACACGAGATGGAGCTTAATAGGGGCCATGCCATGATTTTCTCTGCCAATACACCAAAGGAAGTATGTATTTTTGCAAAAAGAGATAATTATATCTTGTGGGTAAAGTTACAACCGTGCCTGTGGTCATGGGCATGCCTAGCAAATCTTTCACAGATTAGATTTTGACGTCTTCAAAAATGAGTTCAGAAAAGTGATTTTATGTGGGTTAATACCATTGTGGGAACGTTGGTTTAGTTCCAGGACGGATTCCTATGTTAAAATTCGTTTAAAAAGAAAATATTCTTTAACTAAAAGTATGCCATTGAAAAATTACTAGAGTATTGAAAAACTTGCTTTGTGCAAAACTCAACCATATGGCCTTCCTTTGTCAGCTCTACATTAAAATGTATCCCCATGTAACTAGGGAGTACTTTCAGTACTCACTCACCTTTGCTTTGTTGTTGATTTTAGAGGACTATCCCTACGATGGTGAGGACCAGGATAACTAGGTCGTTATCCCAATTGATTGACTGTGGCAATTCTATTGGGCTCTACTACTGGTTTTATTCTGCTTCCACTATAATCTTTTATTTGGCATGCATGCTACATTTATTATAAACTTTGATTATTAATAAAGTGTGTTGGATATGTTATGTTATCATCTTTGCTGTGTATACTAGTTTTTTTTGGACTAGTACAGAATACACAGAGGATTTCGAAAGTATTGCCACTAACGCTATCCTTTGCTACCAATATTGTGTCCGTCTTCCACACCCTACACTATTGTCTCCACCGACACCGTCTTCACCTCTCTCTCGCCTGCACCACCGACCCCCCTTCCACTCCTACGCTGTCGTCTTCACTGGCGCTATCTGCCGTTGCCCATGACTCTCTTATCGACGTGTCATACTCATGCCGACCTGGCACAAATACAGCCTTGTACCATCGGACCGTGCCTAAGCCTTGCTGGCGGCCAGTCATACCGACAAGCACAGTCCATTGCAGCCCACTGTCATCGTGCAGTGCCATGCCTGCAGTCCAACACCTAGCACTAGAAATTGTGCCGCATGGCCCGCATGTGGAACTTGGCTAGCGCCATATCAGTAGCAGTTCAGCGCCAGACCACTCGGCGCTGAACCTCGCAGTCTCTCCACGCCATTGCATCCGGCGCTGTTCAATAAACTCGTAAACAGGCTTTAGCATTTTACATCATTTTATTCTTGGATTAGATGTACTTACTCGGAACATGTGAAATGTACACAACTTTTGATGGCAATAATGGTCACTCCTTCATTCTATTTAATATCTTGTTCCAACCTAGCTATGCACATATCAATATAGGCCATTATTACTGCATCGAGCAAAACGTGGAGATTGTCATTTGTAACGGGAGCGTACCAACTCGAATAGACAAACCGGAGCCGAGCTCACGGGGGAGCGTCAGCCTGCCTTGTCGGGTGCCCACGCTGGCATGAGGTGCCGGCCTGCCGGGTGCAGCGGCGGAGGAGGTCCTGAGCCCGAGGAGGACTAGATAGGAAGCTCTCTCTCTCTCTCTCCCTCATCATTTATTTGGTAAAACATCCTTTCCTTTCCTTTTTAGCTGGCTTGAGAATAGGAGCAATATTTAGCTGCCAATTGATTTGGTATAGCATGCTTTCCTTTATTTTTTATGCAACATTGCCATTCCTCTCCATGTGCCAATCATCACGTCTTGCTTGTCTTCTTCTGTGTCACGCGTTAGTTCCTCTTCCATGTACCTAAATACAATAAAAGTAAAATCAGAAATTAAACTCAAGTAAACTTTCACCTAGTTTTGGATTTGTTTAGCACAGTTGTGTGTAACTGGACCATGATATACTTTCTCCCTTGAATTATCCAAACTAGAATCACCAGGTGCACGCGTAGTAGTATCACCATGCATAGGTGTTGTCCGTGTAGGTGTATATGAGATGTCCTCATCACAACCACAGGGTCTACTCAATATGGATTAGGCACGAATAAAACCTTTGCAAAAAAATCTTTTAAAGCAAAAGGGATATTCAATTAATATCAACTCATTAAAGAAAATGGAGGGCATGCTTAAGTTAACAAACATGTTCCATTCATATATAATGCGCACACATGATGTTTGAGTTCCGAGATCATAAAATAGCTTAAACAAATCTAAATTGTTGAAAATGGGTTGTCCGCTTAACTAAAAGGTTCTTTTTACATAAATTACTATAATAGAATCTATATATTTTGTTGGTAAAATAGAGAAATGCGCAAATAATATGGTTTTAACCAACATTAGACACCTCCATCATGTACGTGATCAAGTTTTCAAGAATTTAGCCACTAATATACACAGAGTATGTAAATTTGCATGATAAAATGATATTGGCAGACATGACATCAAAAGTATTTACATATATTTTTTATACGTCTTACTAATATATAATTAGAAAAAATAATTGCTAATGGTGTATATTAGAGATTGTGAAAATGTTCTTCTGGTTACCAAGGAAACACAGATGTCCAAGATGGTTGCATAGGTCTGCGCCAACACCCCCACACCTAAAAAAAGTATATATTATGGGATGGATATAGCACGTACAACTTTTAGTTAAAAAAATTCAAACATCTTCCTCTCTCACTACCATTTCACTCCCCACCACTCCCACTTGTAGGATGAATGGATGATGGAAAAAGTGTACATAAAGTGTATAATTTACATACACATGTACCATAGTCACTCTCATATATTATATAATTTTTAGAGTTATTCAAAACCATCAATTAGCGCTCAGTTTCCTACTATTTACAGATATCAACAAGTGTAAACTAGCAAATTATTGTAATGGCACATGTCAGAATTTCCCTGGAGGCTATAGTTGCACAAATTGCACCCACAGAAAAGAGTTTGATCCAACAAAATGGAAATGTGCGATAATGACTAAGAGCATAATCTTCTTCTAAGTAAAACAATGAATACCTTAATTTCTTTGTGATAACCCGGGGGGGTTATCAGTTTAATTAAAGAATTAATTAAGCAGTAAAAGCAATTAGGAAAGAAATAAAATGTAAGGGTTGGGAAAAATGCCGTTAGTCATGAACGTCTAGCTCATTGAGGTGCAGACTGTTTGGGACAGTGCGGGCACCTCTAGATAGTTTCGGGGTTCATCATTCGGCGCTTTTAGACTTACCTAGTGCGGAATGCGGGTACCGTTAGTATTTTGACTGTAGGATGACCAAAATACCCTTAAGGCCAGTAGAGTATAGGAAAACCCTAAGGGCATAGTAGTCCTTAGCTAGAATTGCCCAAGATATAAAACCAGTCAAAGGCTAGCCAATCCCAAACCCACTAACTCGATTCATCCCCCATTCCAACACCACCAAGCATCGGTAGGAGCCCCTGAGCGACCTTTGCCTTCTTGTTCCCACCCAAGAACATAGCAAGCTAGCAAGCACGAGAACCGGTAGAAACAAGCCGAGCGAGGAGAGGAAGGAAGAAGACCAAAAGAAGGAGGAGTGGCACCCAGAAGAGGAAGACGACCGCATCCCGAAGGAGAGGAGGTACCCGAAGCCAGGAGAGGGAGACCCAAAGGCAGCTCGACCAAGAAAGGAGCCGCACCACTGCATCCTCGTCTTCTGTAACATCCTGAAAATTCAGTAAAGTGAAAATAAATATTTTTAATTCAAAAATAAATGCTTTTGAGTTTTCTTGGCATTATTGCTTCTTATTTGAATTTCTATTGGATTTTTGTGTTGTATGGAAATCCAACTTATGGAATTAGTAAATGGAAATGAAGAATGGAAAAGAGGAAAAGGCAAAAAGATAAAAAGTAAAAGTTTAGAAAATTGCCACGAGAACCCTGATCATTCAATTAAATTATTTTAGCTACCAATTGAGATTTTATTCATAAAATATTGAAGAAGTAAAATGAAAAGAAAACTTTTAAATCCAAAATAATATGTTGTCGGAATTCACATAAAATAATGGAAATAAAAATGAAGCTAAAAATTTTATAGAAGTATTCGGAGATCAAATACTTTTGAAAAACAAAGTTTCAAAAATAATAGACTTCAATTGATCTCAAAGAAAAATCAAAATCCGAAACAAAAAATTAGGAGCAGTCACTGTTGTCGGAATATTAATAATTTTTCGGCAACTCATTTTAATCTGAAACTTTTACCAGACGTCCAAATATCTTCATCGACCTTGGTCAAAAAGTTTCATCATTCTCTGCCTCTAGTCGACCACCAATAAAATCAGAGAAAACCCTGTTTCCTTTGATCACTCACTGCCGTGTGGGCCACTCGTTGAATTCCCGTTCCGTTGGCACATTTGAGAATTCCAGCCTCTGTCAGTGGACCCAGGAGCCTACTGCCGAACGCATTGCCCTCAACTCCGTTCACTCCACTCAGTTCGCTCCACTGAGGAAGAACTCTCCCGAAGCTCTGCGCCAAGCCAGCGATTGCCGCCACGAAGCCCACTCAGTTGCCTCCACTCCTCGGCTACTAGCTGCGCCCCAGTGACCACCAAAGCAATGCCCAGCTTTCCCCTCACTTCTCCCTTCTTTTCCCCAGCCGAGACGCCCAAAACCCCTCCCAATTTCTTCCATTGGCGAAGCCTCTGTGCTTGGAGCGCGAAGGGAAATCCAAGGCTTAGAGTGCTCCATTTCCAAATTCCTCTCGGATACACCATCTAGAGCTTCTAGTGATCGAGTCCCAGCAAAAAGATTTGGAGTTCTTCATGTGAAAACAAGCCGCAGCCGTGCGCCTTCTTCCCCAAAGCCGGTCGCATGGTGGCGGCCTATACCGGTGATTCTTCCGTTGAAGCAACCGCAGAAATGGAACCCTGGTGACCCGTGGATACTCCCAAGGCTGCCGATTCAAGCCGAGCTGTCTTCGTCTTCTTCTCCAACCGAGCGCCATTTCCGCCGCCGCCCCTCCTCGGCTGCAGCTCGCCTGGGACTTCCTCCGGCCGAAGCAACTCCGCTCCCAGACTCGCCTTGCCGTGCTGATCCTCTCAGTGGCCTCGCCCTCGCCGGAAGATCGCCGGAGTGCCGTCGCCGGGAAGCCCTAGCTTCGCCCCTGCTTTCTGTCGCTGCACGGTGGGACCGATTGGTCAGGCGCCTGAGGTTGAAGGAGAGCAGAGCCAGAAGGCGCCTCCTGTGGTAGAAAACGCATTTCCCATTTTCCAGTCATTTCCAACCGAGTAGATTTCATCATTTAATATCTTTTGCAATATTGCTTCAATTCCAGTAAAACAAATTTGTATAATCATCTAAAATGAGAAAGAATCTGAATATATAAAAATATTTAATTTTTGAACTGCTGTATAATTATTTAATTTAAACCTTGATTTTGGTACTAATATGGGTTTTAATGAGAATTGGTGTATAATAAGTAATAAAATGATAAAATAAATATTCATGTGATTCTAAGTCCAGAATGAATTCAAACATATAAAAATAACCAATTTATGAGTTATAGAAACAATTATTGAAATCAAGAAAGGAACAAACACACACTATTAGGGACTTTTAATAAAAGTTATTCACCATAAGCTATAAAATGATAAGATAAATCCATATGTGTGGATCTGACTTTGAGATAAATTCAAATATGCAAAAATATTCAATTCTTTGAATCATAGAACAATTGTTAAAGTCAAGGATAGAATAAACACTATTATGAACGTTATGGCACCCATGAAGATTATATGGCATAAAATCATATAAGAAGTGATTGTGTGCTTCTGGGATTGTAATAAACCTAATCATGCAAAAATATTTAATCTTAGAACCAAGTTTAACATAATTGCTTCATAAATCATTAATAAACCTTGTTATGGCCATTAACAAATAATAGCTCCATGGCTCACAAATGATAGTGTAGGTTGCAATTGGTTCCTGGAAACAGCAAGAACCCATGTATGCATAACTACTTAGAATCAAACTCAATTAGCTTTCTTTTAAGGAAAGGAAATGTTAATCGTAACGATAGATAATTTGTTAATCTATTGCAATTAGAGTTAAAATAATGCAAAACCAACTTTAGAACACTTCATGGGTTATTACCTGTTAACACCTGAAAAATGAATCAAGAATCATGTTTAGTGTAGTTAGAAACTAAGTTTGAATCATGGCCGAATTAAGATTTACAACATGGTCATTTAAGCTACTTGAGCAATAGATAAAATAACTCATCCAAATACTAAAATCAGTAAAACTAGTTTAGAAACACTGTACGAAGTTTATACTACCATGATCTATAAAAAGGATCTTATTCTATTAAGGTTTGCATAATAATATTGTTAGTACAAAACCCTTAAGTGTTAACCTTTTGTTCCACTTTCCTGCCGATTCCGATAAACGTCAATTTACAGTGCCACTTAAGCCTTTTCAACACTGAATATAATGTATTAGCCAAAGCCTAAAATTTATGGAATTAGCCTAGGATTGTTATACAAAGTATAAATCATCTTAATATGAAGAAATAACCATACTTCATCATGTTTTGCATGCAAATCCTAATAGCTGAACAACCCTAAGTAAACACATTACTTTAGACCTTAATACGAATGAATACACTTGAGATAATAATGAAGGAAACCGTAGTTAAGTTATTTTTGTCACGAACCTTCTTAAATATCATGTAAATTAGTCCATGCTTTGAATCGATAAATTTAACTTGCATAAATCTAATTCTAAGCAAAATCAACTAAAGATAAAGAACAAATCATTAGTACTCTAATATGATCATTTAAGCCTTTTCAATAACTTGCAAAACAACTCATCTAAATCCGAATAATGTAAAGAACAGATTAGAATTGATCTTTAGGATATAATCTACCGTAATCCAAGAAAATATTCTTATTTCACCTTGCTTTGAACCTGAATCCTATTAGAGCAAAACCCTTAAATGATAATGTTACCCGAAATCGTATGGTGAATAATAAGATCAATGAACATTGTAACTAATGCTTAATTCTACTAATCCAACCAATCTTTGCATCTTGAATCCGCAATTTAAGATTTATAAATTCATAAAGAGCAATCCTCGCTTTCTCGTGCGAGTTTTATTTGTTCTTGTTATCTATTTCTTTCGCTCTTATTGAAGTTAGTATTTTGCGTTGTTTAGTTGATCGGCGTGTAGAACCCGACGTCTCTATCTTCGTAAATCGTCAATCCGCAATCCTCGCCTTCATCGTAGTCATGATTAAGCAAGGCAAGCATCCTTCGACCATATTGATCCCGATATTTTATATTCCTTTTGTGCATCAAATTGTTTTATGCATGCGATTACTTTATGTAAATTGCTATTTTGTGGATTGGTAGATATACCTGTTGTCACATGAAACTCCTTGATGATTATGACAATGTGAATCTTGATAACCACAGAATAGGACTAGACACTACTTAATGTCATCTTGGGTATATACGATCATATTAACCTGCTTAGCCATGCCTTAGCATCAGCAATGTACATGATCAAATCAATATTTGTTTCCTGGAAACATTGAAAATGTCACTGTGGTTGTGGGTACTTTGATTTAAGAACCCAAAATAAAACTATGTGTTGATGCGGGCGATTATTGGCAATAGCCGGATGTGCGACAGGAATTGCACATAGTGTAGGGTGAAGTGTCACCGTGTCGGTTTAAGGACCGAACATCGTGTTGTATGATCCAAGAAAACCGTGCAACCACAAGGGTGAGGATGGGGTAGCCATAGCTTGTTATGTATTTAGACTTGGCTTTGATCATTGGTAGGCGGGTGCTTGCACAGGTATTCCATCAGTCTACGACGGGGTTTCTACTTGCTAATGCAGCGGTTATGCATACTGCCGTGGTTAGAAACGTTGTGTTGGTGTGTGAAAGTGGATCCACGGCTTGGGTGTGTGTTTCTAATTTCACGGCGGGGATGAACGTCCGGTGGGTCAAAGCCATGTCTAAGTATTGTAACGACTATGTATGATCTCTGGCCGCCACCTAAGGAAGTCGTCGAGCAAAAGGTTGATTATTCCTTGTGGGTAAAGTTGTACACCTCTGCAGAGTTTAAATCTAATTGATTAGCCGTACCCGCGGTCATGGGTGTCTTGGTGAACTTGCACGAGTTAAATGTTTTATTATTTCCAAAAGGGTTTATTTTACAAGTTAGCTTACCCCACAGATGACCCAATGCTATACCCTGTGTGGGCAAGTAATGGTATCAGCTGTTGTGGCCTGTGTGGACAAAGAACTGGATATATGCCATGCGATGGCAATGATCGATTCGTCGCTCACGTCGTGGAGGACGGTGAGTGTTATTTATTCTTTACTTATTTGCTATCAATTAATCCTGCTCTTTTAAATTCCGTTTGCAAATAACTTGGTTTACAAATTCAAATTCGCTTTATGCAAATTAACTGTAGTAGCCTCCTTTGGAATGGCCTGCATGTATTGTAGGATTTGCTCAAGTCTTGCTGAGTGCGTATCGTACTCACCCTTGCTTAATTATATTGTAGGTGTGTGCTAGCGATCTTCGAGTCTCTTTTCGTCGCAGGTTGCGGGATTCTTTTGAACCGATCTTTTCTAAGGAGTTATGCCTGGTCAGTTGCCTGCGGGATTGGATGGGCAAACCGCAAGCTATAGCTTCTTTTGCTGCTTTATTCCCTGACTTGTAATATTTAATTGCATTATCGTTTCCGCTTAATTATTGTTTTGTATGGTTATGATTTCCAATTGTTGTAAACATGTGAGTGCTAGCTACTGATCCAGGGAATAGCACAGTAATCACATGGAGGTTCCTGTTCATCAGAACGGGGTCTCACAGAGTTGGTATCAGAGCTTATACTGACTGTAGGATAAACCTTAGGTAGAATGGTCGTTAGCATTGGAATAAGCAAATTCAAAATTTTATTTTCCGAAGCTAGCATATTTGCAAAATGTAGGCTTTGCTATTCTTTCCTCATTCATAAGATTCTACTCTTGTCCCTACATTCATTTTGATTTGTAAACAAACTCTTCTTTCCTGAAAAAGAAATTGTCGCTAGTGGTTATCTTCGCTACTGATTCTGAAGACATTCAAGACTTGTCGCTACCATGCTTCATGCTAGCCGATGAAGAATACAATGCCTGCAACAACCATCTCAAGAAAACATGCAACGCTTCGCCCTTTCGGACAAAACAGAAGCACAACTTGAAGATGCTATTTCACAAAGAGATAGCATCACCCATCAGAAAAAGGCAGATGATTAGAACATATTAGGATCTACCATAAGTTAAGATCCCTTACGTGTCGCATATTATTCCGCTCTAGTTATAAAGAGCAATGTATGTTGTTGTTCTGTTGTGCTACTTGAAATTGGTTTTTATTTCTGTTGGCCAGGACTGATTTATGTGTAACTTGACCACTATGGTTAAAGTTTCATAATAAATTGTCCTTATGTATGACTATGAAAAATTCAAACCATAGGATAAATGGGAAATTATAAAATAGGTTATCTCTTCCTTCTGTAAAACTTTATACAAACTTGTCCCTTCTTCTATATAAACTTCTTACCTGTATAATCTATCGGGTCATTAACCTTTCTTAAAAGTTAATCTCATCCAGATTAGTAACATAGTCTCCATGTCTGCTTTCAGCCTCTCAAAACCGCATCCTCTCTATATATAAACCAAGTTTAAGATATCACCATATTAGTAAACACTAAGCAAAATTAAGCTGCTTTAGGTTAATTGAAACATAATCTTTTTCACCAATAACTCTTGATCATGCTTTAAAACTCACTTTATCACCTTGCTTAAATTATGTACCATAAAAAAAATGAGTTGGAACCAGAATAGTTATATTCTCCTGAACAGAGACTTTCGGATGGTTGTTGACTTCTCTCAAAATCAAGTTTCATCAAGATTAGTAATATAGCCCCATTACTGCTACTAGCTTCTAGAAGTCGCGCCATTTGTATACAGATTAATACCAATATCTTGCCATATTGGTAACCACTAGTTTACTTAAATCATCTTCTGCTAGCTAAAACCTGGTCTTTTCAATAACGGCTCCTCGTCGTGCCTTAAAAATTCACCTCATTATTTTGTCTGAACTATGTACTGTAAGTTTAAGTTAGAATCGGAAAAGTTCTATGCTCCCAGAATATAAATATTGGAATGACCGTCAAAAGGAAAACCGAAAAAGTTGAAAACTCTATTCCTAAAAGAAATATAAAAAGGATAGCATCCGTTATACCTATACTCTATTCCCCAACTATAGAAATTAATCTTCTTATCTGTACACTCATTTTCTCCTTTGTAGAGTTTTCCTACTCTACTCCTAAGTTATTCTTTTAGCAATATTTCTTTCACTGTCTTTCGGCAAATTGAAAACTACCAACAAACTTGTTGAAAATAATTTAAGCAACAAGTCAGCAACATCGTGATGTTTGCATCAACAACTTCAAGAAGATGGAAATAACAAGCAGCACAACCTCTCCAACTTCATAGAAGCCTCGGAAGACTAACGCAGCAAGTGGTGCAAAGATTAAAAGAAACTCGTCACTGAATAGTCTACTTTGGAACATAGCAGTATACGAGCTACATATTATTCTAGCTATATAGTATACCTTTTATACATAAATATATATGGCCAGTTCAAGTAAGAACCATAGATACCCTTCCTACATACTAAGTTGAATACATATATGGTATTTCTGTATTGTTGAAGTTTTGTTGCAAATCCTTTGTGTTACTTCGGGTTGCTCTCGTGAATGTTAAACCGCTAGGTTGAAATTTGCGATGTGTTAACCCCACTTAATAAGAAAATTTTAATTAAAGAGATTTTAAAGAACCAAACGTTGCTTTATAAACCGCGCAAAAACTACCTCTGCTACCTTCAGGAAGTATTTCTATTGCAGAATTTTTAGTTGAACCCCTTGATACTAGAATGGAAGACGTGACCATAAAGTAGTAGGATATCATAATAAAACTTTGTTATGACATAAGAAAATGTATAGTTCTTGTATAATAAATAAAAGAGTGCTGCAATTTGATAAATTAAAAATTTCTGTCTATATTATTATCACAGGAAACTCTTGTAATGCTTCACTGATAGGTTAAAGAATTATAACGAGATGACCCAAAACCATATAAGGAACCCATAGTTATGAAGCAATTAAAATATAAAATAATATCTTAGAAGTATAAACCTTCAAAAGATTTTATATATTGCACAACTATGGCTATGGTACAATCTTTCCTTTCATGCTAAATCCTTTTCTTATCCAAATTATCATTCTGACATCCTTCCTTTAAGAACAAATTACTAATAGACAGTCAGAAAACTAGAGGGATACTGTAAAAGAATTAGCTACAACCCTGAACATGGAAACCATGCACTAAACCCATGTAAACCGAGAAACCGAGTATAAGATCACAGCTACGTTAGCACTCAATTGGAAGGTCAAGTTCTATCTCACTACGTGAAACATTATGATGACACAAAAATTCAACAATATCCGAGAAACTGGACATAAGATTTTTCGCTAAGTATGCAAGGTTATGTCATTGATATGGATGCCCATGTTCATGCATACAAAATTTGCACAAGA
Source organism: Guadua angustifolia (assembly GCA_036346375.1). Lineage (NCBI taxonomy): Eukaryota > Viridiplantae > Streptophyta > Magnoliopsida > Poales > Poaceae > Guadua > Guadua angustifolia. Next base: position 406,371 of record JAYEVE010001035.1, read on the forward strand.
CTTCAAGATCCATTACCGGCAACCGGATCGAGACATCAACAAGCAATCGTCAAAAGTATTTACAACCAGCTACCATAAGAAGTTCTTCACCGTCTTTTCCATTAACCCGTCGTGAAGAGTTATATATAGGAATTCTAAACCAGAAGAAATAAAATCCCTTACTATAAAATCTGAATGAGAATCTTAAATAAAAGACTTCTCTAATCCGATGATAATTAGTTAACCTGCAACCATATGAATCCTTAAAACATGCGAATTTAAAACTATAAAAGAAATCATTAGTGATTAGAAACCTTACAACCCTTATATGATAATCGATATTATAATTGATGTTTTTTTTTGAATTCTTAATTGAAGAGTACCTTGTATTATTGTTCGGATTACTCTCGTGTATGTATGAACCTTCCGGTCAAAATTCACAATGAGTCAATCCCTGGGAACGATAATAATAATATATATTAAACTTTTAAAGAACGAAATGTTGCCTTATAAACCAAATCAAAAATTTCATAATTAGCATAGAAACCGCAACTAGAGTTAATTGGAAAGAATCAAATATTACTTCATAATATAGACAACTCTTATCTAACCATTTTTCCATGATTCCAACATCGTATCAAATGTGGTTGCAAAATGCCTGAAACCCAACAGACTTTCACCTAAATAACCTTATCTTAATAATTATCATCGCAGGATGCCTGTGACGAGATCCCTTAGCAAAAAGCTTGGAAGCGAAATCCTACCAGGCCTTCAACCTCGAAATGAAGATCATATTCCAGCTCTTGCCGAGAGAACAAATTGTTTGGATCAAAAAGCCCCTCCTACATCCTGTTTAATACCTAAGCCTTGCTCCTTAAAGTATTGTCAACCCAGCAAATCCGAAGCCCGTGCTTGCATTCGCTGTGGAGAAATAGGTCCTGCGATGATGAGCATCCGATCAAATTGCTCGATTCTATGAAGAAATCATTCTCCTGGAAAATGCCCTATGGACAACATCACTTGTTTCCTTTGCGAAGGTCGAGATCATTATCCACCGCAGTGCTTCCTTGATCCATTAGTCACTGCTGCAGTTCAGCATCAACGAGAAAAACTTCGAGCCTTAGTTGCTCAAGAGTTGGCAAATAAAAGAAAAGCTGTACAAGAAAAGTCACTTGAAGAGTCAAAGAAACAGCACTTCAACCATGACAACCTCCAACCCAAAAGTAATGAATGGCCATCGTTATCAGCATGTTTCTTGTGTGGAGAAGAAGGTCATTGGGCCAGGGAATGTCCTAAGAAGCAGCAAGATGAGGCTAATAAGGAAGAAGGAATTAGTCATGCAATTAATCATAGCAAAGCGTCATGAAAGAAACAAAAGTGCTACGCTTGTCACGAGAAGAGTCACTTTGCTAATCAGTGCCCCCAGAGAGAGCGAACATCTCCTAGTAACATAGTCATGCCAGAAGCTGTCACAAATGAAATGATGTCTCCAAAAATAGGAGAAATAAGATCTGAAGCAATTTACCCAAAGAGTCAGTTAAAGAAGAGGCAATTGAACGAAGATGCTTGCCCCAAGAATGATCATCCATCTGGTACACAAAACCGGAAGGCCAATATTGTCTATCTCCATTGTAGTGAGAGAGGACATTATGCCAACAAATGTCCAAAGCGGAAGCGGAATCCACCTTGACTTCAACCTCATGAAATAATCCAGCAACTACCAGGATGATCTCAAGAATCTGAAGGCCAACAGTTGCCTAAGAAAAGTTCCATTTCCCCTTGTCAAGAAAGATGTTAGTAACTTCTAAACTATTTTGGAGACCTAGAAAACGTCTAATACTCAGAACAACCCCGGCCTCGACGATAGGCTCTAAATGTAAACATATTCCTCATGTGGTTGTACCCGACTCTTAATGTGGTATTAAGTGTATCTTTTGTGAGTTCAATTTCTGCACTCACTCTGTTGATCCTGTACATTTTATTTCTTCGCAGTTGTCAAATCCAAAGAAAATCAAAACCCTCTGTTTATTAAAATGATCAACCAAGTTAAATCACTAGGATCAATCATCTTATAATCCTCTTACCTCAACCCAATATTTGAAATGGTCTCTACTTTGTTTTCACTCTAAAGTCAATTCGGAATGACATTATTTCTCAGCTCATTTCACCAACTAACATCGAACTAAACAAATCAACTGTTGTATTCAAATATCCTTCTTGATGTTGACGTTTGGATTCTTTCTCAAACCCATTCAATGACAATACACTTTCTCCTTCATCTCAACCATATTATGTATACCTCATGCCCATCTTAAAATCTGATTATCCTTATTAACGTAATTATTCAAACAAAAGAGACTTGTAGAAGGTACTAGTACCCCTCATCTGCTTACCTAAAACCCAAATGGAAGTCTTCTCTATTCTTTGCACGTCAACCTGGAATCGCAAGACGAAGGTCCAGTAAAGCAATTGCAATGAAGACGACGTATCAACAGAACGACAAAGTCGCCTCCGAGAAAGAACTCCTAAATCTATCTCATCCTCGAGAATTATAAGGTTCGTAGTATTCGCCGTTTCCACATCCGAGATAACCTGGCGCCATGATATATTAGGCTATATCGTATCGCTAAGAAAATGGAATAAAAGGCATATAAATTAGAGTTGTCATCCTAGCTCCAGCGTTTATCGTATCTCCTAGGTATCGCAATTAAGGAATTATCTTCATCTTCCTTTTGAGCTCGTCTAACTAAATGAAATCAATCTATAATTTGATTTAACTCAGCGGAAGCATCCGACTAAAATCTTAAGAGAAGCTGAACGTCACACTCGTAATAAATTTTGCAAGATGATCAAGATTCAATGGAGCAATCATTCTGAAGAAGAAACAACGTGGGATCGTGAAGATCGCCTCAAAGAAGAGTATCCCGATTTCTTTCCTTAGACCCGTCAAATCTCGGGGACGAGATTTCTGTAAGGGGGGTAGATCTGTAACATCCTGAAAATTCAGTAAAGTGAAAATAAATATTTTTAATTCAAAAATAAATGCTTTTGAGTTTTCTTGGCATTGTTGGTTCTTATTTGAATTTCTATTGGATTTTTGTGTTGTATGGAAATCCAACTTATGGAATTAGTAAATGGAAATGAAGAATGGAAAAGAGGAAAAGGCAAAAAGATAAAAAGTAAAAGTTTAGAAAATTGCCACGAGAACCCTGATCATTCAATTAAATTATTTTAGCTACCAATTGAGATTTTATGCATAAAATATTGAAGAAGTAAAATGAAAAGAAAACTTTTAAATCCAAAATAATATGTTGTCGGAATTCACATAAAATAATGGAATCAGAAATGAAGCTAAAAATTTTATAAAAGTATTCTGAGATCAAATACTTTTGAAAAACAAAGTTTCAAAAATAATAGACTTCAATTGATCTCAAAGAAAAATCAAAATCCGAAACAAAAAATTAGGAGCAGTCACTGTTGTTGGAATATTAATAATTTTTTGGTAACTCATTTTAATCTGAAACTTTTTCCAGACGTCCAAATATCTTCATCGACCTTGGTCAAAAAGTTTCATCATTCTCTGCCTCTAGTCGTCCACCAATAAAATCAGAGAAAACCCTGTTTCCTTTGATCACTCACTACCGTGTGGGCCACTCGTTGAATTCCGTTCGTTGGCACATTTAAGAATTCCACCTCTGTCGGTGGACCCGGAGCCTCTTCGAACGCATTGCCCTCAACTCCATTCACTCCACTCGATTCGCTCCTTGAGGAAGAACTCTCCGGCTCTGCGCCAAGCCGCCGATTGCCGCCACGAAGCCCACTCGATTGCCTCCACTCCTCGGCTACTAGCTGCGCCCGATGACCACCAAAGCAATGCCCGACTTTCCCTCACTTCTCCTTCTTTTCCCCGGTAGAGACGCCCAAAACCCTCCCAATTTCTTCCATTGGCGAAGCCTCTGCTTGGAGCGAAGGAAATCCAAGGCTTAGAGTGCTCCATTTCCAAATTCCTCCGGATACACCATCTAGAGCTTCTAGTGATCGAGTTCCACAAAAAGATTTGGAGTTCTTCATGTGAAAACAAGCCGCACTGTCGCCTTCTTCCCCAAAGCCGGTCGCATGGTGGCGGCCTATACGGTGATTCTTCCGTTGAAGCAACCGCAGAAATGGAACCTGGGACCGTGGATACTCCCAAGGCTGCCGATTCAAGCCGAGTGTCTTCGTCTTCTTCTCCAACCGAAGCGCCATTTCCGCCGCCTCCTTGCGGCTACTTTGGGACTTCCTCGGCCGAAGCAACTCGCTCCCAGACTCGCCTTGCCGTCTTGATCCTCTCATGGCCTCACCTCATGGGAAGATCGCCGAGTCTTGTCGTCGGGAAGCCCTAACCGCCTACTTCTGTCATTGCACGGTGGGACCGATTGGTCAGCGCTGAGGTTGAAGGAGAGCGAGCAGAGCGCCTCTGTGGTAGAAAACGCATTTCCCATTTTCCATCATTTCCAACCGAGTAGATTTCATCATTTAATATCTTTTGCAATATTGCTTCAATTCCATAAAACAAATTTGTATAATCATCTAAAATGAGAAAGAATCTGAATATATAAAAATATTTAATTTTTGAACTGCTGTATAATTATTTAATTTAAACCTTGATTTTGGTACTAATATGGGTTTTAATGAGAATTGGTGTATAATAAGTAATAAAATGATAAAATAAATATTCATGTGATTCTAAGTCCAGAATGAATTCAAACATATAAAAATAACCAATTTATGAGTTATAGAAACAATTATTGAAATCAAGAAAGGAACAAACACACACTATTAGGGACTTTTAATAAAAGTTATTCACCATAAGCTATAAAATGATAAGATAAATCCATATGTGTGGATCTGACTTTGAGATAAATTCAAATATGCAAAAATATTCAATTCTTTGAATCATAGAACAATTGTTAAAGTCAAGGATAGAATAAACACTATTATGAACGTTATGGCACCCATGAAGATTATATGGCATAAAATCATATAAGAAGTGATTGTGTGCTTCTGGGATTGTAATAAACCTAATCATGCAAAAATATTTAATCTTAGAACCAAGTTCAACATAATTGCTTCATAAATCATTAATAAACCTTGTTATGGCCATTAACAAATAATAGCTCCATGGCTCACAAATGATAGTGTAGGTTGCAATTGGTTCCTGGAAACAGCAAGAACCCATGTATGCATAACTACTTAGAATCAAACTCAATTAGCTTTCTTTTAAGGAAAGGAAATGTTAATCGTAACGATAGATAATTTGTTAATCTATTGCAATTAGAGTTAAAATAATGCAAAACCAACTTTAAAACACTTCATGGGTTATTACCTGTTAACACCTGAAAAATGAATCAAGAATCATGTTTAGTGTAGTTAGAAACTAAGTTTGAATCATGGCCGAATTAAGATTTACAACATGGTCATTTAAGCTACTTCAGCAATAGGTAAAATAACTCATCCAAATACTAAAATCAATAAAACTAGTTTAGAAACACTGTACGAAGTTTATACTACCATGATCTATAAAAAGGATCTTATTCTATTAAGGTTTGCATAATAATATTGTTAGTACAAAACCCTTAAGTGTTAACCTTTTGTTCCACTTTCTGCGATTCGATAAACGTCGCCACTTAAGCCTTTTCAACACTGAATATAATGTATCGTCTCAATATTTGAAAACTGGTGCACACCAACTAAGAAAAGTTTCAAAAATTCTGAAAAAATCATGGATGTACAAGCCATATAAAATTTCATGATCAAATTCATCATATACTAGAAGTTACAAAAAAACAAATGTATTATGATCAAGTTTGCCAAAGCCTAAAATTTATGGAATTAGCCTAGGATTGTTATACAAAGTATAAATCATCTTAATATGAAGAAATAACCATACTTCATCATGTTTTGCATGCAAATCCTAATAGCTGAACAACCCTAAGTAAACACATTACTTTAGACCTTAATACGAATGAATACACTTTAGATAATAATGAAGGAATCCGTAGTTAAGTTATTTTTGTCACCAGGACCTTCTTAAATATCATGTAAATTAGTCCAGTAGCCTGAATCGATAAATTTAACTTGCATAAATCTAATTCTAAGCAAAATCAACTAAAGATAAAGAACAAATCATTCGTACTCTAATATGATCATTTAAGCCTTTTCAATAACTTGCAAAACAACTCATCTAAATCCGAATAATGTAAAGAACAGATTAGAATTGATCTTTAGGATATAATCTACCGTAATCCAAGAAAATATTCTTATTTCACCTTGCTTTGAACCTGAATCCTATTAGAGCAAAACCCTTAAATGATAATGTTACCCGAAATCGTATGGTGAATAATAAGATCAATGAACATTGTAACTAATGCTTAATTCTACTAATCCAACCAATCTTTGCATCTTGAATCCGCAATTTAAGATTTATAAATTCATAAAGAGCAATCCCTGTTTCTCGTGCAGAGTTTTATTTGTTCTTGTTATCTATTTCTTTCGCTCTTATTGAAGTTAGTATTTTGCGTTGTTTCCGTTGATCGACGTGTAGAACCCGACGTCTCTATCTTCGTCGTCGTCGTCAACCGCAATCCTCGCCTTCATCGTAGTCAGTGATTAAGCAAGGCAAGCATCCTTCGACCATATTGATCCCAGTATTTTATATTCCTTTTGTGCATCAAATTGTTTTATGCATGCGATTACTTTATGTAAATTGCTATTTTGTGGATTGGTAGATATACCTGTTGTCACATGAAACTCCTTGATGATTATGACAATGTGAATCTTGATAACCACAGAATAGGACTAGACACTACTTAATGTCATCTTGGGTATATACGATCATATTAACCTGCTTAGCCATGCCTTAGCATCAGCAATGTACATGATCAAATCAATATTTGTTTCCTGGAAACATTGAAAATGTCACTGTGGTTGTGGGTACTTTGATTTAAAAACCCAAAATAAAACTATGTGTTGATGCGGGCGATTATTGGCAATAGCCGGATGTGCGACAGGAATTGCACATAGTGTAGGGTGAAGTGTCGCCCGTGTCAGTTTAAGGACCGAACATCGTGTTGTATGATCCAAGAAAAACCGTGCAACCACAAGGGTGAGGATGGGGTAGCCATAGCTTGTTATGTATTTAGACTTGGCTTTGATCATTGGTAGGCGGGTGCTTGCACAGGTATTCCAGTCAGGTCTACCTGACGGGGTTTCTACTTGCTAATGCAACGGTGTACGCCCTGCCGTGGTTAGAAACGTTGTGTTGGTGTGTGAAAGTGGATCCACGGCTTGGGTGTGTGTTTCTAATTTCACGGCGGGGGATGAACGTCCCGGGCTGGGTCAAAGCCATGTCTAAGTATTGTAACGACTATGTATGATCTCCTGGCCGGCCACCTAAGGAAGTGCGTCGAGCAAAAAGGTTGATTATTCCTTGTGGGTAAAGTTGTACACCTCTGCAGAGTTTAAATCTAATTGATTAGCCGTACCCGCGGTCATGGGTGTCTTGGTGAACTTGCACGAGTTAAATGTTTTATTATTTCCAAAAGGGTTTAAAAAAACCCCCTTTTCCCATTTCCCAAATTTTAAAAAAACCCCTTGAGAAAAAAATTCCGACCCAAAAATTTAAAACCCCTTTTGGGAAAAATTTTTAAAAATTTTTCCCCTTTTTTAAAAAAAACCCCATAAATTTTCCTTTGGCAAAAGGGTTTTAAAAAAGAAAAATTTAAAAAAAATTTTTTTTCCCGCCAAAGCCCCCTTTTTTTGGGGTTTTAAAGGAAAACCACCCTTTAAATTTTAAAATATTCCAACCTTTTTAAAAAAAAATTTTTTCTCCCTGAGGGTTTTCCCAAAAGGGCCCCCCTGCCCAAACGGAAAAAACCTTTTACCCGGGCCCCAAGGGAAACCAAAGTGGCTTTTTTAAAACCCCCTTTTTTCCCGCCAAGGGCCCCCCTTTCCCAAAAATTTTTCCCCAAACGGCCCTGCTAAAAGGGGTCCCTTTGAAACCCAAAACCCCCGGGAACTACTTGTCCTTTTCTAGGGGTTTTTGGGGGGGAAAAAACGAAGGGGTTTTTTAAAGCATTTTTTCCCCAAACCCAAAACCTGTTTTACAAAACCCGGTAACCCGTAAAATTTGAAATAATAAATAAAGGAATTTTTTTTTTTTTAAAAAATTTTTTCCCCCCCTTATTTTTTTGGGTTTTTGGATTTGGGTTTATTTATTAAAAATATTTTTAACCCATGTTCTTTTTCCTTTGTTTAAAACCAATTTAAAAGGGAAAAAACCCAACAAAATTTTTAAAAAAATTTTTTTCCAAATTTTTAAAAAAATTTTAATTATTTTAATTTTTTGCAAAAATTCCAACCATAAACTTTTTGAAAAAATTAAAAAAATTTAGAAAATTTTTTTAAAATTTAAAAATTTTTTTGGTTTTAAAAAAAAAATTTTAATTTAAAAAATTTTAAATAAAAAAATTTTTTAAAAATTGTTTGTTAAAAAAAATTTAAATAAAATGAAAAAATTAAATTTTTCAAAAAAAACCCATGTTAAACTATTAAAAAAAAATTTTTAAAAAAATTTAATTAAAAAAATTTAAATTGAAAAAAAAAAAACCAACCACCAAAAGGGATTTTAAAAAAAATTTAAAAACCCTTTTTTTAAAATTTTTTAAATTATTAAAATTTTTGGTCATTTGAAATAAAAAAAATCCCCAAAAAAACCTTTTGAAACCAATTTAAATAAGATTTAAAAACTTTTTTAGGGCTTAAATTGAAAAAAGTTAATTTGCCAAAATCCCATTTAAGGAAATTTGTGCTTAAAGTAAAAACTTTAAATTTTAATTTCCAAAATTTAAAATTCCAAAATTTATAAAAATTTTTTTCCTTAAAATTTTGGGGGAAAAATAATCATTTTTTGGCAAAAAAAACCCAAAGTAATTAACTTTTAAACCCTTAAGAAAAACTTTTTAAAAGCCTTTTTAAGGGGAAAATTTGTTAATTTTAAATTTTTTTTTTCGAAATTAAAATTGCCAATTTGAAACCTTTGGGTTAAATTTTTTAAATGATCCCTTTTTTTTAAAAAAACAAATGAAAAGGGGAAAGGGAAAAAAAGGATTTTAACCCCCACAAAATAAAATTTATTTCTTTTAAAATAAGGAAAACAAAAGTTTAAGGGGAAAAATGGAATTTAATGATAAAAAAATTTAATTAAGTTTCCCAAATAAATTTTTCAAAATTTTTTTTTAAAAAAACCCTTTTTCCATTTGGAAATTATGTCTTGGGAACTATTTTTTTTCCCTTTTGAATATAATTTGTTTTTTGGGCCTTTAAAATTTTTTAAGAAATAGCCGGAAATTTATTTGGGTTTCTTTAAAAGGAAGTCCACCCTTTATTTTTTAAATTTTTTGCACTTTTTTCACTTTTTTTAAAACCCTTTTTTGGGAATTTGTTTCCTAGATTTAAAAACTTATTTTAAAATTTACGAATTTTAAATATCTTTTAAATTGATGTTTGATTTTAAAATTTTAAATTTTTTAAAAAAAAAAGGGTACTTTTTAAACCCTTTAAAATTTAACCATAAGAAAACCAAAATTCATAATTAAAAACAAATTAAAATTTTTATTTTCCCCAAAAAATTTTAAATTTTGCCTTTAAAATTTTTATTTGCCCTTTATATTTGTAAAAATTTTTGAAAAAATTTCCCTTTACCGTACTAAGCTTAAACTTTTAAATTTTTTGAAAGAATCAAAAATTTTTTTAAAAACCCAATCAAACCTTTTTCAAAAAGTTGGTTCTTTTCCCCTTTTCAAAAAAGGGGTTTTTTTGGTTTGTTTAAATTTATTTGTTACCCCGCCTTGTTAAAAGAAATTAAAATTTTTTTTCCCATTATTTTTTTTCCAAGAATTTTTTGCCATAGGTTTGTTTTAAAAATTTCCTTTTTTGATCAAAATGTAAAGGGAAATTTTTGTTATTTTTTTTATTTTAAATTTCCTTTTTTAAAATTTTTAAAAACTTTTTTTAAATTTTTATGAAAAATTTCCCCCTTTAAAAGAAATTAAAAATTTTAAATTATCCCTTGTTATTTTATTTTCCTTTTCCAAATAATTTGTTTCAAAACCTTTTTCCCTTTTTTGGGTACTTTTAGGAACCCAAATAAATTTTTTGGGAATTTCCCTGTTTTAAAATTCTTTTTTAATTTTTGTTTTTACCAATTTTTTTAGGGTCACCAGGGGGGTAAACCATATTTGATTTTTTAACTTTTTATTTTTACCTGTAAAAGGGTTTCTTTAATAAACCCTTCAAAATTTTATTTTTTCAAATTTAGAATTTTTTAAATTTTTTCCCAAATTTTTGGTTTAAAAAAAAGGGGTAAAACCCTTTTCCCTTTTAAAAGGGTTTAGATTTAACAAACTTTTAACTTGGGTAAAACTCCAAACCAAAAAGGGAACCTTTAAAAGGAAAAACTTTAGGAAATTTAAAAATAAAATTGAAAAATTTAAAAAGCCCATGTAGTTTGATCAAAATTTTTCAAAAGGGATAAAAGAATTTTTTTCATAAAGGTTAATTGGGGATAAAATTTTAATTGACAAAAAAAATGGTTTATTATCTATAAAAAAATATAAATGGGATTAAGGTATTTTTTTTTTTAAATTTTTTCTAATTTAAATTTTTTTTTTAAATTTTGGGTTTTTTCAAAATTTAACCCTTTTTAAAATTCAAATGCTTTGTTAACCCATTTTTTTAATTTTAAAACCAAGTTTTTTAAACCCAAAAACCCCATTGGGAATAATTTTTTTTTAACCCGAATTTTAAAATCCTTTTTAAATTTAATTTTTAAAAAAAAGATTCCCTTTTTTGGGGTTTTGGATTTTAAAAATTTTAAAAATTTTTTCTTTAAAATTTTAAACATTTGTAAAATTTAAAAATTTTCATTAAATTTTCGAATTAAATTGTTTTTTTTAAAATTTCCCCAAAATTTTTTTTAAACGGGCTCTCCTTGCCAAAAATTCGGGAAATTGGAATTTTTCCCGGAAAAAACCCCGGGGGAAATTAAAAAAATTAAAATTAAAAAATTTGGAAATCGTTAAACTTTTAATTAACAAAAAAATTTTTTTCGTAAATTTTTTCTTTTAATTTTCCCTTTTTAAAATTTCCCTTTTTCCCTTTCAAAGGGATTTGAAACCAAAAACTTTTTTTTAAAAAAAGAAACCCGTTTTTTAAACTTCGGATTTAAAAACAAACAAATTCCCCTAAACCTGGGAAAATAAAGCCAATGGAAAATTAAAACCTTAAAAAACATGGAAAAACTTTTAAAAACAAAAAACTTAAACCCTTTTAAAAATATAATGGGAAAAATAAAACCTATTATTTTACTTTTTGTCCCTAAACATTTAATTTTAAATTTTTTTTTTTTAAAAACAAAGTTTTTTTTTTAAAATTTTAAATTTTTTAAAAATTTTTTGGAAAAATATTCTTCAAATTTAAATTTCATTAAATTTTTTTTGGATTAAAAATAAACCAAAAGGAAAAAAAAATTTTTAAAAAAATTTTATTTTCTTGAAAATTTTAAAAATGGTTTTTAAAATTAAAATTTCCTTTTTAAAAATCTTTATTCCCAAAAAAATTTTAAAAACCCCAAACCAATATAAGGCCCTTTTTGCAAAAAAAAATTTTTCTTTTAAAAACCCCAAAAATTTTAAAATTAAACATTTTAAAACCCTAGCAAATTTTTCTTATAAATTACCACCCAAACTTCCTTAAAAAACTTTAAAACCAAAAAATTTATTTTAAAAATTGAAAAAAAAAAAGGTTGAAAAACCAAATAAAAAATTCCCTTAAAACTTTGGGAATTTTTCCTTTTAAACATTTTTGGGAAAAAAATTCCAATTCAAAAAAAGTGGGGAAAGGTTATTAAATTTTTTGGGGAAACAAAATTTCCCAAAAAATCTTCCCGTTAAAAAACCTCTAAAATTCCCGTTAAAAATTTCCATTTTTTTTGGAAAAATTTGGTTTAAAAATTTAAAAAACAATTCAAATTTTAAAAAATTAAAAAAAGGCCCCAAAAAATTTTAAAAAAAATTTCCAAAAGGGAAAAAAATTAACCTTTATATAATAAAATTTTAAAATTAATTTTAAGAAATACCTTTAATTTTTTATCCTTATTTTTTAAAAATTTAAATTCCAAGTAAATTAAAAAAATTTAAAATTTTTTTAAACCCAAAAAAAATTTTAAAATTTTAAATTCCCCAAAATAAATTTTAAAAGGGAAATCCAAAAAATTTCAAACCCCCAAAAATGCAATTAAAAAAATTTAAAAAAATCAAATAATTCCAAAAATTTGAAAACTCTCTGTTTTAAAAAATAAAATATTCCATTTCCCAAAAAACCAAATACAAAAAGTTTTACTTTTGTTTTTTTTTAAAATTTTTAAAAATTTCCCCCAAAACCCTTTGGGTTCTTTTTTAAAAATTTAAAAATTTCCCGGTGTTCCCCTTAAAATTTAAAAAATTTTTTTTAATAAAGAAAAAGGGCCAAAACTTTTAATCCCAAAAAAAATCCCTTTCCCTTTAAATAAAAATTTTAAAGGAACCTTAACGGATAACTGCCCCAAAAATAAAAGGAATCTAAAACCTTTTGGTAAAAAATTAAAGGTTTTAAAAAGGGTGGGTTTTGAATTAAATTAAAATTTCTTTAAAAAATTTTTACAAAATTTAATCTTTTGAAAAGGAAATTATAAAAAGGAGAAAAAACCCCAAAAAAAAGTTAAAAACAAAAAAAAAAAAAAACTTGAAGTTTCCCCTCAAAAAAAATTTTTTTTTCCAAATTGGGGACATTTTTCCCAAAAACCCCAACATTGAAATTTTTAAAAAAAATTTTTAAAAATTAAAACGATTTAAAAATTTTGTAAAATTTGAATTTTAAAATTTTTTAAACCAAAAATTTAAAAAAAAGGGGGAAAGGCCCAAATTAAAAAAATTTTTTTAAACCCTTTAAAAATTTTTTATAAAAATTTTTTTAGAAAAGGGCTTTTTAAAATTTTTTTTCCATTTAAATAAAGAAAAAATTTTTAAATTTAAAAGAACAAAATTTTAAACAAATTTTAAATTTCTTACCAAAAAATAAATCCAAAAAAAAATTTTTTTTTAAAATAACCAAAAAAACCACCGGATTAATTTTAAAAGTTAATTTGTTCTTTAAACCTAAAATAAAAAATCCCTTTACCCAATTTGTTTGGGCCCCTTTAAAATTTTAAAATTTTTTTTCCAAAAAAAGGGGAAACCCTCCCAACCAAATTGTTTTTTTAACCCCCAAAACAAAGAACCCCTAAAGAAATTAAAACCCCATTTCCCCAAAAATTTTTTGTCTTAAATTTAAAAATCCCGTATTTTTTCCCCCCCAAAACCCCCCTTTTTTCCCTTTGGAAAAAAAAAGGCTAAAAAATTTAAAACTTTAAACAAATTTTCTTTAAAAACCCTTTTTTTTTAAAAAAAAACCCCTTAAAGATTTTGGAAATCCCTTTAAAAAATGAACCAATTAAATTTTCCATGACGTTTTTTCTCAAACCCAAAAAAAACCCTACTTTAAAAATCGAGGGGGTAATTTCCCTTGAAAAACCCCGGGGGAAATTTCCCGGGTGCTTAACCTGAAAAAAAATTTTTTTAAAAAAAATTTTTTGCCCTTTTTCCCTTTTAAACCTATTTTTTTTTTTTGAAAAACAAAAATAAAAGGGTTTGAAAATTTAAAAAAAAAAAGATAAAATAAAAATTTGATTTTGGAAACAAATTTTTTTGAAATTTTTTTAAAAATGAAAAATAAATAAAGACTTTTTTAAATTCAAAAAAAATTTCCAATTTAAAAATTGGAAATAAAAAAAAAAATTTAAAAAAAGTTTCCCAAAACTTAAAAAAAGTTTAAAAAAGACTTAATAAATTCAAAAACAAAAAAAATTAAAACCTGTTTTTGGGAAAATTTTTTTAAAACCAAAAATTAAAAAAAAAAAATTTTTGTTTTAAAATTTATATTTTCCCTTGGAAAAAAAATTCCAAAAAAAACCTTTGTTATGGTTTCCCCGGGAAGGGGCCAATTTAAACCAAACCCTGGGGAAAAGCCCAAAAATTGTTTTTTAAAAAGGAAAAAGCGAAGTTTTAAAACATTAAAGGGTTTTGGCAAAACCCCCCCAAAAGATTCCCCCCAAAATTTTTTTCCCTTTTGAGGAAAAAATTTAAAAGGGTTTAAAGGGGAAAAAATCCATTGCCCTTCAAATTAAAATAACCCACAAAAATATAAAAAAGGTTTTTAAAAACCAACCCAAAAATTTTTCAAAATTTTTTGGGTAACCCTTTTTTAAACCCGCCCCGGGGAATTCCCAAATTAAAAATTTTTTTTTCCCCAAACCCAATTTTTTTTTTTACTTTGGAAGTTTTTAAAAACCCCTTTTTTTATTTTTTTTTCCCCGGGTTTTGAAAAAAATAAAAATTTTTTAACCCGTTTTAAATTTAGGTTAAAAACCCAAACCCCCTTTGAAAGCCATTTTTCCCCCAAAAATTGAATTTACATTAAATTTTTTAAATTTTAACCAACAAATTTTGAAAAACCAAATAAAAAATTTTAAAAAATTTAAACCCTTATTTAAAATTTTTAATTTTTCCCTTTTTATTAATTTTTTATTTTAAATATAAATTTCCCATTTTTAAAATTAAAATTAAACTATAAAAAAAAATTTTAAAAAAAAAATTTAAAAAAAAAAATTCCTTAAAAAAAAAATTTTGGGAAAAATTTTTAAAAATTTCTTTTTCACCTTTGGAAAAAATTTTAAAAAATTAATTTTAAAAAAGTTAAAAAAAGAAAAAAAAATTTCCCCGAAAAACCCTTTAAATTTTAAATTATGGGTTTGGTTTTAAAAATTTTAAAAATTTTTTAACTTTTCCCTTTTATAATTATATTTTTCCTTTTGGAAAAAATAAAGAGGGCATTTTGCCCCTGTTATTTAATAAATTAAGAAATTTTCCCTTTATTTCCCTTTTAAAAAAAATTTTATAATTTTTTTAAAATTTTTGGGAAGAAAAATAAAAAAAAAAATCGATAAAACCCAAAAGGGACGAAATTAATGGTTTGGGAAAAAAACTATTTTAAAATGGTAAAGAAAAGTAAAAATTTTTCCCCAAAAAATCAAATTTTTTAAAAAAAAAATAAAATAATTTAAAATTTTTAAAATTCAAAAATGATAAAATTTTTTTTAAAAAATTTTCTTTTGGGAAAAAAGTTTTTGGGTTGTGTTTTTTAAATTTAATTTTTGGGGGTTAAACCAAATTTGGAAAAAAAGAAAATTTAAAATTTTAAAAAAAAGGTTTTTAAAAATTTTAAAAAATTTCCCGAAAAAAATCAAAAAAAAATTAAAAGGGCTTTAAATTTTTTAATTTTTTTAAAATTAAAAAATGAGTTTTAAATTCCAAAAAAAAATTTTAAAATTATAAAGGAACAAAGTAAAATTTTTAAAAAAATTATTTTTTAAAAATCAAATCGAAAACCCCAAATTTTTAAATTTAATTTTTCATTTAAATAGAAAGGCAAAATAGGAAAATAAGAAAATAGAAGAGAAAAAGAAAGAAAAGAAAATTGTAGATAGGTAGAAATCCAACTCGCGCCGCAGACCGCGTCGATTTTGGAATCGATTGTCGGATCGCGTAAAAATCAGCCAGTGAACTATGTATTTTGTGTTAATTAAAATATGAACGACAGATCATCAAATTGGTTGGACGCCAAACTAAAATAATTGAAATTCCAATGTCTTAGTTTATTTTGTTGTTTCAGGTCTCGACCTGAACCGCCCCGCTAGTCAGAACCAACCTACGGGCGAGGCCAAACCAACCAATTCTATAGTAGGCAAGATTTCTGGATCATCTCTTCTGAAATGATTTTCTGGTTTTCGTATATTACTCATATCCTCATTGCATTGAAAATTTACTTTAAATGAAAAGTCTAAAATGGAATGTGGAGAATGGTGCGTGTTTGGTGGTGGAATGTGGTGATGGAATCAAGTTTGTGATTCGGAAATGGAATGTGGTTGTGGAACCGAGGTTGCGGTTTGGAAAAATGGGAAAAAGGGGTTGTGATGGAGTTAGAGTCCGCGAATGGAGTCGTGGACTGTCTATTAGCATTAATTATGGTGGGTAGAGGGTGCCAGAAAAGCAGGAGTGTGCCTGTGCCGGTGGGCCCCTCTACATGGTTAGCATATAAGGTCAAAACACCTACACTCGGGTAATGAGCCGTAATTCAGTGTCAACCATAGCGAGATGAATAGCTGACAAGAAAGGTTGTCCTATGAAAGTATTATGATCTCCACAATGGGTAAGTTAATTATGTCGAGCTGGGAAATGCTGATATGACCCAGGGGGATGTGAAAATAGGAAATGTGATGATGAAATATGATGAGGAAATGTGAGAAGGGCGATATATTTGAAGCCCGTGGTGTACTACTGGAGTGTGTCAGAGTACATGTACTACCGGAGTGTGCCGGAGTACAACTGTATCTACGGGTGTGGGATGACCTAGAGTGAGGCTCCTCTCTCAAGTACAGGGTTGGGGATCTAATATCGTAGTAGCGATAAACGTCCTGGAGCCTTTGTTGTGGGGGCCGTTATGGGTAAAATGACACAAACCTGCATAGGGTCAAAAATCTTGAATTCAAGCCTGTCTCTTGGATTGGAGGCTACGGAAGTTCATTCTGTCTCATATACAGGTGTCAAGAGTCAATTTCTAATAATTAAAATTTCCAACTTTTTAAGAAAACTAAAAATTAAATTTTATTAAACTCATATGTGGAGGAAAGGAAGTGAAAAAAGGAAAAAATCATCATGATGCATTCTGCTAATTAATGCTTGCTGAGTACTCTGTACTCACTCTTGTATTTCCCGCTTTTCTAGAGGAAGATCCTAATGGATCCGCCTACAAGGCCGCAGATGAGGGCAACGCCTGGGCTCAGTCACAGGGTTATCAGGAGGATGGCGCAGAGGGCTATTACTATCCCGACTACTACTACTACCCGGAGGAATAGGTTCTATATCC
Source organism: Guadua angustifolia (assembly GCA_036346375.1). Taxonomy (NCBI): domain Eukaryota; kingdom Viridiplantae; phylum Streptophyta; class Magnoliopsida; order Poales; family Poaceae; genus Guadua; species Guadua angustifolia. Next base: position 423,447 of record JAYEVE010001035.1, read on the forward strand.
CATATTATGTTCCTAGGGGATATGTAGTATATCTAGGCAATAGTGGTAATCTTTTGTTGTATAGGGAAGTGATGTAATATTATGTTATGGACCTATAGCTCAGCGTGGCTCAGCAATGAATATATGTTCTTACAGTCTCTAATTATTATTCTGCTATAACACTCTGAACACGACATAGTAGCTGGTAAAGCATTGGATTTTCCAATATTTTGTTGGCAGCTATGCCGATATTCGTGTAATTATCTTGGGGTGATGACAGGGTTACTGTCGCTACCTTAGGCTAATTATACGGGTCGCCACAGCTGCACAGTTACAATTCACAAAATGCATCATGCTTTCATGAATACAACTATTGGATGTAGGTACTGCAATTGGAACTAGTTGCGGCCAGGCTCCATAATTCTTGCATTCAGTGCAACTGCACTTGCCAATAAGTGGAACAATGGCATCCAAAAGAGAGTCCAAAGAGCATACTTTAGGAAAAACCAAGGCCTACTCTTCAAGCAACTAATCTTAGATGAAAGCACTACAGACAAAACAAAGATATTTGCCTTGGAGGAACTAGAGAAGGCAACCAATAACTTTGATGTTGCTCGTATTCTTGGTTGTGGAGGGCATGGCACAGTTTATAAAGGCATTTTATCCCATCAACATGTGGTTGCCACTACAAGGTCAAAAATAGTGGAGCAAACTGAGATAGACCGATTTATCAACAAGGTTGTCATCCTATCGCAAGTCATTCATCGCAATGTCGTGAAGCTTTTTGGTTGCTGTCTCAAAACAGAGTTGCCTTTGCTAGTCTATGAGTTCATATCTAATGGCACAGTATATGACCTCCTTCACACCGATGCATGGGTTAAATGCTTGTTATCATGGGATGATTGCATTAGGATTGCAGCAGAAGTTGCAGGTGCTCTTGCTTATCTCCACTCAGTTGTTGCGATACCAATTTTCCATAGAGATGTCAAATCTTCCAATATACTCTTAGATGGCAACTTTACTGTAAAGATTTTCGACTTTGGCGCTTCAAGATCTATATCACTTGATCAAGCTCACGTGGTGTGATAACCCGAGGGCTTGTCAGTTTAATTACAATAAGTAAGCAAATAAATTAATCAATAAAAGTGATTAGGCAAGAAAATAAAAATGTAAGGTTTAGAGAAGTGTTGTCAGTCCCGCAGTGATGGTATCGCTCATCGAGGTACCTGACCTGTTTGGTGGCCGGACCAGCACCTCTCGCTAGTCCGGGGTTCCTCATTCGACGCATTATAACTTACTTGGTGCAATTGCGGATACCATTAGTAAATTGAGCGAGAAATGACCGTAATGCCCATAGGGTAAATAGCCACCGGTAAAAGCCAAGGGTAAAAGAGGTAAAATGGCAGTAGTAAGGATAAATAAAGGTAGCCAGCCAAGTGCATAGAAAGCAGCCAACCCATTCTCAACTAGCAGCCAGCCCATTCCATTCCACACACAAACCGAGATAGCCAAGAGCCAGCAAGAGCAAGCCACTAGCCGAAGCAAGAAGGAGGAGCCAGAAGAGGAGGTGAAGGATCACCAGAAGAGGAGGTGAAGGACAAGAGAAGGAACACCCAGAAGAAAGCGGAGGTGGTCCAGAAGCTCATCCAGCCAAAGAAGGCCAAAGGCAATAGCTTCCTCAACACCAGCACATCCTCCAGCTAGCTCAATCACCCAACCAAACCACCAAGTGCATACCTATAGTAGCAATGGCAGTAGTAACAGTGCAATGTAGTATACACAAGTGGTAGATTGGGCAAGTAGCTAGCTAATGGGGTAGGGTAGCCGGTAGATCGGCTAGACCCTAGCGGTCTCAGTAGTCAGGGACGGCCCTAAGGGCAGTAAAGGGCGTCCTAGCCTCACCCTGCACTCCCCCTACATGTGGGTAAGGCTAGTATCGTCTCCTTTCCATGAGCTAGATCAACACCCCAACGTTCATCATAGACCTCGTATGATATGGCAAAAATATGGCAAAATAAATTGGGTAGAAACCCTAGCTAGCAATAGGTAGCACTAGTAGAACCATGAGTAGAGAAGACCAGGAGAAATGGCAAGCTGCGGCCAAGCTGGCGGGTGCGGCCAAAGCCGTGCGCCCTCGGCCAAGGAAGTTGGCAGGCCAGAGAGGAGGCAACGAGCTGGTGCCTACACGCACTAGCAAGCTATGGCCGGAGCCGCGTATGCCAATGTAGGCTGGCGCCAGATCTTGTAGAGGAGCCGCTAGTCGAGTAGGGGAGGGAGTATAAGGGAAGTAGCAAAAGGAAGGGAGGAAGGAGTAGATGAGCTGAGTAGGCCAGCGCCGAGAGAAGTAGAAGCGCAGGAGCAGAGGCAGCCAAGTGAAGGGCGCAGAGGAGGCGAGATGAAGCCGAAGGGAGATCGGCCAGGAAGAGAAAAAAAAGGGGCAAGGAGCGATGCGGCAGAGAGGCCCTTGGCCAAGAGCCAAGAAAAAGAAAGGGCAAAGGAGAAGAAAAAGAGAAGGGAAGAAAGAAAGGAAAAAGAAAAGAGGAAAATGGGAGAGAAAAGAAAAGAGGAAAGGAGAGGAGTAGAAAAATAATTCGTGTCGTGGACCGCATTGATTGTTGTTAACCAACTTGTGGATTGCGTAAAAATTGCTAACCTGTATTAATTAATTTATGCCAAAATAAAATTTGTATGACAGTAGAAATATTGGTTGGACACCAAATTAAAATAATTCACCTTAAATGCTCTTGTAATATCTTTTGCTTTCAGGGCTCAATCTAAACCTTCCCGCCATCCAGATACAGCCTTAGGGAGAAGTCAAACCTTCAGATTTTAGACTAGGCAAGATTCATTGAACATCCTTATTAAATTCTTTTAATACTTTTGTATACCTAAGCATATCATCACTGCATCAAAAACCTAAATTTGCAAATTGAAATGTTGAATCGGATTTGGATGGAAGAGGGGTTGTGAATGAAGTGATGAAATGGTGATGTGGTTTTGGAAATGGTGTAAATGATGTTTAGCTTATCCACAAATGGAGTCGTGGATATGATATTAGTAATAATTATGGTGGGTAGAGGGTGCCCGGGAAGGATGGAGAGTGTGATGCCAGAGGAGGTGATGCCCATGCCGGTGGGGCCCTCTATATAGGCTACAATATAAGGTCAAATACGTACACTCGGGTAATGAGCCGTATTTCAGTATCAACCATAATGAGATAAATCGTTGCCAGAAAAGATTGTCCTAAGAAGGTGTGGTGATCATCATATTGGGTAAAAGTAGTTACTAAAAGCAAAAACCTGGGTAGGCCGAAAGGCCCAGATGAGAATGTGTGAAGTCGATCTATATGAATGCCACAGGTGGAGTTACTCCCGGCTTGAGGTGGGGTACAACTGTATCTGCGAGTGGTGGATGGCCTAGGAGGATAGACCTAGAGTACAGGGTTTGAGATCTAACATTAGATTAGTGATAAACGTTCTAGAGCCTCATAGGATGAGGCTGTTATGGATAAAGTGGTATGAACCTGTGCAGGATCAAAATCTTGAATTCAAGCCTGTCTCTTGGATTAGAGGCTACGAAAGCTAAGGCTGTCTTACATATGGGTGCTAGTAGTTGATTTTAAATACTTAAAATTTTCAATCTTTAAAGAAAACCAAAAACCTAATTTCTATAAAAATGGATTTGAAGGGAAAGAATTGGCTATATTGGAGAGAAAAAATTCATGCTGCATGTTGTTATCTAATGCTTACTGAGGAAAAAATTCATGCTGCATGTTGTTATCTAATGCTTACTGAGGACTCTGTACTCACTCTTGTTATTCCTCCTTTTCTAGAAGGTGAATCTGATGGATCGACGTTTGTGGCATAACATGAGGCTTATTCACAGGATTAGTACCAGGGCTATCAAGAGGATCCCTCCGAGGGCTACTACTACTCCGACTACTACTAGGAGGGCTAGGAGTTGTTATAGGCCTTATTATTGGCATAGGAAGTATTTAGGGTAATATAGCTAGTAGTGATGTCTTTTGTTAAACCGGGTTTAGATGTAATATTATGTAATGGACATATAACCCTGTGTGGCTTGAATTGAATATATTTTCATTCAGTCTCTAATTATTATTCTGTTGTAACACACTGAATATGACATAGTAGCTGATAAAGCATCAGATCTCCCGATGTTTTGCCGGCAGTTGTACCGAGATTCGTGTAATTATCTTAGGGTTATGACAGTGCTACTGTCGCTACCCTGGGCTAATTATACAGGTGCCACACGTGGTGACAATTGTTCAAGGCACATTTGTTTACTTGGACCCGGAGTACTACCACACTGGCCAATTGTCTTAGAAGAATGATGTTTATAGTTTTGGTGTGATACTTGTAGAGCTTCTGATAAGAAAGAAACCAATTTTTATTAATGATCTAGGTACAAAACAGAGTTTGTCTCATTACTTTGTGGAAGGGCTTCAGCAGGGAGTTCGTATGGAAATCATGGATTCCCAAGTTGTGGAAGAAATTGTTGATATTGCCTCAATCGCAGAATCATGCTTGAAAACCAAAGGAGGGGAGAGACCTACCATGAAAGAAATAGAAATGAGGTTGTAGTTACTTAGAATTGCAAGACTAGGAAGGTGCAACTTTTCCCAAGAAAGGATGGAGAGATTGAACATTTTCTATGCCTAAATACAAGAGCTCTCAGGCACGGAGCAATTTTATCAATACTGTTGATTTAATATATGGATGCATCTCTGGAAGCTACAGTTTGGAGCAAGAATTTTCGTCCTCGGTCAGTCAGCCACATTAACCATGTATGCAATTGCACAATCGACTGCTTGCTAGGATGCATCTGTTAGTTGCCCTATACTTTTCTATGGAGAATTATGTTATGTAGTTCCCTTTAAATGAAAGTATGTCATGTAGTTACACTTCCTCTGTTTTTCCACAATATTTTTGTAGACCATTTCACTTGTATACTTTTATTATCTATGATCAATATGCCCTGAGATACCTCATTGTAGTTAAGCTATGGTGGTGAAAAAAGTTACTTGTAGCATTGTCAACAAATTCAGTAATTATTCATACCACCAATTACCAATGGCTTACCTAGAACAGGTTCCAATAGGTATCTAATACCGACACAAGATATTCTAAATTTACTTGTCCAGACAAGCACTATATGCTGCTGCATTTTTACATAGCATTAGCTTAAACATGAATAATGACTTCACAGTTAGAACAAAGAGGTAGTAGGCAACACAATCAGGACAAAAGGATGGAATTCTTCCATTGGATGTCTTTGCATAAAAAGTACGAATTACACAGTTGACATCTTTCATTTACAAAATCCAACACTCGCAGTATTGCAGAGAGAAATGCAGAACTGAATTTCCAAATTTGTAAATACGATTTCTGTAACATCCTGAAAATTGTAAAACTAGTGAAATGCTATAATGTGAATTTTGCTGTTTGAGTATTTTTGGAGCTTTATGGAATTTTGGTTTTCTGAATGGATTTCTTGGATTTTGTGTTGCAAAGACAATTAAAGGAAATGGTAGAAATTAAAAGAACAAAATAAGACTTGGCAATAATTTATTTTCTGAATCCAAATCTATGGAGAAACTAAATTATGCACCGACAGACATATATGAATATCAATCTGAATATTAAAAATGAAACAGTGCACCTTTCGGATTCGTGGAAAGTATCCAGAGCTCATCTCCAGCTGAAAAATTTACCAAATTACCCTTGGTACAATATTTACCATTTGTAAAAATCTCAGAAGATTATCGATGGGATAAGCCTCCAAATAATCCAAAAGCGAAGCTCAAATTTGAAAATCTTAATGCCGAATCTTAATAAAATATCGAGCAATATCTTGAGCTGAAAATTTTACATAAGAATACTTAGCTCAAATTAATTTGAAAACAAAGTTTCAAAAAGCTATAAAAATATTTGAATTGTCCGATAATTCAGAATCGAAATTGAAATCCTGTGCATTGTACAAAGGTCGAATTTTAGTAAATAATCTACAAACTATTTCGATCTAAACTTTTTATGGAGATCATCTACTTCGAAGAGACCGCACAAAAGTATGAAAAGTCTCTTATGAAGATTAGTGGTGAATCAATGCAAGATCAGCACTTAACCGAGTCAATCCTCAAGTCGGTTCTCTTTTTCATTCATTGCCGTGTGGGCCATCCGTTGCTACTCCGTTCGTTGGCACAATGAAGGAACTCCGATCCTTGTCAATGGACCCAGGACCTGCTTCCAGATTCTTCCTCCAACCCCGTTCTTCCCACCGATTCGGTCCACTAAGACCTCTCCGGCCGAGTGGCGACTACCAGCGATCGCTGCCACGAATCCCCTCACCCCTGCAAATCTTGGCTATGCATTGCACCCCAGTGTTCGCAAGAGGCCTCCTTCATTCCCTCACTCCTTCTTCTCCTCAAGCCAAAGCCTCGTGCGCAGAAGCCCTCCCATTGCCGCCATTGCCGAGCTCAGTGCTCCAAGCCACGAAGCAAAATCCCGGCGAATTAGTGACCCTCCTTCCAATTCCTCAAGCCTGGAGCATCACTAGATACTGCCGATCAATAGCCCTCAAGAAAATCCAACTCCTTCCATGCGAAATGTGGCTGCTCCCGTGCGCCCTTTCTTCCCCAAGTCCGGCCGCCGTGGGTAGAGCTCCCCGGAGCTTCTCCTTCCAGGTAAACCCCAAGAATGGACTCCATGTGATCCCGTGATGCTTACAAGGTCATCGATTCAATCCCTAATGCGGTTTCTTGTCTTCTCCACTTTCCACCATTTCCGCCGCCACCTGGAGCTCGGTTGCGCCCCCACCTGCTGTCTCTTCCGCTGAATCAACTTCACCCCTGGATGCGCCTCATTGGTGATCTTCTTTGGTGCCGTCGCAGATTTGCCGGAGGACCGCCGAGGACCCTTCACGGCCAAACCCTAGCCATCCTCGTTCTTCGTTCGTGCACCTTTGGAGCCCACGAGTGAGGTTGAAGAAGTTGAGTCCGTATACGCCTTCACTCGCCGAGAAAACGATTTCCGTTTCTGGCGAAATGCATTCAACTCTTGATAAATTGTGCAAAGTGTTAGTTAGAAACCGTGAAATAAATTTGTATAATCATCTAAAATCGCAAAGAATATAAATATGTAAAAATATTTAGTTTTTGATCTGCGTAATGAGTATTTAAATTAAACCTTGATTTCAATGTTAATTAGAATTTGTGAATAATAAACCATGAAATGATGAAATCAATATTTATGAGATTTTAGGCTCAGAATGTATTCAAATATACAAAATACTTAATTCTTGAGTCGCAAAACAATTAGTAAAATTTAATTTAGGAATAAACATTTGTATGGATGATGTTGTATTCAAAGAAATGTAATTCCAAGAAAATCATTGCATAAATTTATATGTGTCTTAGAATCATAATAAAACCCAAATATGCAAAATCATCTAATGTTGAACTCAAGTTAACATATCTGCTTTGCAATTGTTAATTAACCATATTATGGCCATTAACAAAACAATAGTAATGGCTCACAAAATGATAATGTAATTTGTATTAGATTCCTAAAACAGTAAGAACCCCTGTATGTAAAAATATACAAAGTAAGATTTAATTTGCATGTTCTTAATGAAAGAAAATGTTAATGCTAACAATGAGTAAATAGATAATCTATTGCAATTAAAGTTAAAATAATGCAAAATCAACTTTAAAACAATTCTAGGGTGGTATTCTGCTAATGCCTGGAAAATGAATCAAAGATCATGTATGGTGTAGTTAGAAACTAAGTTTGAATCTTGGCCGATTTAAGATTCCAAATGTGATCATTTAGGCTATTTCAACAATAGATAAAGTAACTCATCCAAATACTAAAATCAGTGAAATCAGTTTAGTAACACTGTACAAAGTTTATGTTACCATATTCTGTAAAAAGAATCATATTCCATTAAGGTTTTCATATTAATCTCATCGGATCAAAACCCTTAAGCGATAACCTTTTGATTCACTCTTTTGGCCGATTCCGAATAACGTCAATTTACAATACCACTTAAGCCTTTTCAACAATGAATATAATGTATCAGCCAAAGCCTAAAATTTATGGAATTGTCTTAGGATTGTTATACAAGGTATAAATCATCTCATTATGAAGAAATAACCATACTTCATCATGTTTTGCATATTGATCCTAATGGCTGAACGCTAAGTAATCATATTACTTTAGACTTTAATGCGGATGAATAAACTTTAGGTAATAATGATGGAATCCATAGTTAAGTTATTTTTATCACCAGAACCTTCTCAAATGTTATGAAAATAATCTCAGTAGCCTAAATCAATAAATTTAACTCGCATAAAACTAATTCTAAGCAAAATCATTTATAGATAAAGAGCTAATCATTCATACTCTAACATGATCAACCAAGCCGTTTCATTAACTCGCAAAACAACTCATCTAAACCCGAATAATGTAAAGAACAGATTAGAAATGATCTTCAAGATATAATCTACCGCAATCTAGGAAAATATTCTAATTTCACCTTGCTTTGAATCTGAATCCTAATAAAGCAAAAACCCGTAAGTATTAAAGATTGTCAGAACTCATATTATGAATAGTAAAATCAATAAGCCTTGCAACTAATGCTTAATTCTATTAATCCAACCAATCTTTGCATCTGTAATTCGTAACGTAAGATTAATAAATTCATAAAGGGCAATCCCTGTTTCTTGTGCAGAGTTTATTTGTTTTGCTATCTATTTCCTTCTTGCCTTTATTGAAGTTAGTTTATTGCTTTGCGTTGTTTCCGTTGTTTGACGAGTAGACCCGACGTCTCTAGCTTCGTCTTCGTCGTCGTCGCCGCAATCCTCGTCTTCGCCGTAAGCAATAATTAAGCAAGGCAAGCATCCTTTGACCATATTGATCCCATTATTTTATATTCCTTTTGTGCATCAAATTGTTTCATGCATGCGTTTACTTTATGTAACTTGCTATTTTGTGGATTGGTAGTTATACCTGTTGTCATGTGAATCTCCGTTGATGATTATGAACATGTGAACCTTGATAACCATAGATTGAGGTTAGGCATTACTTAATGTCATCTTGGGTATATGCGTTCATTTTATTCATGCTTAGTCATGCTTTTAGAATCAATGATGTACATGATCAACTCAATAATTGTTTCCTGAAAACATTGAAAATGTCACTGTTGGTTGCGGGTATTTTGATTACAATCCCAAAAGAAAACTATGTGTTGATGCGGGCGATTATTGGCAACTGTAACACCCCGGCTCCACATTGAGCCCCGAATGCTACCAACTTCCAAACTCACTAACAATTTTCGCAACATCTCGTAACACTGGCGCCAACCACACCATGAAGTGCTACCAAGACCTCTAATAACGCTTAGCGGAGGACAATTCTAAAGCAATTAAAAAGCTTAACGGATTAGCTAGAATTTGGCATGACCTCTCTAGAAGTAGAGGTCATCCACTCAGCAGACAAATAAACAACAGTTATAAGATAATCACAATACAAGTCATCCAAGATGACACATACTAGCAGAAGCATAAAGGAATTATCACACAACCAAGCGGTAAATAACAATTCGCAACAACGAATAACATAATTACAACACTAGCTAAGACCAGACACTATATTCATTTTAGGTGGGTTGAAGGTGACCGGTCGTGATTGTGTCTCTACACCCATCCCGCCCGACAACTTCAAGGTACCTAAAAAACAAATGACAAACAAGCGTGAGTTCGAAAACTCAAAGAAAGTGCATCAAATCAACATAATTAACCAACTAACACATTCAACCAACAACAAGATTAGAACTCTCATATGAATCAACCAATACATGAAACAAAGTATATCAATACATTTACCTCGTTAATGTATCTCACATACATACCTCATTAAACTTCTTTAGATGAGTCCACGACTCCATCCCAACTCCTCACATTTCCATTTAACACCCAAAGCTTATCATAGAACATAACACACACATAATTCATCCACATGATTCAATATGCAAGCTCAAGAATATCTCATCTCATTCACAATTTATCAACCATATGATGCATTATGCTCATGAATGTATCATTTCATCTCATTCTCAATCTTCATACATATGATGCATCATGCATGCTCATGAATGTCTCTTCTCTTTACTTAGCACATACCGGTATTGTCGAGCACCACTGTGAGACCCCGTTCTGACGAACAGGAACCTCCATGTGATTACTGTGCTATTCCCTGGATCAGTAGCTAGCACTCACATGTTTACAACAATTGGAAATCACAACCATACAAATAATAATTAAGCGGAAACGATTAATACCATAAATATTACAACTCAGAGAAATAAAGCAGCAAAGGAAGCAATATCCGGTAGTTTGCCCAACCGATCCGCAGGCAACTGACCAGGCATAACTCCTTAGATAGAATACGACGAAGAAAATCCCGCAACTTACGATGAACAACTTCGAAGCTTCACATTCTAAACCACCTACAATATAATTAGGCAAGGGTGAGTATTTTACATACTCAGCAAGACTTGAGCAAACCTATGATACATGCAGGCCATTTCAAAGGAAAGGCTAATACAGTTAATTTGCATAAAGCGAATTTGCATTTGTAAATCAAGTTATTTGCAACGGCATTTGTAAGAGCAATTATAATTGATAAGAAATAGATACAACAGTAAGTAATACTCACAGCCCATTGTGAGTAGCGAATAATCCAAACCATAATGTCCATCAATGCCAGCCCTTTGGCAGAAAACAACAGTTGCTAAAAACAAGTTTAGACCAAACCCATTTGAAAACAATAAAACATTTAACATGTGCAAGTTCACCAAGACACCCATGACCGCGGGTACGGCTAATCAATTAGATTTAAACTCTGCAGAGGTGTACAACTGTACCCACAAGGAATGATCAACTCACCACGTCAGCCGTGGATCGCCATACGAGAGTATGCGACTGAGCGATCATACATAGTCATTACATTACCTAGACATAGCTTTGACCAGCCCGGGACGTTAACCCCCGCCGTAGAACCAGAAACACACACGCGAGTCGTGGATCCACTTTCAGTACACCAACACAACACAACGTTTCGAACACCAGTAGTATACACCGCTGCATTAGCATGTAGACTGACCGAATACCCGTCGGTAGACCTGACCGGAAAACCTGTGCGAGCTCCCGCCTACCAATGTACAAAGCCATGTCTAATTAACATAACAAGCTATGGCTACCCCATTCTCACCCTTGTGGTTTGTACGGATTTTCTTGGATCATACAACACGATGCTCGGTCCTTAATTGTTGACACGGGCGACACTCCACCCTACACTACGTGCAATTCCATACGCACATTCGGCTATTGCCCATAATCGCCCGCATCAAAGCATAGTTTTATTTTGGGTTTTTAATCAAAGTACTAGCAACCATTTTCCCAAAAAGGATCATTCAGGTTTCGTGTAAAACTTTTCAGAAACAACTTTAATCATGATCATCTGTTCCTCAAATACTAAAGCATGGCTAAGCAGGTAGATATGATCGTATATACCCAAGATGACATTAAGAGATGTCTAACCCTATTCTGTGGTTATCAAGGTTCACATTTCCATAATCAACAAGGAGTTTCATGTGACAACAGGTTTATCTACCAACTCCACAAAATAGCAGATTTATATAAAATAAACGCATGCATGAAACAATTTAATGCACAAAAGGAATATAAAATACTGGGATCAATATGGTCAAAGGATGCTTGCCTTGCTTAATTGACGCTTACGACGAAGACGAGGATTGAAGCTGACGGAAATCAATAACGTCGGGTTCTACACGTCGAACAACGGAAATAAAGCAAATAACTAACTTCAATAAGAGCAAAAAGAAAGCAGATAGAAAGAACAAATAAAATTCTTCACAAGAAACAGATTGCTCTTTATGAATTTATTAATCTTAATTTCTTAATTCAAGACGCAAAAATAGTTTGGATTAACAGAATTAAGCATTAGATGCAAGGTTTCATTGATTTACTATTCACGATATGAGTTTCTGCCAATTCTTATACTTACAGATTTTGCTCTATTAGGATTTAGAGTCAAAGCAAGATAAATTAAGGATATTTTCTTAGATTGCTGCAGATTAAATCCTAAAGATCATTTTTGGGGTATTTGGGAAGATTCTGTTACAAACAGATTTCACAATTAAAAACCAATTGTTCTTTCTACCGAATTCATGAATATGATTATTTAGGGTTATTTAACCTACAAGATTAATATGCAGCTCTTAGCAAATTGAGATTATTTTTCCATAACAGGGTAGACTACACCTTGAAGAACACTACTAAACTAGTTCCATAAGTTTTAGGATTTTGGGCGAGACTATACTCTATTCGCTAAAATGGTTCATGCTACACTTAAAGACTACACTATTCAATATCGGCAAGAAAGGGGAAATGACATATTAACGATTAAGGGTTTTAAGCTATTTGGGTTTGTACGTAAAACATGATGAAATATGGTCATTTCTTCGCGATACGATGATTTATACTTTGTATAACAATTCTAAGCTAATTCTATAAATTTTTGGCTTTGGCTGATACGTGATATTCATTGTTGAAAAAGCTTAAGTAGCATTGTATAGTTTACACTATTCGGAATCGGCAGGAAAGTGAAACTAAAGGTTAATACTTAAGGGTTTTGAACTAACAAGATTAATATGGAAACTTTAATGAAATAAGATTCTTTTTATAGAATACGGTAGTATAAACTTTGTACAGCGTTTCTAAACTGATTTTACTGATTTTAGTATTTGGATGAGTTATTTTATCTATTGTTGAAATAGCCTAAATGTTCACAATACAAACGCTAAATCGGCCAAGTTTCGAACTTGATTCCCAACTAACCTATACATAATCCTTGATTCATTTTTCAGGTATTAACAGGTAGCAATCCTAGAAAGGTTATAAAGTTGATTTTGCATTGTTTTAACTTTCATTGCAATAGGTTTCCTATTTACCTATTGTTATAATTAACATTTCCTTTCATTAAAAGAATGAAATTTCAACCTTATCTTAAATGTTTTCACATACACAGATCCTTACTGTTTTTAGGAACTTATTGCAAATTACATTATCATTTTGTGAGCCATTATGCTAGTATCTTGCTAATGGCCATAAAAGGGTTTAATGAGGATTAACAACCAACTTTATTAAACTTGGTCCTAAGATTAAATATTGTTGCATGATTAGGTTTATTACAATCCCAGAAGCACATGATCCTTTCTTATGTGATTTTATGAACTATCATACACTCATTTCTAGCAAAGGCCATATTGGGCTTTACTAATGGTTGTTTAAACAAACGAATTAAACTTAGATCAAAAATTAAATGTATTTGTATATTTGAATACATCCTGGTCCTAAAATCCCATGAATACTAATTTCATCATTTCATTACCTATCATACACAATTCTCATTAAAAACCATATTAGCATTATAATCAAAGTTTAAATTAAATAATGATCCCATACTTCAAAAACTAAATATTTTTACATATTTAGATTCTTCGGGTTTTAAATGAATATACAAATTTATCCTACTGAGTTTTGATTAAAACTGTAAAAGATATTCAAACTAGAATATTTAATTTGATTGGAAAAGAGGAATCGTTTTCCAGCAGTGATAGCGCCTTTTGGCTTGGCTTCTTCTTCAACCTCAGGCCGATTCACAGCGCAAGGACAGAAACAGGGAGCGGCTAGGGCTTCATGGCGAGGGCACTCGGTGGGTCTCCGGCTAATGCGACGGCACCAGGAGGATCAGCACCACAAGGAGAGTCCGGGAGGTGTTGATCCCACGAGGAAGCCTCAAAGCACGCCAAGATCCAAGCTTGGCGGTGGAAATGGCGAGAGGACAGAGAGAAAACAACGGCATTAGGGATTGAATTGATGGCTTTGTAAGCATCACGGGATCACAGGAGTCCATTCTTGGGGCTTACGGAAGGAGAAACTCGAGGAGCTCACCACGCTGGCCGGACTTGGGGAAGAAAGGCACCTGGCAAAGAACATTTCGCACCTAGGGTTCCAGGGGTAAGTGAGGGTTTGGCTCAATGGAGTGTGGAGATGCTCTCAAGAGGATTTGAGAATGGAGGTCTCACTTGCTCAAAATTCCGCCAGCCTTGAGCAAAGCAGAGCCTCGGCAATGGCGGATTTGGGAGAGCCTCACTTGCGCTGGCTTGAGGAGAAGGAAGGGGACTGAGGGGGAATGAAGGCACTGCCTCTAGGATGGCTTTGTAGTGGTCTGGGCATGCTGGGATGCGCGGCAGTGATCGCTGGAGCTTCGGGAGGGTCGCCACTAGTGGAACGAACGGAGGTTGAAGGAGGCTATGCACTCGGCAGTTGGGTACAGGTCCATTGTCAGCGACTGGGAGCTTCTCCATGGTGCCAACGGAACGGAGAGGAGCAAAGGAAGAAGAGCCTGACCGGTGGAACCGAGCCCACATGGCAGTGAAGGCAAGAAATCGGCTTAAGGGTGGACTCGGGCAATTGCATTGAACTGGCATTAATTTCGCCTACTAACCCTTGCCAACAATTTTTCATACTTTTTGTACACTCTCCTTTGGAAGTAGATGATCTCCAGAAAACATTTGAGATTCAAATAATTTGTATATTATATACTAAAATCCTGACACTGCAATTTCTAGCTTTTTCAGGGCTTCTGTTTTTAAATTTTGGAAAAGCATTAAATGACATTATAAATTTATAATATCTTTGCCAAACGTAGATATTGCATTGAGGTTGTAATGATAAATTCTTCAGCTCCATTTGAGTTATATATATATTTTATAAATTCTGACACTGCATTGTTTTGATTTAAAAGTTGTCTTTTCATTTTATCTCTTCATTTCTTCATGCATAAAATTTTAATTGCTGGCTGAAAAGATTTACTTATATGCTCAGGGTTCTCATGGCAATTTTCTAAATTTTTACTTTTTATCTTTTTGCCTTTTCCTCTTTATTTGATTTATTATGCAATGCAAAACTCCAAGGGAAATTCAAATAAAACCAATGATGCCAAGAAAACTCAGAAACAATAATATTCAAATTTAAATTATTCATTTTCACTTTATTAAATTTTTGGGATGTTACAACCACCCGTCAATGCGTGCCCTCAAACCCAACCATCCCGTGAAAGGGGCCTGCCGAAATAGGACTTGCCCGCTACCAAGTAGCGGGTCCTACGCTTAACACCGCTCCCATCCACGCCAGTGGATGGGACTACGGGGTAGGAAATCCGAGCACACCGGATTAGTCATACATTCCGTATGACTTTCTCACCGCCCTGGCTCAATGCACTTCATGAATGCACATATGCAAATGCCATTCCCAACACTCATAACCATATTCTCATCTTTCATTTTCACATAGTCACATTTTCATCGATTTCCATGTAATTACCATATTCACAATTTTTGAACTAGTCTCATAACTCCACGAATCAATTTAGCCTATTCATACTAGTAGCATCATCTTGAGTTATAAGAAGTAACAATGTGTCATATTAGCAAGGCACACGTTTCATCAATCAACACACATATCAAACAAACAAGTGATGCACTTGCCTTAATCTTCGGAGATGAAAAAGGGCTAAACGCGTCCGGGAGCGACACCGCCTGTACCACAATACTCATATTATGACAAGATAATACCATTGAAAACACAACATTTTTACTCGCTTCCTACGACCCGAAACCCTTGCACAAACAACGAACTCACAATCCAACGGGAACATGCTGCAGAATGCCTGCTTCACAATTTTATAACTATTTTTATATTGCACCTAAAAATCTGAAAAATTTATAGTAGCTAGGCTTTGACATGAGCTACAACTTTCATGAGACAAGAAAATTAAATTCTACTGTTATCCATGCCTAATCAGCAGCCCAAAATCAAGCTACGAAATCTGCAGCCTAATCTGGCAGCATACTTCTAACGGCGATTACTCGCAGACCGACGCTCCAAAAATTCTGAAAAAAATAAACAAAATATATCTCGACGTTATCTACAACTTTCTAGTTATACGTTTTTGCAGGAAAAATCATTTAGGCCACGAAATCGCGTCTGCAAACCGACTGCTCAAACTGTTCGAACTCAGACTACTCTGATCCGAAAATCAAATCTCCTCCCAGCAGATCCCCTCAACGAATTAATCTCAACCAAGACTTCTACAGCGCTTCTAATCTCCCTAGCAACAAAAATTAAAGCCCCAAGATTAACCCTCACCTTGAGGACACAAAGCGGCCGATCTTCGCCGATTCGCGCCGTTCTTCACGGTAGTCTCGATCCCAGGCAGCAAAGGAACAATTTGGCTGGATGGATCTTGAGTTCTAGTGGCTGAAAATGGCATGGAAGAGGGAGAGGAGGCTGCTGCAAGATTCGGCCACCATGGGAGGGCTTGGGGGCGGCTAAGGGGGAAGGAGAGGTGAGAGATTAGGGTTAGGGATGTGGTGGGGCTGGTTTTGGGGGCCCAAGAGGGTGGCTGCAGTTTTTAACCCTTTTTTCCTTTTTCTTTTAATGAGAAATCACTCCCTCAAGGCTAAACTCCACCCTTTAATAGTCCAAAACCCTCCGTGGGTCCCGCTACAGCCCACAAATCCCCAGAAATTCCCACACGAACTCAAAAATCGAGATTCGGGTATTACAGCAATAGCCGGATGTGCGAATGAAATTGCACGTAGTGTAGGGTGAAGTGTCGCCCGTGTCCATCTAAGGACCGAACGTCGTGTTGTATGATCCAAGAAAATCCGTACAAACCACGAGGGTGAGGATGGGTTAGCCTTAGCCTATTAAATTGTTTAGACATGGCTTTGCTCATTGGTAGGCGGGAGCTTGCACAGGTTTTCCGGTCAGGTCTACCCTGACGGGGTATTCCGGACAGGTCTACTTGCTAATGTAACGGTGTACGCCCTGCCGTGTTTAGAAACGTTGTGTTGGTGTGTGAAAGTGGATCCACGGCTTGGGTGTGTGTTTCTAGTTCTACGGCGGGGGTTAACGTCCCGGGCTGGTGTAAAGCCATGTCTAGGAATTTAATGACTATGTATGGTCTTCTTGACGTCACACCTAAGGAAGTGTGTCGGGCAAAAGTTGATCATTCCTTGTGGGTACAGTTGTACACCTCTGCAGAGTTTAAATCTAATTAATTAGCCGTACCCGAGGTCATGGGTGTCTTGGTGAACTTGCACGAGTTAAATGTTTTATATTGTGAGACCCCATTCCGAGGAACAGGAACTCCATGTGATTACCGTACTAGTCCCTGGATCAGTAGCTAGCACTCACATGTTTACACCATTCATATCACAACCAAAAGCCAAGCTTTAAATTTACAACTTTCCATAGAAGTTAAATATACAGAGCATTAGTTACAAGCGAAGATAAAACAATGGAAGATATTAAATAGCTTAAGATCCAAAAGCCTGGTAGCATGCCCAAACCAAACCCCACAGCATCGACTAGGCAAACACCCTAGAAGAAGTCATCGTCGAACTCCCCGAGACCTACTTGGAGGAACGCTTCTTCGTGCACATCACGAGGACTTCTTCTCGACCAAAGTTGATAGCAAGAATGAGTACGGTTGTACTCAAGAAGACTTAATAGCAAATGCAATATTAGTCGTGCAGGCTATATCAAAGGAACAGCACTAAGTTATTTTGCATTTGCTGAAAGAATTTAAACATATGACATAATAGATTGCAATTCGCATTTTCAAGAAACAGCATGAGGTTTGTATAATTTCCAGAAAGTAAACATGTTCCAGACATAGCATTCCCAATGGCGAAACTCTACACAAGTCGATCCTTTGACTCAAACAATTGGTTATCAAACAGAACCCAACCATTTTATAAAAATGGAAAACTCTAACATTGGAATGACTTCACCGAGTGCTCATGACCGCGAGCGCGGCTAATTAATTAGATTTAACTCTGCAGAGGTGTACAACTTTACCCACAAGGAATGATCCACTCTTTTTGCAAGCTATTAGCACACTTCCTTTGGTGTGCCGCAGAGCGATCATACAGAGCCGTTACATTATTCAGACGTGACTTTGATCCAGCCCGGGACGTTAACCCCTGCCATAAATTTAGAAATACACACCCAAGCCGTGGATCCACTCTCACACACCACACAACATTTCTAAACATGGCAGGGCGTACACCGTTGCATTAGCAAGTAGACCTGACCGGAATACCCCGTCGAGTAGACCTGACCGGAATACCCGTGCTATCTCCGCCTACCAATGAACAAAGCCATGTCTCGAACAACTTAATAGGCTAAGCCTATCCCATACCAGAGCCTCATGGTTGCACGGAAATCTCGGATCAATAGCGCCCCATTGCTCGGTCCTTAATTCGACACAGGCGATACTCCACCCTACACTACGTGCAAAGCCCATATTGCACAACCGCTATTGCCAATAATCACCGCATCAAAGCATAGTTTTCGGTTTTCAAGTTTTAACCAACATATCAACAACCTTTAGTAGAGTAATAACTAGTTGTGAAATCATTTTAAAAGCTTCATGACGATCTACGGCAAAACTAAGCAGTGTATATTGTAACGGTTATACCCAACTGACATTTACGATGTCTAAGCATACTATGGTTCTCAAGGTTCACAGAGTCAATCAAATTAAGGAAAACCATACATTCCAGGGATAGTTACTAACCGTACCCAAGATAGCAGTTTTTTATGGAGAAGTATCCGGATGCACTATACAGTTGCAAAAACAACATATGGTAGGTGAATTAGTAGGTTCAACATGGTCAAGGATTTGCTTGCCTTGCACTTTGTCGCAAATGTCAAATCCTGGATTGGCAACTGCCCCTTCTCCTCCTCCTCGAGGGTGCCAGCGTCTACACGCCGAAACCAAAAGAACCAACAGGAATTACAAATTGCAAAGAAAGAACGAAAGAGAACAAATAGAGAAGCAAATAAAACCTTTGCATCAGATCCAGGGTTGCTTTCTTATGAATCCTTTAATCTTGTTTTACGAATTCAAGACGCAAAAATAGTTTAGATTATACAATTAGTCATTACTGCATAGCACATTGAGCCTAATGCTCCCAGCAAGCATTCTGGAACATATTGCGCATGCCATGCTAGGAGAGGACTTAGAGCCAGAACTAGACAACACAAGATTTGCTCCCAAGGTTCTTACAGAGCCTAACTTAGGGATCAACTCGAGGTTTTCTTTACTAATTTCAGGTTTGAATAAGTTGCTTTATGAGTTGACTAAAAGCCTTAATTGATTGTATAAGGTCCTGCGTAATTGATTCCCTTATTTCAATTTGATTTCACTTAGAATTGGTTTTGTACAGATTAGATCTTCAATTGTAGTCTATTGACTTATTTTACCTTATTTTTGAGAAGGTTCTGGTGATAAAAATGACTTAACTGAGTTTTCTTCAATTGCAACTAAAGTTCATTCAGCCTTCAACATGTGACTACTTAGGGTTGTTAAGCTATCAAAATTAACAGGCTACACATGCTGGAATAGAATTAACTCTTCTTATTTGGGTAGTCTATACTTTGGACAACACCACTAATTAAATTTCATAAGTTTTACACTTTAGATGAGACTTTATAATCATCGCTGAAAAAGCTTAAATAGCATTGTAAAGTGAACATTTACAAAATCGGCAAGAACGCGAAGTAAAAGATTAACACTTAAGGGTGTTAGGCTGACTAGATCAATATGCAAACCTTAACCAAATAAAACTCTTTTTATAGAATATGATAGTATAAACTTTGTACAGTGTTTCTAAACTGATTTTACTGATTTTAGTATTTGGATGAGTTACTTTATCTATTGTTGAAATAGCCTAAATGATCACATTTGCAAACCTTAAATCGGCCAAGTTTCAAACTTAGTTTCTAACTACACCATACATGATCTTCGATTCATTTTTCAGGCATTGGCAGAATACCATCCTAGAAATGTTTCAGAACTGATTTGGCATTATTTCAACTCCAATTTCAATAGATTATCTAATTACTTATTGTTTTGATTAACATTTTCTTCTATTAAAAGAATACCAATTAAGTCGATTCTAAGTATTTTTGCACACATGGATTCTTGCTGTTTCCAGGAACCTATTCAAAGTGTTATTACCATTTTTATGAGCTGTTATGCACTCACTCTTATAAATGGTCATACTACGGCTTATTAATATTTGCATAGTAAGCAATTTAAACGCAGATCAACATTCTGGCATATCTGGGCTTCTCATAATTTCAGAAGTACATTCAGATTTATTTTTATGAGTCTAGGAGTTATATTCTTCATGTGTGCCATAATGTTCATAATAGCGTTTATTCTACTCTTGACTTTAACAATTGTTCTATGATTCAAAGAATTGGATATTTTTGCATATTTGAATTCATCTCAAAGTCAGATCCACCCATATGAATTCACCTTATCATTTTATAGCCCATGGTGAATAACTTTTATTTAAAGTCCATAATAGGGTCATTAGAAGATTTAAATTCCTAAAATTCATCCGTAGCTCAAAAACTAAGTATTTTCACATATTAAGAATGTTCTTGATTTTACATGGTTATACAAATTTATTTCAACGAAATCAATTGATATTTCAAGAGATATTAAAGATCAACAATAGCTTAGTTTGGAAAATCACTGAAATATGGAAATACGTTTCTACCAGTGAGAAGGCGCTTTGGCTCTGCTCTCCTTCTTCTTCCATGACTTCCGACTTCCAACAAGACAGAGACAGAACAGAGGACCAGCTAGGGCTGGCGGCGAAGGTCTTCCGTGCTGGCGGACAGTGGCGGCACAGAGGACGAGCCTTGCCAAAGCAACCGAGCAGTACCAATTCGGCCGGACGAGACGCAGGTTGGCGCGCAGCCGAGCTCGGGCGCAGGCAAAAATGGCGGTCCGTGGGGAAGACAAGTAAATGCATCAGGGATTGAATCGGTGGCCTTGTAAGCATCACGGGGTATTAGGGGTTTCATTTTCGAAGTTTACCTGAAGGGAGAAGGCCGGAGGAGCTCCCACCAGTGGCAGATTTGGGGAAGAAGAAGGCCATGGGCGTGAGTGAAATTCGCAACTAGGGTTCCAGGGATTGTTGAGGGGTTTTGATGCCTAAGGCCTGGTGATGCTCCAGCCCAAAGGGATTTAGAAATGGGAGGTTCTACTGCAAGAACTTCGCTTCGCGCTCAAGCAACAGGGGCTTCGGTCATGGCGGCAATGAGGTGAGTTCTTGCGCCACGGTGGTGAGCTTTTGCATGAACAACTCGGGAGTTTATTGAAGGTCTTTGATGAGTAGCTTATCAGCATGCTAGGGCTTGAAGCAATTTGGAAATGGCTGGCTGATTCACAAGATTTGCGAGTGGGTTTGAGCTCCTGAGGGCTTCGGCACAGGGGCGGAAATGGGGAATGGAGTTCTAGCGTCGCTTGAGGAGGAGGGAGAAGTAGTGGAGCACTACCTCCTGTGGTTTCCAAGGTGCATTGCATTTGGTTGAGGCTGGCGTGATGCCCTGAGGCAAGGACTTAGGCTTGCTGCTTCAATGGAGATTCTGGATTCGGGGACCCACATGGCAGTGAAAGGGAGTAGGAGTGAAGAGGTGAGCTTCATCTGGTCAGCTAGAACTTGCACTGGTTGGGCTATCAGTCAAATGGGAAAGTTTATAAAACCTTTTGACTGAGGTCTACTGAGAATTGGTAATCTCCTGTACAAATTTGAGACTAAATTACCTTATGGTTAATGAATGAAAATTCTGACATGCTGATTCACAGATTTTCAATGCCTCTGCTTTTGAATCTTTTAAAAGTGTTATATCTCATGATCAATTCCTAGAATTTTTACCAGAGGTAAATATCACTCTGAGGGTATTATGGTAATTTTCTTGGATTCAGATAATGTTTGGATGATCTCCATTCTTTAATTCTCTTTATTTGATTTTTCATGCAATGCAAAACTCCAAAGGAAATTCAAATAAAACCAATAATGGCAAGGAAACTCAGAAATAAATATTTTCAAATTTAAAATATTCATTTTCACTTTTATTAAATTTTTGGGATGTTACAGATCTACCCCCCTTATAGAAATCTCGACCCCGAGATTTGGCGGATCTAAGGGGAAAGTATTTCTAAAAGAAATCAGGAACTTTTCCTTGAGTCGGTCTTCTCGTTTCCAAGATGCTTCTTCTTCAAAATGGCCGCTCCGCTGAATCTTGATCATCTTGCAGAATTTATTACGAGTGTGACATTCAGTTTCTTTTAAGATTCTAATCTGATGCTTCTAATAAGTTAAACTAGGCTGTAGATAAGTTTTACCTAGCTGGGTGAGCTTAAAAGGAAGATGAAGGAATTGCCTTAATTGCGATACCTGGAAGATGGGATGAACACTGGGGCTATGATGACAACTCTAACTTATATGCCTTTTCTTTTTCTCCCATTTTCTTAACAATACGGCATGGCCTAATATATCGTGGTGCTAGGTCACTTCGGATTTGGAAACGATGATTACTACGAACCATATAACTCTTAAGGATGAGATAGATTTGGGAATTCTTTCTCGGAGATGACTTTGTCGTTCTGTTAATATGTCGTCTTCATTGCAGTTGCTTTACGGGATCTTCGTCTTGCGATTCCAAGCTGACGTGCGAGAATAGGGAAGAATTCTATTGGAGTTTTAGGTAAGTAGATGAGAGATATTAATATTTTCTACATATTCCTTTTGGTTGTGTAATCAGTATTGTTACTAAGGACAATCTAATTTTGAGAGTGGTCCGTGACACATTTAGAATTTTTGAGGCGAAGAAAGGTTGCATTGTCATTAGATTCATTTGGAAAAAAATCGAACGTCTAATACCATGAAGGGTATTTGAATACAATGGCCGATTTGAATAGTTCGACAATAGCTGATGAAATGAGCTGAGCATAGAGGTCATTTCAAGTTGACTTTTAAATCGAAAACAAGGTAGTGAAAACCCAAGGGTTGGATTGAGGTAAAAGAATTATGAGATGATCCTGATGATTTGATTGGTATGACCATCTTAATAGACAAAGGGTTTTGATTTCCTTTTGGATTTGGCAATTATGAAGGAATAAAACGTACAGAATCAACAGGTTGATTGCAAGAATCAAATACACAAGGGATGTACTCAATATCAAAACAAGTGCCGGGTACAATCACATGAAAAAGATGTTTATGTTCAATGCCTGATATCGAGACAGGGGTTGACATGAGCACTTAATGTTTTCTAAGTCTTTGAGATGGCTTAGAAATTACTAATGTTTTCCTTAACAAGGTGAAGTAGAACGGTTCTTGGGTAGATGTTGGTGAAATATCTAGGTTCTTCTTAATTGATACAAGTGACATTTTCCATTTTATTCGAAACAACAGGAAGTTTGTTTGCTGATGTTACAAATTAGATAATCAGGAAACGACTAGAATCAAGGAGTTAACCGTGGAGTTAACTCGAATCATGGTAGGTCCAGATACATAGGTATCATACCTAGCATTACATTTAGTAGGTCACGAGTTTCTTTCGCGAATTAGCGCTGCAGGAAAATGCCATGAATGACTGGATTGACATTCTAAGTTGGATTGGATGCATGACTTAGGAATTGTTAATTTGCCGATCCTGGGTCATGTGGGTTATGGGCCTACTATGCTTTTGCTACGCGACTCTGATTTGGGTAATTGTCGGCATAATGCTTATGTTTACCGTAGGAAAAGGCAATAAATTCTGACTTTCCGATTCTTCAGACCACTGTTTCAGATTTTTATTCCTCCTAGTCTTGAAAGTTATAAACTCGACTAATGTGACTTCTGGTATAGTTATAGTTGTAGAACATATTTGTTCAACTTGCGGACATTGTTTAGTATTATTTTCCCTGCAAATCTTAGTCTGTCGCTTCTTAGGATACACTTTGGCCAAATGACTTTCTTTACCAGATAAGGAGCATGGTGTCAGCAATTGTTATTTTACTACTTTCTTAGGGAAGGTAGTAAGGGTTAAGCGGTGTTTCTATAATCCTTTAAGTGATATTTCCTATGCGGCATGACGCATGACAGAATTTGAAAGGAAGCACCACTCAAAGATGACAAGCTGTTTTCAGAGGGAAAACAGACTAGGACAGCAACTAGTTTCAAGTTCACCTAACACTAGTTCACTTCACATGTAGATTCGTGAAGGAAGATTTTTGCAAGGATGCAAAACAAGGGAAGCACTAAAACGACTAAAATCAAAGTAAAAGCGATGGCCGACTGAGCGAGATCTTCGCCAACCCGGAGAAGTTTTTGTGCGTTTTATTTTCACCTGGGTTTCACATATGTGATGCTTGGTTAGAAGGGTACGACAATTGACTCTAGAATCTTTTTTGGAGACAATCATTGAACCATTATCCTGATGGATGATTATGGCTATAGAAGATAGTTGTTCTTCTTGTGGGCATCATTTTGCAAGATGGTCACGGTAACCACATGTGTGCTATAATTATCACGAAAGTGGTCATCTCGTTAGGTTTAATTGCATGTCCAATACTATCTTCCTTGTGAGTCTCAACTCATTGCTTCATAGGACATCCCTGTAGCGACATTTTCTATGTAGCTGACTTTTCTCTTCCGTTTGTCAAATCTTTAGGAACTAAGGCTCAAAATTTCTCTCACGATGTTGAATCATATTGACAACTATTAGATCTAGGGGCATTGAGCTAGGCACCGGTATTTACAAGAGACAAGGACGGTGGCATCAGTGTATAAGTGGGTGACAGTTTGTGGTGCTTGCAGAGAAGAAGCGGGGTAAATTGAGACAACCCTGGTCAGGTATTTAAAAAGAAATAACGATGTTTCCACAAAATATGAATAAGTGTGAGTAAAGACAGCCAAGTTGCAGCGGGTCTGTGCAACAAATGTTGTTTTCACCATTTGATTGACCAAGGAAATAGGGAAAGCTTATTAGTTGAGTGTATGCACGATGATGGTGAATGACAGAGTTTGAATGGGAATGCATTCAATGATTCTGGCAGCTGTAGCTATGGCAGTGCAATTAGAAAAGAGATGGGCAATGAACGCGCCGCAAGTGTTGGATTTGGCCCACATGATGTCAGTTAGAACATTAGCGAGATGATGCTTTACCGTGGCAGTGATCAGCAAAGGAGAAGACTACCACAACGACTTCGACGTGAAAGAATGTTATGGCAGTGATCAACATGCCTTGGTTGATTTGATCAGTGAAACATGGTGGCAGTGCTGATAAGGACAAATTAATTGCATGCGACGAGATTGGCCAGCAATTGGCTTTGCAATTCCCAGCTGAGGTCAACGCCAGTTCTAAAGGTTGCCGTGGCAAAGAAAACGACAAGGAGCGACTGCCGTTGTAATGAAAGGGGTAAGGGCAGCAAACGGTAATCGATGCAATGTTGATGTTTGGCTTTGGCCAAGACACAGAGAGTTGGTTGCTTGCTGTCATAGAGAAGAAAGTAGGTGTATGATGCTTTTATTCGATTACAGCAAACATTAGTGCCAAGGTTGGAGATTTTGGCATTCATTTTTCTTGGTTGGGTTCCGCAAAGTAGATGAGGAGCGTTAATAATTTATACCGGGAATCCTTAGCAAAATAAGCTAACTTGAGGGGAGGCATACAGGATGTTAAAATGTTTGAGATGTATAAAAGAATGCATCTCAACCAGAATTGTTTGGAGAGAGCCAGAGGTTGACTTCAAGGGGAGTATTCAAATACAATTGCTATTTGAATAGCTCAATGAATATCAACGAGATTAGTGGCAAATAAATCTCATTCAAGGCTGACCTTGTAAAATATAAATATGAAGTAAAAGTTTACATTGAGCAGGGCAGCAACAATTCAAAGAATGAGTTGAGGTAAAACGATCAACTTTGCAGAGATTGAGAATCTTGTTGTCCTTAATGGGCATACTGATAGATTGGGTCACGGCATCCCGTAATGATATTTATTAGGATAAGGTTATTTAGATGAAATTCCGTTGGATTAGAGGCATCTTGCAATCACATTTGATAAGATGTTGGAATCATAGAAAGATGGTCAGATAAGAGTTATCTATACTACGAGGTAATATTTAATTCTTTCCAATTAACTCTAGTTGTGGTTTCTATGCAGATTACGAAATTTTTGGTTTGGTTTATAAGGCAACATTTCGTTCTTTAAAATCTTTTTAATAAAAATTTTCTTATTAAGCAGGGTTAACGCATCGCAAATTTCAACCTAGTGGTTTAACATTCACGAGAGTAACCCGAAAGCAATACGAAAGATTTACAACAAAATTCTAACAACACAGAAGCAATATGTATATATTTAACTTAATATGTAGGAAGGGTATCTATGGTTTTTCTTTTTCTGGTCATACGTATTTATGCATATAAGGTTTACTGTATAGCTAGAATAATAATGTGTAGTTGCATATTGCTATCTATTATTGTAGATTATTTAGCGACGAGTTTCTTTTAAACGTTGCACCACTTGTCGATGTCGGCATTCCCAGGCCTCGACGAAGTCGGAGAAGTTGTGCTGCTCATCACTTCCATCTTCTTAAAGTTGCTGATGCAAACATCACGACGATGCTGATTTGTTACCGAAATTGTTTCCAAAAGGATTTGTTGGTGTGTTTTCATTTCGCAAAAAGACAAGGAAAGAAATACTTCTAGAGAGAATAATTTAGGAATGGAGAAAAACATTCTACAGAGAAATGAGTATACAGATGAGAAGGCTAATTGCTATAGATGGGAAAATAGTATGTGTGTAACTGATGCTATGAGTAAGATTAATTATACATATACTCTTTTTACTTTTCTTCTTTTAGAAAACAGAGTTCTGATTTTTCAAGTTTTCCACTTTTAACGTTCATTTAAAGGTTTCTGTTAGAAGTGTATAACTTTCCTGGTTCTAACTCATTTTTATGGTATATAATTTAGGCAAAGTCATGAGGTGAGTTTTGAGGTATGGCTAGAAATCATTATGGGAAAAGATTAGATTCTAGCTAGACTAGATCAGTTTAAATTAGTTTGGTGTTTACTAATTTAATGAGATCTTGAATTTGGTTTTCATATGGGTGGTGTGATCTCCAGCAAAGCTGAGAGTGGTAGTGGGGACTATACTACAAATCCTGGTGAGGTTTTATTTTTGAGAAATGGTTACTTAGGTAAGAAACTGTACAGAGAGGAGGTAGGTTCATAAAAGTTCTATGGAGGGAAGATACAGACTATGCTATCATTCATTATTTATCCTATGGGTTGAGTTTTCGGTATTCATGCATGAGGACAACTTTTTGTGAAACTTTAACCATAGTGGTCAAGTTACACATAAATCAGTCCCAACATTCAGAACTAAAAACAAATCTCAAATAGCAAAACATAACGACAACGTAAATTGCTCCATATAACAAGAGCGAAATAATATGCTAAGCGCAAATGGTTCTTATCTTAAGACAGATCCTACTACATTCTGATCTTCTGCCTTTTTCGGCTGGATGATGCTGTTTCTTCATGACGTAAAATCTTCAAGTTGTACCTCTGTTTTGTCGAAGTGGCGAAGCGTTGTCGGACTTCCTGGAGATTGTTGTCGTAGGCATTGTAGACTTCTTTGCCTGACATATGAAGGATGACAGTAACATGTCTCGGACATCTTCAGAATCAACAGGAAAGTTGACCACTAGCGACAATTTCTCTTTGGGATGAGGGGAATTTGTTTACAAATCAAAATGAATGTAGAGACAAGAGTAGAATCTTAAGAATGAGAAAAGAACAGCAAGTCTACATTTTGCAAATTCAGTAACTTTTGGAAGTAAGATTTTGAATTAGTTCATTCTAATGCTAACGACCATTCTATCTAAGGTTTATCCTACGGTCAGTATAGCTTTGATACCAATGCTGTGAGACCCCATTCCGAGGAACAGGAACTCCATGTGATTACCGTACTAGTCCCTGGATCAGTAGCTAGCACTCACATGTTTACACCATTCATATCACAACCAAAAGCCAAGCTTTAAATTTACAACTTTCCATAGAAGTTAAATATACAGAGCATTAGTTACAAGCGAAGATAAAACAGCGGAAGATATTAAATAGCTTAAGATCCAAAAGCCTGGTAGCATGCCCAAGCCAAACCCCACAGGCATCTGACTAGGCAAACACCCTAGAAGAAGTCATCGTCGAACTCCCCGAGACCTACTTGGAGGAACGCTTCTTCAGGCACATCACAGGGACTTCCTTCTGACCAAAGTTGATAGCAAGAATGAGTACGGTTGTACTCAGCAAGACTTAATAGCAAATGCAATATTAGTCGTGCAGGCTATATCAAAGGAACAGGCACTAAGTTATTTTGCATTTGCTGAAAGAATTTAAACATATGACATAATAGATTGCAATTCGCATTTTCAAGAAACAGCATGAGGTTTGTATAATTTCCAGAAAGTAAACATGTTCCAGGACATAGCATTCCCAATGGCGAAACTCTACACAAGTCGATCCTTTGACTCAAACAATTGGTTATCAAAACAGAACCCAACCATTTTATAAAAATGGAAAACTCTAACATTGGAATGACTTCACCGAGTGCTCATGACCGCGAGCGCGGCTAATTAATTAGATTTAACTCTGCAGAGGTGTACAACTTTACCCACAAGGAATGATCCACTCTTTTTGCAAGCTATTAGCACACTTCCTTTGGTGTGCCGCAGAGCGATCATACAGAGCCGTTACATTATTCAGACGTGACTTTGATCCAGCCCGGGACGTTAACCCCTGCCATAAATTTAGAAATACACACCCAAGCCGTGGATCCACTCTCACACACCACACAACGTTTCTAAACATGGCAGGGCGTACACCGTTGCATTAGCAAGTAGACCTGACCGGAATACCCCGTGAGTAGACCTGACCGGAATACCCGTGCTATCTCCCGCCTACCAATGAACAAAGCCATGTCTGAACAACTTAATAGGCTAAGCCTATCCCATACCAGGCCTCATGGTTGCACGGAAATCTCGGATCAATAGCGTCCCATTGCTCGGTCCTTAATTCGACACGGGCGATACTCCACCCTACACTACGTGCAAAGCCCATATTGCACAACCGGCTATTGCCAATAATCACCCGCATCAAAGCATAGTTTTCGGGTTTTCAAGTTTTAACCAACATATCAACAACCTTTAGTAGAGTAATAACTAGTTGTGAAATCATTTTAAAAGCTTCATGACGATCTACGGCAAAACTAAGCAGTGTATATTGTAACGGTTATACCCAACTGACATTTACGATGTCTAAGCATACTATGGTTCTCAAGGTTCACAGAGTCAATCAAATTAAGGAAAACCATACATTCCAGGGATAGTTACTAACCGTACCCAAGATAGCAGTTTTTTATGGAGAAGTATCCGGATGCACTATCTGATTTGCAAAAACAACATATGGTAGGTGAATTAGTAGGTTCAACATGGTCAAGGATTTGCTTGCCTTGCACTTTGTCGCAAATGTCAAATCCTGGATTGGCAACTGCCCTTCTCCTCCTCCTCGAGGGTGCCAGCGTCTACACGCCAAACCAAAAGAACCAACAGGAATTACAAATTGCAAAGAAAGAACGAAGAGAACAAATAGAGAAGCAAATAAAACCTTTGCATCAGATCCAGGGTTGCTTTCTTATGAATCCTTTAATCTTGTTTTACGAATTCAAGACGCAAAAATAGTTTAGATTATACAATTAGTCATTACTGCATAGCACATTGAGCCTAATGCTCCCAGCAAGCATTCTGGAACATATTAGCATGCCATGCTAGGAGAGGACTTAGAGCCAGAACTAGACAACACAAGATTTGCTCCCAAGGTTCTTACAGAGCCTAACTTAGGGATCAACTCGAGGTTTTCTTTACTAATTTCAGGTTTGAATAAGTTGCTTTGCGAGTTGACGAAAAGCCTTAATTGATTGTATAAGGTCCTGCGTAATTGATTCCCTTATTTCAATTTGATTTCACTTAGAATTGGTTTTGTACAGATTAGATCTTCAATTGTAGTCTATTGACTTATTTTACCTTATTTTTGAGAAGGTTCTGGTGATAAAAATGACTTAACTGAGTTTTCTTCAATTGCAACTAAAGTTCATTCAGCCTTCAACATGTGACTACTTAGGGTTGTTAAGCTATCAAAATTAACAGGCTACACATGCTGGAATAGAATTAACTCTTCTTATTTGGGTAGTCTATACTTTGGACAACACCACTAATCAAATTTCATAAGTTTTACACTTTAGATGAGACTTTATAATCATCGCTGAAAAAGCTTAAATAGCATTGTAAAGTGAACATTTACAAAATCGGCAAGAACGCGAAGTAAAAGATTAACACTTAAGGGTGTTAGGCTGACTAGATCAATATGCAAACCTTAACCAAATAAAACTCTTTTTATAGAATATGATAGTATAAACTTTGTACAGTGTTTCTAAACTGATTTTACTGATTTTAGTATTTGGATGAGTTACTTTATCTATTGTTGAAATAGCCTAAATGATCACATTTGCAAACCTTAAATCGCCAAGTTTCAAACTTAGTTTCTAACTACACCATACATGATCTTGATTCATTTTTCAGGCATTGGCAGAATACCATCCTAGAAATGTTTCAGAACTGATTTGGCATTATTTCAACTTCAATTTCAATAGATTATCTAATTACTTATTGTTTTGATTAACATTTTCTTCTATTAAAAGAATACCAATTAAGTCCGATTCTAAGTATTTTTGCACACATGGATTCTTGCTGTTTCCAGGAACCTATTCAAAGTGTTATTACCATTTTTATGAGCTGTTATGCACTCACTCTTATAAATGGTCATACTACGCTTATTAATATTTGCATAGTAAGCAATTTAAACGCGAGATCAACAGTCATACATTCTGCATATCTGGGCTTCTCATAATTTCAGAAGTACATTCAGATTTATTTTTATGAGTCTAGGAGTTATATTCTTCATGTGTGCCATAATGTTCATAATAGCGTTTATTCTACTCTTGACTTTAACAATTGTTCTATGATTCAAAGAATTGGATATTTTTGCATATTTGAATTCATCTCAAAGTCAGATCCACCCATATGAATTCATCTTATCATTTTATAGCCCATGGTGAATAAATTTTATTTAAAGTCCATAATAGGGTCATTAGAAGATTTAAATTCCTAAAATTCATCCGTAGCTCAAAAACTAAGTATTTTCACATATTAAGAATGTTACTGATTTTACATGGTTATACAAATTTATTTCAACGAAATCGAATTGATATTTCAAGAGATATTAAAGATCAACAATAGCTTAGTTTGGAAAATCACTGAAATATGGAAATACGTTTCTACCAGTGAGAAGGCGCCTTGGCTCTGCTCTCCTTCTTCTTCCACGACTTCCGACTTCCAGTAAGACAGAGAGGAGAACGAGAGGACCAGCTAGGGCTGGCCGCGAAGGTCTTCCCGGCTTTTCGCTGACGTGGCGGCACCAGAGGACGAAAGAATCGCCAAAGAACCTGAGCGGTACCAATTCGCCGGACGAGACGCAGGTTGGCCTAGCAATTGAGCTCTCAAGCAGCAAAAATGGCGGTTCGTGGGGAAGACAAGTAAATGCATCAGGGATTGAATCGGTGGCCTTGTAAGCATCACGGGGTATTAGGGGTTTCATTTTCGAAGTTTACCTGAAGGGAGAAGGCCGGAGGAGCTCCGCCCACGGTGGCCAGATTTGGGGAAGAAGGGCGCGCGGCGGCGGCGAAATTTCGCAACTAGGGTTCCAGGGATTGTTGAGGGGTTTTGATGCCTAAGGCCTGGTGATGCTCCAGCCCAAAGGGATTTAGAAATGGGAGGTTCTACTGCAAGAACTTTCGCCAAGGCCACAACAGGGCTTCGGTCATGGCGGCAATGAGGTGAGTTCTTGCGCCACGGTGGTGAGCTTTTGCATGAGCAACTCGGGAGTTTATTGAAGGTCTTTGATGAGTAGCTTATCAGCATGCTAGGGCTTGAAGCAATTTGGAAATGGTGGCTGATTCACAAGATTTGCAGTGGGTTTGAGCTCCTGAGGGCTTGAGACGAGGCGAAATGGGGAATGGAGTTCTAGCGTCGCTTGAGGAGGAGGAGAAGTAGTGGAGCACTACCTCCTGTGGTTTCAAGGTGCATTGCATTTGGTTGAGGCTGGCGTGATGCCCTGAGGCAAGGACTTAGGCTTGCTGCTTCAATGGAGATTCTGGATTCGGGGACCCACATGGCAGTGAAAGGGAGTAGGAGTGAAGAGGTGAGCTTCATCTGGTCAGCTAGAACTTGCACTGGTTGGGCTATCAGTCAAATGGGAAAGTTTATAAAACCTTTTGACTGAGGTCTACTGAGAATTGGTAATCTCCTGTACAAATTTGAGACTAAATTACCTTATGGTTAATGAATGAAAATTCGACATGTTGATTCACAGATTTTCAATGCCTCGCTTTTGAATCTTTTAAAAGTGTTATATCTCTTGATCAATTCCTAGAATTTTTACCAGAGGTAAATATCACTCTGAGGGTATTATGGTAATTTTCTTGGATTCAGATAATGTTTGGATGATCTCCATTCTTTAATTCTCTTTATTTGATTTTTCATGCAATGCAAAACTCCAAAGGAAATTCAAATAAAACCAATAATGGCAAGGAAACTCAGAAATAAATATTTTCAAATTTAAAATATTCATTTTCACTTTTATTAAATTTTTGGGATGTTACATATATTTTCCAAAAGGGTTTATTTTACAAGTTAGCTTACCCCACAGATGACCCAATGCTATACCATGTGTTGGCAAGTATTGGTATCAGGTGTTGTGCCCTGTGTGGACATAGAACTGGATATGTGCCATGTATTGGCAATGATTGATTCGTCGCTCACGTCATGGAGGACTGTGAGTATTATTATGCTTTACTTATTTGTTATCGATAAATCTTGCTCTTTTAAATTCTGTTTGCAAATTCAAATTCGCTTTATGCAAATTAACTGTAATAGCCTCCTTTGAAATGGCCTGCATGTATTGTAGGTTTTGCTCAAGTCTTGCTGAGTACGTAAAGTACTCACCCTTGCCTAATTATATGTAGGTGGTTTAGAATGCGAAGCTTCGAAGTTGTTCATCGCAGGTTGCGGGTTCTTCCTTGAAGCGTGTTCTATCTGGAGTTTATGCCTGGTCAGTTGCCTGCGGGGTCGGTTGGGCAAACTACAGGATATTGCTTCTTTGCTGCGGTATTCTCTGAGTTGTAATATTTATTTATGTAATCAATCGTTTCCGCTAATTATTTGTTGTATGGTTGTGATTCCATTTGTTGAAATGTGCGTGCTAGCTACTGATCCAGGGACTAGTACTGCAAGCACATTAGATTTCCATTTTTGCATTCTGTGTAAAAATGGGGGTCGTCACAATTTCCACGCTGCATACAGCACTGCTGCACAGTAGGGTAACATGACACGCAATCAGTGCACATAGTTTACTCCGGATGATAACTCTACACTCAGATGGCCTCTAATCAATTTAGCATTACCACAACCCCGATTTACACAAGTTCATAAATCTTAGGATCGACCATCCCAATCTATACCCAAAATTTGAAATGACCTTGTCACATTTTAGACTGCATCCATTTTGAAATATATTGTGCGAGCACGTGGGTCAGTATCTAACTTTAGAGAATTTTGTTTTAACCTAGCTACATATGAGCTATTTACAGCGGCGGAGCCAGCTCCCAGGCAGGGCGGGCGCCTGCCCGGGCTCACTGGCGTCGATGTCCAGGTAGCCGATTTTGTTGCCACCGAAGTAGTGCTTCCCATGGCTGCACTCCACGAAGGCCTCCTCCAGATGCTGTAAGGCGGTGGACATCTAACCCGCTGCTTCGTCTCTATCTCCGCTCGGCTTCTAGCGTCGGCCACTCCCGCGCGGCGCGGCCACCCGCCGCCTCGCTCCGCTCATCGGTGCCAACTGGCAAGGCCCGCCTCCGGCTGCTGGAGCCCAAGCCCCTAGCCTCCTTCCGCAAGCGTCATTGGAAGAGCTTCCTGTGGTGAAGCACCAATGAAGCATTAAAGCTGTCTCCCAACCGAGACATAAGAAGCAAAGCAAACTAGCAAAGACACCCAAGCAATGGAGACAATTGCAAGCACCAGATCCGATTGGAATTGAAAGAAATGCCAAAAGTGATTTTAATCCAATTTTGGGTTCCATCCGGCTCCAGTCGGCCCTGCCTATTATTGGTGGTATTTCATGCATATTTCATACTTATTATTGGCGCATATTCATTCACATTTCAGACGGTATTTATTACTGTCATTGAGGAACTGGCTAGCCACAAATGTTAAAGTACTACCAGAACTGCAAATGCATTTGACGATGTCTTCAGCTTAAAGTTTCCTTTCCATGCCTCTCCGCTCGCGCCGTCCCCCATTGTGGCGGCGTTGTCATCGCCAACCTCGGACAGCTATCGCTGCGTCCTCGGCAATGTGCCATTGGAGGCCCCGGAGTGGCGCACAGCGACGAACGAGTCCGGTAAAGAGTTCGTTGACATCCTCTATGAGCTTGCCCAGGCTCCTAAATTTTCCTGGCTCCGCCACTGCCTCCAAACATGCAAAAATTAGATCTGAGAGAACGATTGGCGGAAGGGATCTTGGGCGAGTCTACTCTATTCCAAGCTGCGACCCAAAATCTGTATTCATTTATTCTATCTTGGTTCCAGCTGAGAGAAGACCACCTGCCGTCCCTCTCTCAGTAAATTTGACGCATCTAGATTTCACCAGAGCATACAGCGGAGAGCAGCTCTAATTTTTGTAGGTTTGGAGGCAGAGCACGAAGTTAAATAATTCTATGAATAACTGAAAGTGTTTTATGATTTTAGAGGTGGAAATGGAAGATGCTGGAGTTTTTTTTTCAGTTGTGTGAGGAATTTTGATAAATCTGTAGTGGTTATGGATGAAAGGGTAGGATTCTTGTGATTAAAATTGGAACACACAAAACTAACAGGTTTGATTCATGGACTATTCCATGTTTATGTGTTCCGTACTGTTTGGCCGACAGATTAGAAGGACCATTTGCAATGGATACTGGGTTATACTATAAAGATCAATTCTCTGAGTAGTATTTGATGATTATAATGATTTTGTTAGCACCAGATGAGCATGTCACCCCTGCTATCCTGAAGCCCGAGGTTCAAACTATATGTGTTTGCTATGATATTATGATGTGGCAATTGATGGTGTAATTGATCACAAAAGTGAGAGGTAGTTTCATACTTCAGTGCTTGTTAATATTGCCCCAGCTTACAAGACTTCTTTTTTCCATTGGGGATGTAGAGCACAGGTTAGATTGTTACTGGGAATTTTTATGGACTTTAGACTATAATAATCCAAGCACAGCCTTGGATTTTACCATGTGAAGTGTCCTGTTACTGCAAAGTTTTATGGAAAGCTATGTATTTGCTAGCGATTTCAACCAACTTTTTCTTTACTCCAGAACACAAAATACTCTGTAGGCAGCTCTATGAGCATGCATTTCAATTCATTTTAAACTAATACTTTCTCATGGAATTTTCCGCTTTTGTTTCCGTATCCGCTCTGTTCCGCTCCTATTTCCATCACTATCCGTTTCTGTATCCATTTCCGAGGTTTCTAATTTTGTTTCCGTTACCGGTAAAAAATATGAAAACAGAAACGGATCAAACATTTACCGACCATTTTTATTCCGTTTTGATCCCAAAGTGCAAGGGTGGGGGAATAGGCTGGTGAGCCGCATAATTCAGGAGGTGATGGCCTCTGCATCATCGCGAACGAATTTAGGGTGCGTTTGGTTAGATGTACGAGGATGAATGGGATAGAATGGTACAGGATGGATGGAATGATCCTAAATGAGATGGTACAGGGAAGGTGTTTGGTTGGCTGAATGGAATGATACAAGATTTTGTTTGGTTGTTTGGATGAAATGATACAGGATGGTACGAGATGATGTTTGGTTGAAGGGATGAGATTGGATTGAGAGATGAGGTTAGTTTGAAGGATGGTACGAGTGAACGATCCTGTTCTGGACTGATTGGTTCGGCCAAATTTCCTGTATGAGATGGTGCAGCATCTTTTTGGAATATTCTAAGAATCTGTACCATCTCATCTTGTACTAAATAGTTCCGTTCAACCAACCAAACGTAAAGATAGAACCAAATCCTGTACGGAACGGTTCGGTTCACCCTCATACACCCATCCAAACGCACCCTTAGACTAAATGGGCAGGACGAGACCCAACAAGCTGAGGAGAGGTTGATGCCTAGGTAGCCTTTGGCCTGGGGGAAATTTAACTATTTGCCATCCTTACGAGTGGCCACTCTTCAAATGGCCCTTTTAGAATGTCCATAACACATTTGCCACCGGGTATTGAAAGATGCTACATTTTTGCCACTTTGGCCGACGTGGCATGCCACGCCCCCTCGCCACCGTGGATTCTGCGAGGACAAGGGGAGGAAAAGACCATGCTGCCCCCCTTCCACTCGCTCGGCTGCGTTCATGGACAGAGCACTGAAGGATTTCCCATTCATTCCCCATTTGGTCTCTCTCTCCCTATCTCTTGCCGCCGGTCGCCGGTGAGTGCGCCGCCACTGCTGCCGCCGGTATCCTTGCGTCCCTCGTCACCCGCCATGGCTCATTTGGGAGATCCGCCAAGTATGGCATCGGGGCAAAGCTCGCGGCAAAGGTTGGGGCACCTGTTTGGAGAGGAGACTGGTTTCCCTCTGATCCAATGCCCAGAGTGCAAAATGGCGAGGGTGATTGAGCTGCGGGTGAAGAAGGAGAATGCAAACTCAGGCCGTGTCTTCATCAAGTGCCCTAGGAATGTGGAAGGGGTAAGTTTTGGGCATCTTTGGTTCGGTTTTGGGATGTAGGGTTTGAAGGGATCCTGGGTTTGAAAGTTATTTGATTTGCTCCATGGTTAGTTGCCAGGAAGATGCAAGTACTACAGATGGCAGAGGAAGTACTTCGAGGAATTGATCAAGGACAAGCTGATCGTGATGCTCCTTGATGATTTGGAGGAGGAGGAAGGTGGAGAGGTGAATTCCAACAATGTTGGTGGCCAAATGCAAAGCAGCATGGAAGCAAAGTTTAACAAGTTGCTTAAGACAATGCAGTTGTTGGTTGTGTTGATTGTAGCACTTGTTGCAGTTGGGGTGTTGCATCTGTGTAAGTGATGTTCTTTATGTGGGTGTGAGTTAGAATGGGTGTATGAATCATGTTGAATGTTGAACAATGATCTTTTCTTTGATGTTTGTGAGCTCAGATTTATGTTTGCCTCCCGTATAGATGAACTTCTCTGATTAGAATGGCCATCTAGAGAGCTCACATTTTACATTTTACTAAATTGCTGAATACTCTAGAGGTGTCATTGCTGAATAATTGTGTGCATGCTATACTAATTTATTGCCACACATACTGATTAAAGGAACTGGTTGCAGTTTGTAGTCTACTCAGCAGCAAACATGAGCAAACAATTGACATCTGTGCAATTAGTAGTGGGAAAAAGGAATAGAATGGACCAAGCAAAATAATGAAATGGTGAGCAAGCATGTTTATTTTCGGAAGCAGTTTTCATCTAAAAAATTGAGGAGATGGGGGAATATTACTTGTCAACTTCTGGTTCAACTCCTCGAGACATTAGAACATCAATGATCTTTTTCATCACAGCAGTGTGTTTGCATGGATGCACTGAAGCATGCTTTCCTGCAAACAAGTGAGGATGGTCTTCAATAGTCACCTGTGTCAACAGAAAATGATGATTTAGCACCACAAACAATGCAACTTGAATGGCAGGATGGAGAAAGCTTAAAATGCACAAAAGGCCTAGTACTGAACTTTATAAACATCAGCTTGAATAGCAGGATGGAGGGTAGGTTAACATGCATGAACTAGGACAACAAAAATCAAAGTAAATAAAACAACATAGTTACTTTGTCCATGAAGTTGTTGAAGCAAAATATCACACAGATAATATCACAGGTTGAGAATACCACACAGATGTTATCAAGCAAAATATGATACACTACTTGAGAATACCACACAGGTTGAGAATACCACACAGATAATATCAAGCAAAATATGATACACTAGTTGATAATATCACAGGTTGAGAATACCAGAACACATAGTTGTTCAGGCCAACCACACAGATGTTCAGGCCAACCACACATTGTTCAGGCCTTACACATATAGCATTCCTGGCCCTAGCTAACATTGTTCAAGCCATGCATACATAAATATGTTACAAAACAGGACATTCCATAGTCCAGAGACACATCAAGCATTCTTGTCAGGTGTAGCCTTCTTCTTCTTCTTCTTGGTTGCCAGCTTCTTCTTGCATGGTGTCATCTTCTTAGGTCGCTGTGGTAGGAAAGCTAGTACCAATGCAGTGGATTCATCCATAGGTTGAGTGTCTTGAGCTGGTGTAGCATCGAAATGAAGCTTCCTGGAACCTCAGTGGGCAGTACAAGTTAGGGACAGATGGATATTGTTCAAGATATGTAGATAGCATGATGAAGCTTACCTTCTTATGGCTGGCACAGATGATTCTGCTTCTGCTTCTGCTTCCATTGCTGGCACAAATGCTTTTGCTTCTGCTTCCATTGCAGCTGCTTCAGCTTCCTGAGCTGCTTCCCTTGCCTTCCTAGCTGCCTCCCTAGCAACTTGTGCTCTTGTTCTTGGAGTAGGTAGCAGATGTTCCTGATCCTGGCTGTTTTTCTTTGTCTTCTTCCTTCCTCGTGCTTTTGGTCTTCTGTTCCTCTTCCCGCAAAGAACAATACACAAAGTAATGACCAAGTGGAAGGAACAACATATGTTTCACTATGGTTTCATACCTCTTTTTGGTACCAGTTAGTGGGCACTTCCAGCTTCCCCTCCTATGACCATTTTCACCACAGCCATCACACTTGACTTGCCTTGTAGGCTTTCCTGACCTCTCAAGGACAAAAAGGAACCTGTTCTTTTTCTGTCTCCCCACACCTCTCTTCTTGGCTATTGGTGGTTCCAACTTGAAACCCTTGTCAACTTCTGGCCACTGTGACCTATCAGTGATGTTAGGCCATCCCCTATCATAGGTTGCCCTAAGCTTTGCCACAGAGAATGCCTTGTCCACAAAGGGTTCAAAATCAGGCTGCCTTTCAGTAGTGATAACAGCCAATGCATGTGGGCATGGTTTGCCTGTAACCTGCCATTCTCTGCAAGTACAATGTCTATCTTTCAGGTACACCACATGCCTTCTCACTTCTTGATCTTTGTATATCTCAGTCACCTCAGCCTGCTCTGGCGACCCCTTAGTAACTTTGAGGTTTTTCAGCCCCTTTGATGCTGCCCCAAGCTGATGGATGATAGCTGGAAGAATGACACCATCTAGTGCCCTTGATATCCTTCTCCTTTTCTCAAACAACACCACACCCTTCTCTCTAATGGCATCCACCATGCAATGTAATGGCAGATCTTTGAGGTCTTTGATCCATGCATTTCAACACTCAGCAAGATTATTGTTGTGAACTTGGATCTTGCCCACAACAGCTTGTGGTTTTCATCCAGCCAATGTTGTACACTTGGGTAGCTCTGATTACTTTGTCCATGAAGTATTTGTACATCCTAGCTGAGTAGGCCCTTGCTGCTGGCCACATGTTTGCACCAAAGACTTCTCCTGTGAACCTTTTTTCATATTTTCCATCAAATGCCTAAAACACTCCCTTTGTTCTGCCCATGGAAACACTTGCTTGACAGCTCCTTCAAGCCCTTTACATGCATCAGTGCACACAGTCAAATTTGGAACAACTCCTATAGCTCTACCAAGTTGTTCCATGAACCAAATCCAATCTTCTTTAGTCTCAGACTGAAAGAATCCAAAGGCCAATGGAAACATCCAATTGTGGCCATCTAAAGCTAAGGCTGCAGGCATTTGACCATTTCATAAGCCATTTAATGCTGTTGAGTCTATACTGATGTAAGGCCTACATCCACCTAAGAAGCCCTCAATGCTACCCTCAAATGCACTGAAAAACCTTCTAAAATGCACCTTATCACCAAGCTGTGCGGTGTCAATCTCCACAATAGTACTGTGTGCTCTCAAGCTGTACCTCTTCTTTGAATATATACAACCAATCAAATGAATCATCCCATTGCCAAAAAGTTTGTCTGCTGCCTTTGTCTACCATACCACAGTCGATAGTTTACCTCAATTTTGTACTTGTCCTTCAACGCATTGGACTTGGCAGCTCCATGTTTTCCTTCTTCTTGAGCAGTGGGATTGCCCTCTCAGCAACCCATGCTTGTGAGGCCATTGTGCCTATCACTCTGCTTCTTGAAGCACATTTATGCACATCACTGTTTATTTGGACTGCAAAACACACAGTCGATACAATAAGATGACAAATAGTAATGATATGTAGTGGTACATACCCTGACACTATTATCAGCCTGTGTCCTAGCTCTAATAATCCAGGGACAACCATTTGCCTTGTAGTAGCCCCTGAACCTGCTCTTGTCAGATTTTTCAGTCCCAAGTTCAAACTCATGCACAATTGCATGCTGCCTAACTGCCAATCTGAAGTCATTCATGCAAGGATACATGGTTCCAAGCCGACATGTCCAGGTTGTCCTGTCCCAATCAACAAGGTGGCTCGACTCCGCTTTGTCATCTACCTCCAATCTTGCATCCCTCATATCTTCCTAAATTTTAGCAGGGATCACTGGAATAGGCATCTCTTCTTCAGCTCTCTGCTTTGCTCTCTCATCAGCTGCCTTGAACCCCATTGCCTCAAACACTCTCTCCTCATCAACCAATACAGTAGCTTCACCATCTTCTTCTTTCTGAGGTATAATGGTTAAGCTACTCCAATCAACTACATAGTCTGCCTGCTCACTTGCTTCAGGCTGTTGTGTACATGTACTGTTGTCAGCTGCATTTCCAACACCTGGCTCAGGAGTTACTTGTGCTCTAACATCATTGTTGGTCACCCCAGATGTGGCTTTAGAGCCAGCTGAACTCTGCACTTTATTGTAGTCTTCCTTCTCTACTACTTCAACTACTAGACTTGCCACTCTCTCAACTAATCTGTCCTTAATCATCTCCTCAAAGTGTTCATTCGTTCTAAGTTTCAATTCAGCTGCACTGTCAGTGTCCACAGCCCACACAACAAGAGTTTGACTACGGCCCCATATTATCTTGCTGGCCATATCATCCATGAATTTATCCAGATTATAACCATTATTAATATCAAACCACAGATCATGCTTCTGGTCAGCCATTTCTACCATACCATAGTCCAGATTTGCTTTATATTTAGCACAAGAAACAACTAGTCTAAACGTATTGCGGGATCAATCCTGACAATAAGGGACATGAAAATAGAGACATTCGGAGTTAGAATAAACCAACTCCAACAGAACTACATGCTCACAGGACAAACGATGAACTTACCAAGGCGGACAATCACTACTCTCGCCCATTCTTGACCAAATCAAACTCGAGTATTGGCTTCAATCACTCACTCCTACCAAACACAAAAGGTAGAACCCAATCGAGAGGGACCAATCGGAGAAACCTTCTTCCATTCCAAGCAAAACCTAACCAAGCAGTCTATGCCTCAACCGTCTATTTGGGAGGGCGAGTGAAGATCCTAACAAACAAGTGGCAAATTACCTTGGATCCGTCGCGGGCGATGCTCCAGGTCCCCAATGCTCCTGGTCATCAGCCGTCGCCCGCTGCCTCTAGGGTTCCAGGTTCCAGCACCAGTGAATGGGGAATGGGTCGGGTGCGAGTGGAAGGGGGGCAACATGGTCTTTTCCTCCCCTTTTCCTCGCAAAATCCACGGTGGCGAGGGGGTGTGGCGTGCCACGTCGGCCAAAGTGGCAAAAATGTAGCATCTTTCAATACCCGGTGGCAAATGTGTTATGGACATTCTAAAAGGGCCATTTGAAGAGTGGCCACTTGTAAGGAATGGTTCGGTTCACCCTCATACACCCATCCAAACGCACCCTTAGACTGAATGGGCAGGACGAGACCCAACAAGCTGAGGAGAGGTTGATGCCCAGGTAGCCTTTGGCCTGGATGACTCGTAAACCGAACGAGCAAGAGAAATTCTCTGGTAGGTACTTGGTTAATCCATTGCCCACAGAGTTAGCATCGGTGTTTGCTTGCACAGCATGCAACAGAGTTGTCAGAATAATTAACCATTTTATCTTGAGTAGGTTGGGAGAAGCAGCCTTAAATCTTAATTGCGCAAGGGAAAAAATTGACTAGTAATACAGAATTTTTATTTGGTCACTCCCAATAAGCTAATGTAAGGAATGTAAATATCATCTTGGTGAGCAAAAAGCACATATAAAAGAGCCGTAAAGGCTCCTGTATTTTTTCCCTTCTTTCTTTTTCGCTGTCTCCGCTTCCACCGGGTTCCCCTCACTCCTCAAGAGTGCGGTCTTCGCACCCTGTAACTTTATTGTTCTCTGCCTTCTAATATAATTCATGGCGTTCGCCGTTTTTTTTAAAAAAAGCACATATAAAAGGATAATCAAGGAAGAGAGATGATAGCAGTGTCTCACATAAGATATTGCTTATGTTAGA
This sequence comes from Guadua angustifolia, assembly GCA_036346375.1. Taxonomy (NCBI): domain Eukaryota; kingdom Viridiplantae; phylum Streptophyta; class Magnoliopsida; order Poales; family Poaceae; genus Guadua; species Guadua angustifolia. The sequence continues at coordinate 466,101 of JAYEVE010001035.1, forward strand.
GAACCAATCGGAAAGCCAGTGTTTCTTTCAAACAGGAAAGCCAGGTGTTTTTTTTCTTCTTAAAAGTAATGCCAGGCTGGTATAAATTATTTTGATTTATGATCTCTTAACACACTGGCACACAGGCATAGGGTGAGTGATGAGGTATTCGAACCTTGGCAGCCAAATCCTGATGAACAATTGCAGCGATATCCAAGTCGTGTATTCCCACGAGTGACAATTAAGCAATTGCTATGGTCACTGAGGCACGCATATGTAGCACTCCATCGCATAGCTTTTTCACAAGTTAAATTGGCAATAGCCCATCTTATTATAAATTCTTCTTGAGAGAGATCAAAAAGATATTCAAACTATGGATCTGGTGACTTGTTGCTGTCCCTTGTGTCATTCACCATGTTGCTGACAACCATAGACCCATCATCCAGCGAAACGTTCATCACATGATACTGCGTGTGCTCACGGTCGAGAACATCGAGATTACTTGGTGTGCTTGGTTGTGTTTCCGCATGATCTCGTGCAATTATCTTTAGGCTTGCTATTGTAAGCTGCATGATGGGCGACTGAGATAGATGAAACGCGCCTTGAAGTCAGTAAAGAAATGTTGTAGCATAAGATAGTAGTAATAATGAAATAAAATTATCACTTTATGAGTCAATAGTACGATACCTGGAAGCGTCGAGAATGTAAGGATTCCCACCGGTATGTCGGGAGCATTGACACAAGCAACCAGATCTAGATGATGCTTCGTAGCAAGTACTGTTATCAGTACAAGCATAACTAGACTTATTCATATGGGCACTTTTACAATTCGGTTGGTCCATGATGGCAAAGTAAACATAAGCACCTTGACTATTGCTTCATTTATCCATCTTGAGTAATGATCGTTTCTATAATAGTTTGAGTAAAGATCGTTTGGATCCACCAGTCAGTTGGGGACCTCACGCTTCAATTCTATGTCGCTGTTAAGATTATCCTTTAGCTCGATAGGGCACAAGAGGTGAGATGTAACGGACCGCCCTTTTCAGGGGGTGCGTATAAATACCCTCACAGCTACCCAGGAGTTTAGCTGTGGGTAAACAAGCGTACATTGCCAGACATAAACACAAATGCAAATATTTGATAGTTAAATTAAGGGCCTAACGGCCAGAGCTCTACAAGAGGTGCGGCTAGCACCAGATACATTACCAAAACAACCACAGGAAAGGCTCGAGCAGATAGACCAAGGCCTTCAAAACCAAACATCGACGCTATCGACGATGCTTCAGAACTTGCCATCTTCATGGAAATCTAAAAGGGGGATTAGGAGCAAGGGTGAGTACACAACCGTACTCAACAAACCACACGGAAATATTCTGAATATTACATGCACAAAGTTTCAAGGATGGGCTCTAGTTTAAGTATTTAGTGGATGCATGAGCTAGAACCTTATCATAACCTATATTACATTTGAAACACAAACCATTATAGCATCATTCACATCATCCACAACATCCATACCACAGAGTTATTAATAAAATATAGATTACGTTAAGCAGGTTTTATTAAAACTACTCAAGCTCGTTACCGGAATCACCCAAAATTAACCCAGCTTCATTAACCGGAAGCACGGCGTATTCGAATACCATTTGGTTCACTCTGCAGAGCTACTCAACTTTACCCACAAGATATCTACGATCATTAGTGCCATGCAATAACATGCAACTTTTATGCATGCGGCCCGACCGAGATGATCATAACCTTTCATTGAATTCCCCTCTTTAGCTCCTACTTCCAGTAGGTTTAAGCTTTTGTTCCCCAGTCCCCAGCTGCCCACGGGCCAAAGCGGGCGGCACGGGCTGGCCGACTGAGGAGACACCTACCGTTGTGAGAACCGGCCATGGCCATGCCATTCCGTTCCACGCCCCAAGCCCACGCGATACAACCTGTAGGCATTCCAAGGGAAAAACAATATACCGGGCTACGTTGGGTCAGGTCAACAGAGCTGACCGGCCCAACTTGTGGTTGAGAGAGGACTAAGTTATTTACTTTGCTCAAGGGGGTTGATCCTTAAATGTCGAAGACCAGCCTAACACACAAAACAACACTGGTACGGTCCACTGTACCCATCACACCACCATGGGCCAGGTCATCGATTTTAAAATAAGCCCCAAATCGATATTCGGGGTTTTTGAGTAATTAAATGAAAGTAGAGATTATAGTTTTAACTACCCTACGTGGTTCATTTCATGATAATCTAGGTTTGACAAATGATTAGGGCATAAACAATAGGGTTTTAACAAGGGGGTGGGATTTAACTAATCATGTCATTCTAAATTAGCTCTTTTTAAATTGCTACTCTATTTACAAGAAAGTAAAAATAACTAAATCTATTTATCACGGTAATTATATGGAAAATGGGATTCAACATGTTCAAGGAGTGTGGCTTGCCTTGCTTGGGGTTAGAGGTTCGCCTAACGAGAGACGGTCGGTGTCGTGTCTGGTCTCGTGCGGCGCTTGCTCCTGACACGACTCCAAGAACTGCTCCCAGAATTGCTCCGACTCTGGTTTTGCTCCGAGAATTGTTCCAACTTCGGATCTAACGCGAAAAAGCGAAACCAAATAAATAAACAAATAAAAACAATAAAGAGAATAAAAACTGAAAAGGAACAAGAGAGAAAATGGCCGGAACGGAGCTCAGGGGCATTTTTGGAATTTTCTGAACTTGAAATGGCGAAACAGAGATCATTTTTGGACTCAGTGGTTCGAACGGATCAAGAATATGTATTTTTGGCTATTTTTGGCGTTTTTGGGAATTTTCGGGAGTTTCTGAAATTTTCTGGGATTTTTCTGGAATTAAAAAGGATTTTTCGGATATTAAACAAATAATAAAATCCAAAAAGAAAAGCAAACGGAGTTCTTGTCTTGGCGGGCAGCGCAGTGAAATGCCCTGCCTGACCCAAGCCCAAGGCTGGCCCCTGAGGCAGCCCCTGGGAATAAAGTGGCAGCAGGCCCAAAGCCCAGAGAGACAGAGGAGGAGAGCTGGCGAGCGGGGGCCATATGGCAGGGAAACGGAGGGAAAAACAGGGCGCGGGGACCCACTTGCCAGCATGAGAGGCGAGCGGTAAAACGGATTGGCCGCCGGAGACGGGGAAGAAGAGGATGGCGCGGGCGGAGGAAGGCCGGAAGACTCGAGAGAGATAGCGGGGAAGAGAGAGGACTTCATGGCGAACCCGGAGGTGGGCGAAAATGGTGGGGAGAGTTAGCGAGGTGGCGGGGCGACGGAAGGAGGCCGGAGCAGAAGAAGGAATGGGTGGCGCGGCGTGGAGAGGCTACCGGGAGAGGAATGGGTAACCGGGGAGGGAGGAGAAGAGCATTGCGGTGCTCGGGGCGAGGAAATGGAGTGGTCGGAGGGGCTATTTATAGCCGGGCGAGGTGGGGGGTCTCTCGGAGGCGAGGAAGAGAGAGAGTGGCGGTGAAATTCAACGGAGTGACGCCCGAGCGGTGTGGCTGCAGTGCTCGGCGGGTGGCGGACACGATGCGGCGCGTTCGGTGGTGACGGAGTGACGCAACGCAGACGAGGCGGGGTGTTGGTGATGGCGTTATGGCGGTGTTGATTTTCAAGGGCGAGGGATGGCATGGCGGCAAGACAAGGCGAGCGAGATTCACGAGCATGGCGGCGAAGCGGTGCACCGAGGCGCGACGGGCATCTTCTTGGCCTTCGGAGGCGAGGACGAGGGGCGAGGTGGTTAGTCTTGTGGCGAGCGATTTAGAGGAGAGAAGGCGTCGGGTTTTTCAACGGAGGGGACGATGCGCGAGTGACGGAGATGACCGGACGAGGTGGTTGGTGGCGGAAACGACGGGAGTGACGCGGGCGTTGAAAATGCGGCGAGGAGGATGATGGGATGGCGAGGGAGAGCCTGGACCGGGCGGAGCGCTGTCGTGAGGAAGGGGAAAAGAAGGAAGAAGAAGGGTGCGACGCGGGCTGTGCTGGGGCGACGTGCGCGGAGGTGATGGGAGTAGGTGAGTGATGGCGAGGCGTTGAATTTTGGCGCGGAGGAGAGCAACGATAGGCGGATCGACGAATTCAAGTAGAGATCGGGTAAGGGGGAACTGGGAAGAAGAACAGGTGAGCGATCTGAAATGGCTCGGCGAAGCTATGAAAGCCGAGGGAAAACGGGCTGGCCGAAAGGAATGGGCTGAGGAAATGAGCTGGGCCGGAGGAAAAGAAGGCCAAAGAAAAATGGGCTGCGCGGGAAAAGAAGTGGGCCGGCGAGAAAAATCCGGACCGGGCCGAGGAGAAAACAAAACGGATAGGGAAAAATAGTGAGCGGGCCTGAGGAAAAATTAGATGGCAAGCCGGGGAAAATTGGGCAGGAAGGAAAATAAACCGGGTTGAAGGGATTTGGCGCAGAGAAGGAAAGACCGGCCGGTGGCTTGGGCTGAGGTGAGGAAATGAGAACGGCCGGCGAAGATGGTGGCGCAGCCAAGGGAAAAGAATGGGCCGGAGGGAATTTGCGGCGGGAGAAATGGGCTGAGAAAAGGAGTTGGCTGCGGGAACTGGGGCCGGGGAAAACGGAGCGGCCGGAAATTTTGGGTTGTACTGTGTGGAAAGCGTAGAGGCGACGCAAGGGGTGGGTGGCGGAAGGATATCCTGGCCGTGATCGAGCGAATGTGGATTTACGAATTATTTGTGCGAGGTCTGATGATTTGGCAAGAAGTTAGGGTTTGGTTCGGCGTAAGGGGGAGGAGAAAAAGGGGAGGGGTTGTTTTCAACGGGGAGAACGGAGTGCAGGCCGAAGGGGAAATCAGGCCGAAGCCAAAAATGGAAGATGCCAAAAGGGAAAAAGCGCATTTCCACAAGAGGAAAGCGGAAAATCGGGGCCACTTTCTCGAAAAGGAAAGAAATCGAATTAAAGCCGAACAATAATTAATTAAGTCCAGGAAAATTTAAATAAAATCCAAATAAATAAAATAAATCAACGCTTTGAAATTTTGGGGTGTTTCATGAGACAACTGTCAAGACCGGAAATAGATTTCCGGAGCAGACTCCGGCACATACTCATTGGGATAGTTTCTATTCAAAGAGTTCGTCTCAGACAGTGCTCACCAATGACATCCATTAAGGAAGGGTGTAACACCCCAGAAAAATGTAAAATAAATAAAAAAACTATGTTTTGAAATTGGATATGATTATTTCTGGATTTTATTGGCATTATTGGTGTTTAATTGAATTTTGTCTAGATTTGTGCAATGTAAAAAAAATTATATAAGGAGATTAATGAATAGATCATGGTAAAGATAAAATTGTAAAAGTAAAATTTTAAAAATTTATATTAAAATCTTTATCACTCAGGTAATTTATATTAAAATCTTTATTGCTTGCTTGGATTCCTAGAACGAGATATTCTGAAGTTAGACGCTGACCCACTGATGCACACCTAATATTGCAAGCTGGCTGTAAATGTGAGAAACAAAAATCGGTATTGATTGAGACGGGCAATACTAAAATTTGTGGATTTGTGCAAATTAGGGTTATGATTATGGTGATTTGATTAGATGGGTTCACTGGAGTATCGAGTTATCACCATGGAGTAAACAGTGTGCACAGATGGCTGCATACGTCTAGCTAAGCTACCTTGAAGAAATTCTGTTTGCTGTCAGAAAGGGTTCCTTCCTTTGTCCCGAATCCTGATTCATTTGGAGAGGTGCTTCTATACTTTCTCACCCAATACAAATTGCATAAATCTTAAAACAAACGAAAGGGTAAATAATTATCATCTACCCTTCGTTCATACTTTAATATTATTGCAACTTTAAAAAAGAACCCGCTACTTCTCTGTTCCAAGTCATTGGCCTTGTTACTGCTGTCTGAGGTACCTACTGAAATTTTGTATGCTGCAGTAATATTTTGTACCTGTGTTGACAGGTTAAATCAGACGCCTACTGAAACCTCTAGTGAGCATCTCATTGGCAATGAGGTATGAGATTATTACTGGACTTGTTCACAACGTTACGAAATATATTTTTCATCACCATGCAATCCACAAATATATGGCTACACCCTTTATAGCGCTAGAGATTGGAGGATGGCCAGGTGGCTCTGACATTTTGGCGATTTTGCGAAAAAGTCCCTCCGCTTCTTTGAAATTACGGATAGGTCCTTCCGGATTACAAATAGGTCCTTCGCGATTTTTTGTGAGACAAAGATACTTTTTTTTCTTCGCGTTTAGGTCCCTGGAGAGGTATTTTACGGAAAAAGACTCCCGTTAATTTCAAATCGCGAACAAGCCCTTTTCTAATTTTTTAGGGTAGCGAACAGGTCCAAAAAAATAACAAACAGGTCCCTGCTTCTTACGTTCAGGTCCTTTCTTCGTTTTTCCCGGAAAAAATATTTTCGTCACAAAAAAACCCGGAAAAAATGTTTTCGTCACCCAAAAAAACCGGAAAAAATGTTTTCGTCACAAAAAAACACAGATTCGTCGAAGGTTTATAGCAGCATATGGATTTGCCAACGGGTCATAACCGCGGGTTTTTTTAAAAAAAATGTAGATTCATCCGAAGATTTATAGCGACCCATAGATTCGCCGGTGGGTCTTAACGACCCATTTTTTTTTACGAACACAAAAAACCAAAAAACGAAAAAATCAGATTCGTCGGAGGTTTATAGCGGTTCATGGATTCGCCTACGGCTCTAAGCAGCCTTTTAAAAAAGGAAATACATAAAAAAACGGCCGTACTTTTCTTTTAAAAAAACAAAAAAGACACAGATTCAACCGCAATTTTCTAAATAAAACACGCATCGACAAAAAAACAAGGATTCGTCGAAGGTGACGGATACCCAGGGCATAGGTATCCCCAGCGGCCCAGGAGAAGCATATGGGCCGCCACCGCGCCTGAGCCTCAAACAAGAAGCCCTGCTCGGAGGCCCACGGCTTCCGACTAATCCGACCCCGAAGGGTGGCCCAACCGACGCAATAAGCCTGACGCCCGAGCAAAGACTCATAGCAACCGGAAGGCGGCCAAACCACCACGCGTGAGGGCTCGGTTCCGGCAAAACCAACCCCGTAAAGCAGTCCGACCAAACGCTATAGGACCGGTGCCCCATGAGCGACGGCAACGACGGCCCAGGGTTGGCCCGACCAATGGGTCGGACCGTTCGGCAGTCCCGAACAAGCTCAGATCATCTTCACCAAGAAACAGACGTCAAATCGCCAGAAACCGGCCTCTGCTGGTCACCTAAACCGCCGATGCGGCGATTAAATCGACGAGCGAGACGGACGCTACGCACCTTCCCAAGACGGTTCCCGAAGGCCGACCTCGACGCCAAGACTGACGCCGCAGAGAAGGCGGTACGCCGCGTTCCGGAGGAACGGACCGAGCCGTCGCTATGCGCCTCCACCAACCCAACACGGGACGTGCGACTACCCGTCAAAGGTCAAGTCCGGCGACCAGACACCGAGGCAAAAGACCGAACTCCTAGGCTTATGAAGCCCCATCCATTTTTTCCTTTACACGCTCCCGTATAACCTCCGTGTAACCTGCCTCCCCAGGCTATATAAGGGGAGGCTTGGCCCTTCGGAGAGGGCACGGCGTAGGCAGTCGAACATAGCACTCCTAAAACCACACTCGTAGCCACTCTCGGCAACCTTTGTGCATGAGGAGCTTGAAGCTCTAGCAGAGCCCTCGTATGTAACACGGCAACTCACCGGAATCAGTAAAAACGCACGACCACCCCACAAACTAGATTAGGGACATTCAGCCCGAACCAGTATAAATCTGGGACCCTTCTTTTTCTCTCTCCGGGCCTAACCATTCAGGGAACGGGGACGCGCGGCCCCTCAAGACTTACAAATTTACTTGCCGGTTCTCGAAACACCGACAGAAGGTTTATAACAACTTGTGTATTTGCCAACGGGTCATAACCGTGGGTTTTTTTTAAAAGTAGGTTCGTCCAAAGATTTATAGCAACCCGTAGATTCGTCGGCGGATCCTAACGACCCATTTTTTTTAACAAACACAAAAAACAAAAAAAACACAGATTCAACCGCAGTTTTCTAAATAAAACACGCATCGACAAAAAAATACGGATTCATCGAAGGTTTATAACAACTTATAGATTTACCAACGGGTCATAACCGTGGGTTTTTTTTAAAACATAGATTCATCCGGAAATTTATAACAACCCATAGATTCGCCGGCGGGTCCTAACGACCCATTTTTTTAACAAACACAAAAAACAAAAAAACGATCAAATATCCCCAAATGCGTAAAAAAACAACCATGGTTTTCTAAAAAACAGATTCATCGAAGGTTTATAGTAACCGTAGATTAAATGCGGATTCATCGAAGGTTTGTAATATACCATGGATTCGCCAGGACTCCTACCGACCCATTTTATTTTAAAAATGCGAAAATCGAAAATTCGACAAATTTTATCGATTTACGAGTTATGGCGGTTTTCTAAAAAACGTAGATTCCTTGAAGGTTTATAGCTAACGACCTATTTTTTTAAACAAATATGAAAACCGAAAATACGACCCCCATGAATTTGCCGACGGATCCTATCGACTCTACAGAACGGCACAACACGCTATTATTGCTAGTAGGGTATGAAAATACATGACATGCTCCCGTCCAAAGGGAACTACTGATCACATGAAGTAGTTCTTCATAGAAATATGGGTAACATACATACAACCCATTCGAGTGTGTTATCATGTCTATATGCTTAGCGTGGCAGACTGATTGATGATGCAAACTCTTGCTCTAGACAGCACATACCCGAGATCCCTTCAGATAAACCAGTAGCATTGATGCTCCGCGTACAGTAACAGCTGGCAGAAGAACCGGTTGTTGCCCCGTGTTTCCCCCTTCCTTGCCAAAACTTCGCCGCGGCTGCAATGCTGCTCCGCGGCGTCCCTGAGCCAAACGAGCCCGAGGCTAGGGCTACCTACCAGCACCTCCGGGAGCTGATAGAGCACGCCGCCGTACAATATGTACCGGCCCCTGGCACTCATCACTCGAGGTCCCATTCGGGCCGCCAAAGCCAGACTCGCCACGAGCCAGGAAAAACCGCACCGCAGTTGGAACGGCCCCAGGCCTCCTACACTCCGGCGCGACAGCGTCTCGGGCAACGCCACGACTACCGCGACACCCTCGACGCGCGGAAGAGGTCGGCCGGCATCGGGGCCCGTTCGCAGGTCGCGGACAGCGGTCGGCATCATAACCGCAGTCCGAGCCCAGAAGGCCTGGGGCCTCAGGCCTTCTCTCGGGAAATCCGTCGGGCGGATTTTCCCGCCCGTTTCCGAGCACCTGTTAACATAGCCAAATACACGGAGCGATTTAACCCCGTGTTTGGTCGAAGATTCTGGCTCGCTTCGCCGAAGCCGCCGAGACTCCTAATGACCTTTTTATCATTCAAGACCTTCCCATTTACGGGCGGACTCGGCCGAGCTCGCTCAAGTACACCGCCCGGAATCATCAAGAGCTGGGCCGACCTGAAGAACGCCTTCGTCGGGAATTTCCAGGGGACTTACAAGCGCCCTGGGAACTCCTGGGACCTTAAAAGCTGCAAGCAGCAGCCAGGAGAAACGCTCCGGGACTACATCCGACGCTTCTCCCAACAGTGTAATGAACTCCCCGACATCAGCGATGCCGACGTCGTGGGGGCATTCATCTACGGCACAACGTGCAGAGCCTTGGTCCATAAGCTGGGTTGCGTCAAACCCAGGACCACCAAGGAGCTGCTCGACATTGCCACCAACCATGCCTCCGGCGAGGAGGCCGTGGGGGCCATCTTCGACAAAGGGAAGGCCAAACGAGAGCCTGGGGCCGAGCCTGCCGCTCCTTCCAATCGCTCCGACAAACGAAGACGGAAGGGAAAACAGGCCCGCGAAGACCACACGGTCGCCGTCGCCGGCCGCCCGGACAAGCAGCAGGCGCGACAGGCGCCCGACCACTTCGAAAAGTTGATGGAGAGCCCGTGTCCGCACCACGGGTACCCCGTCAAGCACAAGTATCGGGACTGCAAAGTCCTGAGGCGCTTCCTCTCCGGAAACCCCACACAACCACAGGGTAAAGGGAAGAAGCACGACCCGACGCCGAAGGTCGGGGAGGAGAAGGCAGACGGCGGGTTCCCGGAACCCGACGGATGTCTCATGATCTTCGGTGGCTCGGAGAGTTACGCCGATAAGCGGCGCCAAAAGCTCGCCTACCGCAAGGTACACACGGTGACCCCCGTGGTCCCGAAATACCTCCGGTGGTCAGAGTCTCCGATCACCTTCGATTGAGCAGACCACCCCGACCACATCCCGCACCCGGGAAGGTACCCACTCGTCGTTGACCCCATCGTGGGGTCAAAGCGCCTCACGAAGGTGCTCATGGACGGTGGCAGCGGTCTCAACATCATGTACGTCGAGACGCTTGAAGCCCTGGGAGTTCCCCGCTCGACCCTGCGATCGAGCAACGCACCCTTCCATGGTGTCATCCCAGGTCAGCAGGCCTACCCTCTTGGGCAGATCGACCTGCCCGTCACCTTTGGGGGGCCCAAGAACTTCCGCACCGAGAACCTCACTTTCGAGGTTGTGGAACTTGCGGGCTCCTACCATGCCATCTTGGGGAGGCCATGTTACGCTAAGTTCATGGCGATCCCAAACTACACTTACTTGAAGTTGAAGATTCCAGGGCCACGGGGCGTCATAACCGTGGCCTCGTCCTTCCAGCTCGCTTTCAACTGCGAGCGGAGCAACTGTGACTTGGCTTCGGCGGTCATTGCGTCCGCCGAACTCAACAACTATCGGAGGGAAGCCTTCGAGTCCGTCCCTGGACCCAGCAAGTCAGGGCCCGGATCCTTCGAGTCCGCCGAGGACACGAAGAGGGTCACGGTCGACCCCGAGGACCTAGCCAAGACCGTGCGGGTAGGGTCCGCCCTCCCCGCCAAATAGGAAAGCGCGCTCGTCGACTTCCTCTAGGCGAATCGAGACGTCTTCGCATGGAAGACCTCCGACATGCCGGACATCCCAAGGGAGGTCGCCGAGCACACCTTGAATATCCGACCAGGCGCAAGGCCGGTCGCCCAACGCCTGCGTCGCTTCGACGAGGAAAAGCGCAGGCTCATAGGGGAGGAAGTAGCCAAACTTTTGGAAGCAGGGTTCCTAAAAGAGGTACGCCACCCCGAGTGGCTTGCCAACCCTGTCCTTGTAAAAAAGAAATCCGGGCAATGGAGAATGTGCGTCGACTACACGAGCCTGAACAAGGCATGCCCCAAGGACCACTTTCCTTTGCCCAGGATCGACCAGGTCATTGATTCCACCGCTGGGTGTGAATCGCTCTCCTTCCTGGACGCCTACTCAGGCTACCACCAGATCCCGATGAAAGAATCCGACCAGCTCGCGACTTCTTTCGTCACTCCCTTCGGCTCATTTTGTTACCTGACGATGCCCTTCAGTTTGAAAAACACGGGTGCCACATACCAGCGGTGCATGTACGCCTGTTTCGATGACCAAATCGGCCGCAACGTCGAGTGTACGTGGACGACATCGTCGTCAAGACCGGAAAGGCCGGTGACCTCGTCACCGACCTCGAAACTTTCGCGAACCTCCGACGGTTTCAAGATAAGGCTTAACCCAAAAGTGCGTCTTCGGGTCCCCGAAAGCTTCTCGGCTTCATGATATCGGCGGCGCCGCATCGGCCAACCGGTGAAGATCTCAAAGCAATCATGAAGATGGGCCCGATTGCCGTCGAAGGGCGTTCAGAAGCTAACGGGGTGCCTCGCAGCTTTGAGCCGTTTCGTGTCTCGCCTCGGCGAGCGCGGGATGCCGCTCTATAAGCTGCTCAGGAAATCCGATCACTTCAGTTGGATGCAAGAAGCCCATGAAGCCCTTGACCGACTGAAGGCCTTCCTGACATCGCCCCCGGTCCTGACCGCGCCAGCACCATGCGAGCCTCTGCTCCTCTACATTGCCGCCACGACCCAGGTCGTGAGTGCGGCACTCGTCGTTGAGCAGGCGGAAGAAGGCTGCGCCCTCAAGGTGCAGAGACTGGTCTACTTCATCAGTGAAGTACTCTTGGAGTCCAAAGCCCGCTATCCGCAAGTGCTGAAGTTACTCTACACGGTGCTAATCGCGAAAAGCGAAGGCGATCCACTACTTCGCCGACACCCATCTCGTCGTGACTTCCTCGCCCCTTGGCGAAATCGTCCACAACCGCGACGCTTCGGGAAGGATAGCCAAGTGGGCACTCGAGCTCAGCGGCCACGACATTTCGTTCGTCCCCAGGACGGCGATCAAGTCTCAAGCCCTTGTGGACTTCGTCGCCGAATGGACCGAAGCCCAGGTGCCCCCGGTGCTTGAAGACCCCGAGTATTGGACGATGTACTTCGATGGATCCTACACGAAGAACGGAGCGGGCGCTGGAATCGTTATCATTTCCCCACTAGGCAACAAACTCCAATACGCCGTCCGATTGCTCTTCGACGCTACGAATAACGTCGCCGAGTACGAAAACCTCATCAATGATCTCCGGATCGCCCGACCTCTACAGTCTGGTAACTTTACGATCTGGCGATTCCAAGCTGGTGGTCAACTAGGTCATGAAGGCCTCGGAGCCCCGAGACCCCCGCATGGCGCAGTACTACCGGAAGGAAGCATAAGCTTGAAGAGAAGTTCAAGGGTTCGAGCTCCACCGACTCTGAACGCAATAACGGCGAGGCCGACTACCTTGCCAACCTCGCTTCCGGCAAGGGACCCGTTCCAACCAGGATCTTCGCCCACGACCTTCACCAACCGTCCATCCGACTAGACCCAGTGGCCGAGCAGGCGGCCGGACCGCCCGGCCCGGCCGAGCCAACCACCAATCAACCGGATGCGGCGCCACCCGACTCAAGTCGGAATGTGCTCACGGCCGAATCAGACTGGAGGAAGCCCTACGTCGATCGCTTAACGGACGGGACCCTCCCCGAGACCAGCGAGGGCCGGCGCCTCGCTCGTGGCGAAATCTTTTGTCTGGTCGGCGAAGACCTTTACAAGAGGAGTCCCTCAGGGGTCCTCCAGAAGTGCATCCTGACCGACCAAGGCAAGGAGTTGCTGCTCGACATCCAAGGCGGGGTCTGCGGTCATCACGCAGCACCACGGTCCCTCGTGGGTAAGGCCTTCCGTCAAGGTTTCTATTGGCCGACCGCCGTGGCGGCGCCAAAGCAGATTGTTACGCACTGCGAAGGGTGCCAATTTTTGCCGAGCAAACACACCTTCCGGCCCAAGCCCTCGGGCGATCCCCATCACATGGCCATTCGCAGTCTGGGGACTCGATCTGCTCAGACCTTTCAAAAAGGTGCCCGGGGGCTTCACGCACCTTTTTGTTGCGGTGGACAAGTTCATTAAGTGGATAGAGGCGAAACCAGTCGCCACTATCACGTCAGCATAAGCGACCGACTTCTTCCGCGTGTATCGTCTACGATTTGGGGTCGAACTCCATCATCACCGACAATGGCATGCAGTTTATGGGGAAGGAATTTCTCGAATTCTACGACGACTTCAACATCGCGTCGATGGCGTCCGTGGCCCACCAGTAGACCAGCGGCGGGCGAGAGGGCGAACGGCATGATACTACTGAGGCTCAAGCGCGAATCTTCAACCGGTGAAGAAGTCGGTGGGCGGTGGCGGTGAGCGCCTCCGATCCCTTGAACTGCGGACCACTCCGACCGGTCGGCCGGGTTCACGCCGTTTTCACGGTGTTCGCGCGGTATCTGCCCCGTCAATCGACCGAGTCTGGCGCTCCAAAGGCTGTAAACCTTCGACCAAGCTCGGGGCTCGACTCACAGCAAGACGCCGTCGACCAGCTCGATGAGGCACGCGACGTTGCTGTCCTCCGGTCGGCCAAATATCAGCAAACGTTGCGACGATATCGAGTAGCGATCCATGCGCCGGAGCCTTCAGCGTGGCGACTTGGTCTGCGCTAAGTTCGATCCAACGTTGGCAGGCACAAGCTTTCTCCTCCATGGGAAGGCCCCTTCACCGTTGAGGAGGTAATCCGGCCCGGCACCTATCGACTAAGAGACGCCGATGGCAACGTTGTTTCAAACGCTTGGAACATAGAAAAGCTCAGGCGATTTTTTCCCTAAAAACTAATTCTCTATCCGCACGTTCCTATTAGCCTGCCGAGCCCGAGCGGCGCGAACCCGCACGGGGGGCTTCTAGTCTACGTGTTCCCGTGACGTAGCGCTCGAACTAACCAAAGATCTTCCCTGCTTTTACTCGGCTGCTACGGCCTACGTCTCGTAAAAACTCCAGTAGTTTTTCTTGACCACGACCGCTAAAGTAGTGGCCCGCAGAACGAAGCGGACTATGCACGAGCAGCCTACAGGCGATCGGCAAAAAATGTTCTCACGGCTAAGTCCTCACCCGAGCGACAGCACCTCAACCTGCAGACCCAGCGATCCTACACAAGCAATCAACAACAAGCAGGCGCCCGCCAAGGGAAAGAAATATGGGGACTAAAATATTACACACTTCCAAAAGATGCATGATGTCCCATCAAAGGCGCGAAACATAAACATCAAGAGCGCCCAACTTAAACTATTCCTGGAGCGGAGAAGAGTGCAAAAGCCTGCAAAACAGCGGGGTGGACGCACGGCGAATTCCTAAGGATCTGGGCCGAAGAAGGCGTCATCGTCCTCTCCGGAGCTCCCGCCCACCTCGACCTCGTCGTCCGAGACCTCCAGGTGCAGCCGCCCCGCCACCATCTCCGCCGCCTCCCGTACTCTGGCCCGCGCCTGGTCCGGCTCGCCTTGGATATGGGCGACAGTCGCCACCGGGTCGAAGGAGCCACACCGGCTGGCGCAACACGCCAGCACGTACTCCGCCGTCAGAGTCGCGACTCTCCGCCCTTCACGAGCGGAGCGTTCCCGGAGAGCTTGGGGCAGGCCCTCCAGTGCCTCGGCCGCTCGGGTAAGGCCGAAGGCGTATTGCGCCACGGTGGGCTGCACCGGCTCGTTCAGCCGCACTCCTAGCGGCCTCAGGCTCCTGCCCATGCTCTCATAGGCGGGGCGGAGCATGGAGAGGAGGACCCCGCGCGTGGAGTCGAGATCCTCACGCGCACGGGCCACCTCCATCTCGGAGAGCCTCTGACGCGGCACGAGCCGCCGCCTCGTCTTGGCACGACCCTCGCCCAGACCGTCGCCTCCACCTCGAGGGCGGCGGAGGACGTCGCCTGGGAAACCAGGTTGGCGTGCGACCGCACCAACGCGTTCACCATGCTCGTCGCCCGCTCCCTCAGCTCCGGGGCCACTTCCTACCGCCAGAGGGACGCCACCAGCCACATCGGCGCCCTCCGGCGCCGCCGAGCTGGTCGACACAGAGGAGGCGAGGCGAGAGGACAAACGCTGGATTTGAAACCCCCAATATCTCGCCGGAATAACCAAAAGGAAGCTTACTCGCGGCGTGGGTTCCAGATGAAAAATCGTGGCGATGGCAGGTCGAGCCCGCTCCCCGCCGCCGCAGCGGAGGAGCCTCCCTCCGCCCGAGGCTTCTTGGAGGGCGAACCCCCAGGGCTCGCCTCCGCCATCCGCTTACCGGACCTTCTGTCATCACCGCCACCGCTCGCCATCGCGCTCTCAAGAGGCTCCCCCGGGAACGGGCTTGGAGAATGGGGAAGGCGAAGAGAAACAAGCGCTGGAGCTGGGAAGGATTACCGCTTCATCCCGCGTTACGCTTTTATACGGGCGGAATAGGGCAACCCAAAACCGTCGTCGCCTCGCATGCTCCGCAGTGCCTCCTGACACGTCCGCAGCCCGGTGCAACGACGTGACAGCCATTTAAATCCCACCATGCATTAAAAGCCGACGAGACGACGCGAGCGAAGGACACCACTTCACGCTCGCCCGATGCGGCCCTTCGATTTTCGCACAAAGTGTGGCCACGCGAGCAACTTCAGAACGACAGCAAGCCGCGCGAAGGCCGGTTCAAAAAGATAAGTCACACTATCCCCGGTCTCCTTTACGTTTATTTTTAAGATCCAGCAATGCGTGCCGACCACAGTCTAGTCACCACGCATCGCTCAGGCTCGGAAGCAACGCCATTCACAATCACGCGGGTCGGCGGCCCGACCGACCACTCGGTTTCCCTAGCGGGTAATTTATCCGACCCAAGCGCTGCGGCCTACGCCCCAGCGGCTACGGTTTCGAAGCAGCGCTTTGCGGAAAGGGGCTACCCGTACGGCGCGAGCCATAAGTCAGTCGGGGACGTCCCTCTCCTGCTTAAAATGTGAATGGATGCTTTTTCAACGTCATTCATATTCATACGGGTTGGCAGCCCGACCAACCACTCGGCTTCCCTAGCGGGTAACCCATCCGACCCAAGCGCCTCATTACGCCCCAGCGGCTAAGGTTTGATAGCGCTCATGCAAGGTTACACTTGCAGAAACACTAAGTCGGTCGAACCACTCCTTCCCTGCATGAAACATGAATGGACGCCTCCCGACCTCAGGGTTCGTTAGCACATCCTTCGCGCTTCCTCCGGAAAATCAAACACGCCTACGCCCGAAAAACCCTGGCGGTTTCCAGGGCCACGATTTCCGAACGCGAAGGAACAGCTCAGACTCACGAATAAACACAAAAATGAACCCCGACTCGTTACATGTCAAAGTTCTTTACATTTCACAAAAATAATAATAATGTTTAACATTATTCGTAGTCCCCGTGGAGGATGCTCTGCGGCGATATCCGATCAGCGATCACTCGGGCATGGGGCTCGACTTGGAGTGCGAAACGATCGACCTCCTCGTCAGTCCGGTTCCTGGCGATCCCGCTGCTAACATTGTCCAGGTTAATACCATTGTAGAAGGACATGGCGTTAACAAAGCGCAAGGGCCCCTGTGGTACTATTGTCTTCACCGACTTCTTGACGTGCTCGGCACACGAGCCAACTTCGATCAAAGCAAACTTGTGCCCCGCATGTTTCGAAAGCATCGGTGCGAGACGGACGCCTACCCTCCCCAAGGTCGCCAACTCAGCGACCAGTTCGGCCCGATCGTCCTCCGCTCCTTTTCGCGCCGACTGAGCCACCGCCTCCGCCGTGACCGCCGCGTCACGCTCCTCCACCGCCAGTCGCCGCGCCTCCGCAACCTCATCGAATCTCTTCTGCAACTCTGAAGATCGAGGCAAAAGTTAAAAAGCGCGCTCGATGACGGCACCTTCCAAATCAGCCCAAATAACAACGTCTTACCGGCCGACGATTCGGTCATGGCGATGAGCTTGGCCCGAGTCTCCTCCTCGAGTTTTTTCGCCGTAGCCGCTTCCGCCTGAGCAGCAACCTTGGCATTGCTGGCCTTCGCCAGAGGACTCGGCTCTAATTCCTCGCCGCAGGATCGACCGACCGGGCTCCTCCTCGGGATATCGCCATCTCATTCATCGCCCGGTGGGCTTCCTCTGCCGCCGACCGCTCGCGCACCACGGCTCCTCGAGCCTCATGCAGCTCGGAGCCCAGTTGGTCGCGATCCTCCTCCGTGGCTGTCCTCTGGCCGTGCAGGCGACGGAGGAACCCGGACTTACCTTCCGAGCGCTCCCGCAGACGCTGCAACCAGCCGACACATCACTATGGGACCCAACGGAATTCGAAAGAGCGGGGAAATTTTGAACATAACTTACCACGCCGGCCAGGTCGACCCCTCCGGTGACGGCGTCCAGCACCCTGTCGGAGGACTCGAGGAGCTGACCCAGGCTCGCCCGAATCTTCTCCATCTCAGTCTTGCCTCGCAGGGAGCCCTCTTGCAGGGATTCCCACTCCCCAAGCTCCGCCCTATCATCCAGCGTGAACGATGCCTCGCTAGGTGGGTCGCTGCCCGGCCAGACTAAGATGGACGGTGGCGACTGAAGGGGTCCCCTTGTGGTCGTCCCGGCAGCCCGCACCGACGGCGAGGCCTTTGGCACCACCGACGACGAATCAGCAACCGCCACCACCACCTGCGGCTCCTCTCCTGGCCGCTCCCTCGGCGATGGTGGCGGCAAGGCTTCCAGTGCCAGGACCGGCGGCGCTTCAGCGATCGGCGGCGCAAGGTTTGCTCCACCATCATCAGCCCCCGATCTTGGCGGCGAGCCGCTGACGGTCGCCTGGGCTTCGTGGCGTGCCGACTCCACGGTCGATTCCGGCACAACCACAGGTGCAACTACCGTTACGACAGCCGCTGCGGGCACGACCAACGCCGCCACCTCCGCCGTTTGCTCTGGCCCGGATGGCGTATCCCCAACCTCTGCCGGCGGGAGCGGCGGCGTCGGTCCCGACGGCAACTCCGCCACCTCCGTCAGGCTCTCCCCCGCAAAATCCCTAAGAGCACGGGCCGATCAGAAACAGCTCAAGCGAAATCGGCGTGTATCACAAAAGAAACAAAACTGACCGCATCGAGCGGGTGCTGAACAACCGCGCTCTCTTCGATGGTCTCCCTGGGAAGGGGAGCCGTCTCTCCCTCCTTCCGGGGGCACCTCCGCCGGAGGAGTTCTGGCTTGGGGCGCCGCAACGGTGACTTCCGTATCAACACCCTCCAGCAAATCGTCGCCCGACGACAACCCGAAATCGTACGCTTCGTACGGATCATCGGGATCTCTGCCGTCACTGGAAGATGACCCCGCACCGACCGAGGAGAGGGCTGTCGACTCTGACACATCCTCGCCACGTGCGGCCATGGCCAAGCGTGTCTTCCTCTTCTCCCTCCTCCTGCTCTCCCTGCGCTCTTTCCGAGCAGACTCCTACAGCTCGGCCTTTTGGCGGGCCTCCGCCCTCATCTCCTTCTCCCCCGGCAGCCATGCCTGGGAGGATGCTCCAAGTAGGCCCTGAAAAGGGTAGGAACTCTATTCGGGTCAAAGCGCAAGGAATTAAGACAAGGGACGCAGGGGAGAGTAAGGGAGCTATCCAATTACCAAATTTGGGGGGCTTTCCGCCGAGAAGGGCTCGGGAGCGCCACCTGCCACCACTGTGGCCCTCACGACCAGGACGGCTGTCACCCGAGCCTCTACCTCCGACGAGGGGAGGTCCGAACGCTCCATCCTCATGGGGTCAGATGCCCCCTCGTACTCAAACATCGGATGAGGCCTATCCATGAGGGGTTGCATGCGCCTCGCCATAAACGTGCGGACGACAGCGTCACCCATCAGGCCTCGCCTCTTCATAGCCGCGAGCTGCTCGAGGATCACCTCCATCTTCCTCTTCTCCTTCGCGTCCGCCGGCCGGTTCCATTCGGGCATCGCCTCAGGTCGTCTCCCGGTAAAGGCCGGGGCGCTGTCCCCTACGTTCCGGATATAGAACCATTCGGAGTGCCATCCTCAGTTCGATGAGGGCAGCTTCATGTCAATGTACTCCGACGCCCGGCTAGACCGAAGCTGGATGGCGGTGCCACCGATCGGCGCCAACAGTGCGCCCGCCGCCGACTTTCCCTTCAGCGGCCGTATATGGAAGAAGTACCTCCAGAGGGCCCAATGGGGCTCGATCCCCAGAAAGGCCTCGCACAGCGTGATGAAGATCGTGACATGCAGCACGCCGTGGGGATTCAAATGGTGCGCCTCCACCTTGTAAAAGTAAAGAAGCCCGCGAACAAATGAGTGGAGGGGGAGGCCGAACCCGCGCTCGAAGAAGGACTCGGATACGACGATCTCGCCGTCGCCGGGCTCCGGAGCCGCAGCTCCCGTCGGCACCCTCCACCGAGACACGTCGCGCGGGGGAAGGAATCGTTTCTTCGCTAGGCCAAGCACGCGAGCATCAAGAACGGAGCAATCCGGCCACGTCATCTCCGAAGGAGAAGGACCGACGAGCGGAAAGGGGGCTGAGGCGATGAATCCCTCTCCTGGGTTTTTTGGTTTCCCTCACAGTCGCCCTCGTCTTCCTTTCTTTCGCAGTGAAGAACAGCACAACACGGAGGAATCCGCCCAGTGGTTCCCCCCTTTTTGGCTTATAAGGAGCGCAACGACCACCGATCGGACAGGCGTCAACCGAACAGACGATATCGCAAAGAGAAACGGCGTGCGTTTTGCTCCCCCGACCGTCGTGACGGTTCAAAGGTACGTCGCCTCGATTCTTGATCGCCCCTGTGCCAATTCCTGACAGGACAGCAGCCAGGCGAGAGGGCCTCACCTCGGGCAGAGTGGCGCACGGCTCCTCGAGCCTCGCTCCCGAACTTGAAGAGCCGCCTTACGGCAGAAGAAAAACACGCCGAGACCGCTACGGTCCTGGAAGCCACGAAAAGGCTCACCAACTTATGCTCGGGGCTCGACCAAGTGTCGTGGGCTCCGAACGCCTGGCCACCAAGTGGATGCACACACTGCCCCGAGCGAAAAATTGAGCGAGGGACGAGGATAAGGTGAGCTCCCAGTGGGCCTCTAGTTGGGTCGGCGGACGACCCAATCACCTTTAATCGTGTTCGAGACCATACTTCACACTCACCTGCGGAGCCCGTCGACGGGTGGCAGCCAGCTGCGCTCCAGGTCGGCAGACGACCTAGAGTCCGACACGGGATCGAGTAAAGAAAGGTTCTCATGGGTCGCCCCCAGGGGGTCGGGCGCCCGCAACGGGGTAACGTCCGCTCGGAAATGGTTCTCCTTTCGGGAAGCCACCAGGGCCCACTCGGACAAACCCGCTATCAGCTCGCACGAGCACGACGTTCAAACCAATGAATGGCAAACGCGCGCTAGCTCACCCCCTCCAGGACCCGCACCTGAGGACGGGGCGTATTCGTGGAAAACGTGGCCATCGCCCTCGCTCAACGAAAGCATGGGACGGGCGTCTTTACCTGTCTCTGGCGCAACGCCGACCTTGCAGGCACATCGGGAACAGACGCCTCCACACACAAGGAAAACCCCCGACCAGCTCTCCGACCGCCGGGGCTCAGGAAAACATCCATCTGAGTGCGCTCGCACCAGCGTTGGAGACCAACCCGTTCGGTCGGACATCAGCAACCGAGAAAGCCACCTCCGCCCAACAGATGCGCTTACAGGTACTTAGGCAATTTTGACCAGGAGCTCGAATCCACCAACCGGAGCTGCCTCCGCACGAAAGGTAAACCCCCGACCGGCTCTCCGATCCGCCGGGGCTCGGGTTTCCATCCACCGGATAGCCGCTTCAGCACCCGCAAAACCGACCAAACCTGACCGGCCGGGCATCAGAAATCACAGAAACCGGTCGATCAGTCCTAAGACACCGAGATCCGACCATATCAAAGCGGCATGCTCGACCGGGATCCGTTGAACAGGGTGAACACCCGACCGGCTCTCTAACCCGCCCGGGGGCTCGGGGGCTATTGACGGATACCTAGGGCATAGGTATCCCCAGCGGCCCAGGAGAAGCATATGGGCCTCCACCGCGCCTGAGCCTCAAACAAGAAGCCCTGCTCGGAGGCCCACGGCTTCCGACTAATCCGACCCCGAAGGGTGGCCCAACCGACGCAACAAGTCGGACGCCCTCCGAGCAGCACTCACGGAATAGGAAGGTCAATCGACCACCACGGAGGACGCCGGTTCTCATCGAGCCAACCCGTAAAGCAGTCCGACCAACGCTACAGACCGGGCGCCCACGAGCGACGGCAACGACGGCCAGGTTGGCCCGACCAATGGGTCGGACCGCTCGCAGCCCCAACAAGCTCAGATCATCTTCACCAAGAAACAGAGCGTCAAATCGCCAAACCGCCTCTGCTGGTCACCTAAACCGCTGGAGCGCGGCGGTTAAATCGTCGAGCAGAGACGGACGCTACGCACCTTCCCAAGACGGTTCCTCAAGGCCGACGGCGTCGGCACAAGACTGACGCCGCGAGAGGCAGTACGCCGCTTCCGGAGGAACGGACCGAGCCGCCGCTATCGCGCCCACCAACCCAACACGGGACGCGACTACCGTCAAAGGTCAAGTCCGGCGACTGCACACCGAGGCAAAAGACCGAACTCCTAGGCTTATGGAGCCCCATCCATTTTTCCTTTACACGCTCCAGATAACCTCCAGGTAACCTGCCTCCCCAGCTATATAAGGGAGGCTTGGCCCTTCGGAGAGGGCACGGCGTAAGCAATCGAACATAGCACTCCTAAAACCACTCGTAGCCACTCCGCAACCTCTGGCACGAGGAGCTTGAAGCTCTAGAGCCCTCGATGTAACACGGCAACTCACGGAATCAAGAAAACGCACGACCACCCCACAAACTGGATTAGGGACATTCGGCCCGAACCAGTATAAATCTGGGACCCTTCTTTTTCTCTCTCTGGGCCTAACCATTCAGGGAACAGGGACGCGCGCGCCCCTCAAGACTTACAAATTTACTTGCCGGTTCTCGAAACACCGACAGAAGGTTTATAACAACTTGTGTATTTGCCAACGGGTCATAACCGTGGGTTTTTTTTAAAAAAGTAGGTTTCTTCCAAAGATTTATAGCAACCCGTAGATTCGCCGGCGGATCCTAGCGACCCATTTTTTTTAACAAACACAAAAACCAAAAAAAAACACAGATTCAACCGCAGTTTTCTAAATAAAACACGCATCGACAAAAAAATACGGATTCATCGAAGGTTTATAACAACTTATAGATTTACCAATGGGTCGTAACCGCGGTTTTTTTTTAAAATGTAGATTCGTCCGGAAATTTATAACGACCCATAGATTCGCCGGCGGGTCCTAACGACCCATTTTTTTAACAAACACAAAAAACAAAAAAACGATCAAATATCCCCAAATGCGTAAAAAAACAACCATGGTTTTCTAAAAAAACACAGATTCATCGAAGGTTTATAGTAACCCGTAGATTAAACGCGGATTCATCGAAGGTTTGTAATATACCATGGATTCGCCAGCGACTCCTACCGACCCATTTTATTTAAAAAAATGGGGAAATCGAAAATTCGACAAATTTTATCAAACGACGGGTTGTAACCGCGGTTTTCTAAAAAAAACGTAGATTCCTTGAAGGTTTATAGCTAACGACCTATTTTTTTAAACAAATATGAAAACCGAAAATACGACCCCCATAAATTTGCCGACGGATCCTATCGACTCTACAGAACGGCGCAGCACGCTATTATTGCTAGTAGGGTATGAAAATACATGACATGCTCCCGTCCAAAGGGAACTACTGATCACATGAAGTAGTTCTTCATAGAAATATGGGTAACATACAAACAACCCATTCGAGTGTGTTATCATGTCTATATGCTTAGGGTGGCAGACTGATTGATGATGCAAACTCTTGCTCTAGACAGCACATACCCGAGATCCCTTCAGATAAACCAGTAGCATTGATGAAGTTGCTCCATGCATGAGAGTTACTAGCACAGTAGCACTTGCACATAGCAACGGCTTAATCTCTCCATCGTTTGCTGGAAAGGACTGGCATTTTCTTAGTCTCTTAGTCCTGAGAAATTGCAGCCTCATCTCTACTTCTTTCATAGTAGGTCTATCACCTCCCTTGAGCCTTAAGCACGCTTCTGCGAGTGATGCAATATCATCTCTATCTCTTCCTGGTTTGCCTCTTCCATAACCTGGGAATCGATTATTTCCATGAGAGCTCCATCTTGAAGTCCTTCAACAAAGTAATGGGACAAGCTTCGTTTTGCACCAAGATCATTGATAAAAATCGGCTTCTTTCTTGTCAAAAGCTCCACAAGTATCACTCCAAAACTATAGACATCACTCTTCCCAGTCAGTTGGCCAGTATGGTAGTACTCAGGATCTAAGTAACCGAACGTACCCTGTACAATTGTTATCACATGAGTCTGATCAAGTGAAACAGATCTTGAAGCACCGAAATCGGAAACCTTTGTGGTGAAATTGCCATCTAATAGTATGTTGGACAATATGTTGGACGATTTAACGTCTCTATGGAAAATTGGTATTGCAGCAGTTGAGTGGAGATATGAAAGTGCACCTGCTGCTTCTACTGCAATCCTAATGCGATCGTCCCATGATAGCAAGCATTTGACATTTACATCAACATGGAGAAGGTCATACAATGAGCCATTCGATCTGAACTCATAGACAAGCAAGGGCACCTCAGTTTCAAGGCAACAACCAAAAAGCTTCACCACATTGCGGTGGATAATTTGTGACAAGATTGCAACCTCATTGATGAATTGGTCTATCTCAATTTGCTCAACAATTTTGGACTTTTTGATGGCCACCACATGTTGGTCAGATAGAATTCCTTTATAGACCGTTCCATGACCTCCGCGACCAAGAATACGAGTAGAATCAAAATTGTTGGTGGCCTTCTCTAGTTCCTCCATGGAGAATATCTTAGTTTTTTCCGTGGCACTTTCATCTAAGATTAGTTGCTCTAAGAGTAGGCCATGATTTTTCTTGAAGTGTCCTCTCCTAATTCTATTTTGTACACCTTTCTTCCACTTTTTAGCAAGTAAGGTTGCAGCGGTTGCAAGAATTATTGAGCCAAGGCCACAACTAATTCCAATGGCAACACCTGCATTAGTTAATTTCAGTCATGAAATAACTTTGCATTGTTTTTGTTATATTTGCTATACATGAAGAGAGGTGCTTCAATGCGGGCTATAATTAACTTACCCAAAAGAATATTGTGTTGCTTAGACTGTGTAGCGCATATATAGCTTCCAGGAAAATTTTGACATGTCCCATTGCAACCATTTGGCATTGAGCATTCATCGATGTCTATCCATAAATCTAATTGGTTATACATTGGTGGTGACAAATACATGTATGCATCATCACCTTCTCAAAAGGAAAGCCAGGTGTTTCTTTCGAAAAGAAAATCTAGGTGTCATTTTTTCTTAACACATATGTGGTGACAAATAAATTATTTTGATATATGATCTCTTAACACACTGGCACACATGCGTAGGGTGAGTGATGAGGGAACCGAACCTTGGCAGCCATTTCTGAGGTATGGATTTCCTCCAAATCCTGAAGAACAATTGCAGCGATATCCAAGACGTGTATTCCCACGAGTGACAATTAAGCAATTGCTATGGTCACTGAGGCACGCATACGTAGCACTCCATCGCATAGCTTTTTCACAAGTTAAATTGGCAACAACCCATCTTATTATAAATTCTTCTTGAGAGATATCAAAATGATCTTCAAAATATATGTTTGGATCTAAGTTCGCACGACATTGATACTTCCTGTTGCACGCTCGATTCACCATTTTGTCATTCACCATTTTTCTGACAACCAAAGACCCTTCATCCAGCGAAATGTTCATCACATGATACTGTGTGTCCTCACTGTCGATAACAACGAGATTACTTGGTGTGCAGCTGAGCCGAAAGTGTTTGTTTGCAAAACAACCTTCTTCAACTCCGAAAGGGAAGGGAATGGTTGTGTTTCCGCATGATCTCGTGCAATTATCTTTAGGCTAGTTATTGTATGCTGCATGATGGGCGACTGAGACAGATAAAATGCGCATTGAAGTCAGTAAAGAAACGTTGTAGCATTAGAGAGTAGTAAATAAAATTATCACTTCATGAGTCAAGAGTACGATACCTGGAATGCAACCGTCGAGAATGTAAGGATTGCCACCGGTATGTCGGGAGCATTGACACAAGTAACCAGATCCAGATGATGCTTCGTGGCAAGTACTGTTATCAGTACAAGCATAACTAGACTTATTCATTTGGGCACTTTTACAATTCGGTTGGTCCATGATAGTAAAGTTAAGATAAGCACCTCCACTATTGCTTTCATTTATCCAACTTGAGTAAAGATCGTTTGAATGAAAACTATAATAGTTTGATAAGAAAACCTTGACAGTTGAGGGCGTATCCTTTGATTGCACTATGATGCCATCACGGCGGACCAGTGCGGTAAAGGCTCCTAGCAGCGTGTACCTCGTTTCGATGGAGCAGCAGCCCAACCCATCACAGCCACCGTACCCCATTTCTGCTAATTCATTTTCCATGACTGCCATGTCTTTTTTGCATGTAGTTATGCAAGAACCTATTATCTCCTTCATATCATCATCAAACCAGTACACCTCGACATCACAGCCAACGACATACATATTGATATATGTAGGGATAGGAATACCCTTTGCATGGGGTTCCCAGGATATGTTGTAGGTATTCGTACCTGGTGTCATGGTTATCTTGAAGCCAAGGGAGACTTGAGCCTCAATATACCCCTCATATAGGGCATTTACCATAGTTTCATTTCCCCAAAAGAGTTTGGGAGGCAGGGTGGTGTTGTCGCAGGTGAGCTCGAAGCCTTGCCGGAAGCAGCCAGGCCCTATGCCGAAGGGATAGGGGATGTCGACGTCCCCGCACCTCGTGGGGCAGTGAGCCAGGTCCGCAGCGGAAGGGAGATTTGCCCTCCATCCAGCAACACCAGAAGTTGCGGGTGCTTGGGACGCAGCCGCCAAGCACATCAGCTGAAGTGACATGCAAACGATCACTCGCGTGGAGCACATCGTCCTGTGTAGCAAAGCTTGAGCTTGTTGGTGTGTTGGGAACCTGAAAAAGGGTGGCTTGTTCTTTGCTGTTTGTTAGTGTTGGAAACCCGGTGATGGATGTTGGATAGGTAGGTATATATACTGAGACAAGAAGGCTCCTCGATAGTGCAGTAACTGGAAAAAAAAGGGTAAAGCCGAGCTCCCTTTGAATATTGGATCATGACTTGCTCCCTCTGTCTAAGCTTATACCACTACTACAGAATAGGTCATCACTGCCGGTTCGTCCACGCCATTACTGCCGGTTATGGGCGCCGGCAGTGATTGGTCGGCAGTGATACGCGGGGTTATCACTGCCGGCTCAGGAACCGGCAGTGATAATATATATCACTGCCGGTTCATTATACAACCGGCAGTGATATTCGACTATCTCTGCCGGTTTACACTAGCATCCGGCAGTGATACTCAACTATCTCTGCCGGTTCAACCTAGAATCCGGCAGTGATATATGTATATCTCTGCCGGCTTATACGAAGAACCGACAGTGATCTGTGTATATCACTGCCGGTTCCTGGACGAACCGGCAAAGTGACAACGATTCTGAAAAATTTGTAGATGTACTTCATAGATTACTCTATTTATGTATAAAATGCAGGTCCAAATTCAATACATATGAGGACTTACAAAAAGAGTTTTGTAAGTCCTAATATGTATTGAATTTGAACCTGCAATTTTATACATAGGTAGAGTAATCTATGAAGTACATCTACAAATTTTTTCAGAGTTTTCGTGACTTTTATTAGTTGGTGTGCACGATGTGTACCCGGGAAAGCCTGTGTGCACATGATATGTTGCCTTCAAATATATAGTATATAAAGCGTCGTTAGATCATAATTAAAATATATTAAAGCATCACAATATTTAGTTTTTTACAATAGTCTGTTCACAAATGTAGTGTGAGTACATCTCGTTCACTTTGGATCGAGGCTTTCGTCGTGGAACTCGCCCTTTGGATTGATGACCTGTTCGTCAATGAACCCAGCGATATGCTCTTGAATTGCTAAAATTTCTTTCGTGAAGAATCGATTGGTTCTCAGCTTGGAGCACTGTTATTGAAGAAAAGAGAAATTTAATTAATGATGATAGATGTTAAATGAAAGAAAAGTAGGCATGAATGTGTAATTATATACCATGGCTTCGTTATAGCCGACACTCTTCGTGACAATTGCATGTAAATTTGTACATACGTAGTATGCGATAAACTATTTCCGGTCCTCTGTCTCATGCATGGAAAGTCTGTTTTATATTGAAAGTTGTCAGAGGGAAGATGCGGACCACCTTTCTTGCAATACCGTGTGAATGCGCTGTGAATGATTTTAAATAGTAATTAACCTTAAATACAATAGAATAAAATATTACTAGAGCAATAACGCGAACGATCGAGTTTACTGCTCATCATCTTCCAAAATTATGTTCATACTCACGAAGTTCTTTTCTCATCGAGTCCAAGATATAAACCCCGCTAGCTTCTAACTCGATGACGAGGAGGACCCAAGTGATAACTAGACATATATGTTAACATAGCCTATTAGTCCCACACCGTGTCACGCAAAAATAGTAAAACAATATTAGAAGTAGGGTAATACGTCTTTGAAAGTTATAGGGTACAAGTACGGAGGTTTTCTTTCTCAGCTTGTAGAAAGTCTTAAATAAATAGTCTTCAACAAACTTTGGGTTATCACGGACGAGTGTCTCGTTGACAAGCCCCGGATCGAGAAATCCTAAATCTTCATCCTTATTTTTTCCACATAACTGTATCTCTACATATGTAAAAAAGAAGTTAGACAAACAGTTGAACGGTAGAAGAATATACAATAATATAAATAGAGACTTACAAAGTCCACAGTCTGACCAGTGACGCGTCCAAAGCATCTGGCCGGTACAACATATACAATTCGCAGAACTCTAACCAGAACATGCCATCCCCATTGTGAAAATCCGAATCTTTGTATTTCACTAGGATCGCCCACAAACCCTCTTGGCACAGCTGCATGTAATACTGATGGACGCGCCGCAATTTTGTTGTTAGGTTCTCTAAATCTTTTGGGGGAGCCAGCGGTTGCCCCAAAATGTACTTCCAGCTTAGACCTAGCTCGTAATTACGACGTTGTTCAGCAGCATCTTTTTGAGCTTGCGACATCGACGCCAAAGACTAGCCATCTTCAAATTTTGCTTTTCGGAGATGCGCTCGTAGTCCGACATTCGAAGGTTGAAGCCCGCCTGTCTCTTTGGCTTTTGCCATACTCAAGAAAAAAACTCCTGCGCATTAGCATCGACTTTAGTCTTCTCGGGTGATGGCACCTTTTGGAAGTGAGATGTTACCTCGGCCTTCGCTTGCTCTTTGCGTTCTTCTTGACCATATCGGCCGTAATTTCTTCCGAGGTCTTGCCTTCACAGATGACCGAGATTTGGTACAAGACGATGCGAACTTCCGAGATGGTGCTGATGTTCGATTCTTCTTTTGTGCCGGCTGAGGAGTTGGACTTTTCCTGGCTGGTGCCGGAGGAGGAGTTGGACTTTTTCTGGATGGTGCCGGCGGAGGAGTTGGACTTTTCCTGGCTGGTGCCAGCGGAGGAGTTGGTCCTTTTGTGGATGGTGCCGGCGGAGGAGTTGGTCCTTTTGTGGATGGTGCCGGCGGAGGAGTTGGACTTGTCCTAACTGGTGCCGGCGGAGGAGTTGCACTTTTCGTAGGCGACAGGTTTGCGTGTAGAGAGTGTGGCTCATCATCATCGTCGTCGTTGTCGGCCTCGTCGTCCGAGTCGAACATAATTAAGCTCTTGCGCCACGCGAGGAAGCCATGCACGTACTCCATGATCAATGAAGAAGAGGAGCGGGAGGAAGCCTATGGACAGTGGTACGCAGAAGAAGACAGCAACTAAGTCCCAAGTCCATTTCAAGGGAGCATGTCTCCTCATGGCTTCACCTCTCGGTGTACCGGACGCTCTCGTGACACCCATGCTTCTTGAACTTATTGGGGCTTATTTTTTTTAAACACATACATTTTTTGTCAACAAAATATACATACACATAAAATTGTAGGATCAAATTCATTATATATCGAGAGTTACAAACAAGAAAATTCAGCAAGTTTAAACTCTATAAACTTGTCGAAATTTTCTTTTTGTAACTCTCAGATATAATGAATCTTGAAATTTCATACAACCGCTTACTATTACAATTAGTGGCACAACTATTAACTAAATGAACTACAACTACTTACTATTACAATTAGTGGCACAAAACAAATATTTACAACACATGTATACATCTTTACGAAACAAATATTTACAACACATGTATACATCTTTCAAGAAGATATACAAAGCACCAAATTGAAGTTTACTTTTGGCTGCAATATAAATAACCACAGAGCAAAATGATCAAAACAGCACATGTGCAGATGTGAATTCACAAGGCAACTAGCATAAAGCTCAACTTGTTTATTTTGAGTGTTCTCAGATGTCGGGTTGCCCAAAGGCCCTCCTCGCCACAAGGGACGAGTAATAGACTAATTTGTGACAACCTTACCTTAGTAATAATTCGTTAGTCTTCCATAGCATGTAGCTATCCATGAACACATATATGTAAAGATCAGCTGATGACAGCACCACCCCAATGCTTGGACATCACAATTTTCAATAAGTCATGAATATGAGTTTAATAACAGAATTCGGAACTCAAAGCATTTGGACTAGCTCACAACTCACAAGACATGGAAGGCCAAATGCCAAGTCTACCAAGGATGAGAATGTGAAAACCTATGTAGTCTGCAGACGAACTCTACAAGTTCTGTGCATCATCCACAATTTGGAGGCAACCCAGATTGCATTATAAAGGTATGCCAATATGTTCCTTGCCGTAAAAAAAAGGAAAAGAAAAGAAATGCCTATATGTTTACATCCCACTAGTAGAACATGAGAATAATCTTAGCCATAACAGAATACTGCTGGACGGATGCATAGGAAGAAAATTTTGCTTTACATTTTATTGAATCAAGTAGCAATACAATGGTGCATGCAAGACTTTGTTCATTATTCCTCTTAAGCATATATATGAGAATATATAATTCACAAACAAGATGTATGACATAAACAAGACAACAGTAAGCATGGTTAAGTCATACATAATATGAATTATACCTACTGTCTCAAAGACAATAAAATGAATATGGTGCTCTCAGATTTAGGGTTAGAGTAAAGATTAGAATCTTTACTACAATCACGAATCGGCTAACAATTTATTCTATGCATTAGGCCTTGAACTCTTACCACCTTAAATGCACAATTAAGAATCTACTGTCAAGAATTATACCCAGATCAGAATTAATTCCTTGTTAACTGAAGCACAGGACTTCCATAGCATGTGGAAATGTCAAAATCTCTCAATAGTCGAGCAATGCTTTCAGATTACCAATTCCAGTGATCTCTAATACCAGTTTTAAACAAACCAGTACAAGAATTAAGCCAGATTCAGTTATCAGTTCGACTACTTTGGTATTAAACGAGTTCAGCGCAAGAACTAGAATATATTAATCAATCGAGCAAATATCAAACTAATCAGAATTAATGAGTAAGTATCGGTTCAGATTCAAACTAATCAAGTGCGCTTAAGACACAAGTGTCACCGGTGATGACTCTAATAGCATCGAACACGAGAGCTAGCATAACAAGTGCCGATGTAAAATATGATTCAGAAAATAACAGTCTACAGCTCAAGGCCTAAAACAGAGAGATAAATGTTACGGTCATACTTTTACCCTAGTTCATCACAGAGCAACAAGCGAGCACTGAAAATCTGAGATTAGTTGTCACAAATTGTCTATTGCAGTCCCAAATCCTCATGAACACTATACCCACATGCTAGGTCCCCAAGCCAAATGAATTGATCGCCCTTAGCATCTCGCACATGCACATCTCAAACATTCACAATCACATTCACAATCACATGCACATTCACATTCACATTCACATCGCACATTCACATCTGCACAACCACATTCGCACATCGCAAGAGCGAGACTAAAGCGACGGCGGGGAGACAGTGGGGAGGTGAAGGCGACAGTGGGGAGGAGACGCGGCCGCCCTGAGTCGAGGCGACGCGGGCGGTCCGAGGCGAAGCGAGGCGACGGCGCTGAAGTCGGCGGCGGTGGGGAGCTCGACGCGAACCGACGGCGGTGGTCCGAGCGCGGCGTCGGGAGCTCAGAGGCGTCTTTGCTGTAAAAGTGAGAGGAGGGCGCGGGCTAGGGCTAAGGTAAATGAGAGGAAGGCGCGGCGTTTCTATTTATAGTGGTGGAATATCACTGCCGGTTGGTCATACCAACCGGCAGTGATAGTATATCTGCCGCCGCCATTGTACAACCGGCAGTGATAGTGGAATACTACTGCCGGTCCATTGTACAACCGGCAGTGATAGTGGAATACTACTGCCGGTCCATTGTACAACCGGCAGTGATAGTGGAATATTACTGCCGGTCCGTTTTACAACCGGCAGTGATAGTGGAATATTACTGCCGGTCCATTGTACAACCGGCAGTGATAAGCTCTTTGCCCATGTTCTCGTTAAAATTTGTCTTTTTATTACTCTTAATATAGGACGAATTTGATCATGAAATTTTATATGTAGATGGGGTAAGATGAGATGTACATCCATGATTTTGTTTGAATTTTTCAAACTTTTCTTAGTTGGATTGCAGCAAGAGCATGATTTACTAGCACGAGAAAGGAAGTGAACATCATTGCCATTTTCCTAGTTACTTATGAATGTTTCAGTTTAAATCTAGTTACCCTTCATATAAAAAATCAGATTGCTAACTTTTTAATTGTTTTAATATTTCTAAAATCAAATAATGCTGTCAAATTGAACAACAAATGCTGTCAAATTCGAACAAATTCAAGTGCAGTCAAAATCACAAAAATCCAAATGCAGTAAAACTTTCAATTTGATCAAAAGAAAGCATAACCTCAATTTCCATTATTGCATATATTACATTAATTGTTACATATGAGAAAATAAACATGTCGTTCATACAAAAGAAAGCATACATTTCATTACTACAACTAAGCTACGACTCGACCTTCGTTATGATCGCGGCGTATGTATGTAGCAAATCACTTTGTCTTCCATGGTACTTAGATCAACGTCCTTCCAAAAGGGGAAGCTCATCGAATTGGTTGTACTCTTCCTCGTCGGCAATATTCTCAACTCCGACAATCCTTCTTTTTCCTTGAATAACCACGTGGTGCTCCTTGTTAGCCGGGTTAGTTACAAAGAAGATTTGTGTAACAGAATTAGCAAGTACGAATGGTTCTTCTCTGTATCCGACGAGTTTGAGGTCCACGGTAGTGATGCCGTACTTGTCGATATTCACGCCGCCGGGAAGTCTGACCCATTGGCACCGAAAGAGAGGGACCTTCAAAGGACTATAGTCAAGCTCCCAAATCTCTTCTATGAATCCGTAGTAGGTTTGCCTATTTCCATTGTTGTCATAGGCATCTATACGGATACCGCTATTTTGATTGGTGCTCTTTTTATCTTGCGCTCTTGTATAAAATGTAAAACCATTTATGTCGTATCCTTGAATGTCCGAATTGTAGTTGACGGTCCTCGAGCCAACAATTTCAACCGAGTCTGATCTGTCTCAGACGCATCATGTGTCTACACAACCAATCGCCGAAATAATCTCTGTGCTCTCATGAGCCAACCCTCGACCTCCACAGGTTTGTTTTGGATAGCACTTTCTTGTGCATGTCGACATATGGGGCCACCACAACCGATTGTCCCAAAAGCGCGAAATGTGCTTGTGTAAATGCAACTAGATTGCTAGTACGTCTCGATTTCTCGCCTAGTGTCCCTTTCTCGTAGCCTTCCTCATGCCGAGATACAGCACACCAATCGGTTTGAGATCCATATAATCGACGCAGAACTCAATGACCTCCTCGGTTCCCGACCATCGGCAATGCAGCCTTCCTACGATTTGGTTATGAACATATTTCTTTATAACCCCATGAATCTCTCGAAGGGTACATCCGATGTAGAAATACGGACCAAGAATTCAGTATCTCTTTCACAATGTGAACAATGAGATGGACCATAATATCAAAAAGATGGAGAAACACATCTCAAGCCCGCACGCAGTGTGAACCACGTCTTCCCGCAGCTTGTCTAGTATTAATGGATCGATGGCCTTCTCGTGAAATCGCGTTGAAGAATGAACACAACTTGATAATTGGGTCTCGGACTTTCTCCGCGAGAACCCCTAATTGCAATTGGAAGCATCTGTGTCATCATCACGTGGCAATCGTGAGACTTCATACCAATTAACTTTAAGTCTTTCATTGAGACTAGTCTCTTTATGTTAGCGAGTAACCGACGGAACTTTGATTCGTGCAAGCATTCGCAAACGCTAATTTTCTCTTTCTTGCTCAAAGTGTAGCAGTCAGGGAAGGTACTTTTGCTGTATCCATTTCTTCGTGATGCGCTCCTTCCTCGCTTCATATCTTCGAGGTCCATCCTTGCTTGAAGTGTATCTTCGTTTTGCGGTATGTCCAAGAAGATACCAAGCAAGCTATCACACACGTTCTTCTCTATGTGCATGACGTCGATTGCGTGTCGAACTTCCAGGTGCTGCCAATAAGGTAGGATCCAAAATATTGATTTCTTTTTCCACAAAGGAGCCTTATCCCGGAAGTCGGAATAGATGTCTACCGGCTCTCTTCCGTGAATAATTGTAAGGTCCTTACTGCCGCAAATATCTGCTTCCGACCGATTCTTTGAGCTAATGCAGCCTCCTTTGTCCCGTCAAAAGCTCTCTTATTATTGCGGTATGGGTGATCCTTACGGAGGAACCTACGATGCCGCATGTAAGCCATTTTTCAGCTGTTCTTCACCACCGGCTAGTTGTATCATCCGTGCAATCGGACGATCCGTTGAAGCCTTTTGTCGTGCGCCCGACAGTTGCCAAGAGCAGATAATCATTAATGGTTACAAACAATAATGCCGTAGGATAAAGTTTTCTTTTATACTCATCCCATACCTGTACACCATCGGTCCACAATATTAGAAGATCTTCAATCAATGGTTTGAGGTACACATCGATATCATTGCCGGGTTGCTGGGCACTTGGATCAATAGTGGCATCATAATTTACTTTCGCTTCATGCAAAGCCAAGGAGGAAGGTTGTAGATGCATAAAGTCACCGCCAAGCGTTGTGACGACTACTCATGTTGCCAAAAGGATTCATCCCATCTGTACTCAACCCAACCTTATATTCCTCACATCATATGCAAAGCGCTTATATTTTTCGTCGATGTTCCTCCATTGCACGTAATCGCCAGGTGTCCGAGCATTCCATCCTTCTACGCTCTTGGCGTGCCATCGTAACAATTGGGCATGCCTTTTGTTCGCAAACAATCGCCAGACGGGATTATAGGAAATACCACACCACCTTACGGGACACCTCTTCTTCTACGCCTCACCCGACATCTTTTTCTCGATATCGCTGCCGCGTTCTTATACCGCTTTGCTTTGCAAACAACACAGCATCCATGTGCGCAAACTCATTGCGATACAATATGCAATCGCTTGGACATGCGTGTATTCTTTGTACTTCTAGTCCCAACAGGCGGATAACTGCTTGGCACATGCACGTAGTTGAAGGCAACACGTTACCCTCTCGAAGCAAGTCCCCAAGAGACATAACTTACCAAGAAAGCTCTTATCGGACCAACCATTGCTTGCCTTCAAGCCGCAGAGTGAAAGCACGGTATGCGCTTTCGTGCTCCTCCTTGCGTACCGGGTACAATGGCGCTAGAGTCCTCTACCATCTGCTGGAACTTTTGAAACTCCCTTTCACTCGTGAAGTCCCTCCCCATCACGCAAAGATTTGATCTAGATCATCTTCGTGGGTATCAACGAACGATCTTCCACCGCCGCCATATCGTTGTCTCCGTCATTTCCATCAATGTGTTGCCCTTCATGTACAATATCATCTTCATCAATGTGTTGCCCTTCATGTACAATATCATCTTCACCGTGCTCACCCAACAGTATAGCCACTTTGAAACCCCTTGAAGCAAGTGTGCACGACGACTCTATGTTACAAAACATCTTCTCATTTTTGCAATCAACGCATGGACAACACATATAGTCCGCCAAGTTTCTCGACTTGTGTGCCGCATGACGATTCGTAAAACAAGTCACACCATTAAAGAACTCTGCACCACGACGGTCCGTGTCATACATCCACCTTCGGTCCATCTACAGTTAATTATATCAAACTACATTTCAGTATATGAACAAACGATATCAAAATAATTTATTCTTTACAGTAGTCATGCATTGCTAATTAATTAAAACGATAAACACATTATAAGCACATAACTGCAAATAACAATATAATTGTAAATGATTAGTTTTACAAATACATCTAGCAATTTTGCCTATATATTGAAATACATCAAACCTTTTTCACTATTCAAATATCCATCTACCATTTTTTAATTATTTAGAAGATTTCTTCATTTCATTTTGTTATGTAGCGCTAGCTATTAAATTAAATTAATCTACAACAAACAAGCATATAATACAATATAAGTATATATTTCTAAATAATTATTTATGTTCCAACTTTCATTATTGCAAAATCCATCTACCATTTCCCATTATTTAAATATTCAACTAGCAATTCTCACTATTTATAATTGATCATCTAGCAATCTTTACTATTAAAAATCCATATAACAAATTTTCATTAATTAAATTAATTACAATTATGCATAATTGTTGTAACATCCCAATTTTGGCCTTTCAATTATTAAATATCATTTTATGGCAATCTATGGTCCTTTGTGAATTTTCTGGATTTATTCGGATTTTCTGAGATCTGTTGGAATTATATTGCTTTTTGTTAAAGAATTATTTATAAATAGATAATTTCAAAATAAATTGTTGTTAAAAATATTTTATTAAGCCCATAAGGTCTCAGAGTATCCTTTGGGAATTTTCCTGGTGTTTAAGGGCTCAGATAAATCAAATACATTTGGATTATTTATTTAAAAAAAGAGAAAGAAGAAAAAGGTGGAAAAACTTTCGTCGTACACGCTCGGTACACGATTAATGTAGCGCCCGTCGGTTTTGTTCTGGAAGCACCAACGTGGCCATTGGTCGATCGAGTTCACCAGGAGAATCGTGCTACAGCCCGGCCGAAGAAATCCAGCTCGAGGATAGCGCGCGGGAAAAAGGACTCGCAAGTCTCGATGGTTCGGGCTGGTGAGCAACGCGTGGCTGAACCGAACTCTAGCGCTGGCACCGAAGACGTCACGGACTCGAAGCTTCGTCCGGGCGGGGAAGCAGCACGTGGAAGAGACGGACTCAAGCGCCGGCGCCGAACTCAACTTGGAAACCTTTCCGTCCGCGCGGGAAAAAAAAAGAAGCCGGCTGGCTCGTGAGCATGCGCGTGATCGAGCGGAAGGAGACGTGTCGGAGTTGAACTCCATCGCTGGCAAGGCACCGTCCGGGCGGGAAAATGAGTCGTGCTGGCACCGATTTTTGGCAAGGGTCGAGAGACTTTCCGACGGGAGAGCTACGCGTGGCCGGTCGGCAAGGAAACTCAATTTCGTTTAAAGAATTGGAGTTCGGTTCGGGCAGGAGTAGGACTGCTTCGCCTTCCGTTTTACGTGCGTGTTGAGGCTATAAAGCCCTGTCCGTACCCAAGGCTCTCCATCCCAGGGCGCATCCACCGTGCTAGCCTTCTTCGTCGAATCGCTACACAGCCACCGCAATCCAAGGTTTTCCGGAGCGCCGTCATCCGAGGAATCGCGTGGGGATAGCAGCGCCAGGAGGAACAAGCGGCAATCGCTGGCGAAGCGAAGTCACGTCGTCCAAGGAAAATCGAGAACGATCGAGGAGTCGCACAGCCGTTCATGGGATTTCGCGAAGGATAGCAGGCGCCGTCAGGAGATTTCCGAACGCGCGCTGCCGAGTTGTCGCCGAGGCCGTCGTCTTCGTCTCCGGTGAATTCAAGCCACCGTCGTTTCGTCGTCGATCGGGAACTTCACCAGCCGTCGGATCGTAATCAAGCGTACGGAGTTCGTCCACATCACTCCGGAATCGGTAAGCGTCTTAGATTAGTTATCAATCGTCGGATTTAGATCGGACGGTTGATATTAGACCACGTAATAGATTTACCCGTAACCATTAGATTGAGTTCATCAGTTTAGATTTCGCCACGTTTTGTCCGTACAAGCCGGGGCGGGAAAATCCAGATTTTCTTTATCAAAATAATTCAGAGAAATTTAGAATTTCTAATTCCAGAGTTTAGTTAAAACTTCTAAATGTTATAACTTTTACATATAAACTCCGATTTGGGTAATTTGAATTTCGAAAAGTTTGTAAGATTGAGATCTTTCCAATGGTGGATTTTATTTGAATTTTTGAGTTCAATTGCTATTTGTTCTTGGTGTTCATTTGCTATTTCATTCGATTCGCATAGACGTTGAGTTGAGCGAAGTTCTGAAGGAGGATTAACAACTCAAGGATAATCTTCGGAGCAATATCAGGAGCTTAACGAAGGCAAGTTGTGCTTTGATCATGTTGCACCCATGAACTAGATTGCATGCTATTTTGATTTACTTTATCACTTGTTATTTTATGTGTACAAATGATTTCAACATAAGATTGGGATTAGCTATCATACCCTTTGAATTACACCTTACCTTGCTAGTTGTATGCCATGATCCACTTGTCACCCTAGATTGGCTTACTATAGTTGGTTAATAATGAAATCAACATGGATGGTTAGAACGGAATAGAATTGCTTAGCCATGCCACGTCATCACATGTACTTGGATCTTTGATAAATAATCTTGACTAATGGAATATGAAACAATGTTCTGAATTTGTGTGTCATGTGTGGTCACACGATGAGATTGAGTTGTGGTGGCGATGGATGTCACGCAACGATATTGAGTTGTTGATGGCACGTGGTGCTTGGTAATCAACTGGGGTGGTTATGATTTTGGGTCGGAGCAAGTGTCAAGGGCAGGATGCCTGGGTGGGCCCGAGGGGCAAAGGGTATGTGTATGTCTTGCTTTGATCAAACCATAAGGACACCTTGCGAGCCTTTGACCTGAGTCAATCATGCAACCACATGTTGTTATGGGGCAACCTAGCTGATTAATT
Source organism: Guadua angustifolia (assembly GCA_036346375.1). Lineage (NCBI taxonomy): Eukaryota > Viridiplantae > Streptophyta > Magnoliopsida > Poales > Poaceae > Guadua > Guadua angustifolia. The sequence continues at coordinate 504,682 of JAYEVE010001035.1, forward strand.
TGCAATGTCTTAGCTTGAGTACTATCGTGGTGGAGTGGTTTTCAGACCCGATGGCGCAAGAGGGGCCCTGTAGGTTTTCGCACCCTTGATGTTGAAACCTTAGCGGGTAGTACTGGGTTAAGATGATGCATTGTAAAGGCTTTGTCGTGATCTCTTTGCCGACACACCAAAGGAAGTGTGTTAATCGCGTGGCAACAAAAGATGATCATGTCGTGTGGGTAAAGTGCAAACCTCTGCAGAGTGTACAAACTATTCGGATAGCCGTGCTCACGGTAATGAGCATGCTCGGGGATTACAGTCAAGGGTTTAGATGTTTTCGAGATAAAACTTGGGATGGATGACAGGTTGTCATGAAAGGTGGAATCTTGACTTAGGATGAGAAAAATTTGGTTTACTTGAGAATCACTGAATCTATTACTTGTTACTATTTGTTTTACTGTCTTTTCAATCTATTAATGTATGTGTTTCAAATGCTGCTTTACTGCTTATGAACTATGAGCCTTCCTTTGGAATAAGCCTGCATATAGTTATAATAGAGATGCATTCTGTGCACAACTTGTTGAGTATGGTGTGTACTCACCCTTGCTTACAAACATCATCAGTGCTGAAGAAGGAGTACCATGGAGAGACGAATGTTTAGGGTGCGAGCCTTGTCAGTTGCCTGTGGTATACTGAGGGGTTACCTACGTCTTCATTCCGCTGCAGTTCAATTTGTTGTTCAGCCTTGTGAGGCATTGCTAAGTAAGTTGACCATAAGGTCATACAACTATTAATATTGAGTATATTATGTCTTTTATCATATTTCGCTATGTATGATTGTGATATTCACTAATGTTGAGCCTGTGTGCACTAGCGTGATCCTGGACTAGTGCAGTATACACAGAGGGTCCGGATTTGCATATTCGGGTCCCGACAGAGGTGGTATCAGAGCCATACTGACTGTAGGTCTTGCCCCTAGATAGTTGGTCAGCTCTATAGGTCCTTCAAAATTATTTTCTAAAGTAAAATACCTAACTCAGAGGAATAATGTGTTCTTGACTTATCTCATTCTTCTATTTCTGTCCTTACCCAAAATTCCTGCTGAAGTTTCTTTCTCTTACCTCTGCTAAATTGATTTAAAAATCTTACCTGAGTTACCTTGAGTAGAAGACGATATACCACACCTCAGGAGAAGGCATCGAGTACCTGCTGCTACCATACTGATCATGAAAGAAGGAATCATCAAAGCTCATGGAAGAATGGATCAATGAAGTGTATCAAGAATTAGAAGACCCAGTACTTCAAGTAGCCAGTTGAGACTCAAGTGTGAGAGTCGCGTTTCCTAGGATAGGAATGTCGCCCATGTAGACGGTAGTTTTGTGTGTTTAGGTTGAATTGGTTCTTCTTGATTGCTGAGTGTGCAGTATGTGTTGCAAAGCTTTTAGGCTTATATAAGCGGCCATACCAAGTTATTAATATTGACTACTTAAGATATTGGGTTAACCCTATCTCCCCTGTATTAGGATCTCTACTTCTTACCTATGCTATTCTCTCTCACCTAACCAATCAAGCAGATGGTTCAGATTAGTGATAGCAATAAAGTCAGTGAAAGTAAAAACCAACTCAATAGAAATTCCAAGGATAGATTAGTTCTTCAACCGTCACTACCGATAGATATGCAGAAATTCAAAGAGTTTTTGGCCGCTTAGACCCAGCTGATGCAAGCAATAATGAATCAAACACAGAATAGGACTAATCAAGTTAATGCCAGCAAAGCATCTCAAACCGTTAATAATAATCCCTGTGTTAACTCAAGGTTATTAGAATTTACAAAGACTCGTCCACCAACGTTTTAAGTAAATATTTCGCCTTTAGAAGCCGAGAATTGGCTCGAGACTATAGAGAGAAACACTACCCCTGCACCTTGTTCAAAATCTAGACATTACGAAGCGTGGTCAACCAAACAAGTTAGAGGATCGAGCGTGCATTCGCTGTAGGGAAATTAGGCATACCTCAAATTATTATGCGATCAATTGCTCTAGTTGCAAAGGAAATCATACAATTAGAAAAGGTCCTATGAGTAACAACACCTATCACCTTTGTGAAAGACAAGACCATCGTCCACCTCAGTGTCCCTTGGATTCAATAGTTACTGCCGTAATCTAGCATCAATAGAATCTACGAACCCTAGTTACTCGAGAATTATCAATAAGAAGGGGAAAATTTGTTACACAGGAAACGTCGCTTGGAGAATTAAAAATACACCCTCCTGAACCTGTTAACCCTAATCAGGAAAGCAATGAGTGTCCATCAACCACAGTAGGTCCCTTGCATGGTGAAGAAGACCGTTTCACTAGGGGATGTGTTGCGAATCAGGAAGTAATGAATCGCAAGGAAAGCAATCGCGTTAGTTCAAGTCAATCCCAACTCTGTCCCTATCAAAGCCCTAGCGTCAATGCTAAATGAGAAAAGTTAGGAGCCATGAGTTACTTAGTGCAATGTTGTAACCCTATTTGGGAGAAAATAATAATAATAATAATAATAATAATAATAAAGAGATTAGCAATAAAGTCCATGTAAAGGTCTCCTTGTCAAAAGAATTAAATCAGAAATAGTTGATACATTGGTATACGGATTATAGGAATGAAAAGCAAGAATGTAAGATGATAAATGCTCAAGTATAGGGCTATTTTGGGAAGGGTATGTCAATTTAAAATCCTGAACGTGGAAAAAATGGGATGACATTTCATGTTAGTCAGCTAATGGATAATAGTGTGGAATTTGCCAATTAGAAGATGCGCCAAATGTCAGAAAATACCTTGATATATTTTCCAAGAATTTGCCAGGTATGCCGTTATATCGAAAGATCAAATTAGTGAGCGAATTAGTGCCTAGTATAGCCCAATAGAGTAAAGACCATGTCCTCCAAGGAATTAGTGAAAAAAAATTACTAGGAAGAATTTTGAGAGGACTTAGTGCGTCACTATAGGAGCTCTTAATTACCAAAGAGAATAATAATAATAATAATAATAATAATAATAATAATAATAATAATAATAATAATAATGGTAAGATTGTTGCATATACGATGAGACAATTGGGACAGCAGAAAGAGAATTACCCTACCCTTGATCTGGAGTTAGCTATCATAGTGCGCGATTTGAAAATATGGTGTCACTATCTCAACAAAGATAGCTGAGAATCTTAAGAATCTAAATTATACATTTACTTAGTCGACCTTAATATGAAACAAAGAAAATAGCTGGAAATGATTAAAGATTCCTATGTCGTAATCCATAGGCATTCTAATAAAGTCAATGTGGTAGTTAACGTTAGAGTTATAAGGCCACAGTGCGGATATGTTAATAAAAAATTATGCAAGGAATTTGAGAGGCTGAAACTAAAAGTTATTTGACAAAGTTTCATAGCTGCTTTGAAAATGAAACCAACATTAGGAGATTGGATCATACAAAGTTCAAGGGGAAAACGCAGTACTTAACTAAAGAAACATAATTTTAGTGATTAGGATACCATGAGGATTCGGTCGAACCAGTGTACCGGATAGGAAAATCCTAAGAAAATGATACTTGAGAAAACTTATAATTCTAAATATTCGTTGTACCTAGGAAGTGCAAAAAAAAAAAGAAAGAAAGAATCAAGATCTTAAAGAAAGATTTTGGTGATCTAAGGTGAAGAACGAAACCATTGGTTATGATACTCAATGTGATGTAAATTAAAAAAATAATAATAATAATAATAAAGGCAATGCATTAGAGCTCCAAAGATCCATTGCAAATCATTATAGATTCCTATAGGAGGCAAATCATTAAAAGAATCCCTAGTGTAAATTGACCCAACAAGGAACGGATCCGGAGGAATTGTTATTTCATGCCATTAAAGACTGCATAATCAAAAGATCGTCTGGAAGCTCGGTATGTGTCAGGGATTTAATAACTGCGTAGGAGCACAAGAAGAAGGGGTCCGATAGAGGTATTTAATTTATCTCGAGATTTTGGAACAGGTTACATAAAGCATTAAGAACTCGCTTGAAATTCAGTACAGTTACCACCCACGTACCGATAGTCGGACAGAAAGAGTTAATCAATTTCTGGGAGTCATGTTGAGAGCTTGTGTGTTAGTTTACGCCATGTCTTGAGTTCAGTAGAGCAATTATTCAAAGAACGAAATAACCTAGGCATGTGAAAGGGATCTGAAAGCAGAATTCCCAAACCTATTCTCTAGTTAGCCCTAGAATCTCGGGGTCGAGATTCCGTTAAGGGGGGAGGTTTGTAACATCCCAATTTTTGGCCTTTCAATTATTAAATATCATTTTATGGCAATCTATGGTCCTTTGTGAATTTTCTGGATTTATTCGGATTTTCTGAGATCTGTTGGAATTATATTGCTTTTTGTTAAAGAATTATTTATAAATAGATAATTTCAAAATAAATTGTTGTTAAAAATATTTTATTAAGCCCATAAGGTCTCAGAGTATCCTTTGGGAATTTTCCTGGTGTTTAAGGGGCTCAGATAAATCAAATACATTTGGATTATTTATTTAAAAAAAAGAGAGAAAGAAGAAAAGGTGGGAAAAACTTTCGTCGTACACGCTCGGTACACGATTAATGTAGCGCCCGTCGGTTTTGTTCTGGAAGCACCAACGTGGCCATTGGTCGATCGAGTTCACCAGGAGAATCGTGCTACAGCCCGGCCGAAGAAATCCAGCTCGAGGATAGCGCGCGGGAAAAAGGACTCGCAAGTCTCGATGGTTCGGGCTGGTGAGCAACGCGTGGCTGAACCGAACTCTAGCGCTGGCACCGAAGACGTCACGGACTCGAAGCTTCGTCCGGGCGGGGAAGCAGCACGTGGAAGAGACGGACTCAAGCGCCGGCGCCGAACTCAACTTGGAAACCTTTCCGTCCGCGCGGGAAAAAAAAAGAAGCCGGCTGGCTCGTGAGCATGCGCGTGATCGAGCGGAAGGAGACGTGTCGGAGTTGAACTCCATCGCTGGCAAGGCACCGTCCGGGCGGGAAAATGAGTCGTGCTGGCACCGATTTTTGGCAAGGGTCGAGAGACTTTCCGACGGGAGAGCTACGCGTGGCCGGTCGGCAAGGAAACTCAATTTCGTTTAAAGAATTGGAGTTCGGTTCGGGCAGGAGTAGGACTGCTTCGCCTTCCGTTTTTACGTGCGTGTTGAGGCTATAAAAGCCCTGTCCGTACCCAAGGCTCTCCATCCCAGGGCGCATCCACCAGTGCTAGCCTTCTTCGTCGAATCGCTACACAGCCACCGCAATCCAAGGTTTTCCGGGAGCGCCGTCATCCGAGGAATCGCGTGGGGGATAGCAGCGCCAGGAGGAACAAGCGGCAATCGCTGGCGAGCGAGTCACGTCGTCCAAGGAAAATCGAGAACGATCGAGGAGTCGCACCAGCGTTCATGGGATTTCGCGAAGGATAGCAGGCGCCGTCAGGAGATTTCCGAACGCGCGCTGCCGAGTTGTCGCCGAGGCCGTCGTCTTCGTCTCCGGTGAATTCAAGCCACCGTCGTTTCGTCGTCGATCGGGAACTTCACCAGCCGTCGGATCGTAATCAAGCGTACGGAGTTCGTCCACATCACTCCGGAATCGTAAGCGTTTTAGATTAGTTATCAATCGTCGGATTTAGATCGGACGGTTGATATTAGACCACGAATAGATTTACCCGTAACCATTAGATTGAGTTCATCAGTTTAGATTTCGCCACGCTTTTGTCCGCATAAGCCGGGCGGAAAATCCAGATTTTCTTTATCAAAATAATTCAGAGAAATTTAGAATTTCTAATTCCAGAGTTTAGTTAAAACTTCTAAATGTTATAACTTTTACATATAAACTCCGATTTGGGTAATTTGAATTTCGAAAAGTTTGTAAGATTGAGATCTTTCCAATGGTGGATTTTATTTGAATTTTTGAGTTCAATTGCTATTTGTTCTTGGTGTTCATTTGCTATTTCATTCGATTCGCATAGACGTTGAGTTGAGCGAAGTTCTGAAGGAGGATTAACAACTCAAGGATAATCTTCGGAGCAATATCAGAAGCTTAACGAAGGCAAGTTGTGCTTTGATCATGTTGCACCCATGAACTAGATTGCATGCTATTTTGATTTACTTTATCACTTGTTATTTTATGTGTACAAATGATTTCAACATAAGATTGGGATTAGCTATCATACCCTTTGAATTACACCTTACCTTGCTAGTTGTATGCCATGATCCACTTGTCACCCTAGGTTGGTTTACTATAGTTGGTTAATAATGAAATCAACATGGATGGTTAGAACGGAATAGAATTGCTTAGCCATGCCACGTCATCACATGTACTTGGATCTTTGATAAATAATCTTGACTAATGGAATATGAAACAATGTTCGAATTTGTGTGTCATGTGGTCACACGATGAGATTGAGTTGTGGTATGGCGATGGATGTCACGCAACGATATTGAGTTGTTGATGGCACGTGGTGCTTGGTAATCAACTGGCGTGGTTATGATTTTGGGTCGGAGCAAGTGTCAAGGGCAGGATGCTGGGTGGGCCCGAGGGGCAAAGGGTATGTGTATGTCTTGCTTTGATCAAACCATAAGGACACCTTTTGCAGCCTTTGACCTGAGTCAATCATGCAACCACATGTTGTTATGGGGCAACCTAGCTGATTAATTTGCAATGTCTTAGCTTGAGTACTATCGTGGTGGAGTGGTTTTCAGACCCAGATGGCGCAAGAGGGGGGCCCTGTTGTGGTTTTCAGACCCTTCAGTGTTGAAACCTTAGCGGGTAGTACTGGGTTAAGATGATGCATTGTAAAGGCTTTGTCGTGATCTCTTTGCCGACACACCAAAGGAAGTGTGTTAATCGCGTGGCAACAAAAGATGATCATGTCGTGTGGGTAAAGTGCAAACCTCTGCAGAGTGTACAAACTATTCGGATAGCCGTGCTCACTGTAATGAGCATGCTCGGGATTACAACAAGGGTTTAGATGTTTTTAGATAAAACTTGGGATGGATGACAAAGTTGTCATGAAAGGTGGAATCTTGACTTAGGATGAGAAAATTTTGGTTTACTTGAGAATCATTGAATCTATTACTTGTTACTATTTGTTTTATCGTCTTTTCAATCTATTAATGTATGTGTTTCAAATGTCGCCATCGCTTATGAACTATGAGCCTTCCTTTGGAATAAGCCTCAGATATAGTTATAATAGAGATGCATTTTGTGCACAACTTGTTGAGTACGTGTGTACTCACCCTTGCTTACAAACATCATCGTCAAGAAGGAGTACCATGGAGAGACGAATGTTTAGGGTGCGAGCCTTGTCAGCTTGTTCGTGGTATACCGAGGGGTTACCTACGTCTTCATTCAGCTGCAGCTCAATTTGTTGTTCAAAGCTTTGTGAGGCATTGCTAAGTAAGTTGACCATAAGGTCATACAACTATTAATATTGAGTATATTATGTCTTTTATCATATTTCGCTATGTATGATTGTGATATTCACTAATGTTGAGCCTGTGTGCACTAGCGTGATCCTGGACTAGTGCAGTATACACAGAGGGTCCGGATTTGCATATTCGGGTCCCGACAATTGTCCATCTAGCAATTTTTATTACTTAAACATCCACTACATCACTAAAATGGATATGAATTTACTGCTAATAACAATATATAATTGTAAATGATTAGTTTTACAAATACATCTAGCAATTTTGCCTATATAATACATCAAACTTTTTCACTATTCAAATATCCATCTAGCTTTTTTAATTATTTAGAAGATTTCTTCATTTCATTTTGTTATGTAGCGCTAGCTATTAAATTAAATTAATCTACAACAAACAAGCATATAATTGAATATAAGGATATATTTCTAAATAATTATTTATGTTCCAACTTTCATTATTGCAAAATCCATCTACCATTTCCCATTATTTAAATATTCAACTAGCAATTCTCACTATTTATAATTGATCATCTAGCAATCTTTACTATTAAAAATCCATATAACAAATTTTCATTAATTAAATTAATTACAATTATGCATAATTGTCCATCTAGCAATTTTATTACTTAAACATCCACTACATCACTAAAATGGATATGAATTTATGCAAATAACAATATATAATTGTAAATGATTAGTTTTACAAATACATCTAGCAATTTTGCCTATATAATACATCAAACCTTTTCACTATTCAAATATCCATCTAGCATTTTTAATTATTTAGAAGATTTCTTCATTTCATTTTGTTATGTAGCGCTAGCTATTAAATTAAATTAATCTACAACAAACAAGCATATAATTGAATATAAGGATATATTTCTAAATAATTATTTATGTTCCAACTTTCATTATTGCAAAATCCATCTACCATTTCCCATTATTTAAATATTCAACTAGCAATTCTCACTATTTATAATTGATCATCTAGCAATCTTTACTATTAAAAATCCATATAACAAATTTTCATTAATTAAATTAATTACAATTATTCATAATTGTCCATCTAGCAATTTTATTACTTAAACATCCACTACAATATGAATTATAATTTATTCAATAATTTAGCTAGATCTTAATTTGAGCAAGATCGACATAAACTGCTCACACCGCATAATCAAGAATTATCAACATCTATAGCATCAGAAAGTAAAATTTTACGACAAATATAACATACATCAAGTTAGTAACCTCGAAAAATTTTAATACAATTTTTCAAAGAAGAACTCGCCAAGATAATACAGCTCCTCTTTGTTTTGCTCGGCCGGAGAAGATGTCGATTCGATGAAAAATATGAACAAAATATCGACACCAAATTTCAAAAGACCTCTCCAGAAAAATACACCCGAGCAAAGAGCGCCTCTTCTCGCTTCGCCGGGAAATGCGCCGGTCGTGAAGATTGCTATATAAATAGCTTATCATCGCCGCTCGCCAAGAACCGCAAAGGATAAGGTCATATTACGTGGAATATTTATCACCGCCGTTCGTGCGTAACCGCAAAGGATAAGGTCATACTACGCGGGAAAATTGCGCTATGCTGAAAATACATATCACCGCCGTTGAATATACGAACCGGCAAAGAAATTTAAATATCACCGCCGCTGTAAATTAAACCGGAAGATAATATATCATTCGCCGCTATAGGTATTAACCGGCGATGATAGTCGATTATCACCGCCGCTGGTAATACAAACCGCAGTGATACTCGAACGTTCAACTCGCGCCAACCAACCGTCGCGCTTGTTCGTTCTCCGCCGCGCCAACCGCTGCGCTTCACATTCCTCGCCAACCTGCTGTTCTTCCCATTCTACCTCTATATAATGCCGATTGTTGCATCCAATCCACTCTTGTCACAATCCACACAATCCACTTGTTGCAGCCCCACACAATCCACTTTTGTTGCAACAATGGCACCCCTAAGAAGCGTGCACGTGTTGGTCGAGCCCCACCGATCCGTCGCTATGTAAGGAGGAGGAGAAGGAGGAGGAGGTGGAGGCGGAGGAGGAAGAGGAGGAAAAGGAGGAGGAGGACGACGACAGCGATGACGCATTTACAGCGGCGGCGGCGAGGAATCTGGCGTTGGGGCAAGACTAACTCCGCCACCGAATCGGATTCGGATGAGAAGGAGGGCGAGCACCGCCAAGACATCAAGCGGCAGCCCGGCGACGAGGAGGAGGAGGAGGAGGAGGATGACGATTTACGACGAAGTTTTGGATATAGGGCTTGCGCCATTAGACTATTATAATTAGGACTAAATATGTAATGCTGGACAAATTATGCTTTGTAAATGTTATTTTAATTAATACATATCCCGCAAATTACAAAATTGCTTTCATATGTTCTTTTTTAACTAATTATGCTTTCATATGTTCATGCGAGATAAATTACAATGTTTATTATGTTCGCATCAACTAATAATGGGGAATAGTAATATCACCGTCGGTTCTATAGTAAAACCGCGGTGAAAATGGTCTTATCATTGCCGGTTTTACTATAGAACCGCAATAATAAATCACTACGGTTTTACATATAAACCGGCAAGAATATCTTCTTATCACTGCCGGTTCTCTATTAAACCGCAATGATATTACCTCCATTGCTGTAGAAATTGAAACTATTCTTATCAATGCTGATTGAAGTTTGAACCGCGGTGATAATATCACCGCCGGTTGAATTTGGAACGCAAGTGATAATATTATCACCGCTGCTCGGACCTACCCGGCGATGGGGGTCATGGATGAGGCAAATCAGTAGTAGTGTACGATGTATTTTTCAGTAGTGTATAGGACAAGAAGATATTAAAAATAACTAGATTATTCATAATCATTATTACTAAGCACTATATTTAATGCATGTATACAGAGAATATAAAGTAAAGATAGATATTTATTAGAGTTATAGAGGGAATACATCAGACTAATTTTGCACTTAAATATAAAACATGCACTATATTTAGAGATAAGTTCATTTCAAAAAAATATACCTTATACGGAGAGAGTAACTTGTTAGTGGTAGATGTAGAAATTCAGGGTACGGCAGTCCCGTCAGATGTTACGGTCGTCGCCGGGGACAACACGGCTCAGCAAACCCGCAATGGCACGATGATGGCTACATGAGAGGGGTCAACAGTGCAAAGACTATATATCCGTCTAGACCACCTGGACTCTGCATGCCTCCTATTTCTGGACTGAAAATAAAGACAGTGCTGTAGCTAGGCGGTGGCAAACTGGCAACACTCTTGGACTTCCCTCTTCTCCAGGCCATCTATGGTAGCCGGCCCAGAGACCATGCCAGTATGCCACCATGCACCTGTAGTATCACTGGTTGCCGAACCAGAAAGATGCACGCCCTTCGTGTTGCTACGATGCTACCGACGATTTAACTGACCAAATCTAAGCATTGCAGTCTTGTATTAATCATAAATTGTACTAGCTAGTATGAATATCATTAGGTCATGGTTCCGTATAGTACGTCCAGCTAAGTGCTAATGTGATATGCATTGCCACAAACCTGGAAGGCGAAACGAGCCATAGCTTTCAAATTTATTCACAAGTATGCTTACGTGCGGCCAGCATCCCGTCCCGTATTATGGGGCACTGACTGGTATCAGCAATTGAAATGTGACACGAAGCAACTAGTACGAACACTACAGGAAATGACACTATTTTCGTCGGCTATACTTTTTTTCATCGGCTAACAAAAAACTGACAAAAATACACTACTACAGAACTGGGCATCACAACCGGCCTATTTGAAGCGGTTTGGTGCGAACCCGTTGTGATGTTCGCACCAGAAGCGGTTCGTAGGCAACGGTCCGAGAGGCTTCGAAGCGGTTTGAGATTTGAAGATCGTATATTACTTTAAAGCGGTTCGTGTCTCAAACCGCTTCTGATTTCCAGAAACGGTTTGAGACACGAACCGCTTCTAGAAAGCAACATCTGAAGCGATTTTCAGAAGCGGTTTGAGACACGAACCGCTTCTAGAAAGTAACATATCTGAAGCGGTTCGTGTCTCAAACCGCTCGAGCCCTCCGCCCAGCCCATTTAAACCCTTCTTCCTCCACGAGCCCCAGCAGAGAGGTACGATCGAACAAGTGAAGGGCGGGCCAAGCACTGTTTTTGGGGAGGTGCTGTCCAAATTTTTAATTGGGGGTGATTAGCTCCAAATTAAGTGTTTCAAGGTTAGTGACATCATGTCAACATCCTTCTCACCTAGATATTGCAATTTTTTTCAATGGATATGGAGAAATCTTGAACTTTTTAAGCAAGAACATGCATGATCAAATTTACGGAGTTCTTCCCCAAAATTTATTATGTATGCTTGTTTTTGTTGTTGTATGGAGATGTAGGATGTAGATCTAGGTGCTTGTTACCTTTAGAATCTTAAATATCACAATAAGTTGGGGAGATCTAGGTACATTGCAAGGAAGGTAATCATTGGTGTATGAAATAAAATAGAAAAAATGTAGAACTATAAAAGAATAATTACAAAGGTAGAAAGGGATAAAAAATTAGAAATGTATGTTTTTAATTGTATGACGGTGTAGGTGGAGCTTTTTTGTTGGAGAAGAACAATTAATATGGTCATTAATTGTAGACTCAAGAAGAAAAAATAATTACCAAGGTAGATTTAAGAGCTTGTGAGCTATAGATTTTAAATGTACCTATAAGTTAGGTTATAATTTTTGTAACTAAATTTGTTAGAATTTTTAATGAAATTATAACTTGGTGTAGATGAATTGGCAATGGATGTACAATGCGGACCGTCGCCGAGAGAGTTCATTGATGGCGCGCGAGCTTTTCTCGATCGCGTGCCGTTGCATTCTTGCCTCGAGCAGACTTCATATGTTGTCCGTGTGTAGATTGCAAGAACGAGAAGGAGCACTCCAAAGCGATGGCAAGTTATGAACCACTTGATCATGAGAGGTTTCATGCCAAACTATACTGTTGGACCAACCATGGCGGTTGAGGCGATTAGCCAAGAAGACGATGAAGAAGGCGAGGAAGAGGAAGATGGATTGAATAAAGATCCCGGACGGCACGCACATCGCTCCGTGGAAGAAACAGCTTGGTGACTTTGGTGATGATGAGCTAGACCAGATGCTGCGTGATTCGGAGAGGGAGACTACAGATGAAAGAGCTTTGAGAAGTTTCAAAGCATGTTAGAGGACCACAGAACTCCTTTGTACCCAAACTGTAAGGGGGACACGTAAAGTCATGTACCACTGCTCGAACTCATGCAATGGAAGGCTACAAATGGTGTGTCGATAAGGGATTCGATGAGTTGTTATCACTGTAAAGAAGTTACTTCGTAAGATAACACTCTACCCGAATCTACATATGAAGCCAAGCAAGTTAAATGTCCTTTGGGATTGGAAGTCTGTAAGATACACGCATGTCCTAATGATTGTATCCTCAGATCGTAATGAGTATGCCGATTTGGATGTTTGTCCAAGGTGTGCAAAGAATCACGGTATAAGGTGAAACGTGACGATCCAGTGAAATAGATGGGGAGCGAAGAAGAAGAGACCTCCAGCTAAAGTGTTGTGGTATTTCCTCGATCCCCGATTGAAACGTATGTTTGCTAACAAAGCGCATGCCCGTGATGATGCGCTGGCACAAAGAAGAGCGTAAGGACGACGGATGCTTAGACACCCCGCAGATGGCTCACAAGTGGAGGAAAGTCGACCGGACGCATGCGGACTTCGCAGATGAGGTGAGAAATATAAGGTTTGGGTTGAGCACCGATGGGATGAATCATTTCGAGAATTGAGCAGCGACCATAGCACTCGGCCTGTTACACTATGTATCTATAACATTCCTCCATGGCTATGCATGAAGCGAAAGTACATCATGATGCCGTTGTTGATCCAAGGCCCCAAGCAACCCGGAAATGACATCGATGTTCACCGAAACCATTGGTTGAAGATCTTGTGATGTTGTGGGAGGATGGTGCAAGGGTATGGGATGAGTACAAAAGGGAGTATTTCACCCACGTGCTTTGTTATTTGTAACAATCAACGATCGCTCGCTTCTCAGAACTCCGTCCGCCTAACTATCAAAGGATATAGAGCCCGCATCCAAGGCTTAGATGAAACGGACGGCATGTACCGAAAAACTCTCAAGGTTGTGTACATGGGTCACCGAGGTTTCTTCGCACGAGTCACCCGCTGCGGAAGAAAGGCAGAAATTTAACGGTCAACAGCACCTTCGTGCAAGGCCTCAACATCGAGTGGGCCACGGTGTTTGCTATGGTAAAGGATTTGAACGTAGTATTTGGAAAGGGTCCCGAAGCAAACATGTGCGTAATGAGGATGGTCAGCACCCATGTGGAAGAAGAAGTCAATATTTTGGGACTTGCCTTATTGGGAAGTCATGGAGGTTCGTCACTCGGTTGACTTCATGCACATCACGAAGAATGTCTCGCTTGAATCGCTAGGCTACCTAGATATATATGGAAAATCGAAGATACATCGCAAGCTCGGAAGGACCTTAAACTTGAACCGAGGAACGACTTACATCCGGAAAAAGAGGAAAGGACAACATTACCTACATCCCGCGAGCTACACTCTAAGCAAAGAAGAGAAAAAGCATGATAGAGTTCCCTAACAAATTGTGAAGGTCCTTCCGGATACTCCTCCAATGTAAAGAGACTCATAAACACGAAAGAGAATAAAATCGCATACATGAAATCCCATGACCTGTCTTGTGTTAATGACACGCTTTCCCCGTGGTGGAGAGGCATAACGCCCGAGTGGGTACGTGGGACAATCACAAAGTCGTGTTCTTTTTCAACGCGGTTTCACGAAGGTCATCGACCTAGATAAACTAAGTAAGCTGCAGGATGACGTGGTACAAAGTGTGGTTAGTCTTGAGATGATCTTTCCTCCTGCATTCTTTGATATTATGGTCCATCTCATTGCTCACCTTGTCAAAGAGATAGGTATTCTCGACCGTATCTCGCACAACATGTTCCCTTCGAGAGGTACATGAGTGTAAAAGAAGTATGTCGTGAACCGTTCTCGTCCCGAAGGATGCATTGCCGAGGGTTATGGGACGAGGAGGTGATTGAGTTTTGTGTGGATTACATTAATGATCTAAACCCGATCGGCGCCCCTATATCACGCCATGAGGGGAGGCTACGGGAAAAGGGACACTAGGAAGGAAAGCAATTGCATGCAATGATCTTCTTACATTTAAGCAAGCACATTTCACGGTTTTGATACAATCAACCGTAGTGGCCCCGTATGTCCTTGAGCACAAGAGTATTCTACGCGATTTCCGGGAGGTCTCGAGGATTGATAACCTGAAGCACATGGATTCTTTCGCTTGGTTACAAAACTACATCCTTTTGAAAGGGTCGACAATGAACAGCTTGTAACGCTTGGCTCGGGGACCATCTAGTGAAATCGTGACATTCAAGGGTACGAGATAAATGGTTACACATTCTACACCGTGAGCCCAGATAACAAGAGCACCAACCGTAATAGCGGTGTCCGTGATAGATGCCAAGACAACAAAGGCAAGGTGGATACATATTATGGTTTCATAGAAGAGATATGGGAGTTTCGACTATGGACCTTTGAAGGTCCTCTATTTAAGTGCCAATGGGTCAAACCGACTTCAAGCGCGTGAAGGTCGACAAATACGGTATGACAATCGTGGACCTCATGCAAGTCGGCTACAGGCGCGAACCGTTCGTCCTCGCGAATGATGTGAGACAGGTCTTCTACGTAATGGACATGTCAAGCAAACCTAAGAAGTAGAAGGACAAGAAAGATTGTAGTAGTAAGCCAAAGCGACACGTGGTTCTCCAAGGCAAACGAAGGATTGTTGGAGTTGAGGACGTCACAGACGAGGAAGAGTATAGTCAGTTCGACGAGCTCCCTCCTTTTCTTTGTGGATGTCGACATAAGCCTCCTCAATGACACAGACGTGGATGCTCCTTTCATACGTCGCGATCATAATGAAGGAACACTTGTAAAGACAAAGTATGTGACTACTTGAGATGTACAGATTTAAGTGTTGGGGGTGAGGTGTGCAATCGCGACCTTGCAATGTAACTAGGAAAGTGTTGGGGTGAGGTGTGTGCACTTTGTAACTACAGATTTAAGTGTTGGGGTGAGGTGTGTAATCGCGACCTTGCAATGTAACTAGGAAAGTGGCAATGATGTTCACTTTCTTTTTGTACTAGTAAATCGTGCAGTACTAGGAAAGTTTTTATTATGAATTTTGTAGATTTTTGTTATGAATTCTATAAATTCTACAAATCCTCAAGTTTTTATTATGAATTTTTCATATTTTTGTTATGAATTCTACAAATTCTACAAATCCTCAAGTTTTTATTGTGAATTTTTTAGATTTTTGTTATGAATTCTACAAATTCTACAAATCCTCAAGTTTTTATTGTGAATTTTGCAGATTTTTGTTATGAATTCTACAAATTCTACAAATCCTCAAGTTTTTATTATGAATTTTTCAGATTTTTGTTATGAATTCTACAAATTCTACAAATCCTCAAGTTTTTATTGTGAATTTTTTAGATTTTTGTTATGAATTCTACAAATTCTCAAGTTTTTATTATGAATTTTTCAGATTTTTGTTATGAATTCTACAAATTCTACAAATCCTCAAGTTTTTATTGTGAATTTTGCAGATTTTTGTTATGAATTCTACAAATTCTACAAATCCTCAAGTTTTTATTATGAATTCTACAAAAACCGAACTCACTTTCACAAGCGGTTGGTAGAAAAAACCGCTTGTGGAAATTACCTCTACACGCGGTTGGTAATACTAACCGCTTGTAGTAGTGCTTCCGGGCTAATATTCAAAACAATATGGTGCCCTTGTAGGTTGACAAGATCTCCTCCCCCCTGGCTAGCGCGTGGTGCTTGAGTGCGGGCGAGCCCACGAGGGTTCGAGCCCCACTCGCGCCCCCTAGCCATTCTTTTTTTGTTAGGCACATTTACAAGCGGTTCGTAATACCAACCGCTAGAAGTCTTATGTACAAGCTTGTTGGTACCAACCGCTTGTAGAGGTCCCGATATAAGTACTCCACACACCAATTTTTCTAAGTCCCCGCCTCGCACCACAAAATTTCTAAGTCCCCACGCGCCTCTCCTGTCTCACCGCCCCTCTGCCGAGACCTCGCTGGCCGTCTCGCCGACGCTGTCGCCCTCGTCGCCACACCACCATCCCGCTTACTCCACCTCGGTGCCACTCCACCATCCCGGCCACTCGACCTCCTGCCGGGCGTGACTCGCCGCCTCCTCACCCACTCGCCGACGCCACTCGCCGTAGCCTCCTCCACCACCGCCCAGCGTCTCCGCTGCCGACGCCGCCCCACCATTCCACCCGGAGGACTGAGGTATAGTCAAGACGCCTCGTCCTCCTCTCTAATCCCACGCCAAGAAGGTGTTCATGAAATGATTCGAGGAGTCATCTCGAGCGAAATGACGAGGAGTCATCTGGGAAGAAATTAAGTGACAGGAGGGGGGAAGAATGACCATATTAGCAGCTTGGTGGATGCATGGCTAAGTGTTTTGGTGATGTTGTGATTCAATATCCAAGTGTGAGTTTAGGTTTTGTGTTTGGGGTCGCTTTTGAAGCAAATTGTTGGTGTTTATGTTCATTCTCCAGCGTTATGTCATAAGTTTGGTTGTGTGATCTATGTCATTTTAGGTGTTATTACATATACAATTGACAATTCACATATTATTGCTTGTTTGCTTAATAAAAATAATGAATCACCCGATTTACATTGCATGTCATCATTTCAAAAATGAAATAAGGTTATTAGCGATCATTCCATGTCAACTAAGCACGTCAGCTCGTGCCCTTCTTCACCGGTGTATGTGAAATGTCAATTGTATATGTATCATGTGAAATATGTAAGTATGTGTGAAATGTATATATAAGTATATGTGAAATGTGTAAGTATATGTGAAATGTCAAATTGTATAAGTATATGTGAAATGTGTAAGTATATGTGAAATGTCAACATTTTTTCCGAATATTATATTTGTTTTGTGTTGTAATCTGTGATATGGTTGTTTATGTCAACATTTTTTCGAATTAGGATAGATGGAGCAACCAGACGTGGTGACCCTACTTTCGGCGTGGAGAACAGCTTGATGGACTTCATCGCTATGGCTGAAGCTGCCGCCACCGAGGCTAATGTTGGTTCCGGTGAGGCCGTGGCGGTTGCAAACCGATGAAGCTAATGTTGGTTCCGGTGAGGCCGTGGCGGCTTCAAAATGATGAAGCTAATCACTACAAGATAACATGGATTTCCGGCATTTATTTTACCCGCTTAATCTAAACGCTTCTAATAAGGCTAAAGCCGCTTTTTATCATTCGAGAGATTTAATTCGGCGTTTATAAACACCGGTTAGAGTCTACCACGCGCTTATAAATGCCAGGAATTCCACTTTATATCGTTGTTTATAACGCGGGTTAGAGTCTTCCACGACGCTTATAAACGCCGAATTTCCACTCTATACCGCATTTATAAACACCGGTTATAGCGTCTTCACGGCGCTTATAAACGCCGGGAAATTTATTTATACCGGCGCTTATAAACGCCGGTTAGAGTCTTCACGGCGCTTATAAACGCCAAGAGAGTGGATTTCGGAGTTTATAAGTTACCGTAGTAGACTCTACTACCAGCGCTTATAAACGTGAATACCACACCGAGAATTTGAAAGAATTGAAATTAAATAATATTATATTTGAAATAATTGAAACTAATATTCCATTTGCAATAATTTCGTCCAAATATTTCATTTTCGATGATATTTTGTCTAAAATTTCAAATTTTGTCCAAAATTCAATTTTCGTTGATATTTTGTTTGAAAATTCAAATTTTTGACCATCTGATTTTGTAACACTTATCAATTTCAGATGCTACTTTTCGTTATCTTTCTAATGAGCCAAAGAACGCCTGATTGGAGGTACGAAGTCAAAAGTTATGTCTATTTTAAGAAATATGCTCAGATTTGGTATTTGCAAACTAGAATTGGTGCCCAAAAGAATATAATTGGAGATCTTATCGTATGATGATTTTGCTAATTACCTTAATAGTTTTCTAATTTGAAATAATTGAAAATCGGTGTTCGGGTGTTTAACGGGGTTAAGGGGAGGAGAGACGCATTATATATCAGATGTGATCATACCACTACTAAAGTACTAGATCTTATAAAAACTCTGAAGTTAAGCGTGCTTGGAGAAGAGTAGTAATAAGATGGGTGACCTCCTAGGAAGTCATTGTGCACTTGTGATTTTAAATGCCACGAATAGAGGGATCCCGGCGCTTATAAACGCCATAAATAGAGAGAACCCCGGCACTTATAAAGTGCCATGATAGAGGGAACCCCGGCACTTATAAACGCCGGGTTAGAGTCTTCCACGGCACATATAAATGCCGGGTTAGAGTCTTCCACGACACGTATAAACGTCGTGGATAATTAAGCGCCGCCAATTACTTTTCCTGACGCCATTTTTCTTGACGCCATGTAAACGCCATCTAAAATCTTTTTAAGGCATTTATAAGGTTTTAAAGGTATTTATAGGCGCCATCGAAAGCCCGACGTGTTGTAGTGAATGTTGGTTCCGGTGAGGCCGTTCAGGCTGCAACCGATGAAGCCATTGACGCTGGAGCCACTGGTTCCGGCGAGGATGAGGTATAGCCAGAACAATATAATCCCTGTGGACATGTTAATCAATCGCAATTCATTAATATAATACACTCTGACATGTTTATACATATGTTTGTGTATTTCAAGCCTCGTACATTGAGCAACCAACCCAGTCATCGGGGACCTAACAAGAAGCCATCCACAAAGCACGGTTTACGGACGTTAACAACGAAGGATGCCGGTTGCCCTCTTTCAGCAGCTTGGGCCGCATAACAATGCTTGTGGTTATCACGTGAGGGATCACGCCCCAATTAGCATCGGAAAATGGGCCGCAGCCTCAAGCTACCAAGGACATGCTCGAAAGATATTATGAAAATTTCACATTTCAAGGGAAGGAAGATAAGGCCAAGAAATTCACTTTGAAGAAAATGGCCACCATGTTTCAGCGTGGAAGACGTCTCTCACCCGCAAGTATGTGCGTAAGGGAGAAAGACCCGACTTCAACCAATTTCCTAAGTCGGGCGGATCACCGAAGCATTCCAGAGTACAAGTCATCAATCAAGGCCGCATCATGAAGTCAAAAGAACAAGGCCAATTCACGTAAGAAGAAATACCATCACCATCTTGGCACCGGTGGTTACCTCAAGGTCGCATCTAAATGGGAGAAGCGGGAAGAAGAATTATTGGCAAGGACATCACACGGCTACCACTTCGTGGGATCCGCGCCACGCAATTGGTTTATGGGTCACGGGGAGCCTTTCAGATGATGGCAGCTTGGTGATGGCACCAGAGTGCAAGAGGTCGGTCAAAGGATTGTACAAATCGCCGAAAGCGCCTCAGTGTGTACGCTTCGTGCGAGATAGGGAGAATGACGAGCTAACACATGCCCTTCAAAACCCCGAGCACCGGACGGACACGAGGTATGGGCAAGCATACGCGTGGAAATACGGTTTCGCCAAAGATGTGGATACGCAGAGCCGGCAGAGAAGCAAAACAAGAGAATCACATAAAGTGTACCAATTGGAACAAGAGCTCAGAGCAACCAAAGCTAGCATCGGCAGCAAATTGCGAATAAGTACAACTTGCCCTCAAGAAGCTCCAGGACTAGGTCCGAGCAATCACCGGACGATCGGATCAGACCCCTCACGGTGGAGTAGCCTGGCCCACCGGGCCCCAAGCGAGAACTTACAGTCTGCTACCCCTGGATGACATAAGGGTTCGCCGCCAGGTGAGCTACACGCCGATGCGCCAGAACCTCTCCATCAAGGTGGCTTACGGCATGGCATATCCGGTGGAGCAGGCCAGACGCTCCATCGCAACGAAATACCCCCGTTACTCAAGGTCGCAGGAGGAGGTGCCGAGGATTTGAAGAACTTCACTCGAGCATTAATGAGGCGCATTTACATGAACAAGCTTGGACAGCCCTCCACAATATCATCCTCTAGCGCAAATGGTACATCATATTTCCAGATGGTGTGGGGGTGTCATCTCCACCACGGCAACCCACGCCCAACGCCACCTCCACGCAATGCCTCGCGGAAAAACAGAGCACGCCTCCACCACCCGCCCACGAAGAAGCCCTACTCCGCCACCACCATCTCAAACAAAAACGAACCCCGAGGAAAACCACACCTCCACCATCTCCTCCAAGGAAGAAGCTCGATAGCGTAAAGGGTCCTCCACCCGCCTTAAGAAGGCCTCCTCCACCGATCAACAAAGACAAAGGAACCTACAAAGAGGGCATATGATATGACGCCGAGGAGAGTGACGCGTCACGTAAAGCGTAATTAGTCGCACACTTTGCAAAAAAGAAGCCGAGCCAAAGAAGGAACCAATTGATCCAAAAGCGGCGAACACTTCGCGACATGCCATGCAAAGCCAACGCCAGGCTCTTCCAACTATGAACGGACAATACTAAAGGCTACACGTAAGAATAAACGTGGTCAAAGCGCAGGAAAGAACAAGAGAGACCAAGATCAGAGAACCTCGAGAAATTTATGAAGGATGCAGAATCGCCTGCAAACCGCAGCTCTTGGATTAACAGATGATCTCCCAAAGGCAAAGGTCAAATGGCAATATAAGTTGGGTCGGAGCTGATTGACCCTAATGAGATAAAGGATCTCGCCAACCAAGATGCGGCAATTTCACTTAATGGTACATGATGAGTCCGCCAAGGAAGAGCGATGTTCCTCCGCTTCAAACAAGATGATTTTTATCAAGGACAATAAAGATATGGCTTAATTCGATGACTTCTACAATATTTACCATGCCGACTCCATCAACGTGTCTCTCATGAGTTGTCGGTGCCGTAAGTGCCAAGCTCATACCTTTACCGTGGTGCTTCCTCGCATAATAAAATTGCAACTCTTAAACTTATACCTTCTATGTAGAATGGAGATACAAAGATGTAGAAAAGAGAACATCTTCAACGTGGGCTTCATCGACCCGTAGATTGTTAACGTAGCACGCCTTTTGGATTGAGAAATGGCCGAAAGGATGTTGAAGATTACATTCTCGATGCATTCTTGGGACAAGACTACAAACCGTATATACTTCGCCTTCAACTTCGCACGATATATACAACCTCTCATTCTTATATTTTCCAAGGCATTGATAATACTACTAGCTAGTTACATATATGTTGCAATACATATATGAATAGGTATCATCGATCCTTCTTGTCATCAAGCTTGATAGCGTAGCGATCGTTGTTCAAGACTCAAAAGGACTCCGTGGACCAATATCAATATATCATTGACACCCTAAACAGTATATAGCAATATACGATAGTTTTAATTCCTTATTATATATGTTGAAATACCTTGCTAATTCAACTCGATAATTACTACTCATAATAACGATCACACAGGCATTCGCAAGGTTCCGAAGAAGCAACAAGGAGATTTCGAGAACGAATTTGATGTACAAATAAGCACTCGAGTACGATAAAGAATATTAATATGCCGTAACAGTTTTTCATCCCAATAATAATTGTTTTTTCTCAAATTTCATCGCAGGTTCTACTTATGCACACAAGGAAACAACTTATGTGGCTATTATGTGTGCCACTATATGCAAACTATTACCCACGGCGATGTGCCGACAACCAACGCCGAGGTAGTGTGAACATGTCAATTTCTTAGTACTTAATTACACTTTAATTACATGTCCAGAGATTTATTTACTTCCCACTTTGTCACCCCAACATCGATGAGCCTGTGCATGATCCCGCAAGACCGAAGTTAAAGCAATCCAAGAACAACTCATCGGCTTTATTGTTGATTTAGATTGTATCCCCAAAGGCGAAGTTCCACGCAAATGGTTGGAGTCCTTGTCCTCAAATAAGGACAGTGAACTGATGACATCAACGTTTAATTAAGGGCACAAAGAGTGACACATGCAAGAAATGAGCTCAAGATTCACCCTTTTATTCTTTGAAACTTGTAAAAGTGACTTATTATTTCATGTGTTCATCCTTGTTCATTTTTAGTCTAGCTATTAAGTTCAGATCATGTAAAAGAACATGTAATTATCTTAATGACTACGCATGAATAATATATATTTAATTATTGTGTCAAAAAACTCCTGTAGTTCTATATATTTTCATTGTCAAAATCTATATCAAAAATAAAACCCTCTCAAAATATATTCTATATTGAATATAATCAAGGATGTGAACGATCGTGCATCAACGCTTTACCAAGGATATAAAGAGCGACGATGCAAGAATTGAGCTCAAGATTCGCCATTTTATTCTTTTGAAACTTGTAAAAGTGGCTTATTATTTCATGTGTTCATCAACTTGACCATTTTTAGTCTATTAAGTTTGTATTTTTCTCAGAAATGAACTTGTAATTATCTGAATGAGTACGCATGAATAATATTTATTTAATTGTGTCAAAAAACTCTTGTAGTTCTATTTATTTTAATTATCAAAATCTATATCAAAACCCTCCGAAAAACATATTCTATAATGAATATAATGAAAATGATGTGTCAGCCTTCACAAGCGGCCAGAATTCCAACCGCCAGGAGAGAGTTTTCCACAAGCGCAAGTAACATTCAACCGCCAGGAGAAGCTCTTCCACAAGCGTTGGAGTTAATGACCGCCAGAAGTGTGGAACCACAAGCGCTGGGAACCGCCAGATACCCGACGGGGTATCACTCGCGGTTGCTTACAAGCGGTTCTAAAATCGCTTCTGAAAGCGGTTTCGAACCGCTTGTGCATGCCCGATCCGCAGTAGTGATAAACACATAAATTCATCGGCCAAGTTAAACCGACGAAATTAAATATATTTTCGTCCGTTTACGCGTAAAAGCCGACGAAAATAAGGAAAACACGCGCCCAGGATTTTCGAAAAAAAATTCGAGATCATTTTCGTCGGTCTAGGCCGACGAAAAATCGCCACGTGGCAAGCTTATGTATTTTCGACGGCCAGAGCCGACAAAAACATGCCACGTGGCAAGCTCAAGTATTTTCGACGGCCAGAACTAACAAAAAAACAAGTATTTTCGTCGGCCTAAGCCTGGGCTGATGAAAATGCTCTAGGGGAAAAGCAGGCCCATGCCCGATCCAGTCCCTAGATTTTGCTCAGCAGTCCACGCATGCACACTACCATCGCCACGCCACACACTACTACCAAGATCCACGCGCCATGCTACACTACCACACATTGTCACAGGTCACACACTTCATTACCAGATGTCATTGCCATAGGCCACACAAAGAAGCCATCACCCCTCACACATAGCCATTTCCCACGCTGCTCGTCAGTAAATTTATTTCATGGATGTAGAAATTTATATTGATTTAGTGATTTTGATTGGTAAAAATATGCCATAATATCGTTAAAATTAATTGTGCTCAATGTTAGTTGTATATGTTCAATGTTAATTGTGCTCAATGTTAGAATTTGCTAAATGTTACATTATAAAGTTAGTTGTGCTTAGTTAGTTGGATGCTATACATGTGTAAACTCTAATATAACTCACCAACAAAAATAATTGGATGGTAATATATGGTGTGTCTTGTTGATTGTACATGAACCATGTATCGACCGGCTAAATAAGTCGTAGGACGACTAAGATTGTGTTTGAAACACAAAACTTTTATGGAACTCATAATTTCGGTGTTAGTAGTATATGCTCAATGTTAGTAATGTTAATTGTGCTCAATGTTAATATATGTCCTAGCATCGTTAATATTAATTTTCGATCGTTAATGTGATTCCATATATGTTAATAGTTCATGCTTTGCTTTATATTGTAATCTCGCACTATGTATGTAAATTGTACTTTCTAAATTGGAATTGACACTATGTATGTAAATTGTATTTTCATCAATTAGAATATCCTCTAGTGGTTCTGTAATTGAAACTTGATAGTGCTATTATGTCGTATAGTTTTAAAGACTAGACAATATTATCTCAAAAAATAGATATTAAATTGTGAATTGTGTAGGTCCTGAATTGTCCACGTTTTTAGACAACCTGAGGATGAACGGTGAAGTATGGGTTTTATGACATGTCATAGTATTTGAGTGAAATTTTATCTGCATAACCTAGTGTGTGGAAAATGGGAGATAATCATGCGTGGATGTACAGTGGTTGGAGAAATAATGAGATGCCCATAAAAGAGTGGATGGTGAATGCACAAGCTTTCGTGGATCTTGTGTACTCCTCATCTCCAGGTGGCGGTCTGGCAAAATGCCCGTGCTCTAGGTATCGGAATTATGCTCGGTATGTCAAGTCTAATATGGAGCGCCACCTATGCAAATATGGTTTCATGCCGGATTATTAGATATGGTATGAGCATGGTGAGTCCCCGCAAGGACATATGTCCAATCCGGTCGATGCTTTCGATGACCCAGAGGATCGGATGGATGAAATGATGGGTGATTGTTGACGCCAAAAACGTGAAGAGGGTTTCTGGTCGCAACACACCAGACGAACACCGGGTTCAAATGTGCGCGAGTGTGCCAATCGATTTGACCCTGCAATCGATAAGGGAAATAGTTGTAAAATTCAATCAAGCCGATCGTCGGGGCGAATCGGCTAAAATCAAGAATCACCAGCCGAAGCCGATCGAAGGGTAACTAGATTAGCCGATCAAGACTAATCCGGGGTAAAAGGTAGATCAATTTCAAAAGGCGATGCGCAACAAGACGTAACAAATCAAACCTAAAGCCAATGACGATCAAACAATCGGCATGCGCAACTTTATTTGATCGATGTCGACTTACAGAGGAAAGATTACAATGCTAAAAAGACTAAGAGCTACAGAAAAGCAAAAACTAGTAGATGTGTTGATTGATTGTGTGTCCTCTTCAAGCAGCCCTAACACGCTTTATATACCCGCTAACCGATCCGAGTCCTGATCCAACACGATGATGCAATCCGAATCGGCTTTGTAGTTTCCTATCCGGTCTCTAGCTTCCACTTATCTGCACGTCATATGAGATTTCCATATGTTTATCCGAATTTCCACGTGATATTCTCGCATCTTATCCAAACTCATGCTTTTTCACGATTCTTCTAGAAATTTCCAAACCGTGCAAACATATGCCCCCATTTTGGAAGATAACTTGTTATTTTTCAAAAATATGTATCACCTCCTTATCAATCACTTTTGCCCATCGGCTTTTTTACTATTGATTTAGAAAACCACGCCAATAATCGCGCAACAGAGAAAATCTTGGTGCGGTTTAATGCCGTGTGTCGCCTCAATTCATTTCCGCCTTTTTACCTTTTCACCGCTATATATATATGGACCCCCACGGTCACTTTCGCATCTTCCAGCTCCCAAACCATCTCAGAATCGGCTTCACCGACCATCGCTTCCTTGGTCAAGCTCTCAAGCAATCCTTCAAGTTTGGTGAATGGACTCCTCCTGTGTACTTATTCCACCCCCAAAGTGAAGATCAGTACTATCTAGGGCCAGTAGGGGACTTATCTCACGACACAAAGAATTATTAAAGACATCCCTAGACTTCCTTTGTCAGCAAAAGGTTACAATATAGATGAGTGGGGAAAGAGCTTTAGGGCTTGGCCGACAGCACTCAAAGGTTGGAGATCTTGGTATATACGAGTAGCAGCCCAAAAGAGATCTGAGAGGGAGAGAGCAGGCATAGCCGAGTGCCTACATTATTGCCTAGCTAACCCGGCCAACGAGCCCTTAGTGGCCACGGCATGCTACTTTTGGTCGACTCTTTCAATGCTTTCCTTTTCCGCCAGCCCAATCGGTCCAACCTTTTGGATGTAGCCGAGCTATGTTGCCTTAGACCAGATGGGGACCAAATATCGGCTTATAGTGGCAAGTCGCAGCTTCAAGCCAATCCGATCGAAAGGTGAAGGGTGGTCGAAATATATCTTGCATAACAACAAAGTTAATGGCTTGGTATCGATGAAGAACACGCAATTTTTTGAACCCGTGGCTCGATCGTTCGCTTTTTGTGGAGCATCTCCGCCCAACACAAGTATATCGGCCAGGCGTAGCGCTTAGTAGAAGGCCGCCGCTTGCACTTTGGCAAATGCTTCTTGGAGCCGTTTACCGATGATGCACATCATTAGAGTCGGCTTTTTGTGGATTTGGTCAATTTGTTGTTGGCAATATCGGCGGTCCTTTATGGTTTGTTCAGTTATGGCTTTACAGTATGTTTAGCCGATCACTGATCCCGGATTATCTAGATGACACTGCTTTCCCACGCGAAGATTATCCTGAAGGCACCACCCCCCAATACCGAGCTAGTCGATCATACGGGGAAAGACTAGTAATGTGTACGAGTGGAGATGTCAAAGTTACCCCCGCTGATTTCAAGAAGTATCTTTCATTCTTCCTTCATTTGGACAATACGATTTTCAGTCAGCAGGACTTTTTTCCATATAGTAGTTCAGCCGATTTTCAGTGGCCTTCCTTTCTTCACCTAGATGCCGATAGCTCTCTGATGCCAACATCAACCTTAGAGTTGTATCGACTTTTCCTTTCTCCTTGCATTCTTCATGTCGGCTTGAACTCCCGCAATAGGACTTTCCAGCCATCATATGAATTCTACCACCCTTCTGTGTACGCCCGTCAGCTGGGTTTCGGTCAGGTGATACCTTCTTTGCCGATTTTTGATCGCCTTGAGCCTAGAGCAAAAGTGACAAACGCCGTAGCAGCCGAGATAATCTCGGAATTGACCGATGAGCTTCAAGTTATCAACCTTCCACATTTTTTCCTGAACTCCCGCCGTCGGCCATTTCTCAACTTGGTGGGTACCTATATCAGAGGTGCTCTATTTGGACCGCACGCCGTCCTATTATTGAAAAGTTTTCTGGGACTATCATGAGCCGATAAAGGCCCCTTCTAGCAAAGCTAGCTCGAGTGAGAGCTTCGATTCTCCATTGCCGGGTTATACTAACTCATCGGTAGTCAGAGGTATCGCTTATTTTTCTTTATGATTTTCATACTTGGTATTGGCTTCTCGATCATGTTTCTAACCGCTTAGTCTTTACTTTTCTAGGATGTCGCGATTAGCAACAAGACCATTGCTGCACCATCGGCCAGTGAACCGAAAAGGAAAAAACCACATCAACCGACGGGTTTGACCGGTTATACTTCCAGCAGCCTCGGTGTTCAGAGCCCATCACTGGCGGAGCTCGAAAAAGGCCGACCTTTGAGTAAGAACATAACCCGCCGATCGCAAGTAACCCGAACCATAATTTGCTTTGATGCTGATAAGATTCAATTTTCAGAAAAACTCAAGTCGACGAAAGCTCCAGCCCGTCGGAAAAAACGCACAGAGCAGAGTGCTGAGAGCTCCCACAATGCGTCGGCTTTAGAGGTGAAGTATTTTCATACATTTTTAAGAATCATTTGTCCTTACGTTACTAACTTCACATCGAATTTTTCCAGCCAATGGTATTGACTCAGGTGACTGATATCCTGGCCGATTTACAAGACGTTCCTGCTGTTGATCCTCCTGCGCCTTTCCCTCCAGCACCTCTTCCTGCTGAATCGCCGCTCCAACTACCTCCCACTGCGTCAGTCCTGCCAGTCTTGTCCGAGGCCGTTTCTGATGATCTGTCCACCCTTCTTGGCTTCACTTTAGACGAGTTGGTCGATCCGGAAGTAATGGCGACGGACAACTACCCCCAAGACATCCGCAATATTTTAGACGTTTCCATGAAAGCATCACCAGCTTGTCAAGTCACCCCAACATGTAAGAAAAACTGAATCGGCTATTTATGGAAATAACTCAGCCGGAGGCAGCCATCCTAGCCAACTGTCAACCCATTCGTGATGCCATGAACGCTGTTGAAGCCGATCTTCCTGCCGCAGCTATGAGTGCTCTTCTAAAAATGTGCCATTTAGATGAGAAGAAGGCGGAAGTTGATGCGCTAACTCGAGTAATTGTTTCGCCCAGCTCAAGAAGCCGATCAACATCGTTTGAATAAGTTGATTGCTGAGGCAAAGGACGCAAAAAAGAAATATGATGATACTGCGGCATCGTTCATGGCTGCCAAATCTTCTACTCGGGAACTGAAATCGACAAAAAAGCAGCTTGAGGAGGAATTGGCTAGGGTGAATCAACAGTTGGCCGATAAGCTTGCTGCTACTGGCACAATGGCCCAAACTTTGAAAGACCAGAAGATCAATATTGGTCAAGCTGTTGCTCGGGTTAGGGATCAATCGGCCAAGATCGTTCCAGTTCCTGGACATGCTAAAGCCGATGAAGATCTTGTCTACGGTATTACAGAAGCTTTGGGCAAGGCCGCCAAGGCTTATCGGGTCCGGGTGCCGACTTCCGGTCGAACTCGTGAACTTACTCGATTTGTCAAACGATGTTTTTGCTTGTGATGTAACGTCGTATCTCGAAACAATGTTGCTTTCGTACGCTTATTGTGATACTTTTAATCGGCTGTTTAGCCGATTGCACTTATTTCACTTAATCGGCTGTTTTTAACCGATTCATTTCTCAATGTTCTCTGCGCTACTTTAGTTATGCACCGATCCAAACGCTAGGGTAGTATTTTTTCAAATACCTCCCGTTAATTGCCTTTGGTAATACCAATCCTTCAAGTGTTTCGAGTATATACGATTACGCCAACAAGCCGATTTATTTTATACGGTCCTTCCTAAGTAGGCGACCATTTACCGAATCGATTATCCTTAGAACCAATCGGTAATATCGCTTTTCCAAACTAAATCAGCTTCATCGAAGTTCTTCAAGACAACTTTTTATTATATGCTCTTGCAACTCTTTCTTTATTCCTTTTAAGCCGATTCAAAGTAACCACCTTAATTCCGCTAAGTCATCCAAATTGCACAAAGATCAATTCCTTGTACTCATCGGCCGATAGATTATTCTCGCCTTGCCACTCGTGATTGACTCAACGCTTATTTCTACGGCAACACAAATTTCTTGACCATATACCAACCGATACGGGCGATAACTTAGTCGATCCGTGAAACGCTAACCGATAAGCCCACAAAGATTCCGATAGTGTAGAATGCCAAGTTCTGGGCTTTTCGTCAATTTTTCTTTTGATTAGCTTGATCAAAGTTTTGTTAGACGATTCGCTTATCCATTAGCCTCGAGCGTAGTACGCTAAGAGTTCAAGAGTTTGATACCAGCATTTTCGCTAAATTTTTGAACTCATTAGACATGAATACAGTCCCTTGATCGGTTGTGATAGTTTGAGGAATACCGAATCGGTGTATAATGTGTTCGTTGACAAAGCCAATAGCTTCCACACTGGTCACTTTCTTAAGTGGAACGGCTTCGACCCATTTTGAAAAATAGCCCGTTGCTGCGAGGATAAACTTATGGCCTTTGCTTGACGCCAGGAATATTTGTCCGACACGCCTATACCCCATCCCCGAATGGCCATGGTTTAATAATCGAATGTAAAGTCGATCTTTGGTGCAAGTTGCACATTCCCAAATTTTGACAACTTTGGCAACCTTTGTAATACTTGAAGCAATCCTCTAGCATCGTCGGCCAAAAGTATCATGTCCGCCTTAGTATCCACTTCATTTTATAGACCGATTGATGCGCACCGCAAATTCCTTCATGGACCTCACCCATAGCCACTTTTGCTTCTTCATCGCCTAGACACCGCAGTATAATCCTTCCAAAGGTCCGATAATACAGCTCATCTCCCATCAAGACATATTTCAATGCTTTTGGCTTAATTTTATGCTCAAGGGTTCCAGAGGGATTCGCCAAGTAAGCTTTTATCTCTGTTCTCCAATCAGTGGTGTCGACACACATCACTGTTTTTTCTATGGAATCCAATATTTCACATCGGCTATCTTCTCGAGTTCGATGCTGCTTGGGCCAATGCATTAGCTCTATCGCTCAACTCTCGGGTACATGGTCGATAGAAAATGCAAATAATGTGTCTATAGCACTATAGCAATGTTCCAGATATTTGCATAATACCTCATCGTTGCATCGAACTCCCCTTTCACTTGTTGAACAATTAACAATGAGTCGCCAAATGCCTCTACATTGCTTACTCCGATACTCTCTAATAGTCTAAGTCCCTTGAGCAATGCTTCAGATTCGCTTGGTTATTGAGCATCGGCTATTGTCGACACGCTAAATTCCGCGGTTGCACCTTTGGGTGATATCAAGACGATACCAATTCCGCTTCCATCCCGCAAACCGACCCATCAAAATATAATCGCCATGGGGCTATTCCAACCATTCCCGCAAGATATCATGCCTCGTAATGAAATCGCTATGGCACTCGCCTTTAATGATTTGGCCGATTCAAATCAGAGGTCGAATCCTGGCCGAGCATACGCCCATTTCCCAAGTCGTCCTCTCAAGATTGGTGCCGATAACATGTATTTGATAATATCGCTTCTACATACCACTACGCAAGTCGATGCTAAAACATAGTGCCTCACCTTTGTACTGTTTAAATATAGCACTAAACACAATTTTCTACCGGAAGGGTACCGGTTTCAGATCCAAGAGTCGTCGACTTAAGTAAAATATAACTCATTCCTTACCATCAACTTCTTGCGCCTAATACGGCCCCAATGGTTTCATTCAAATTTAATACATATAGCTTAAATGGAATACCCTTCTGAGGTGCGGCCAAGACTGGTGGGGATGCTAAATATTGCTTTATGTCATCAAAGGCTTTCTGCTGATCGACTCCCCATATAAATTCCTGATGATCCTTTAGCTTTAGTAGTGGTGTGAAAGCCTGAATCCTACCAGACAGATTCGAAATAAATCGTCTTAAATAGTTAATTTTGCCGACCAATTTTTGCAAATCGTTTTTGCATGTCGGCGGTTTTGTATTCATTATAGCTTTGACCCTTGCCTGGTTTACTTCTATACCTCTTTGATGTACCATGAAACCAAGGAATTGACCAGCCGACACACCGAATGCACACTTTAAAGGATTCATCTTCAGCCCATGGGCTCTTGTATTTTGAAACACCCTTTCCAAATCAGCCAGATGCTGCCAATTTTCCTTAGACTTAACCACTACGTCATCGATGTAAATTTCAACACTATGGCCGATTAGATCATGAAATATCAAATTCATGGCGCGTTGATAAGTAGCGCCCGCGTTTTTCAAGCCAAATGTCATTACTGGCCATTCATACAACCCTAATGCGCCAGGCATCCAAGGCGCCTTGGGGACACGGCTTCGCCATGAATATCCGGGTTATACCCAAAGATTGCCATCGAGAAATCGATATCTTATTACCCGATGCAGCATCGATAGCATATCGCTATAGGCATCGGATATTCATCTTTTGGTGTGGCTTTATTCAAATCTTCAAAT
This sequence comes from Guadua angustifolia, assembly GCA_036346375.1. Classification (NCBI taxonomy): domain Eukaryota; kingdom Viridiplantae; phylum Streptophyta; class Magnoliopsida; order Poales; family Poaceae; genus Guadua; species Guadua angustifolia. The sequence continues at coordinate 536,611 of JAYEVE010001035.1, forward strand.
CTACGTGATACCGCAGACTTACCGTTCTTTTTCATAACAGGCACGATGTTAGACACCCATTCAGCATATCGGCAAGGCCTTATGAATTTGGCTTCTAGCAACTTCTCAATTTCTTCTTTTATTATATCATACAATTCCGGATTAAACCGACGAGGAGGTTGCTTATATGGCCGGTATCCCGGTTTGATAGGCAGCCGATGTTCTACTAACTGTCGGCTTAATCCTGGCATTTCATAATACTCCCAGGCAAAACAATCTCTGTATTCTCTAAGTATTTCGACCAACTTATTTTTGTATTCCAAATCTAAATTTGCACTTACAAAAGTTGGCCTTTTCTATCGCTTTCTCCTATGTCGACTTCTTCAAGCATATCGTAAGTAAAGCCCCGCCTAATTTTTCGCTTTGAAATCTTCGATGGCTTCGCAGAATTTATTCCATGCCGATAGCCCCTTGCTCTGTCTTGTAGAAGTCTAATCATTTTTGACCCCATCTTCTCAAGATCTCAGCCGCCCGATCAAAGGTGCGTAGAGGGAAACCACGAGCTCCATATTGCCTTAAATCGACAGAAAATAAAGAGATACTTGTGTGGTTGAAGAATATCAAATTTCCTGATGGTTACACATCAAACTTGAGGCGTACGGTGAGCATTATAACTGGAAGGTTAAATGGCCTGAAGAGTCATGATTACCATATTATAATAGAAAGGCTACTCCCTGTAATGTTCCGTGGTTACTTTAAAGAAGAAGTTTGGACAATATTAGTAGAACTTAGTTTTTTCTATAAGCAGTTATGTGCCAAGGAAGTATCCACTACAATGATGCGAAAATTGAAAAAGGATATCACGGTGCTTATATGCAAAATGGAGAAGGCATTCCCACCAGGCTTTATGAATGCAATGCAACATCTGTTGGTGCATTTGCCATATGAAGCGGAGGTTGGCGGTCCCGTGCAATACCGATGGATGTACCCAATAGAATGAAATCTTAAACAAATTCGGGCAACCATCCGTAACAAGGCACGAGTAGAAGGATGTATCGCAGAAGCATTTTATCTCAAGGAGATATCGTACTACACAAGCACATATTTCGCTGATGAACACAACATCAATATTCATATACCACGATATCACACCTCTCAAGACATTCCTGCCAGTAATCTGAAAATATTCCTGTGGAAAGGCAAGGTTGTTGGTGGAAGTTTGAATCACACTCTACCTTTGGAGGAATGGAATGCCACATTGTTGTATTTGTATGCGAACATTGAGGAAATGGACAAGTATTTCGGGTAAGTATTAGCATTTCTAATTTTCTTTCTTGACCAATATTGTAACTTCAATAAATTTTTGATAGATTGTTTGATCAACAATATTGGAGATCAACCCAACAACCTACCCCTAAACAACTGGACAAATTACGACGTGAAGGTTTACGAGGAGGCCCCAATTTTGTGACGTGGTTTCGACAACATGTAAATTTCTTTCAACACATATAAATATTTCATTAAGTTAAATATATGGTTGAACGAACGCTCTACCTCTTGCAGTGTATGAGTGACAACACAGTTTATGAAGACCTAGCACAGCTATCCCACGGAAGCATTACAACGAAGAGCTTTGGACGCTATGATGTAAATAGAATTCACTTTCGCTCTGCAAAATTTGAAGCAACACATCCACAATTAGCAACAACAAATAGCGGAGTTGTCACTAAAGCCTATGATGTGAATGGGCGCGAAACAAAGTACTATGGTGTGATTCAAAACATAGTAGAATTCAAGTTCGGGGGAGCTAAAGACTTGAGAGTAGTCTTCTTTTATTGTGACTGGTTTAGTATAGTACCAGGGGTAGGGATAAAGCGTAACAACAAAGTTGGTCTCGTCGGTTAATCATCAATCACGCCTCACCGGCTATGATCCATTTGTGATCGCTCATCAAGTTGAACAGTGTATTATTTGTCGATCTATGTACCTTGCAAAACTTGTCATCTTGGTGGGTTGTTCAAAAGGTTAATTCCCCTGGTCGTTTGCCAACTCCTAGAGGCGACGACTATGGTGAAACTGATGTTGGCAACACCGTTCACGAAGCATATCAAGCAGATGGTTTACCAAGCTCCTTTCAGGTTGATCTTGGGTTGAAAATTGACGAAATAGTTGGCGATACAACAGATGTTATTGTTGAAAATGTTCGAAGCAAGAAATGCTCTCGTCGTGGTTCAAATGGCTCGCAAAATGGTCATAGATCCATGCCTCATCATGGTAGTGCACAAAATATTTCCATTGAACCTCCTCAAGATGAGAACTTCTAATAAGTATGCCTACATATCTTGTATTATTTTTGCTAATAATATTAGCTGAGGCGAGGTCGTCTTCTTCTCAAAATAGCTCACGAAGTTCTCGTGATGTTAGGCGGGACGAAGAAATGTTGAGGCGACAGCAGGCAGCAATAAGGCAACAAGAAGAATTGTTGAGACAAGCAGAGGAAAGGATGAAGCAACGTGACCAATACATGATTGAATGGCAGAGATCACAACAACAACACATTCAAGTAAGTACATTTGATCTTTTATGAATTCAAATGCTTTAAGTTAAAAGAAATATCTTGAATTGTGCTCCATGAACTTTATAGTTGTTAGCTAGTCGTGAAGTTTAAAATTTGCAAATGAAATTGATGTTTTTACTTTTCAGGACCTTTTATCTGCTCACTTGGGATCGGCTGTGTCACTCCCACCATTTCAACCTCCTTCACCTCCTACATTTTTCTTTGCACCTATAAATATGGTATATTTCATTCCAATTGTTTGGTTATTCACATTAATAGTGGTAATTTTTGCAAACTTTTGGATACATCATACAGGGGCCACCACCGCCTCCTAATGCTAGAGGCGATATTGGTAGTAATTTAGGGTCACCATCAGTTAGTCAATATTTCAACTCAAGCGGCGATGTGGGTAGCAGTCACGACTTCCACACTTCACCAAGGTAAATTTGTATTTGTGAGATAAATCTGTGGCATGTGTGTTATTTGTGTATTTATTCAATTTCAGACCTACATCAAAAGTTGATTGTTACTTCATAATGTTGATTGTTGTCAAGAGGAGATTATGTACTAAAAATGTTAATTGGAAAGCTAGGTGCGTACTGAGACAAATGACATTTACTCCATTTAGTTACCAATTTTTATCTTTTTTTCATATTTTTGTAGAGTATAATTTTCGTCGCACCGTGTGCATCAGAAATTCATAACACATTTGTAAGTCACAAGGGTCCAATTCCAGTGAGGAATTGCGGATGTAAGTGTCCTACTTGGCAAATCATTAGAAAAGAAGTAGATTACTCGTTTGTAGAAATGAATATTTAACTAACTTCTCTTCTTGAGTCTGATGCCATGTACTTTTAATATTGTTGGTGTACTTTGCACCAGGGTACCCTCTCCATGCAGATCACGGCAAGGGCGGCTCGCCTAAATGGCACTCTGGCGGCAGGTGGCGGCGGTTACCTTTCGCCGGGCGAGCAGCCCACGTGGCACCCTGGCGAGCAAGTGGGAAATCACGCCCAGCTCGCTGGGTGAGAGGCCCGTGTGGCACCCTAGCGAGCAGGTGGGCGGCTACGCCCTGCTCATCGGGCGAGCGGCCCACGTGGCACCCTAGCGAGCAGGTGGGCGGCTATGCCCTGTTCGCTGGGCGAGCGGCCCACGTGGCACCCTAGCGAGCAGGTGGGCGGCTACGCCATGCTCGTCGGGTGTCGGTCCACGTGGTGGCCTGGCGTGTGGGCGGGCGTTCGGACCCCATCGGCCAGGTCACGAAGGTAACCAAAAGAATGAGAAGAAGGCTTTGCCTCGAAGTCTCTTTCCCCTGACACGCTGAGTTAGGGCCATTGATGGCGGAGAATTCTACTATCGACACAACGACGACCCATCCCTCTGACGCCTTACACTAAACCCGTCGCAGGAATGTCATATCCCAGGCAGACCGGGTGAAGCCATACAGCGCCATTAAATAGGCTACAGCGACATTAAATGAAGCCACAGTGATGTTGAATGAGGCTTGAAGGATGGGTCTACAGTGACCGGTGTAATTAATGAGTCATAGATCAGTATGATGTCACCCTCCTTACCTGCCCGAGCCGGCCCAGTCCTATATAAGGGGGCTCTGGTGCATGGGGAGTAAGAGGTCGGTAAAAAAAGACGAAAGAAAGTTAGAGAGACGTAGAAAGGAAAAAGATAAGAACCAGCTAGAGATTGCATTGTAACCCGCTCCATACACATCAACGAAGATCCAGCTAGAGATCTAGCAGATCTATTACCCATGCTGGGGGCTTTAACTTGGATATATTGCTGTGTTTCCTTGATCCGTGGATCCCTGGGATCTCCCGTGCGAGAGTCATTAGGGTTTCCAGCCACAAAGACGCCGTCTACCAAACCCTATCCTCTATCCTAGGAGTAGTCAACCCTGTCCATTGACGGGGTCCTGTTCGGCAAAATACGCCGACAGGGGCACGCCAGGTAGGGGGCTAGTGGTTGGCTCGCCCGGCCATCGCTCCGGTGGATTCCAGTCTTCTGTTTGCAGGAACTGCGCATTTAGGTGATGGCGGGTTCACACTCACGCCGCCACCGCAGGAGGGCGGTGGTGCCCCCTGGTAGCGGCCAAACCTCCGGTTCGGCGCCGGCTGGCCATGGAGGCGGCCACTCTGGCCCAGAACCTGCATGCAGTCCGTCTCCTCCTGGACCACCCTCCGGTGGAACTGGCAGGAGAGACCCCGGCCATACCGTGGCTGCGGGATATTGCTGGCCTCATAGATGCGGCCCAGCTCCACGTAGGGATGCTCGACCAGTCGGGGGCCGTCGGCACCCCTCGATCGAGGGTGCATGTTGATCGCACCCAAGCTTCCAGCCACACAAGCAGGAAGCGCTCTGTCCAAGAGGGCCAGAGTAAGGGAAAGGGCGTGCAAGAAGAGGGTCCCGGCTCCGCGGGGAGCCATGAGGACCTAAGGTTTCATCTAGAGAAGCGTCGCGAGCGGCGTAGCGGTGATTTGCGTGATCACCTGCAGCGTCGTCGCGCTTGCGACGGACGGATGGCCCCTAGGGGTAAGAGTTCCTCTCACGACTCTCGCCTTTAGAGCGAGGAGGAGGTCCACTCCTCCGATTCCTTGGGGAGTCGTGATCCGCACTCCTCAACACAGTCTCCGGGCCAGGGTTCAGGTGGACGATAGAATTCCCCCTACGGCGTCGGATGCTAGGTGTTCTCCCGATGGCTGCGTCGTGTGGCGTGGCCTGAAAGGTTTCACTCGGCCTCCATCGAGAAGTACGATGGCACCACCAACCCAGAGGAGTTCTTGCAAATTTACACCACGGTAGTGCATGCCGCTGGCGGGTCTGAGAAGGCCGTGGCCAACTACTTCCCAACGGCCTTGATGGGGTCCGCTCGATCCTAGCTGTTGAACCTCCCGCGAGGATTAGTGCGCTTGTGGGAGGGGTTGTGCGGCCTCTTCGTCGCCAACTTCCAAGGCTCCTTCGCTCAGCCTGGCGTGGAGGACGATCTCCATGCCCTTGAGTAAGAGAGAGGGGAGTCATTGCGCAACTTCATTCGGCGATTCTGCCACTGTCGCAACACGATCCCTTGGATTTCAGAGCAGTCGGTCGTCATCGCCTTTCGAAGAGGCGTTCGAGACCGCAAGATGTGGGAGAAAATGGCCACCCGCAATATTACCACCACCTCCGAGCTCTTCTCCCTGGCACACAAGTGCGCGCGGGCGGCAGAGGCTCGGGGGCCGGTGTCTGGCCCCGCGCGCAGGCGTGGCGGAGATGAAGCCAGGACCTCGAGGGGCCCCAACCCTGTGAGCAAGAAAGTAAGAAGACGTGAAGCGGTCAAGACCAGGCGGGTCCTGACCGCTGAGCACGAGCATAGGGATCCCAAGCAATGACTGGCGAAATGACCACCACGACTGACGAGATGATCGCCATGGTCGGAGGGATGACCGCCGCAAAGAAAAGGAGGGCAAGCCTTTCTGCCCGATCCACAGGACCAACACTCACGACCTGGCTAGTTGCCAGGTTGTGAGCAAGATGGTCTAGCAGCGGCTCAAGGAGCGCCGCCCTCGCGATGACGATCAAGACGAAGACTCGCCTACCGGGCCTTCCAAAGAAAGTGCACCATCTTTGTGGCATACATTCATGGTGGCTCGTCCACCTACCCCTCCAACGCGTCCTACAAGAGGCTGAGGAGGGAAGTCTGCCTTCTGCCGAGTTCGTGGGCGTGTTGATCTCGATGTGATCGGAGGAGCCGATCACCTTCAGTTGGGACGACCACCCTGAGAGCACCACCAGCCTAGGTCACCTCCTGATCGTGGTTTTGCCCACGGTCCGGAACATGAAGCTTGGGCAAGTGCTAGTGGACGGAGGGATCTCCATCAACCTCTTGTCCTCCAAGGCATTCCAGGCGCTCCAAATATCGAGCCAGGAGCTGCGCCCGGCCTTGCCCTTCTACGGCATTGCCCCGGGGGCTAGCTTAGTTCCCCTGGGCCAGGTGCGCCTCCTCGTCACCTTCGGGGAGGAAAGCAACTACCGGATGGACCTAGTCGACTTTGAAGTCGCCGATTTCGACCTCCCGTACAATGCCATACTTGGCCGACCGGCGTTGGCCAAGTTCATGGCGGCAACCCACTATGGCTACATGGTGGTGAAGATACCAGGGCCTGGTGGCCCCATAGTCATCCGGGTGGACAGGCCAAAGGCCTTGCGCTGCCTAAAGCACGATGGACTGGCCGGTGCCACTGCGGAAGCCTACCGATGCCGCCTTTCCGGAGCCCTCGGTGCAGACTGCGGTGCCTCGCCTTGGTTCACCGGCAAGGTGAAGATGGTCTCCCGAGTGAGGGCGACTGGAAGACTGTCTTCATTGGCGCCACCTCAAAGACCAAATAGGAAGACGCTCGCCACCTTCCTCCGGTCTAACTCCGACGTGTTCACCTGGCAACCGTCCGATATGACTGGGGTCCCCAAGGAGGTGATCGGGCACCGACTGGCCACGCTCCCCGAGGTGCGCTCGGTCCACCAAAAGGTCCGGCGTCAGGCACCAGAGCGGCAAGATGCCATTCAGGAGGAGGTAGAGAAACTGCTGCGCGCATGGATCGTTCGGGAAGTCTCTCACCCCGAGTGGATTGCCAACCCTGTGCTCGTCAAGAAATCCAATGGGAAGTGGCGGATGTGTGTCGACTTCACCGACCTCAACAAGGCCTGCCCGAAGGATCCTTACCCTCTACCGTGTGTCGATCTTATTGTTGACTCAACGGCGGGATGCGAGCTGCTGTGCTTTCTAGATGCGTACTCCGGGTACCACCAGATTAGCATGGCGGCAGAAGATGAAGAAAAAACTGCTTTTGTAACCCCTATGGGTGTTTATTGTTATATCAGAATGGCTTTTGGGTTAAAAAATGCTGGTTCTACTTATCAACGCGCCATGCATATTACTTTCCGTCCACAGATAGGGCAAAATCTTGAGGTGTACATCGACAACCTGGTTGTAAAAGTTAAAAAGAGCGAAGAACTGATTGAAGACCTGGAGGAAACCTTCGCTAACCTCCAGAAGAATTACTTAAAGCTCAACCGCGAGAAGTGTGTATTCGGCGTACCCTCTGGAAAGTTGCTACGGTTCCTCGTGTCTAGTCGGGCATTGAGGCCAATCCTAACAAGATAGCAGCCATTGAACACATGAAGCCGCCGGTTCGGCTCAAGCAAGTGCAGTGCCTTGCTGGTCGCCTGGCCTCCCTCGGGCGATTTATCGCTCGGCTGGGAGAAAGAAGCCTGTCTCTATTCAAGTTGCTGAAGAAGACAAACCACTTCGAGTGAACTGAGGAAGCTCAACGAGCGTTTGAAGATTTTAAGTAGTACCTCTCCTCCCCGCCTGTTTTGGTCGCCCCTAAGCCCAGCGAACCATTGCTCCTGTACATCGCTGCCACCCCTGCAGTGGTGAGTGCCGTACTGGCGGCAGAGAGGGAAGGCATCCAGAAGCCGGTCTACTACGTCAGCAAGGTGCTACACGAGGTGGAGACCAGGTACCCGCAAGCACAAAAAATATTGTACGCTGTCCTGGTGGCGTCCAGGAAACTGCGGCACTATTTCTAGGGGCGAGAGATCACGGTGGTCACCGCCTACCCCCTGCGAAAGATCCTCCACAACTGGAAAGCAGAAGGCCGCATTGCCAAATGGTCGGTGGAACTGGGGGAATTCTATCTCAAGTTTGTGCCCTGCACCACCATCAAGAGCCAGAAGCTGGCGGAGTTTGTTGCCAAATGGACTCCCGCCGCTCCTGAAGCTGAAGAAACGCCCGCGCTTTCCCCCTGGACTTTATTCTTCGACGGCTCCTTCAGGCTCGAAGGCGCGGGGGCTGGAGTTGTCCTGGTCTCCCAACTGGTGACACTCTCCAATACGTGGTCGCCTTGGACTTCACGGCCACCAATAACATCGCCGAGTACGAGGGCCTACTGGTAGGGCTGCGCGTCGCCTCAGCGTTAGGCGTTCGGTGCCTCCAAGTCAAAGGCGACTCCCTGCTGGTCATCAACCAGGCGCGAAAGGAATTTCAATGTTCTGACCCTACCATGGCCACCTACTTGGCGGAGGTCAGAAAGATGGAGCACCACTTCGAAGGACTGGGATATACCCATATCCCTCGATGCGACAACCACATGGCGGACGGGCTTTCACAGCTCGCGTCCTCAAGATCTTGTCCTGGTCAGGGTTTTTGAAGAAAGACTATCGCGACCGTCCATCGCTGTCCCCATTCAAGATGGGGGCGATGGTGCCGCTTGTCATGCCTCCCACTCAAAGCGGGAGGGTAGTGCGATCGTCGCGGCCTCCGATCAGGGGAGGAAGGCGCTGCCGCCACGCCCCGTGTCCGGGAGGGAAGGCGGCGGTGCCACTGGTGCGGCACTCGGGGAAAAACTCGGCCAAACGGAGTACCCGGGTGATCACCACGTGATCGCCACACTTGGCCGGGAAGGTCAGTGGATAAATCCTGTCCTAGCCTTCCTGCGGGACCAAGTGATCTCCGTCGAGGCCTCCGACTCAGGCAGGGAGGGCGGTGCGGCTGTCGCGGCCTCCAGCTTAGGGAGGGAAGGCAGCACACCTGCCTCAGCCCCTAGGTCTGGGAGGGAAGGCGGTGGTGTCGCTGGTGCGGCACCCGGGGGAAAGCCAGCTCAGGCACAGTACCCCAGCGATCACCGCGTGATCGCCACACTTGGCTGGGAAGCGCAGTGGATGGATCCCATCCTAGCCTTCCTGCGAGACCGAGTGATCCCCGACGATGATGCGTCAGCTGAGAAAATTGCACGTAAGGACAAGTGCTATACTCTAGTAGGTGGGGACCTATATCGCCGGAGTAGAAACGGAATTCTACTAAAGTGCATCACTCGGGAAGAGGGGAGCAGCCTGCTCTCCGATATCCATGGAGGTATGTGCGGGAGCCACATGTCCTACCGGACGCTTGTCGGCAAAGCGTTCCGCTAAGGATTTTATTGGCCTACTGCCCTCTAGGATGCTTGCGAGCTGGTGAGGCAATGCGAAGCATATCAATTCTTCACCAGGCAAATTCACCGACCAGCCCAAGCTCTGCAAACCATCCCGCCTCCCGCCGCTTGTAGTCCAGGGGTCGATATCTCGGCCCGTTCCCTGGCCCGCGGGGCTTCACCCACCTATTCGTCGCCATCGACAAATTCACCAAGTGGGTTGAAGCCGAAGCAGTACGTGCCATCACGGCTTCCGTTGCTATCAAGTTTATCCACGGGATCTTCACCCGTTTCGGAGTCGCCAACCGCATCATCACCGACAACGGCACTCAATTCACCAACGCGACCTTCCTGGAGTTTTGTGATGAGATGGGCACCAAAGTATGCTTCGCTTCTGTCGCCCATCCAAGGAGCAATGGCTGCCGAAGCGCCAACGACCGTGTGGGAAGTATATATCCCGGGGCCCACTAGGCGGACTGCAAGGCCCAACCAGTGGAACTGGCCAGCCGATCGCATGAAGCCGAGGCACTGGTCGGGCGAGTGTGAAGAAATGAATAAATCCTAGTTAGGGAAACCGAGTCAGATAGGCAAGGGTGATTGTAATCCAAACTAATACGGAATCGGTGTAGATATAAAGATACAGATCCCGCTGTATCCGAGTGGGATACCCTTTGTAACCGCCCCTCCTCGCTATATAAAGGAGGGCGGAGAGGCAATCAAAAACAACAACATCAGCTATTAGCTAGCCATATACATAATCCCAGAGCACAGGACTAGGGTATTATCTCCGCCGCGAGAGCCCGAACCTATATAAATTCTCGTGTCTTGTGCTACCATCGAGTTCCCGATCCGGCGCTTAGCTCCCTTTTAATTATTGTCGGTAACAAACCTCGACAGTTGGCGCGCCAGGTAGGGGCTGCGCTAGGATCGATCTTGGTAAGCTCGATGGCAATCTTCATCAAAAGCGTGGCCACTTTTGCGCCGGCCCAGGCGTTTCGCTTCGGAAGTCTGGACTTCATCACCGACGATTTTGGTCATCTCTCCCTCTCAGATTCGGATCAGTTCTAATCTGGAGACAATTATAAGGCTCCCTTAGCCAGACAACCTCTCGGATCGGGAACGAACATGGCCATCTGTCCCTGGACGGTAAGCCAGAGTTCTGAACCCCGTCTGGAGTTGGAACTAGCTAACGACGAGCCCCGAGTGGTTAAACACGCTAAAAAACCACTCGGATTTAAAGGTCAGTACTCCTCATCTTCTTGTTCCTCCGAATCAGAAGACGAAGCGGAAAACTTCCAGAGCTTTCGCAGCATTTTCGTAATCGAAGATCTGCGGACAGAGTCTCAAAGAACAGAAAGACGCAAAGAACGCCGCCGAGAAGAGCGCCACGCAAGAAGGCCGCGAGACTCCTCGAGCAATGTAGGTGCAATTTCAATGAAGAAATCTTGCAGACGAGGATGGGGAACCAATCGGTTTTCCAAACTCCTCAACAGAATATTGTCGCCTCCAAGACACTTCTGGATACTTTAGGACCACTACTCGGTCCTGACAGCCCTGCCGCTCCGATCGTAGCCCAAGTTCAGGCCATGGTGGCGGCGGCAGAAGATTCAGCAAAGACCGGGGAGGAGCCAAGGGAGAAGGAGCCATCCCGTACTCACCGTCTCAACTCACAGGCTGCTAGCAGCGACACGGCCCGCAGTCATCGCAGATGAGAGCTTCGACGGGGGGAAGACGCTCGGTACAGCATCAGCCGAGACCTCCGCATGGATTTAAACACCAGACGGCGCGACCGGGAAGATGAAGAGCGCCGTAGGCGCAGGGACGACTATGAACGTTTTGGCATTAGCCACGACGACCGGGGCGACCGCCGGAATCTCCGCCATGATAAAGGAGAAAATGAAGACCGCCGAGCCAGATCACCTTGTCGACGTTCTCCACGAAGGCGCAATGATGGTCCTATTGAAGGCATCTGGGCTTTTACCCCTCGCCTTCGCCGAGTGGTCTGGCCCGAAGGTTTCAATCCAAAGAGCATCACCAAATTTGACGGAGAAAGAGATCCAGAAGCTTGGCTCCAGGTTTATTCTCTTGCGATTATGGCTGCTGGGGGCGATCACAATGTGATGGCTAATTACCTCCCAGTCATGCTCACCTCTTCAGCTCAAGCATGGCTCACAGGACTTCCGACGAATTTCATAGATTCCTGGGAAGATCTTTGTGAACAATTCATCACCAACTTTCAGGGCACTTATGAGCGGCCTGGAACTCAATGGAACCCAATTCCGAGGAGAAGAATTTCAAGATTGGTGCGACGAACTCGGCATCAAAGTTTGCTTCGCCTCCGTGGCTCACCCAAAGAGCAATGGTCAGGTAGAAAGGGCAAACGGTATGGTGCTGCAGGGCTTGAAGGCGCGAATCTTCAATCGTCTCAAACTGTACGCCGCTCGATGGGTAAAAGAATTGCCTTCGGTACTCTGGGGGCTAAGAACCACCCCTAGCAGGGCTACCGGGCAGTCACCTTTTTTCCTGGTCTACGGTTCTGAGGCGGTCCTACCTACCGAGCTGGCCTTCGGATCCCATCGGGTCCGGAACTTCAGGGAAGCAGAATCGGAGGAAAGCAGAATGGAAGACATAGATCATTTGGAAGAAGCAAGGGAGATCGCTGCGATCCAGTCGGCCAAATACCTCCAGGCCTTGCGACGCTACCATGATCGGAATGTCCGAAACCGGGCGTTCTCCAAGGGTGATTTGGTCCTAATAAAGAGTCAGAAGCACGAACACAAGTTGTCTCCGAATTGGGAAAGCCCCTACATCGTTGACGAGGTGACGTGTCCGGGTGCTTACAGGCTTAAGCGAGAAGACGGCGCCATCATCAGCAACTCATGGAACATAGAGCAGCTATGCCGTTTTTACTCTTAAATATGTTGTTGACTGCGGAATTTTTCTAGACTTGCTACTCAATTGTTACTCAATTAAGCAGTAAGTCGGGGGCTACACCTAATAGTGTTGCGCATGCGCAACTCGGCTGGGAGAATTACATGTTTCAAGAAATGCCATGTGTCAGAATTTTTTGACTTGCTACTCAATTGCTTCTCAATTAAGCAGTAAGTCGGGGGCTACACCTAATAGTATTGCACATGTGCAACCCCGCTTGCAAATCGGCTCCTATCTTTTTTCTTTTGCCTACGATCACGACTAAATCCGAGTGCTCTAAACCCTAGATTGTGAAACCCCGGATGAAAAAGTTTAGCTACCTGACGAAAAGCACGCTCGAGGGAAAAGGCCAAGTGCCGACTCGCGTTGCTTGGGGGCTATGCTAATCGGACGGGGTGCTTAAACATAAGGGAGGATGAAAACCACTCGGGAAAAGTCAAGAAGATCTAAACAAGGAAAAAAGAAAAAGCTAGCTGCAATTAAAACAGTCTTATAAAAGTCCAGCATTGTCCAGAGACCATAGAAGATATATACAACAAAAAGTACTATCCAAACGTTTCTTGCAGACAAAAGTGCTACTTTCCTTGCAGAGATAAAAAAAACTACTCCCGGCGCGCGCGGCCAACGGCTACGATGAGGGCATCCCTAGCTCCGATGAGCCAAGGAATGACCTCGATCAGGGCGTCGACGGAGGCAGCATCTTGGGCGACGGCTTGCTCTTCAGCAGCCTCCGCCATGGCGAGATCATACTCAGCCCATAGCTCGGCGAACTCGTCCTCAGGCTCCGCGGGGGCATCGTCGCCAAAATTGAAGAGCATATTCTCGATCCACGGCTCAACCGGTGGACCCGGGGACTCTAGAGGGAGAGACATTGGAGAGAGATCCTCAGAAGAAGAAGAAGAATCCATGAGGAAGAAGAAGACTAACGGACGGGCGCCTCGAAGAAATAGGAAGGAGTTCTTGAAGAAAGGAGAGCAACAGGCCGACGGAAGGTGATAGTGCGCTGCAAAACGCAAAAACCGAGGCTGAGTTCACTCTTATATGGGGCAACGTCTGTCCCTGGAGAGAGACTCGCTTGTGCTCAAAGCGACGCCTGTCATTAAGGCGGGAACGGTTCACCTTCTGGACGTGCTGGATGTGACGTCGCACATGTCTCAAGGAGTGTCAGACGCCATAATGATCAAAGACTTTAGAAATGGGCCAAGACGCCAGACATGCCTCCTAATGGGCCAGGAATCAGCAAAGTACATCAAGACAGCGATTAGATGATTCCGCAAAACGAGTCCAAGCCCGGAGGAAGACTCTTTCAAAATTAGAATAATTATCCCAAGGAAGCAGTAAAAGTGCAGGACAAGTTCAGTACAAGCAGAAGACTACGCAGGACCCAAGTCCAAGTTTTTAACCAAAACAGAAGCAGTATCCTTGACTTCATCCATAAGGGCAAGTGCTTGATCGTCATCAACAGTGCAGGAAAATCCCTCCTTGACAGCCTCGAGCTCCACACGCGGATACAAGGACTTGGTGATCGCCAACACCTGGCAGGCGCTTGTAATGGCAATGTCCTCCAGGTGCGCCGTAAGCTTCTTGGGGGCTTCTTCCAGCCTCTGAATCGTGATATCGGCGTCATAAGGGACACCACTGGTGCCGGTTTCATCTGGACTCAGGATTCGCAGCATCCTTTCAGAGCCCAATTGTAGACGGTCGACCCTCGCTTCAGTACATTTAATCTTGTCATCGAGAACCCGGTACTGAGCTTGTGAGTTGATCCGACGCACTACAAAATACCAGTCGGGTAAACCCAAAGCCACTAGAAGAGGGACAACAGAACAAAAGACAAGACCAAGAGTGCACCTTCCAATTCTCTTGTCAGTTCAGCCACTTGTTTTTTGGCATCTTGTTCAGCCTTCTTCAGCTTCTCATTTTGGGAAAGAGAGGTTTCGAGCTTCTCCCAGAAATCTGAGAGAAAAAAGAAGGGGGCAAGGCCCGAGGCATCAGAAGACAAGGAATGGAGTCGGGTTCCAGGGCACTCGGACAAGATGATTACCGTCAGAAAGATTGGTCAGATTCAATTTCTCCGCCTCAAGGGACTGGATACGACTTCGAAGATCTTCCAGTTCTTCCCGATTCTCCACGCGAGCGCGTGTGAGCTTCGCCTCCAACTCAGTACGAATCTGCTCGACTTCAGCAGCGTAATCCTTCCTCATTTTCATCCTCAGGAATAACTTCTGAAGAAGGAAGTTCCGGTCCTTGGCGAAAGACGCCAGGCGCTAGAGACGGCAAAGCAATGTCAGGTTTCGGAGAAAACAAAAAGAAGACTCTCAAAGAAGGCGCGGCACAGACAACTCACATTGCCAAGGCGACAACACTTGTGGGCAGCGTCAAAGAACGACTTCCAATCCTTATCTTCCTCTTCACCATCCAAAAGGACCAGATCGCCGTCATCATCAGCGAACGCAGCCCGCACCGGGGATTCTGGGCGGAGAGGTGGAGGGATTTCGACACACGGCGGTGATTGGCAAGGAGAGGTGGGAAGATCTTCTGGCGTCAAAGGGGTTGCATCATTAACGGGAGATGCAGTGTAGACAGTCGGGCCGAGAAGGAAAGGCGGTTGAGAACCACTCGGCTCCAAATTGGCTTCGCCGCTTGTAGCCTCGGGGGCTTCTGGGAGCACCGTTCCGACTGGTCCCGTGGCAATATTAGAAGCAGCGGACGTGGTATCAACCAACTTCTCAGCTTCCGTACTGCCAGAGTCATCCCCATGAACAACCACCGGAGACTCTGGGTGCGGTGTTGTATGTAGGACTTCATCAACAGGATCCCTGCAAGAAGAAGCAATCAACGCGTGGTCCAGGGGATTAAGAAAGGGATAGCAAGAAAATCCAACCTGTTGGATCTTGTTATTTTACACTTTCGACCCCTCCGGGCGGAAGGACTACCGGCAGGGGCTCCCGTAGGCTTACTCTGAGTAGCAAACAAGGGGTCCCAGTCGGGCGCACAAGCGAAGGCACGCTTTCAACCGAAGGCTGGGCCGGGGGCTTAAACACCTCGGGCCCCACTGATTGGCTTGAAGAAGAAGAAGTCGAGGGAGGGGGTCGTATGGTCGCCGGGTCCCGAATCTTCGGGCCACCGGTCAGGCGTACATCTTTCGCCGATTGCTTCCTCTTAGCTAGGCGATCAACTGGATTTTTCCCTTCCCAACAGGATCATTACCGGGTGCACTCCTCTTGCTCCGTTTCGCGCTCGGGTCAGCAGAAGGAGCGCAGGCAGGGAAGTTTCGCTTGTCGCTCTTATGTGTAAGGAATTCAGGCAGAGGCGCATTAGAAAAGAAGACATCACGTTCCTGCAGGGAAACACATTTAAAATCAAGACAAAAGTCGAAAGACTCGGCACCAGAAGGTAATGAAAATCCCTTACTGAAGGCGCAGGATTCAGTTTCGCAAACGGTCTTGGACTTCTAGGGATGGTAATCTTCTCATTTAAGGCAAAAAAGTCAGCGACACGGCCAAAGAATGCTGCTGAGGTGATCTCCTCAAGAACCTCCCGTGTAGGGTCGTTGGGGCCATCATATTCATACCCAGGATGAACTCGATCCTTGAGAGGCTGAATTCGGCGGGTGCAAAAGTTGGCAATGACGGCCATACCAGTGAGCCCGTTTTCCTTCAATTCATCAATCAGCACCATGAGATCAATCACTTGATCCATCCCGTCATCTCGGGGAAGCGAT
Organism: Guadua angustifolia; assembly: GCA_036346375.1. Taxonomy (NCBI): domain Eukaryota; kingdom Viridiplantae; phylum Streptophyta; class Magnoliopsida; order Poales; family Poaceae; genus Guadua; species Guadua angustifolia. Next base: position 552,758 of record JAYEVE010001035.1, read on the forward strand.
ATCCAGTCAAGGGAAGGCTTGGGTGGCGTTCCAGTAAAAACAGGCAATGGAGGATGAGGATTGGCACAATAAAACCACTCTTGGTGCCAACCCTTATTTGAAGACTTGAAAGGAATGTTAAAGTAAGCCTTTTTTATGCCGTCCCTCAGCTGAAACCCGGCACCCCCAACCACTTTTGGAGAATTCTTGCTGGGAAAAGGCTTGAGGAGGAAAAGGTGACGAAAGAGATTAAAATGGGGACGAATACCCAGGAAGGCCTCGCAGAGGTTGACAAATGCAGCAATTTGGAGAATGGAATTGGGATTAAGATGAGTTAGCTCAATCCCGTAGAACTTAAGAATGTCGCGAAGAAAAGGGGATGCCGGAAGACCAAGCCCACGCATAAAAAAGGATTCAAAGACAACTACCTCTTCAGCACGAGGGGTAGGGCAGGATTCACCTGCGGCAGGGCGGGCCGCGAGCATCACCAATGGCGGAAAAACTCCAACGTTCACTAAATCCTCCAGCCGCCCCTCCGTCGTCACCGAGGTAGTCCAGTCCTTGGTCGAGGCGGATGGGTTAGCGGTTGCGGGAGAAGGAGATGACATCCTTGAACGAAGAAAACTCGCGATCGCGTGGGATTAGGGTGACAAGAAAAGTTAACCCTAGCGGCGGAGGTCGCGAGGTAAAAGATTTGAGAGCAAAGGGGCAAAAAGGAACAGTGCAAAGCCACTTCATTTGCTCTGAATTAATGGGAAAGTAGCGCCGACTCTCGCCGAAAGGGAAACCGCTGCCCTCCCATGTCCCGGGCCGCCCTAGGAGCACTTCGGGTGGGCGGTGGACACGCACATCGCGCGCGCACGCCACGCCCGTAAAAAATAGGGGAATGGTACGCCCCAAGATGGGCCAAAAGCCTGAAACCCGTGACACACGGGATTACGGGTACCACCATAGGAATAACATCCTCTTATGGTATGCCTCATGATAGGCCGTAAGCTGACGACGTCTAGAGAACGAAGTCAAATGCCGTAAAGATGACTCTAAAGATGGATGCCTGCAAAGTATGATGATCGTGTGACCCCAAGACAGGCGGCGACGGATACCTGGCAGGCAGGCTGAGACGCATTCTGTAAAAAGGCCAAGGGTTATGCGCTCGGACACGCTAATACCACTCGGCTGAGTACAGCTGCGCACAGGAGACATACCAAGTAACAAGTAGGCCTGGTAAAACCGGGTCAAGGATGGCACAAAGAATTTCATCGAGTTCTTCGTGACCTCCTTGCCAAGCGACAAGCACTCGGCTAAAAGCACTCGGGAAGACTTGACCGCAGGAAGGCACTCGATCATGAAGCACTCGGGGGCTACTGTGGGAAGTATATATCCCGGGGGCCCACTGTTGGGATTATGCCCAATAGCATATCATGCGCCACATATGATGTGGACTTGGTAATGACGGGCAACGTTGGACATGGGCTACAAACCTTATTGGGCCTCTAGCGTAGGGGCCCAACTGGGGGCTATATAAAGGGAGGTGGTGGAGGCTTTGAGATGATGAGCTTCTAGGTTTTCCCCTCCACCAAACCCTAGCCGTCGTCTCTCCCAAGTGTTCCCGCGTGTGGTGCTAGCACACCCGTATGGATGGATTCCAATCCCTGTACGTGTGGATACCGTAGAGGCGTTGCACCTGCGGTGCTAATCGAAGCGAACCTGAAAAGAGGCGAAATCAGATTCGCGCACAGTTTCTGGACGTGAACTTGTTTTGTTGATTCCTGATGATCCCGAAGGAATTTGAAGGCAAGACCAGATGCGTTTGAAAGATTATCTCGTTATCTTCCAAATGAGTGGTAGAACGCCCAAAACGGAGCTTGTATGTGGCCTGGGCGTCCATTTTAAGTCAGACTGCTCCTGGAGGTCGCGAACTTCCGCGAGGACTTCCGGCGCTTCGTCTACCTCATCGCCACCTACGATCTGGTCGTGGGGCTTGGCCATGGAGTGGCAAGGCCTTGCGTCACCAGCGAGGAGGAGGCGTGGCATGTACGGCTACTTCCACGACGCGCGGATCGATTGAACTGGCTTCATCGACTCGTCTTCCGCTGCTCTGCGCGTCGAGAGGTAACGATCCATGATCATTTACTTATAGGGTGTCCTGGGTTGTCGTGGTAGAATTTTGATTCGTTGCTAGTGTAGCATCCCGCGTTCCCTAACAGTGGTATCAGAGCCATCCTATTTAGTTCTTGATCTAGATTGGTCGCATATGTGATATGCGGGGTCGTTCTCCGTCTAGCCGATTGGATCGGTTAGGGTGAATAACTTGATCAATGGTTATTAATCTGAAAATTGGTGATGAGATCACCGTGCGGGAGGGCTGTGAGATTAATCTCGTCATGAGCCTATGATAATTAGTTGATGTGATCAAAGTAATTATGTGGCCTTGTTTAATGAGATTGGATCGGCCAACCGTTGATTAGATTAATTCTTGTTTGCTGTTGTGATTTTGATCAATCGGCTAAAGTGATAGATATTGATAAGATCATTGTTGGTCACAGTTTGGTGTCTTCGTTGATTAGATCAGCATGTTGACATCGATAAGATTAGCCATGTGGTTGTTATCATGAGGGTGCACACAAGATAGTTGTGCTGTACGTATGCATATGCATGTATGTACAAGCTGCCGAGCTACGTATGCTACATGAGCACTATGGGGCTAAAATATTGCGTATGTATGTCTGCATGCATGGTTGATTAGATGAGCGACCAGACTGACTCGACTGGTCAGTTGCAATAGATGTGTGGCCTGAGATGGTTAATTTGATTAACTTTGGCGTATCGGTGAAATTGGGTTAATATGATTAACCTATATATATCTCTCTCTCATCACTTGTTCTTGAGCACGACCATTTGTCTTTTCAAGAACAATGATCAATATGATTGATCTAGAATTTGGCTAATCCGATTGGTTCAAATTTGGATTAATTTGATTAATCCGATTGAAATTTTGTTGAGATAACATGATTATTTCAATGAAATTTTTGGGGCACGGCTGTGAATAAGATTCATGGTTAGTTAATGAGTTTGGTCCGAAATTAAGGTTCTGTAATTTGTTACGGTGCTTGGTTAATGTGATTAGACCGATATTGGGTTAGGGTCAAAATTTTCATTGAGTTAATTTGATTAGCCCGATGGAATTTTACGAATTTGTGACCAATACTGATTGTGTGCATATTTTGTCCTGATCCTAAAAAGGGTTTTGTGATTGTGCTATTAAGTGCAGTTGAAATTTGATTTCTTTGCATTATAGCCTTTACAATATTTTGTAATATGCTACGGTGGGTCTCGCTGGATATTTGTATTCGGCTTAGGGAAAAAAATAATATCTTCAATCACGTCGCATGTAGATTAGGCGTGACCACGTGAATATTTGATTCACGGTGTGATATTTTTCCGGACCGCCGAGCAAAGGCTAATGGGTAGCCCGGTATTGGATTAATATGATTAATTCAATCGAACTTTCTCGGGTAAGATTGTGAATAGGATTCATAGTTCAAACCCTACTGACCAAGCTGTTAGTAGGCTAACATGCTTAGTGGAATATTCATTGGGTCAATTTGATTGGTCCGGAGCGGGTTAATGTGGTTAACTCGTTGGAATTTTCATGCACGAAAATTGTGAATATGATTCACTATGGAAAAATTGTTTCCACTACACAAATTATTTATGTGCTTTTCATTATTGTTATGAGTTCACATTATTTGGTAGAATTTGATTCTATGCAAATGTATGTGAATAGTTTGACACTCATGTATATGATACATATGAGGATTCTTACTGAGGCTTACATATTAATTTGTGATACTTGACTAAAATCAAGTAGATGGCCCTTGGGATGTGAATGGGCACATGGTGATAATGATCACCGCGCCTTGGTGTTGGATTTAACCCAAGAGATAATCATGGGCCACGTAGACGTGGGTTTTGTACCATGCTCGGACTCTAATGTAGAGGCCCAATGAGAGGCTATATAAAGAGATGGGGTGGTGGCGTAAAAGAGGAGACGTTGTCGCGATCGCGACGCTGATTGGGACGATCACGACAAGGAGGAGACGACCGCGTGGGACGATCATCTACTTCCACTATATCGACGCAGCGCACGCCGAACCATTGCTTTCGACCTTTCCTTCCGCTACACTGGCGCCTAGTGGTAACGATCTATGATCCCCTTCTTGAGAGAAGGTTCCTGGTTTATGCGGTAGATTTTTATTTTGTGCTAGCATAGCATACCGTGTATCCCTTCACTTGGGCCATTCTGGCACACAGGTTAATAGTGTATTTTCTGTGATGGTTTTCCTGCTCTACTATTCTTTCATCTTGATAGAATAGAATTCCCTCAAAAAATTAAGAGTGTTTGTCCTTCCAACAACTGCACCTATTAAGGTCTTGTATGTTAACTGGTAGTTTCTGCCAAAGCAGGGTGCCGTTAATTTATCTGATCAATAGGGTGAAGTCGGACTTCACAACATAGTGTTGGTTTTACTTGACGGCTATCAAAACGGTTTTGAGCTTCGGGCAAGGATATTGGTGCTCGCATCGGCAAGATACCACTCAACACACAGAGTCACATACGATGTGATCGGCAAAAGGGTTACCTACCTATGTCATTGGGTTCTAGCGGTGAGCCAAAGTTCACTAGAACTTTAGTGAATATGGATCTTGTCCTACTACAAGTCATTAGAGGGAATGTGACTTGAGTGGGAGTATCTTTTGTTAATTTGTTAACGAAGGGTACACAACATAAACATAGTTTAATATTTGTTGATTACCACGTGCTTTACTATTTGAGATATATATTTGATATGAATTTCTTATTAGTGCATTGTGATTGATATTGATTTTGAGAATTGTTCTCTTATTATTGATACGAATATTTGTTCTAAAGAATAGTACCTAGATGAACTAGCTTTAAATGCAATCTTAATTGAAATGGTGTTTATTGGAAACACTGTAGTTGTTTTCTTGGTGTTTGTTGTCTCATTATTGTCGCCATGAACTCTGAGCTTTGAAAGCAAGATGAGATTATGGGTGTCTACAATATGATTGTGGACTTTGAGGGCATGTTTGAGGATCAGACAAGAGACAGGGATTTGATCCCTAAATCACTGTTTGCAAGTTAGCACAAGAAAATTCGGTCAAGCCATATGTAGTCAATTTGATTGATTACATTAGGCATATGAGAAATTTGATTTTCCTTTTAGCTAATGGTTAGCTATTGATGTGATTCTTTGTTTGGAGAAATCACTGACCGAGATGTATATGATGCATGTCATTAATACATTGCATTAAAAAGCTTTATCATTTGATGGTTGTTCAAATGACTGGTCAACTTGAGCAGTAGGCCGAGTCATTAGTGAAAAGGGAAAGGTCCTGATGAGATCTGGAGTACCAATCCTAGACTTGTGAAGTTGAAGATTGGCGTTACCCTGACACTATAAGATAGGATTTTGAAATAGTGGCAAGGGTGTTGAAGTTGTCTCGTTGGACGTTGACATACTCTTAACGGCCCAACTGTCAGGATTAATGTCGGAGTTAAATAATTGTTATTATACTCCTGGCATAGGCAAAATCAATAGTTCAGCTTCATCTTGGGAGTAGAAGGTTATGAACCGCAAATATAGAACAAATGTTGTTCGACGGTTCGATTGATTTGTTGTGTTGACATGCTTCATTAGTGAATGGATGTGTATTTGGATCCTGATGATACACTTGTGTTGTGCCATTGTTTTCATTATCTATATGTTGGTATACTTTAGAAATAATAGTGCTCATAAAAGGAGTTCCATCAAGTCACAAAGAATGAACCATATATGATATGGATCGGAAAGTGTTCCATACTATTTTATCAAAGTTTGAATTGTGGAGTACATATAAGACGTCTGACATCTGATGAACTCACTCTCAACTTAGATAAATATTTCTTTGTGAAGTGCAAAGTGTTTGTACATTTTAAAGGGGCGAGAACAAATTATTTGTTGTTCGGAATGGTTGATTTTGGAGAAATATTTTTCCAAAATAGTCAGTGGGAGCACAATGTGACTCGAAGTAGTTCGGTGATCATTAGAAAGTGTTTCTGTTCCTACTAAATTTTCATATTATGTACAAGTTGTTGTATGTTTTATGAAAAATAAACCGACCCTACATATGTTCTAAAGCCGCATTAGTCACCTATATGATAGGGATGACAATTGTTGTCGATCGTGATGAGCTTAAGACTTGTGAGGAAGTGTGATGGGCCTATGCTCTGAAAGATGGTTTAAAGCCATGGGATCTAAAGATGAGCTGTGTGTGATGATAAAATTATGAACTTGATTAATCCGCTTAATGCTATCCGGATCGATCTAGCTATTGTTGCATATTTGATATGCGAGATGGGTGTCAAAACGGCTCTCCCTGCTTTGTGGAGACCTAAGTGAGAATGTGTTCTTGACACGACCTCAAGGTTTTGATGATCTATAAGATGCTATAGTATGCAAGTTTATGAAACAAGCATCTCAGAGTTGGATATTTGCTTTGATATAAAGTCAAAGTGTTTGCTAGTTCATCAAGGGCAAGTGGGAGCACATTTACATTTGATCTTATATATGTATGACATATTGGTGATCAGAAATAATATTCTGTTAATCTGACATGTCTTAATTAAGAAATTGTTCTTCATAGAAGACTTTGGGAAAGATTAGAAATTTTGGCATAAAAATCTATAGAGATAGATTTAAAAGGCTAATTGGATTAGTGCTTTACGTTGACATAATGTTGAATGGTTCAGCCGAGAATATGTTCTCGTGTATGTCACATTGGATAGCAATACTCAGTAATGTAATATTTGATGAGCTTGATAATTGCCAAAATTAAGGTTCACACCCTGAGCGCATTAAGGTGAATGTCACCGAATATGCCGATATCAATCAAATCCGAATGAATGTCACTGGATGTTTTGGAAAGGAACATTCTAAGATACTTATGAAGTAAAACGATTGTGTTCTTTGGTGGTGAGGAAATACGGCATGTAATGGTTACATTGCACAGTAGTTTCCAAACCAATACTTAATGGAGGTTGAGAAGTCGAACTGCTCTGTGCCTAGACAAAATATTACCACAACCTTTATGAAAGGCGCACATGAGCATTGAATATTGGATATTCAATTGGTACGCTCTAGTGCTAGTGGAGAAAACATAAGTGATAAGCTAACTAGCTGGTCATGGGGATGATCAGATCACTTCTATGTTTATGATGGATAATATGTTATCACAGTTCCTTGAATAACATCATTGGTATTGATCAACAAGTACGACTTGTTCGTGGAACTCGCTTACTATATGTTGTTATTCTAAATTGGTCCTCGATCTTATATCATAATCAACAATTATGATTCAAAGATTAGCACATGCATTGGCCGATGATCGTGTTCCTGATCATTGATATGGGGATATCAAATCAATGGTGTGGACACTTGTTGGTGAACAAGGGTAGTTGGACAAACCCACTCCGAGACACTGAAGAGATTGTTATCTTAGAAGTGCCATCAGATTGTAGTCTCGAGTGATACACCTATATGGTCCTTAGACTTGAGATCGCCATGGATTCCCAAAGATGTGGACTCGTGATACTTTGGGGTTATCAAATGCTACACCGGCCGGGTAGTTATAGGTAACTACCGGGTATGCCACGAAACATTGCCGGGGAGTTTGATCGGTCAAGATAGGATTTGCCCTCCTCGATAACGGGAGAGATACCTCTGGGCCCTCGGTGTGGATGGATTGGAAAGTGCATGGCCATGCCTGTGATTAAAGAGTTAATCACAATCCCCGAATCCATCACATTGACGAGTAAAATGGTCGAGCTATCAACAAGGGTGGCACGTATCTTGCCCTGAGCTTGACTGGTATTGTGCGGCAAAAGGATCGGTATATGTTGAATGTATCAAGGTTCTGCTGATATGATCATTCTGTGCATTCGGGGGTCAATATGTGCTGCTATGCGCCGTTATTGATCTGTGGATTGGAAAGGTGTTTCCGGGTCCACTGCCGACTTGTACATGAACCTACAGGGTCACACACTTAAAGGGGTTGGAATACTCTTTGCATAATTGTCTATTGTGCAAGTGGGAGATTGTTGGGATTATGCCCAATAGCATATCATGCGCCACATATGATGTGGGCTTGGTAATGACGGGCAACGTTGGACATGGGCTACAAACCTTATTGGGCCTCTAGCGTAGGGGCCCAACTGGGGCTATATAAAGGAGGTGGTGGAGGCTTTGAGATGATGAGCTTCTAGGTTTTCCCTCCACCAAACCCTAGCCGCATCTCTCCCAAGTGTTCAGCGTGCAGGGTGCTAGCACACCCGTATGGATGGATTCCAATCCCTGTACGTGTGGATACCGTAGAGGCGTTGCACCTGCGGCGCTAATCGAAGCGAACCTGAAAAGAGGCGAAATCAGATTCGCGCACAGTTTCTGGACGTGAACTTGTTTTGTTGATTCCTGATGATCCCGAAGGAATTTGAAGGCAAGACCAGATGCGTTTGAAAGATTATCTCATTATCTTTCAAATGAGTGGTAGAACGCCCAAAACGGAGCTTGTATGTGGCCTGGGCGTACATTTTAAGTCAGACTGCTCCTGGAGGTCGCGAACTTCCGCGAGGACTTCCGGCGCTTCGTCTACCTCATCGCCACCTACGATCTGGTCGTGGGGCTTGGCCATGGAGTGGCAAGGCCTTGCGGCACCAGCGAGGAGGAGGCGTGGCATGTACGGCTACTTCCACGACGCGCGGATCGATTGAACTGGCTTCATCGACTCGTCTTCCGCTGCTCTGCGCGTCGAGAGGTAACGATCCATGATCATTTACTTATAGGGTGTCCTGGGTTGTCGTGGTAGAATTTTGATTCGTTGCTAGTGTAGCATCCCGCGTTCCCTAACACCCACTAGGCAGACCTGCAAGGCCCAACCAGGTGGAACTGGGCTAGGCCGACTGCATGAAGCTGGAGGCAGCCTGGGCTGGGCGAGGCGTGAAGAAACAAAATAAATCCTAGTTAGGGAAACCGAGTCGTATTAGGCAAGGGGTGATTGTAATCCAAACTAATACGGAATCGGTGTAGATATAAAGATACAGATCCCGTCTCGTATCCAAGTGGGATACCCCTTTGTAACCGCCCTCCTCTGCTATATAAAGGGAGGGGCGGGAGAGGCAATCAAAAACAACAACATCAGCTATTAGCTAGCCATATACATAATCCCAGAGCACAGGACTAGGGTATTATCTCCGCCGCGAGAGTCCGAACCTGTATAAATTCTCGTGTCTTGTGCTACCATCGAGTTCCCGATTCGGCGCTTAGCCCCCTTTTAATTATTGTCGGTAACAAACCTCGACAGCTGGTGTTGAGGGGCTTGAAGACCAGAGCATTTGACTGACTCCATAAGCAGGGGGCGCGGTGGACGAAAAAACTCTCGGCTGTGTTGTGGTCACTCCGAACCACGCCCAGTCGGGCGACCGGGGAAACACCTTTCTTCCTGGTCTATGGCGCAGAAACTGTTCTTCCGTCCGAGCTGTCGCTCGGCTCACCGCGCGTCTCAGCGTTCAGCGAGGAAGGACAAGAAGACCATCGTGGTGAAGAAGTCAACCTTCTGAAGGAGGTGCACGACCGGGCGGCCTTGCGTGCCGCTCGATACCAGCAAAGTCTCAGGCGGGTACCACGCCACCCGGGTCCACGAGAGAACATTGGCAGTGGGCGACCTGGTCTTGCGCAGAATCCAGACGCATGCCGGGCTCCACAAACTGTCTCCCCGGTGGGAGGGCCCCTTTAAGGTGGTCTTAGTATCTCGACCCGGGGCGGTCCGGTCGGCCACTGAGGACGACCAAGAGCTAGCCAATTCCTACAACGTGGAGTTGTTGCGAAAATTTTATCCATAAGAACTGTAAGTACTCGGTAGTTCACTCCGATCAGCTGCATGGGCGGCTTCCCCCTGGCTGATCGGCGACTGCTGGTGGTTGGTAAAGTTGTTTGCCTTGAAGGCTTGCGCTTTATTCCCCCTACTTGTGCCCTGGTGGGTAATGTTTCGCGTCGGTGTCATGGGTATCGACGGTTTGGCTACTCCTTGTCGATATGCGGTAACACCCGGCGTTCGCATCGGGCAAGGACGGGCGACCAAGGGTGCGAGTGCAGCACGGTGCTCAAACGCGGCTCGCACACCTCGGGTTGGCTCTGCGAAGCACCGCTGGCTGTCACCGTGAGCGTCGCTGGCCCAATACCGCTTCTAGGAACCTGCTGCCTTGCCACGCAATGCCGCGGGCTGGTTCCAAGTCACAAGGGCTTAAGCTCCAAAAAAGAGACCATGATAGCCCCGCGCAGGGGCTTACATTCCCTAATATATTTCCTGCATGCCTCGCATTGTGTTTTCAGTGACTATGTGCATCGCAGATGAAGTGTCGAAGCACTGACCCAGTATAAACCTTCAAAACGGCCCTGTGACAAGCCTGGGGGCTGGTCGCCCAGCGGCCTATGACTAAGATAAGTTGCTCGCCTCAGCACTATTGACTTATCATTTATGTCTGCGCCCTGTTGGGTCGAGCTGTGCGTGGTTGTCACTGGCGCTGGTAACCTGACGGCTCCCTGTTGGTAAAAAGAAATGCCCAACGTTTTGTAACATCCCAAAATTTTAGCTCTTTAATTAAATAATATCATTTTATTGCTAAATATGGATTTTATGATTTTTCTGAATTTATTTGGATTTTCTGAGATTTAATTGAATTCTTTTGAATTAAAATACTTTATCTTTTGACAAGAAATAATTATAAAAAGATATTTGCAAAATAAAGTTTTTGTGAAAATATTTTATTTAAGATCAGGAAGTCTCAAAATATTTTTGAGAATTTTTCGGGAATTTTTAGAGTAATTCTAAAGCCTTAAATAAATCAAAATATTTAATCAGAATAATTGAAAAGGAAAAATTCGGAAAAGGATGAATAGAATCTGCCTCGCCCATACCTTTATCTGACCCGCGTCCGAATTTGGAAATACCGATTCGAGGAGATCATTTCGTGGCCGTCGGATGCCGATCGGACCGTCGCCAGTCGTCGTCTCCAAATCCGAGTCGTCGCCGCCTTCCAAAAAAATCGCCGCCGCTGCCGACTTCGACATGGACTCTAGGGTTTCCATTTTTGCGCACAAACCGAAGCTATAAAAGCCCCGTCCGCACCTCGAGGTTCCTCATCCCTTTGCGCATCCAGCAGCTCTAGCCTTCGCTCTTGAGCCGCCGTGGTTTAGCCTCTAGAGCTCGTCGGAGTTGCGGAACTCGGCCGAAGGATTTCGTCGCATTTTCCCGTCGCTAGAGAGTCTCTTCCGCCGTTCCGAGGGTAGCTTCGAGTTCGTCGAGTCGAAGTGAAGCTGCGCCACTACTTCCTCGTCATCGGAACACGTCGGAGCGCCGCCGGGGGTATCTTCTTCTCCAAGGCCGGCGAGTTGCGCCACCGCCTCTTCATCGTCGCTCGGGAAGAAGCTCAGTCGTCGGATCGCCAACGGAGCGCCAAGATCTCGCCACGTCGACGGTTAAGGTTAAGTTGATAATTCCTTGACACGTGTTGCCACGTGGGACGCAGCGCTGAGGTGGCGATGAGTTGGCGCCACGCAAGCACACGTGTCTGCTGACAGCGAAAAATCGGATTTTTCTGTATAAAAACAATTCGCTAAAATCAGAATTTCCATTTTCAGGGTATTTTCAGGATTTTCAAACTTCAAACCCTCATAACTTTCGCATACGAACTCGGTTTGAGGTGATTCAAATTCCTAAAAATTTGTAAAATTGAGATCTTTCTAATGGTGTCTTTTATTTGAATTTTTGAATTTGTTTGCTCTTTGGTTTTGGTTTTTATTTGCTTTTCTCTCTCGATTCGCGTGAGACGTTGAATTGTGCGAGGCTCTTGAAGGATTTCTCACTCAGAATTATTTTCAGACCAAGACCAGGAACTTAACCAAGGCAAGTTGTGCTTTGATCATGTTGCACCCATAGAATAGATTGCATGCTATTTTGATTTAAATTATCACTTGTTATTTCATGTTTATAAAATGATTTCAACCTTACTTCGGGAGTAGTTATTGTACCCTTTTGAATTACACCCTACCTTGTTACATTGTATGCCATGATCCACTTGTTACCTTAGGTTGGTTAATTATAGTTGGTTAGTAGAAAATCAACATGGAGGAATAGAACGAAATAGAATGCTTAGCCATGCCACGTCATCACATGTACATGAAATGATGATTATTAAATTTGACTAATGGAATATGGAATAATGATGTAACTTGTGTGTCGTGTGTGGATGCACAAAGAGATTGAATTGTCGTGGCGGGGAGGTCACACAATGATGATATTGATTTGTGTTAAGCATGTGATGCTTGGTAACTAACCGGAGATAATCACTTTAGATTAAAGCAAGTGGAAGGGCAAGGGTGTTGTGGTGGGCCGATGGGCAGAAAGGGTATGTGTAAGTCTTGCTTTAATCAATCCTAAGGACTTAACCTTGCGAGCCTTTGACCTGAGTCAAACTTGCAGCCACACGTCTGTTATGGGACAGCCTAGCTGACTAATTTGCAAATGCTTAACTTAAGTGCTATCTTGGTGGTGTGAGTCCGGGTGCACGGATAGAACTCACATGGCGCAAGAGGGGGGCCCTGTCGTGGCGGTGTAGCCCTTCAGTGTTGAAACCTTAGCGGGTAGCATTGGGTTAAGAGGATGCATTGTAAAGGCTTTGTTATAATCGTTCGCCTGTGTGGTGCATGATAATATCGTGTGGGTAAAGTGCATAACCTCTGCAGAGTGTACAATCTATTCGGATAGCCGTGCTCACGGTATTGAGCAATGCTCGAGAATTACAGTCAAGGGGTAGTTAATTAAAATTGACAACTGTTAGGATGGCGGGATGCCATATGGATAATAGAACTTGATTTAGGATTGAGACTTGGGTTGATTTGCAAACAATGGAATCTACTTACTTGTTATTATTTGTTTTACCGTCTTTTCAATCTACATATTGCTTATGTTTGAAAATGTTGCTTTACTGCTTATGAACCATAAGCCTTCCTTTGGAATAAGCCTGCATATAGTTATAATAGAAATGCATTCTGTGCACAACTTGTTGAGTACTGTTGGTGTACTCACCCTTGCTTACAAAACAACAACAGTGGAGGAGTCATCACCTGTGCTTGAGGAGGACTTTCAGGTGGACGCGAGTCACTAGGCCAAGCCTTGTCAGTCGCCTGTGGTGTACTGATGAGTCATCACGTCTTCTACGATTTTCCGCTGCATTTATCTTATTTTATCTTAGTCTTGCCCATGAGGCCGAATAAATGTAAGTGATCATAAGATCATACACTAGTTATATTAAATAAATGAAGTCTTATTGTTATTATCGTTGTGTATGGTGTGATGCTTACCAATGTTAAGCCGTGTGCACTAGCATTGATCCTGGGAATAGTGCAGCATACACGGTGGGTCCGAATTGGTGAATTCGGGTCCTTACAGAGGTGGTATCAGAGCATACTGACTGTAGGTCTTGGCCCTAGTTGGTAGAGTGTCCAAACCTATTTTCTAAAAAAGAAAAATCTAAACCGGAGTAATACAACTCTCTCAACTCACCTCATTCTACACTCCTCACCTTTGCTGAAATTTTGATTTCCCAAAGACCATGGAGCATAGTGGACTTATCTATTTTCTCTTTTGAATAGATGAGGATGGTCCAAGAGTACGGAGAGCAGGAAGGAGGTTACGCCGCAGAGTTATGGCGCATGATGAGGATGCTCGGAGGCTTCGACAGACCGATCTACCGAGGGGAGACCATAGTACGTGCCGGACTTGAAGTTGCTTGGAAGGTTCAGATTACGATCTACGCACGAGCAAGGGCAAGAGGAAATCGTACTATCCGCATCATCGTCAGGAGATCTACGCCCGAAGCTGGGATCCAGGCGTCAGCTCGTTTGGCAATGAGACAACTCGCTCGCACCTACCCCCGAGAGTTGGAAGGCACTGTGTTTCGTCATCATCCACGCCGAGACAACCGCTATGACCGGGAACCAATAAGAGAGGAGAACGCCACTATCGCCTACCTAGCCCGATATGTCATCGCTCAAGAGGATGCCCTTGATGATATGGCTCTGGAGCTGCGAAGAGCCCGAGAGGAGGCCCAGAAAGAGAAGACTCAGCTACAGGAGGTTCTAGCCCAGTCTCTCCAGAAGGTCCGTGAGTTGGAAGATGCATTATTCGGATCTGAGCCAGAGCCGGAGTTGGAGCTACACGACCCGACCAGTCGAGTCGGAATCGAGTCGAGTCGACGGAGTTAGATTAAGTTGAGACTCGAATGTTGAGTCGCGTCCATAAGATAGCTTTACCAATTGTAATAGACGTTAAGGTTGAGTGCTTAGTTTGGATTTTATTTGCTTGCTGAGTGGGCAGTATGCGTTGCAAAGCTTTTAAGCTTATGTAAGCAACCATACCAAGTTATGCAATAAAATGTAATGCTCTTATGTTTTTCCATTTGTCAATGTTCTACATTAGTTCTTTTACCATGCTTGACTATTTTGCTGGTTGTAGGAGTTGATATCCAAAATATTGTAGACTGGCAAAGCAATGTTGAAGTACATCAATTGAGCTCCAAAAATGATGGTTGCGTTGTGTTTCAGGGAACTAAGTTTTTGATGCGTCACTATTGTTGTGTGATGTGGATTAATTTGTAAGGTGAATGTCGTCTATTATGAACTTGTGATGTGATCGAAGACTATATGGTTGTTAGAATTTTCTATAATTTTTTTGGAATTTTTTGTGAATTATATGCATGCACTGAATTTCTGTCAATCTGTGATCTGTGTATCTGTGGATTTTCTGTATTTTTTTTAAATTTACCGAAGTATTTTCATCGACCCAAGCCGATTTAAATTAACTTCGGCTGGCCGACGTAGCACGCCATTTTAAATCGGCCCAGGCCGATTTAAAATAAATGTGCCACGTCAAAGACGAAGGTCCATTTGGTCCATGGGGTGTATTTTCGTCGACTGAGAGGGCCGTCGAAAATACATGTATTTTCTTCGGTTGCCGTCGAAAATAGTATTATTTTCATCAGATTATTTTAAATCGGCTAAATTTTGTCGGTTGTTTATTTAAAATAGCTATTTTAAATCGGTTTAGTTTTATTTTCGCTTGGGTTTTGGCCGATTTAAAATAATGACGTTTCCTGTAGTGGAACTAATTCTGGCGCAGTGTTACAATCGTACCTACAGATGTTTGCGGTTATGCTTTCTACCAAATCTGCTTCGGCCCTATTTGTTTGGGATTTTTCACCAGCTTAAAAGTCAAAAAGCTAAAATCTAAACAAACAAAAAGCTTTTTATCTGGCCTTTTCAAAAACCATAAGCCTCCGCATAACTAAAAGGCAAAAACCACTGGAGAGAGGCTTTTTTTGTCTTATTGATGGTTGGTTTTAGACTAATAACAGTAAAGTTAGATAAAATTACCCACCTCTATCACGTACAAAAGCTATTAACTTTTAAGTTGTTTAATAAAAAAACTGGTTTTAAGTTAACAGGGCCTTATTATAAGCCTTTGCGAATGAAAAGACGTCAATCAGGTTTGTCATTTGTGCCATTAACGCTGACTTAGTCATGCAAAGGAATCAATTTTTTTTCAGAGTTTCCTTTGTCCTGAATTATTTTTGGGTACCGTCTCTCTGTTCGAACTAATCATTGAATGACTGCTGTAATGTGAAATTTCAGCAATATATATACTTTCGTTCTACTGCCATTCCTGTTGACAGGTTGTATCTTGTTTCAGATGATCATCTGGTTCGGCCACTGCACACCCAGCCGGATGGCCTTCCTTCCATCCAGAGCGGCGACAGCTCGGGCAATCTGCAAGGGTCCCCAGTCCGGCGCCACCAGAGTGATGCCGCCCCGAACAACCAACAAGACTGTCTCAATAGTCAAATGCAATTGTTCCTGCATGGTGTTTTTGCCGAGCCGATGCAGCCGATACTACCGAAGCCGACGCGCTGTGCCTCCAGACCAGCTGCTGTTGTTGGCGAAGGCTGCCCACCTGCCAGCACTAAACCGCGTCGCAGCCTGCGCCTCGCGTCCAAGCCCAAGACGGTGCCAACGACCAAGAAGGCCCAAGAGCTGCTTGCTCGTCGTCTGCGGTTCTGCTCGCCAAAAGCCAGGGATGTGCCTCCACAGGCATTGCAAGACTTGTCACTCTCTTTGATCGGCTGCTGATTGATGACGCTTTAGCGGCATTGAAAAATATCTGCCGCATTGATGACCCAAACCAGCAGGCCTTGGAAGCAATTAGATCTCTGCCGGAAGCAGACCAAGTGACGACTCATGCTTGAACGCTCCCAAGTCCACCTGATGGTCTCCTTCCAGAATGTTGCACTTCGTCAAGCGTCTTTTGGTTTTGGGTTTTCTATGGTTGCCAGCCATGTTGGCCTACGTGTCTTTTGCGTTGCGACTGCTGTGTGTCCCTGCATGCTGGTGGTTAGTTTGTGTCCTGCGAGGCCCTGCGTCAAGTGTCTTGTGTCTTCTTCTACCTGCCTCACCTATGGAGTCGGTGCATCTGTTCCATATAACTGGTTCAATATAATGGGTAACCTGTCAAATCTCGCCATGGTTACCATATGCTCAGTGATATGGCCTTTCCTTCATGTGTGACTGCTCCATCCTAAGCTGGAATGTCCGAGGGTTGAACGGCCAGGCTAGACGTGCCACTCTAAACCAAATTCTTCATGCGACTCGGCCTGCCATAGCAGCCTTGCAGGAGTCTAAACTGCAGACTATCGATCAAACAGTCATCCACCAGATTGGAGGTCATCACCTTGGTTCTACTTACTGCTTGCCGGCCCAGGGTCTCAGGGGAGGGATCCTACTATTTTGGGATGAAGATAAGGTCCGACTAACAAATCTAGTTGCCCGCGCCTATTCTGTTACAGCGCACATCTCCCTCCAAAGCTGTGCTACGTCCTTCCTTTTTACCACAGTCTATGGGCCCACAGATGAGCAGCACAAAGCCACATTCCTGGAAGAGATCAGATCCATTGCTCCTACTGCTCAGATGCCCTGGCTCATGGAGATTTAATCTAATCTACGAAGCCAGAGATAAGAGCAACTCCAATCTAAACCATCGACGATGGCATAGTTTCGCGTTGCGATCAATCGGTGTGCGCTTCGTGAGGTTCCCCTTCAAAACTGCAGGTACACTTAGAGCAATGAGAGAGATGAACTGACTCTAGTCAGGCTTGATCGTGTTTTTTGCAACCATGCATGGGACATCCTGTTCTCCAACCATCTACTTCAAGCACTCTCCTCCTCCATGTCCGACCATTGCCCGCTGCTTCTATCAAATAAGGCTGGCCCCCCAGACCTCGGACATTCAGGTTCGAGAATTTTTGGCCTCGCCTTTCGGGGTTCCATCAGGTGGTCCAGCTTGCATGGAATGCACCGACCTTGCACGCACATCCGTTCAAGCGACTTGCTTGCAAGCTTCGTGCCACAGCGAAAGCACTTCGCACATGGAGCAATTCCTTCCTCAGCGATGCGGCTCAACAGTCCCTCCTGGCAAATGTTGTTATCCTACGTCTTGATGTCGCTCAAGATTCAAGGAAACTCTCCCAGTCCCAGGGCGAGCGGCTACTCCGGAAAGCGCTCAAGATTAAGGTCATTGGTCATAGTAGAAAGATCACATAAGCGCCAGGCTTCTAGGATTACCTGGCTAAAGGAGGGAGATGCTAACACGTGCTTCTTCCACCTTAGGGCCAATGGGCATCGTCGAAAGAATTTCATCCAATCCTTACGACCGGATGACGGCACTGACAACGGCATAGCGACTGCACACATTGACAAAGAACAAATACTCTACGAACACTTCTCTCAACTTCTAGGCACAAAAAATATGTGCACTCAGGTCATCATTTGGCAGCATCTTAACCTTCCACTCTGTGACTTAACGGCCCTTGATAATGATTTCTCAGAGAGTGAGGTGCTACACACGATCCATTGCCGGCCATATGAGAAGGCACCAGGACCAAATAGATTTACTGGAGCTTTTTACAATCATTGCTAGGAAATCATCAAGCATGACATCCTCGCAGCACTGTACTCCTTCCAATATGGCTCTGCGCCAGCCTTCACCAATTTACACACAGCTTTCATCGCCCTCATTCCCAAGAAAGATGGTGTATCATCTGCAGCGGACTATCACCCAATTAGTCTAATCCATTCCATCTCCAAGATTATGTCCAAGCTGTTAGCCTTGCGACTCGCCTCATGCATTGCCAAACTGATCTCACCTTCCCAGAGTGCTTTCATCAAAGGGCAAAGTATCCACGAGAACTATCTGGCTGTTCGCACTCAAGTGTGACTCTATCATCGAACGCGCACGCCGGTATTAATGCTCGAGCTGGACATTGAAAAAGGCTTATGACTTTGTATCCTGGGAATATTTGTTGAACCTACTCCAAGCATGTGATTTTGGTCCGAGATGGTGCCAATGGCTTTCTGCATCCTTTGCGACAACGTCTTCGACTGTTCTTCTCAATGGGGTTCCCAGAAAAGATATCATTCACCATTGTGGTCTGCGCCAGGGTGACCCTCTATCGCCCTACCTATTTATTCTGACTATAGACCCATTGTCAGAATTTTCTCTTCTTTGTAACTCTCGATATATAATGAATTTGATCTTGAAACTTTATACATAGGTAGAGTAATCTATGAAGTACATCTACAATTTTTTTATAATCTTTTATGACTTTTGTTAGTTGGTGTGCACAGTGTGTACACGGGAAGCCCTGTGTGCACAGGATATATTGCCTTACTGGATTGCAAACAACACCACAAAAATATGTTTATTCACCACCCAAACTCAAATACTATAAAAACTTATAAACAAATTTACTACAGTCACAGATAATAGAGGTAGATATATACATGCATGACTGTAGGATCGAAATATACAAAACTAGCAATCAGAGGGGGGGTGAATGATTGCGTGGAAGCTAAAATCAAATTTTTGATCTACTAAAAATTCACCCTAATTCGGACTCAAATAATTGCTTCGTATTCAACAAAACAGAGTATATGTGTTCGGTAAATTATGAATTCCTGGAGATCCAGCTGTCGGATTGACCTAAAATTTGAACAGAAGAAACTAGATTCCAATACGCATCTAACAAAAAAAGAATCAGGTCGATCGGATCTACGGATCAAAAGTTATAAATCCTGCAAGCTTGCTGTGACAGAATATGACGAAAATCAAGCAAACCTTAATTTCGTGATTAATCACAATCTACAAAAGATTAACCAACAAAACTTTGAGGAACACTAAATTAATGCCCTAAGAAGATTTTAGATGGATCAAATCAAAATTAAACTTGTTGAATAAAAAGGACAATGATTCAATCTACTAAACCGAAATTGGGCAAACAGGGTCAGAAATCGGCACCATAGCGCATCATGCGTGAACAGTAATCCGCGATTTACTATAGCAACGAGGGTACTGCAGCACCGAAATTACTGCAGCGCTCGGACGTCTCCTTTTCTTGCATGCATGCACAATCAAACAATCGTCTACGATTTCCCAGCCGCCGGCCGAAAAACAAACAGCAAGCCGCCAGAACTTCTAGACACAGAACGCAAGTCACGGCCAGAACCTCCAAACTTTGACGCTAGGAGCTTCTCGCTACAAAATAGCCGCCGCAAAAAGCCAGCCGCCCCACAAAAGCTGCCGCCGGAAGCAAGTCGCCACGCCAGAAGAAGTCGCTCACGCCACAATGAAAAACGGCCGCCGCCCCCCCAAAAGTGATAATTTATTTCTTTTGTCTAACAGTACTCCAACACAAAAGAGTACAAACCCTAATTTTTTTGCTCAAGAATAAACAGAGGACACCTCCCTCTATTTATATAGAGCAACCACAAAGAGATTGAATACAACTCCACTTCCAACATGGAAAGAGTTCGTATCTATCTCAACTTGGCCCAACATGGCCAAAAACAAACATAGAGATTGAATACAACTCTACTTCCAACATGAAAAGAGTTCATATTTATCTCTACTTGGCCCACATGGCCAAAAACATCTCTTTGCACGCATGAGCAGCCCACTGCTGCAAGATACGTGACTAACCAACCTTCACGCATGTTCTCTAGCCCGAACGCTCCGCATGACATCCTCGACCACCAGACCTCGGCCTCCTCGAACCTAGTCCCGAACCTCGCCTCCATGAACCTAGTTCCGGTCCGTCATCGACCACGTCGCCTCGAGCAACACTCGCACATGAATTAACAAACAACGATCCGAGCTCAAGTCTACGACTTGACTCAAGATTAATCCATGCAACCACTCACACGAGTGCATTGCATTAAGCAATACCATTATGCTATTACCAGCATAATAAACATATCACCATAGCACATGCACAAGCACCACACATGCTATAACCAAAATCACTTTGCATTGCCAATTTCACCATTCATCCAATTTTTCATCACATGATCTCACAATCTCCCCCTTGATGAAAACATTGGCAACACCATTTGGACCTGAACATTGGCATTCACCTCACAAGAATAGTTGTAAGAAATTTTTGTTGTAAAACAAAAAGATAAGCAAGGTGACCAAAAGACAAAGAGAGAAAATCTCCCCCTACAAAGACAAAGAGAAACTCCCCCTAACAGAAGGAAGAAATGTAATGTGTGTGTGAATGTGGAATGTGTAACAAAAAATTCTCCCTTTGATTTCAAAATTTCTCCCCCTTTGACAATGAATTCATCAAGAATGCAAAAAGAGAACAAAAGATAAACTTCTCCCCCTTTATGTTGTTGTTGTTTTTTTTATGTACTGAGCATTATGAATCATGCACATATGGAACAACTTGATCACCAAGTCATGCTATTAACAAGATATTTGCACCCTCAAATCTACACATAAACAATGTAGAGTAAGCATAACTAGAAATCAAGTACTATTAACGATTTTTTGCATGGCATGATCTCCTTTCTCAACAATCTTAAAACCTGAAAACATTGAATTTTTGTGCACTTTATTTATGCTTTGAAAAACTGATTCATTACTTTGATTGCAACAATAACAATTGCAAGGAATTACATGCACCATCACCTTACTTTTCAACCATGCCAAGCAATCACAAGCTTAAGGTTTCATGGTTTCGGTCATACACAACCTCTTCCAAGTTCATATCAAAGTGCAATGATAAGGCCTCAGAAAGAAGAAGTGCGATAGTACATAACCTTGTTCTTGCATTTATCAACAATCACTCTTTTAGCTTTAGCACTTAACTTTCATATTTAGCACTTTTTGAGCAGGATTAAGATAGCCAAGAAAGTTCAACCATGACAAGATTTAATTCAAGTTGTCATTCCATTTAAAAAGTCATGACATAAACTACACCATATATGTATAAACAGAAAGTTGCAAAAGACCTTGTAGCATAAACATGGCTTCAAATGACATATGTGTATGAACTACAATGCTCAGTACCTTTTTATTGTTTTTCATTTTTTTTTGTTTTTCATTTAAGAAACACACAAAATAAAAAATGCTACAAAATATTACAAAAACTTCAAAAAAACTCCCCCTAAAAAATATCCCATCGGATGGACCAATCCAAGTTCTCCCTGAATAAAAGCAAAACGACAAGAAGACAAAGGTTTTGTGAAAATGTCTACCAATTGATGTTCAGTATCCACATGATGAAGCACAATATTTCCCTTTTCTACATGATCTCTAAGAAAGTGAAATCTGATCTCAATGTGTTTTGTTCTAGAATGTTGCACAGGGTTCTTAGCAATGCATATTGCACTAGTGTTATCACATAAAAGAGGAACACTATCCAAATTAACCCCATAATCTTTAAGTGTAGCTACTATCCAAAGAATTTGAGAACAACAACTAGCAAAGACCACATACTCAGATTCAAGAGTTGATTGTGCAATGTAAGATTATTTTCTAGATGACCATGCAATAAGTGAATTACCCAAGAAAAGACATGAGCCGATGTGCTTTTTCTATCAATTCTACAACCTCCAAAATCAGCATCGAGAATGCTCTTAAACTAATGCATGAGGAAGCGAAAGCCATATGCCAAAATCTTGAGTACCATGAAGATACTCAAGATCCGCTGATGACTTGTTGATGAGAAACACGTGGAGAAGCTTGAAAACACGCACACAAGCACACAAAAATTGAATATCCGCCTTGATGCAAGGAGATATAACAGAGAGCCTATCATGCTTCTATACTCCTTTTGATCAACAATCTCACCATCTTCATCCGGATCAAGTGTGCAAGTGCCTCCCATGGGTGTCATGATCGGTTTGCGCTTTTCCATCCCAAAGCGCAAGCAAATCTTTTGTATATTTACTTTGATGAACAAAGGTACCTTCCTTCGTTTGTTTCACTTGCAGGTCCCAAAAAGTAAGTCAACTCACCCATCATGCTCATCTCAAATTCCTTTCTCATGGTTTCAAAACTTAGACCCTAAAACATGAGAGAAACCACCAAAGATAATATCATCAACATAAACCGATGAATAGTTGATCATTGCCTTGCTTGAATAAAAGAGAGTTTTGTCAACCTTTCCCATTGTGAACCCCTTTTCAAGTAAAAAGGTTTTTAGCCTATCATACCATGCTCTAGGGGCTTGTTTTAATCCATACAAGGCTTTGGACAATTTGAACACATGATCAGGAAATTTGGGATTTTCGAAACCAGGAGGTTGCTTAACATATACTTCTTCATTAATATAGCCATTAAGAAAAGCACTTTTGACATCCATTTGATACAGTCGAAAACCTTTAGATGTAGCAAATGCTAAAAGAATTCTAATGGCTTCAATTCTAGCAACAGGAGCAAAAGTTTCATCAAAGTCTAAACCTTCAACTTGAGAAAATCCTTGAGTAACCAATCTAGCTTTATTCCTGACTACAACACCATCCTCACTTTGTTTATTTTTGAAAACCCATCTAGTTCCAATTATATTAAAATCAGGAGGAGGTGGAACAAACTTCCAAACTTTGTTACGCTCAAAATTCTCTAATTCCTCATGCATGGCATTGATCCAAGATTCGCCGCGGTTAATGCATGAGATATATCTTTGGGTTCAAAAGAAGCAACAAAAGCAGAGTGAGCATGAGAATCGAAGCAATAAACCCGGATCGGGTGAATCTCTCATTCAAATCTCCAATCATTTGTTCAGTGGATGTCTTCTTTGAATGTGCAATGGAGTCAGAACCGTAAACTTCTCCTTCTTCTTCTTCGCTTTCAGATGTACGTAAGATGTTGTTGCTTGAGGATGCTCAGCTGTGGGTGATGTAGTGGTAGGTGCCGAAAGAGGTACAACTGGTTGTGCAATAGGAATCAACACTTCATCCTCATCATCATCATCAACAACAACAAAAATACTCTCCCCCTGAACATATGCACCTGTTCCTGCATCAATTAGACTAGTGCCTGGACTAGCCTCACCGAAAGTGATTTCACATGTTTCTACAATTTTGTTAGTCTCCAAAACAAGTGCACGATAACCACGTGTATGAGCAGGATATCCAAGAAAGATGCCATCAGTTGATCTAGCTTCAAATTTATCAAGATTTCCAGATTTCAAGACAAAGCATTTGCATCCAAAAACTCTGAAATGAGATACACTAGGCCTATGACCAAAATGAAGCTCATAAGAAGTTTTGCCTAGCTTTGATCTTAAAAACACTCTATTAGAAACATAGCATGCGGTTGAGATTGCTTTAGCCCAAAACTTCCTAGGAGTGTGATGTTCATCTAGCATAGTCCTAGCCATCTCAACCAAGGTTCTATTTTTCCTTTCAACTACACCATTCTGTTGAGGCACTCTAGGTGAAGAATATTGATGATCAATTCCTTTTTCAATACAAAAGTGATCAAAAGAAGAATTCTTGAATTCAGTTCCATTATCACTTCTAATAGCTCTAAGCGCTCCTGGGTGATCAACAGATAATCTAGTAACAAGACTTCTAAAGTGACTAAAAGCCTCATCTTTAGATACCATAAAATAAACCCAAGAGTATCTAGAATAATTATCAACAATGACCAGTACATACCATTTGCCTCCAAAGGATTGAACTCGAGAAAGTCCAACCGTGTCAAGATGTAGTAGCTGTCCTGGAGCGTTTGTCATCACCATGGTAAGAGGTAGATGTGAACCTGCAGTCATCTTACCATGTCTACAAGAAGAGCATACTAAATCGCTATCACCATTAAGCTTAGGCAAACCACGAATGAGATCTAAACCACTAACACGAGTTAGATGATCAAAACCAACGTGACCAAGTCTACGATGCCAAAAGAATAAATCTTTAGAAACATTAGCAACTAGACACCTATGCTTAGAAGAAAGTGACACATCAAAATCAGCTTTAAAAACTCTTCCAAAGCATGAAATCCTGAACACAAGGTCTCCTGAAGCATCTAAAACTTTGCATTCACTTCTCTTAAAGCATATTTCAAGATCTTCATCAATCATTTGTGAAACAGACAACAAGTTGTATTTTAGGTTTTCAACTAGAGCCACATCCTTGAACATAAACTTGTCATTTACCTTTACTGTACCTTTTGCCACAACAGGAGTAGAAGATGCATCTCCAAAAGTAACACTTTCAAAGACGAGATGCACGAGTGAGGAGGAGAACCAATTCTTATCACGGACATGTGGCGTGAGCATCCGAATCCACTAGCCAAATGTTCTCCTTCCTCATGAGAAGCCTACATAAAAGCGAGAAAATGTCGAGGCCTCAAGATCAAGTTAGAAATAAGGCATTTAGGAATCCAAAGATCGACACACACGACAAGTAGACACAACACGAGTACGTTTGTTCACAAAATCAGATTTGCCCTTTCCCGTGTTTCGTTCAACACAAGGTGTTTGCATCACCCTAGGCACAAAATGAGGAGTAAAGCTTGCCTGTCTAAAATTAGACCTAGCCTTAGTAGCCCTTTCTTTCTTTTGTTGTTTGGCTAGTCTAAAGCAAAATTCTACTAAATGTCCATCTCTACCACAATGAGTGCAAGTGTACTTAACATGATGTTTAGCTTTAACAGTAGAAGCAACATTTGCATTTATCATAGTAGAAGATAAAACTCCAGCAGATTTAAAAACAGTTTTCTTAGGCTCATTGACAATTTCAAATTTTCCACTTTCAAGTGTCTTAACAACAGTGGGAGCATGTGATTTATGATGAGCATAAGAATCAAAACCTAAACCTTTGTAATGAGTACTGACTTTTGATTGATCCAAAATCATGTTTAGGTTTTTCTTTCTGAAGTGAACCGTTCTAAAGATTTTTCCAAGTAATCAACCTTTCGAGAAAGAGTTAAACAGCTTATTACATGGAACGCCCACTTTTCCTTTACGCTATGCGACAAGTTGAGCATGAAAGAACCTCATGTGTGAGCAAATCATTGGTCATTTGAGAAACTCTACCATTAGCATCATTCAACTTCAATTCAAGTGTGGAGCATTTAGAACATGGAGTTGAATCATGCAAATCAACAAGAGAACAACTAGCATGTTTAACAAGTTTCTCATTTTCTCCTTTTCAAGATTAATTTTCTCTAACAAGCTAACATGTTCTTTCCTAACAGCATTAATTCACATGATTTGCAAGCATCATCATCAGGAATCAAAGATTTAAGTCTAGCAATTTCAGCATTCAAAGATTCCACAAGAACATCATGTTTCTTAATTTTCTTGTCGCGTTTGTCAAGCAATTTTCCAAGACGAACAACAACAATAGTTAATTCATCGTAAGAAGGTTCTACCTCATTGAAGTCGTTGTCATGATCGCCCCGGTGAAGCTTTCATCACTTCTAGCCATGAGACACAATCTGTCAAATCATGCTTGCTTGGAGTTGCATCGCCCTCGCCGCTCTCCTAATCCACATCGCTCAAATTAACTTGTTCAAGAGCGGAAAGAACCCGATGAACAACCTTTTGTTGATGAAGCTCTTTTTCTTTCTATCACTTGGAGAAAACTTTTTCTTCTCTTTTCTTCTGTCATTGTCCTTCTCCTCCCTTGATGCTTTACCTGCAAGTTTAGGACAATTTGATCAAATGTGGTTGAGATCACCACACTCATAACACCTTGGAGGGCCACTACCAACTCTCTTTCTCATTCTCACATTCTGCAAAGCTTTGTTAAATCGAAAAGAGAGTAGTGCCAAATCTTCTTCAGGAAACTCTTCGATCTACTCATCAGTTAGTGAAGACAAAGAGGACAAAGCAAAACTTGAAGAAGCATTATTATGAGACATGCTAGATTGAGAGGTCAGTGCAATTGATTTATGATCATTTTTCCTAGCAAGAACATCCAATTCATGAGTTTTTAATTTAGAGAAAAGAACATCTAAAGTAAGCGTGCTCATGACAGTTGATTCTCTAATGGATGTAACTTTCATCTCCCAAATAGACATGTCTAATGCACCAAGCAATTGTCTAGCATTAGCAGTATCATCAAAGCTAACTCCAACAGTACGCAAATTGCTAAGAATTTTATTGAAGCGTGCAAAGAAATCATCTAGCGACTCACCAGGTTTCATCTCAAATCGCATGTATTCTTTCTTATATATATCCCGATTTAACCTCTTTGACAATGTTAGAACCCTCATGATAATCACAAAGAGATTTCCATACCTCATATGCCGACTTGAGATGGATCACGCGGTCAAGTCGCTTCTTCCTAATCCTTGGATGATCAAATTCCGTGCTCTCATTGTTTGCTTCAACTCGTGCTCGATTGGTTTCATTAACTTGATCATTCTCGGGAAGTTGATATGGCTTGTACACCTTCTCCCAGATTACAAAGCCCTGAGCTTGGATGTACGCCTCCATCTTCGCTTTCCAAAACTGAAAATCAACACCATCGAAAACACAAGGTTTGTCGAATACCTATCCATCGCTATAGTTTCTAATCACCGGTTAAAATTAATTAGAAAAACCTTCCTCTGATACCACTTGTAGGACCAAAATATACAAAACTAGCAATCAGAGGGGGGGTGAATGATTGCGCGGAAGCTAAAATCAAATTTTTGATCTACTAAAAATTCACCATAATTCGGACTCAAATAATTGCTTCGTATTCAACAAAACAGAGTATATGCGTTCGGTAAATTATGAATTACTAGAGATCCAGCTGTCGGAATGACCTGAAATTTGAACAGAAGAAACTAGATTCCAATACGCATCTAACAAAAAAAGAATCAGGTCGATCGGATCTACGGATCAAAAGTTATAAATCCTGCAAGCTTGCTGTGACAGAATATGACGAAAATCAAGCAAACCTTAATTTCGTGATTAATCACAATCTACAAAAGATTAACCAACAAAACTTTGAGGAACACTAAATTAATGCCCTAAGAAGATTTTAGATGGATCAAATCAAAATTAAACTTGTTGAATAAAAAGGACAATGATTCAATCTACTAAACCGAAATTGGGCAAACAGGGTCAAAATCGCACCATAGCGCATCATGCGTGAACAGTAATCCGCGATTTACTATAGCAACGAGGGTACTGCAGCACCGAAATTACTGCAGCGCCGGACGTCTCCTTTTCTTGCATGCATGCACAATCAAACAATCGCTCACGATTTCCCAGCCGCCGAAAAACAAACAACAAGCCGCCAGAACTTCTAGACACAGAACGAAGTCACGCCAGAACCTCCAAACTTTGACGCTAGGAGCTCGCTACAAAATAGCCGCCAAAAAGCCAGCCGCCCCACAAAGCTGCCGGAAGCAAGTCGCCACGCCGGGAAGAAGTCGCTCACGCCACAATGAAAAACGGCCGCCCCCCAAAAGTGATAATTTATTTCTTTTGTCTAACAAGACTCAACACAAAAGAGTACAAACCCTAATTTTTTGCTCAAGAATAAACAGAGGACACCTCCTCTATTTATATAGAGCAACCACAAAGAGATTGAATACAACTCCACTTCCAACATGGAAAGAGTTCGTATCTATCTCAACTTGGCCCAACATGGCCAAAAACAAACATAGAGATTGAATACAACTCTACTTCCAACATGAAAAGAGTTCATATTTATCTCTACTTGGCCCACATGGCCAAAAACATCTCTTTGCACGCATGAGCAGCCCACTGCGCAAGACACGTGACTAACCAACCTTCACGTGCATGTTCTCTAGTCCGAACGCCCTGCATGACATCCTCGACCACGGGACCTCGGTTCCTCCACGAACCTAGTCCCAACCTCGGTTCCTCCATGAACCTAGTTCCGGTCCGTCATCGACCACGTTCGCCCTCGAGCAACACCTGCACATGAATTAACAAACAACGAATCCGAGCTCAAGTCCACGACTTGACTCAAGATTAATCCATGCAACCACTCACACGAGTGCATTGCATTAAGCAATACCATTATGCTATTACCAGCATAATAAACATA
Organism: Guadua angustifolia; assembly: GCA_036346375.1. Lineage (NCBI taxonomy): Eukaryota > Viridiplantae > Streptophyta > Magnoliopsida > Poales > Poaceae > Guadua > Guadua angustifolia. Next base: position 581,263 of record JAYEVE010001035.1, read on the forward strand.
TCACCATAGCACATGCACAAGCACCACACATGCTATAACCAAAATCACTTTGCAATGCCAATTTCACCATTCATCCAATTTTTCATCACATGATCTCACAATGACAATGTTCTACGGATACAGCTCGCTGCGACCAACATCGAAACCTTTCATATTTCTTTTCCACCACACATAGTTTTACGTGCGTGCTTGCGTGCATCATGTTCTCTGGGACTCGGTTGTTCATGCCTTGAATTTCTAAGCAATCTCCTCCGAACTTACGGAATAATTAGTCCAGCGACACTCAATTCGTTGGCATTTAGTGATGTGTCTATGACATGTGGGTCCATCTGAGTCTATGACAGTGGGCCAGGGTATCATAAAGTGAATCACGAATTTTAAAGAGTATAAATATATTTTGACTTTCACAGCCTCTAATGTAACACTTTGACTGTAGTTTTATATCATAACTAGTCAAGTGCTCATATGTTACAACGGAAACACATTTTTGAACCAAATAATCAAATCATACCATGTTTTATAAAAATAAAATTGCATTCTTGAGTTGCCACGGGGAGAGAGTAGGAATGGCCTAGTGGGTATGGGCAGAAAGAGAGAGATGCGGTTCATTTTCTTTTTATTCGTAAGAGGTAGGAGAGCATGTCGTGGCTCACGACCCGTATGTTGGTATGTTGTATTTTTTTAGAGAGGAGGAGAGAGAGGACGGACAGCTAGCAGCACCTTGTATTTATATATTAGTAAAGACTCGCTAGCAAAAAAATAAAAATTATATATTATAAAAGCATTTTGCAAGATAAATTCAATAAATTTTCTTTTCATATAATCAATATATATACTTTAACATATATTAATTTTTTTTATGAAGGAAGATTTTATTAATTCCAAGAACATTACATCGAGAAGATACAAGTCTTGAAACTTCTCCCGGCCTTTGTCTAACAAGAAGCACACAGCCCCGAAAAAAAGAAAAACACACACACACTATCGACTATCAATCCGAAAACTAGACCGCCACCCATGCACCTAGGTAAAAAGTCCTTGGCCACCTACAAAGAACCGCTATGAAACCTCCACCATAATAATTGCAAGTCCGCTTCGCAAAGACATCCCATGTACGCAGCCAATGGGAAGCAGCATAAATAACCTGCAAAGGGGATGAGTTGATTTTCCTTTCAAAGACTATAGCATTCCTGCTTAATCAAAGAGACCAACAAATAGTTGCGACTCCTAGTAAAGCAACATTTTTAAGATCCTTCTGAAAACAAACAAGCCAACTCCCAAACATATTAGAAACACTAATAGGTCAAATAATGCCCAAAGCTAAATACAAAAAACCCCAGACCATACGAGCAAATCAACAGTCAAAGAAAAGATGCCTAATTGTCTCTATTTTGTGACAAAAGCAACAAATGTGACTACCCTGCCAATTACGTTTCGCTAGATTGTCCTTGGTCAGAATGACTCCTCTTCTAAGATACCACAGAAACACTTTAATTTTCAGTGGGGCTTTTAACTTCCATAAACGTTTGTTTAAATTAGGAACATCGCATTTAATCAATGCCAAGTAATGAGACTTCACCGAAAATTGTCCAGATTGGCACAATTTCCAGCGAAATTCATCCTCATCCTGAGTTAAATGAACATTGGTGATACGTGAAAGTAAATCATTCCACGCCACCAACTTAGAACCAATCAATGATCGTCTTCATGATACGTTAGGTTGAGGGGACGTGAGAACTGCAGCAATGGTTGAGTATTTCATCCTTGTGATGCTATATAACCCAGGATATTGATCTTTTAAAGCGCAACTTCCAAGCCAGATATCTTCCCAGAATCTCACTTGTGATCCATTATTGATTTTGAAGGTTCCAAAACGAAGGAAAGCTCGTTTTACCTTCATCAAACTGGACCAGAAATGCGAATCGTCTGGTTTCCACTCAACTTGAACTAACGGTTTAGATCCAAGGTACTTATTTCTGAGAAGCTGCTGCCAAGTGCCATCCGAAGATAAAAGCTGCAACAACCATTTACTCAAAAGTGCGATGTTCTTAATATTTAAATCGTGAATCCCAAGACCTCCTTGATCTTTGGGTTGGCAAAGAATACTCCATTTAGCAAGGCGATATTTTCTTTTGCCCTCGTCACCTTGCCAAAAGAAACGAGATCGGAAATAATCAAGTTTTTGAAGAACCCCTTTAGGAATCTCGAAAAAGGACATCATGTACATTGGAAGACTACTCATCACTGAATTTATAAGAGTTAGTCTTCCACCAACTGAAAGGTGTTTCCCCTTCCAACTGCTAAGTTTCTTTTCGAATCTCTCTTCTACCTTTTTCCAATCTGAATTTCGCAATTTCTTAGAATGTATAGGTATTCCTAAATACTTCAGAGGGAACTCCCCTTGCTTACAACCGAACAGATCTAAATACTGCTCTAAAGATTCCTGGGCCTCACCAAAATATATTAACTCGCTTTTATGGAAATTTATTTTGAGACCCGAGATTTGCTCAAACGCACAAAGCAATAGCTTCATGTTACGAGCTTTATCCAGATCATTTTCCATAAATAATATTGTATCATCTGCATATTGTAAGATAGATAAACCTCCATCAACCAAGTGCGGCACTACTCCACCAATTTGCCCCTGTTCCTTAGCTCTTCTCATCAAAGCGCCAACATATCTACGACAATATTGAACAATATCGGGGACAAAGGATCACCTTGACGGAGACCTTTTCTAGTTTGGAAAAAACATCCCACTTCATCATTTATATTAACCACCACACTACCTCCCGAAATGAAGGACTTAATCCAAGAAATCCACTTAGATGAGAATCCTTTCATTCGAAGGGTCTGAAACAGAAAATACCATTTAACCTTGTCATAAGCTTTCTCAAAATCAATCTTAAAGACAACCCCACTCATTTTTTGTCTATGCAATTCATGAATAGTTTCATGCAGGATGACAACCCCTTCTAGGATGTTTCGTCCAGGCAAAAAAGCTGTCTGTGTTGGACCAACTACCTTGTCCGCAACCAAATTCAATCTGTTTGTGACCACCTTGGTGAAAATTTTGAAACTCACATTAAGGAGGCATATTGGTGCTCAGATTAACAGATAACATTACGAACTCTGAACTTTGGGAATAAGAGAAATTATTCCAAAATTCAAAGCAAAAGAGGTAGGTCTCCAGAGTGAAGCTCCTGGAACATGATCAAAAGATCGCCTTTAATAGTATCCTAGAATTTCTGATAAAATTCCGCAGGGAAGCCATCAGGGCCAGGGGTTTTGTTATGTTCCATCTGGAAAATGGCATCTCTAACTTCTTTCTCAGTGAACTGAGCAGTCAGAAAAACATTTTCCTCCTGGGAAACTTGCGGTATATCTTGGTTGTCTTGCTCATCGAGACCTAACAGACCCTCCTCTGGTTCCCCAAAAAGTTCTTTATAGAACTTGGTTATGTAACTTTTTAGGTTAGCTTGCCCCTCAATCTTGCTGTCCTCATGATCTAGAGAATAGATTCTTTTCTTACGATATTTGCCGTTGGCAATCATATGAAAGTATCAAGTATTTTTATCGCCCAAAAGGACATCTTTCACCTTTGCCCGTTGATAATATTTAATTTCTTCCTCTCTAAAAAGACTGGCCAGGTGCTCCCTAGACTGAGCGAGCTTCTCTTGCTCGAATTCAGACAGATCCCTAAACTCAACAACAATATCCAGCTCAGTGATTATTGCTTGTAAATCGCTTTTCTTTTGTTTATAGACACTGTTGAAATGCAAAGCCCAACCCCGAAGAAAGCTCCGCAAAGCCCCCATTTTGCAGTTCCATCGTTGGATAGAGTTATTTCCTCTCACCGGTTTGTTCCAAATTTCCACCACCTTGTCATGAAAATCTTCTCGGGTAAACCAACTAGATTCAAATCTAAACTGTTTATGACGAGGGCTGGGCACTCCTTGACCGGCCGGCGTGCGGTCAACGGATCCCCAAACTCGGAAGGCCCCGACCACGACCTGGGTGTGCACTGAGGCGCTCGACCTCGAGCGCAGTGCGCCCGAGCTCGACCTCGCATGACCTTGAGCTCGAGCGGGGTCTCGTTTGATGCCCTGGTCCGCCCTAGGATCTCGGATCTAGCATTTGACTGGCAGTTACCAGAAGAGCGGGTCGTGGGGATGACTCGAGAGTGCTGGCAAGTTCGGGGCGATTCTTGCCGACCCTCAAGGTGCACGAAGGCCCCTTCCCGAGGATCGCTCCCGGCCGTTGCGTGTAGAGGGAGTATAAAGACCTAGGACGCGTGAGCTCCAGGACAACAACAACACACAGCAGCTCGAGCTAGGAATCGCCATTACTGCCTTGAGTTGTAAACACTGCTCTGTACACCCATATAACGAGAATCACCGCCGCAAGGCGATTGGAGTAGAGCTATTACCTTGACAGGGGCTCGAACCAGTATCAACCTTTGTCTCGTGTTTGTTGTCGTCTTGCTCCAACCATCACCGCGATCGGTTTTCTTCTTCGTTAAAAAAGCGCGCTCGGGTCCCATAACATTCGCACCCTAAACTCCCTTCTTGCGGTTGGCGATCCCGATCGTCGACAGCTGGCGCCCACCGTGGAGCCCGATTGTTTTGCTCTTTCGCAGGAACGACACCAGGATCTCAGGAGCATGGCACCTTTCATCGACGGATTTTCCTCGGGCACGGACTCCGACTCCGTGTCCCTGTTCACGCCTTCACCGCCGTCGCTCGAGCAGCACGTTCTGGTGGCGGACGGTCAAGGCGCCGAGGGAGTTGCGGATGACCGTGATCCGCAGACTCAAGACGCCGCCGGATGGTGCAGTTGCCATCAACAAGCCATAACCGCTCTCCTGTGGAGGCCCAGAGAAGGCCAAGACGTCTTCGAGCCACCAGTGCTCCCCAACCGAGGCGCCCGCCTTATCGCTCGGGTCATGGCCGACCCCGATAGGGCGAGGTCGGAGCTCTTTGGCCGAGCCCTGACCGAAGAACTCGATCGGGCTGCGACTGAGGTCGAACCTCCGCGCAAAGACCGGCAAAGACTCGGGACCCGCTCCTAGAGAAGCAATGATAACACGTCGCGCCGTCAGCCGCGTCGGACGCCTCTCGCAGAGTTAGCCCCGAGCAACGGGCCGGACGAGGCTCTGACGCAGACACGCCGGCGTCCCACGGGCACCGCACCAACCAGGACCAAGCCCGAACCAAGCCACTCCGAGTCGACTGGCAGCAGGTCTGCGGACCATTCACGGACGTTCGCCCAGCGCCGCAGGTCGAGTTCTGCGTTATTAACCGGTGATTCCCATGCTCGGCACCATGGTCGATCTCACCGGAGGTCGGGCCGCCGGGCCAGCCTCGACTCCGAATCCGGCAGCATCAGGGACCTCGTCGGCGATGACCACGACCACGTGGCGCTGTTTCCGCCTACGGCATGGCGACTGGCGATTCGACGCGTCGTTGGCGGCGCGGTTCAAGACTTGCTCGCGCTAATCGAAGGCTTCGACGGGACTAAGAACCCCGACGAAGTTCTCGCCCATCTATTCGACCGCTATCTTGGCTACCGGAGGGACGAGCTTCGTGATGGCTAACTACCTCCGACCGCTTTGGGACGGGCCGCTAGGACTGGCTTTTTAATCGGCTCGCCTTCGGTCGTGGCGCCAGATCCAGAGCGCCCTCCGCTCCAACTTCCAGAGTTGTTACGAGCGGCCGGGCAGGGAGAAAGACCTGGATCGTGTCATCCAGGGGAAGAACGAGCCATTGTGCGACTTTGTGCGGCAATTCATCCGCATAAGGAACCTGATCCCGAGCATTTCGACGAGGCCATTATCATGGCCTTCAAGTTCGGGTCCGTGATCGACGCCTCATCAAGATCCGAGATCACATCGAGGCTCGGCGTCAACAAACTTTTCGCATGGCGAGCGCAGACGCGTGACGCGACGATGCCGCCCGGCTGAACGCGACTACGACCAAGGTAAGCTTGGTCTGAACCAAACAAGGTGGCCCGTCAACCTGTGGGCGCCACCAAGGCACCACCTCCAAGAAGCGAAGCGCGATCGCAGAGGCGCAGAGGGCTATCGGGTGATCGCCTCGGCGGATGGCTGCCATGAGGTCCTCAAGTCCGAGGTCAAGCTCTGGAGGACTCTAAGCCTCGCCAAGGTCGACCCCGACCTCACCAGCGAAGAACCAGCCCAGCAGAGGGTTAACGTGCGGTCCCCGTGGACGATGCTCGCAACCGGGGCCGAGGGGAGCGCGGGATATGACGAATCAAAGTTCTGTCTCTTTCACAGAGCGGCCGGCCACGACCTGCGGGCCTGCAGGGCTTGGCAGAACAAGCTAGACGCTTTCTACGACGGGCGGGGTGAGATGCCCATGCTCCCGAAGGATGACGACCAACCCGACCGGGTGAATGCCGGCGCAGAGCACGACGACCCCGATCTGGAATTCCAGCAAGGCGAGCGCCGGATCGATGTCATATTCGGTGGCTCGTCGGCCTACCAGTCCAGGCGCGAGGTCAAGGCCGCCACACGGACCATCTACCAGGTCACCGCGGAAAGCCCGTCGAGCAGCCCTGCAAGTGGCTGGTGCCACCATCGCCTTCTCCCTGAGGACGCACTCCCAGGTATGGCTCGAGACCTAAAGACCGCTTTGGTCGTGACCCCGACCATCAGCAATACCACGGTCGGGCGTGTCATGGTCGACGGCGGAAGCTCTCTCAATTTGCTGCAGGCAGGAGCGCTCGAGCGGATGCAGATTCCCCGGTCGAAGGTCAAGAGCATCATCATACCATTCTTCGGGATAGTCCCCGGGAGCTCGACCACCCCCTTGGGGCAGGTTGTCTTGCCCGTCACCTTCGGCGGCTCTGACAACTTTCGCACCGAGTTAATCACCTTCGAAGTGGTCGAGGGTGACCTCCCGTACAACGCCATCCTCGGGCGGCCTGCCTTGGTCAAGTTCATGGCTGCCAACCATTATGGCCATCGGTGCATGAAGTTACCCGGCCCCAACGGTGTCATCACCGTCGGGGTGTGACCAAGCGGCGCGATGGTCGTGAGACCAAGGCCAGCGCTCGCCGCATCTTTGCCCAAATGTGATCCGGAGGAGACGACGAAGAACGCCCGCCGGGAAGGCAATACTGACCTAAGCGGGCAACAAAGGCCGATCGCTCGACGAGAGCGACCACCAGGTCGCCCACGTCTCGATGCGTGAGTTCCAAATAGAACTCGAGCTCGTCACCTTCCTTCGCGCCAACAAGGGTATATTCGCTGAGAGCCCGCGAATATGCCCGGCCCCGTCGGAGGTGATCGAGCACAAGCCGCGGTGGGATCCGGCCCGACCAGGCGCCAAAAAGTCGCGTCGCTTCTCCCGAGAAGGTCGCGGTCATCGTGGAAAACCTTGACAAGCTCTTAAAGACTGGCTTCATTCGTGAGATTAACTACTCCGAATGGCTGGCCAACCCGGTCATCGTGTAGAAGAAGGGAGGAAAGTGGAGAATGTGCGTCGACCATACGGGGTTGAACTCGGCTTGCCCGAAGGACAACTTTTAAACTTCACAAGATCGACTAGATCGTGGACTCCACCGCGAATGCCAAGATGCTGAGCTTCTTGGATGCTTACTCGGGATACCACCAGATCAAGCTGGCGGTCGACGACGAGAGCAAAACTTCCTTCATCACGCCGTTTGGCACCTATTGCTATACGACCATGTCGTTTGGTCTGCGCAATGCAGGGGCCACTTTTCAGCGTCTGATGACCAAGACTTTCGAGCCCCTGATCGGGCGGAACCTTGAGGTCTACGTGAACGACATCATCATCAAGAGCCCCGCCGAGGGCGACCACGTTCGCGACCTCGAGGAGACCTTCGCCAACCTGAACAAGCACAAGATAAAGCTCAACCCCGAGAAGTGCGATTCGCGCAAGATCCGAAGGTGCTTTCGGCCACATGATTGGGGGCTCGGGGTTGGTCCAAACCCAGAGAAGATTGAGGCGATCGAGAAGATGGCGCCCCTACTCGATCAGCGGTGCAAAGCCTCACGGGCCGCATGGTCGCCTCGGCGAGTTCATCTCGAGGCTCATGAGCGAGGGCTCCGCTTTTCCGGACCTTGCGCAAGCACGGGGCTTCAGTGGACTCCAGAGGCCCAGCGATCCTTCGACGATTTGAAGGTATACTTGTCGACCCCACCCTCCTTACAACACCACAACATGGTGAGAAGTTATTCAGATCTCGCCACCACCCCCACGTTGTTAGTGCCGTCCCGGTGGCGTAATCGGGTCTCAAAGAAGACCCCATTTATTATGTCGGCGAGGTCTTGCACGGCAGAAGAGCGCTACCCGCAGTACAGCTGTTATATGCTCTCCTCATGGCTTCGCAAGCTCGGCACTATTTCCAGCGCACTCCGTGGTCGCCCCAAGCAACTTCCCGCTGGGGACATCCTGAGAACCCGGAGGGTGGGCGAATCGCCAAGTGGGCCATGGAGCTAGCGGCGTTCGACATCCAAGTCGTATGCGCCAGACGACCATAAAATCGCAAGTGCTCGTGACCGTGGTCGAAGCAGACGTCATGCCTCGCTCCCGAGCTCCGTGTCGAAGAAGAAAAGCCCGGCTCATGTTCTTCGACGGCCGAGATCCTTCAAGCGCTCGGGTGGGATCCTTATCCTCACCCAGCGGTGACAAATTGAGGTATCGAATTCGTTTTGGCTTCTCGGCGACCAACAATGTGGCGGTCTGAAGCCCTCTTGGCCGACCTCTGAGCTTGTAAGGCCCTGGGCGACGCCTGTTTGGTCGTGAAGGCGACTCGGCTCGTCATCAACCGGGCTCAACAAGGACTACCAAGGTTTCGGGGAGACTTCGATGGCAAAGTACCTCACCGAGGTGCGCAAGATGGAGAAGTGGTTCTAGAACTTGGAGCTCAAGCACATCCCTGGGAGGACAACTCCGGTAGCGGACTACCTCTCCAAGCTCGGCTCCTCCAACGACGACATCCCACCCGACGTCATCTTGGAGACATTGGCGGCCCCGTCAATCTCCGACCAAGAGGTCGCGTTCGCCATGGTCGAAGGTACCCCTCCGGCCGAGGCCATCCACATTTCCTTACCCGGTGACTGCACACCGACCCCACCGAACGGAGGCGGGTCAGCGCCGCAAGTCTCAGACATGCGCTTGTCGAGGGAAGCTTCTGACGCAATGTCTCCGGCATCCTGACGCGGTGCGTCTCCACGGAGGAGGGTAAGTATCTACTACATGACATTCACGCAGGCCTCTGTGGGGCGCACTCTTCGTACAGGACAATGGTCGGGAAGGCCTTCCGCATGGGGTACTATTGGCCCTCGGCGCTTCAGGATGCTCGTGATATCGTCCGCACCTGCCGAGCACGCCAATTCCCGCCCGGAAGTCGCACCAACCCGCCACAGCTTCCGCACCATCCGCTCGCGTGGCCCTTCTCGACTTGGGGGCTGAACATCCTCGGACCTTTTCCTCAAGCAACCGGGGGGAAGAGGTTCCTATTCGTCGCTGTCGACACCTTCACCAAGTGGATAGAGGCTGAACCGGTCTCGACCATAACTGCTCGGGCGGCAGTTCGTTTCTTCCGCTTGTTCGTGGTCACCAGGTATGGGGTTCCATGCAAAATTATCACTGACAACGGTACTCAGTTTACCAGCGAGTTGTTCCAGGAGTTTTGCGAGGAGCTCGGCATCAAAATCTGCTTCGCTTCGGTGGCTCACCCCCAGAGCAACGGAGCAGCGGAACGCGCCAATGGGCAAATTGTCCAGGGCATCAAGAAACGAGTTGCGGATGAGCTCGATCGATACGGCAAGGCCTGGGTGGACGAACTTCCCACCGTCCTATGGTCTATTCGTACCACGACAAGCCGAGCCACAGGGTCCACACCCTTCCAGCTCGTGTTGATGCATCGGCCGCCCCGCCTCCCGAGTCACTGGCTCTGCCGAGTCACAGTGGTCGACCAAGTCGACCGAAACACGAACGGTCTCTTGACCTTACCCTTGCGAAGAAGTAAGATGCCGTGCCTTTATTACGATCAACGACTACCGCAAGCTCTTCGCGGACATGCGTCTCGGTCGGTACGACCTAGGAAGCTCCTTGTTGGGGACCTAGCCCTGAGGCGGATTCAGAGCACGTCCAGCACCAACAAGTTATCCCCACGGTGGGAGGGCCCCTATAGAGTTGTTTCAGCAGATCGCACGGGGCTTACTGCTAGCGATGCCCGATGGTAGAGAGCTCTCTAGCTCGTGGAACATAGACCAACTTCGGAAGTTTTATGTGTAACCTCTATGCCTCACGTTTAAATAAAAGTTGGTCTTTCATTTTTGCCCTTTTATATCTGCTTCCGCTTGTGTTACCGCTTTTCTTTTTCGGCGGCTCTTCCTTTTTTCGAGCACGACCTTCGTGCGCAGCGCATTCGTTCCTGGTCTAAGCGACGCGGGTTTTTACGTTCACCCCCAGCAGACGAGCTAAACGTAAGCCGAACCTCTTCGCAAACTAGCTCTCCTCTGTGCACGGGCTCGAGCCAAGAACCTCGCCGCTTTAATGGTTGAGCAATGCGCATGGTCGCGAGGGCTGTATGAGCACTAATCTATTTAACGATGTTCGCCTCGTGTTCTTCTACCCTTGCGAATTGTTCCTCGAACTTTGCGTGTCATGGCCTCTCGTCAGATATCTCGTCTTGTGCCCAAGGAACATGTCCTCGACCTCGGCCCAACGGGTCGGGTAAGGTTACTCTCTGGGTGCACGACACGAAGAACACAGGCACGGCGAACAAGCAAAGCAAAAAAAGAGAAAATTCCAAGTATCCCCAAATCACGGGTTCTCATGGGGACAAGGTTTCTTTGTACACCAAAAACAAACCGCTTCATTAGTACAACCCTTGCTTTTCAATGTTTCCCTCTGGTCGACCATCTCGCATGCAAGCTTTTCTCCTTTCAGTGGGCCACCTTGACCTCGGTCGCGATCTCCCCCTAGAGCTGGAGGGCTTGCTGGAAGGCATCCGTGGCTCGACGTCGCTCATCTTCAAGCTGGGCCAGGGCACTCTTCGCAGCCTTACCGATGCGCTCGAGCTTCTCTTCAAGCACGGGGACCCTGGTCTCGGGCCTGGGAGGTGACTTCACGGGAGCCTTCTCCAACGCCTCAACCTTAGCGCGTTCGACCTCGAGCGCCTTGGTGGCGCGTTCGAGCTTCCCCTCAAGATCGAGGATTTTGGCCTCAAGCTCGGGCGACGCCCTCGACATGGAGTGTGCCTACTCCGCAGCAGCCTTCTCCAAGTCTTTGACCTTGGCCTGCTCCGTCTCAAGCGTCTTGTTGACGCGCCCAAGCTCCTCCTCTAGTTGGAGTATCTTGGCCTTGAGCTCGGGAGTCGACGCCTCCGCGGAAGCCTTCTCCAGAGCTTCAATCTTGGCCCGCTCAGCCTCGAGCGCCTTGGCTGAGCGTGCGCGCTCCTGCTCCACAGCCTTAAAGCCGTGGTCACGCTCAGAGACCCTGGTCTGCTCGAGCTCTGGCGCGTGGGCTACCTCTGCGCCCTCATCGTCCGGCGAAGATCGCCGAGCTCTTGGCCCTTCGCTTTCGAGCCCCACCGCCGACCTCGATGGTGCGGGCGAGCTTATCGCGCTCAACCTCCCGCTCCTCTACTACGTCGAGGAGACTCCTCAACACGGCCGCATGCTCTTGAAGGCCTTGCAGCCCTCGAGAGGCATGGTCGATTACCTTCACGAAGAAAAGGGTGGCCCAAAAATGAGAAAGGACAAGGAGACCAAATTACGAGCTACAAAGTGTGGGGAGAGACCCTTACCTCGGAGAGGCCCCTCCAGGCGTGCGCGGGTGAATTCCTCACGATCATCAATACGATCGCGAGGATCTCCTCCCTCGTCCGACCGCCACGCCAGTCTTTGGGGTCGACCACGGCAGCCGATGGCGCACTAGGCGGGACTCGAGTCCCGCCCGAGGCGGCAGTTGCCGCCGCCCTCGGTGGGTTAAGGCCCTCGGCGGCGGAGGCATAGCGGCGGTGCTAGCCCGATCTCCTGGTAGGGCCCCACTCGTCTCCGGTGCAAGGGATGGCGGTGGATCTGCCTCGACATTCATGACCTCCATGACTGGGATGCAGCGGCCTCGGCTGACGCCTTGATGGGCGGGAGGTCTGCGGAGCCTCCGACCCGATCACCCCGGTGACTAAGCGAGGTCGCAACCTCGGCCCGGGCGATCGTGGTTGGTGGGGTTTTGGAGGCCACCTCAATTGTGGCCTCAAGGTCTGAGTATCCTCCTCGCGGAGGCTTCGGGTACTAAATCGACAACATCTGAGTCATGGGCCTTGCCCGTCTCGTAGTCCCCGCCGATCGCGGGCTCGCCCTCTTCTGACGAGTCGTTGAGCCTGGTAGAATTCACCGACGGGGGTAGCCGAGTGCGTGCGGCGGCGATCGCGACAGGACCAGCTCGGCGTTTTCCTCCTCGGACTCGGACTCATACTGGACAATGACCATCGTCCAGCGGGCAAGTTTGAGCTCGGGGCTCAAGGTCTGCGATCAGCGTTCTCTAAAAGCGAAGATCTGAAGGGGCGGGCGCAGCACTCAGATGCCGGGCTTACAGGTCACCGGCCTCCTTCTCGCCGAGGGTCGGCGAAGGTCTTGTTGCCCCGATGTCAAGGGGACGCTACGCTTGCGTGTCCTCGCGACCTGAGGTCTCAGGGTCCGAGCCGACTCTGCATCGCCCGACGTGGCGGGGGCTCGGGCTCGAGGCCCTGGGGGCGGAGGAGTGCTTGAAGACCTAGCGGCGGCCGGCTCTGGCTTCTTTGCATGAGGAAAGAATTGTCGGACGACAAGGCCACGAAAAACACGAGCTCGGGGCTCGGCGGATGGGCCTTACCGTAGCATGGTCCCCCACTCGACATGGCGCTTCGCCGCCTCCGTTTTGCTTGGACCACGGTGGAGGTCGCTTCTTCCCTTTCTTGCTCCTGCCCCCCGCGGGCAACGGGAGCATCCTCCTGGCCGTGTCCAGCAGCTCCTGGTGGGCCTGCGAGCAAGCGAGGCTCAGGAAGGGGCTCGCGGGCGAAGGACGAGAGCGCTTGGTCGGGAGACTTACCTCGTCTTTTCGACGGAGTACATTCTTCGGGACGGGGTTGCCGACGATGTACTCGTGCGCCAGCTTCCCAAACATCTCGACCATTCTAGCAGAGACCCGGGATTCTTCGGTATTTACCAAAGCAAGCGATTGTCAAGAAAGGTCGGAGGGTATACGAGCCGACCTTGGGGCGAGAAGACTTCGGGCGTGCCCTGCTGGCCGGATCGTCGCCCCGGATCTCGTAGAAGCGGGTGCTCCCTCCGTCTAAGAGGACACCGATTCCGAGGAAATCGTTAGCGATCGCTTTGCCCGTTGAGCCAGCGCATGGGCGCAGATATGAATGAGGGCGATGGCCTCCTCATCGACCTCGAGGTCGTCCGGCTCCGGAGTCTCCTTCTTGCGGTTGGCGATGGGGTCCTTGAACACCGGCGTCGGTCTCGCCACTCTTGAGTAGAACCGGCGCTCGTTCCACGGGCCAAGGGAATCGAGGTTGGAACTTGGGAGTGGAGTTTCAAATACTCCAAAAATACTATGGTATCTACCAAACCATTGTTTTTTAATACAGAGTTTTTGGCATGGTAACCAAACACCTTATGGTATAAAATACCATGGTATTTGTAACATCCTGAAAAATTGAATAAAATAAAAATGAATATTTTGAATTTGAAAATATTTATTTCGAGTTTCTTAGCATTATTGGTTTTATTTGAATTTCCTTTGGAATTTTGCATTGCATGAAAAATTCAACAAAATGGAAATAAAGAATGGAGATCATCCAAACATTATCTCGAATCCAAGAAAATTACCATAATACCCTTAGAGTGATATCTATCTCTGGTAAAAATTCTAGGAACCGATCATGAGATATAAAAAGTCTTACAAATAAATAATACCATTTGAATCTTTAAACAAATTGAAAAGTGAAATGGAATTTAGGACGATTGACATTGTCGAATTTTCATAAAACAATAGAACCATATTTCGACTTGAAAATTTTATAGAAGCATCCTGAGATCAAATCCTTTTGAAAAACAAAATATCAAAAATAATAGGCTTCAATTGATCTCAATCAAAAATCAAAATCGGAAACGAAATTTAATCGGTCACCGACGTGTGGGCCAATTGGTTGCTACTCCGTTCCGTTGGCACATTGGAGAATTTCCGGTCACTGACAAGTGGTCCCAGAGTCACCTTGCTGCCGAGTGCATCGTCCCCAATGCCGTTCCTTCCACTAGGCAAATTCTTCGAAGCTCTGGCCTTGGTGTGCGATGATCGCCACGAATCCCACTCACTCGCCTCCCTCCTTGGCTATGTCTTTTGCTCCCCGATGGCCGCCAGACCTCTCCCTCATTTCCCTCGCCTCACTTCCCTTCTCCGAGACCGAGCGCAAGCTTCCTCCCAAATTCGCCCTAGCCGTGAAGCTCGGGCCAGAATCTGAAGGGAAATCCAAGCCCTAGAACTGACCATTTCCAAATCCTTGAGTGAAGCATCTCCAAGGCTCAAGCATCGAAGCCCTCAACATTTCTTGAGCTCCTCCATGCGAAATAGTCACGCCCGCCGCGCTTCCTTCTCCTCCAAGTCCGGCCATGTGGTGGAGCTCCTCCGCCTTCTCCTTGGTGAACTTGAAAATGAAACCCTAGCACCTCCTGATGCTCACAATGCTACCGATTTGAGCCCTAACCGGCCTGTTCTTCTTCTCCGTTTGGTCACCACCATTGCTTGCTTGCATCCTCAACAAGACCGCCTACATCCTCTCCGGCCGAATCAACTCCACTCCCAGACTCACCTTGTCAAGCTCTCCCTCCTGGTGCCGTCGCCGTCGCCGGAAAGTCGCCGGAGTGCCGTCGCCGGGAAGCCCTAGCAGATGCTCTGTTTTCCTTGACTGCCGATCGGGCCCCTTCAGTCAGCCAGCGCTGGGAACTCCAGTGAAATGGTGAAAGGCGCCTTCTCTGCTCTAAAGACGTATTGTATCATTTTCAGTTAAATTCTAAACCGAGTAGCATTCAATCACTAATATCTTTTTAAATATAGTTTCAATCCCAGTGAAATAAGTTTGTATATTCAATCAAAATCCAGGAGAATCTAAATATGTAAAAATATTCGATTGTTGATCTGCAGAATAATTGTTTATATTAAACCTTGATTATGGTTTCTAATAAGAATTTGTGTATAATAATTAATGAAATAATGAAATCAGTATTCATGGAATTTTAGGATCAGGATGTATTCAAATATACAAATACATTTAGTTTTTGAGCTAAGTTTAATTCATTTGCTTAGCAAACATTAGTAAAGTTTAATATGGCCATTAATAGAAATGAGTGTATAATGGTTCATGAAATCATATAAGGAATGATTATGTGCTTCTAGGATCTTAATAAGCCTAATCATGCAGAGATATTAAATATTTGGAACCAAGTTTATGCATTGCATTGTGACCATTAACAAACCTTAGTATGAACATTAGTAAGAATAGTAGCATGATAGCTCATAAAATGGTAACAACATTTTGAATAAGTTCCTGGAAACAGCAAGAACTCATGTATGTATAAATGGTTGAAGTCAAACTCAATTAGCATTCTCTTAATGAAAGAAAATGTTTAAGATAACAATAAGTAAATGGTTTATCTATTGCAATTAAAGCTAAAATAATGCCAAACCAACTTTATAACATTCCTGTGATGCTATTCTGTTAATGCCTGAAAAATGAATCAAGAATCATGTATGGGTTAGTTGGAAATTAAGTTTGAAACTTGGCCGATTTAAGATTTCAAATGTGATCATTTAAACTATTTCAACAATAGATAAAATAACTCGTCTAAATACCAAAATCAGTAAAACTAGTTTAGAAACACTGTACAAAGTTTATACTACCATGATCTGTAAAAAGAATCTTATTCCATTAAGGTTTGCATATTAATATTGTTAGTACAAAACCCTTAAGCGTTATCCTATCATTTCCCTTTTTGGCCGATTCCGAATAATACAATACCACTTAAGCCTTTTCAGCAACGAATATAATGTATCAGCCAAAGTTTAAAATTTATGAAATTAGCTTAGGATAGTTATACAAAGTATGAGTCATCTCATTATGAAGAAATAACCATATTCCATCATGTTTTACATAGAAATCCTAATAGTCAAATAACCTTAAGTGTTAAGCTTTCTGAACTTTATATTGAATCGGTAAGAGTGAAGAAGTCTATAATTAAGTTATTTTATCACCGAACCTTCTCTAATATCATGTAAGTTAGCCAATAGCTTGAATAAATGGATCTAATCGAGTAAAGCTAATTGCTAAGCGAAGTCAATTAAGGATAAAGAACTAATCGGTCATACTCTAATATGACCATCTAAGTCTTTTCATTAACTTCATAAAACAACTCACCTAAATCCGAATAATGTAAAGACCAGATTAGGATTGATCTTTAGGTTATAGTCTACCGTAATCTAAGAAAATGTTCCTATTTCATCTTTGCTTTGAATCTGAATCCTAATAGAGCAAAACCTGTAAGTATTAAAGATTGTCAAAGCTCATATCATGAGTAGTAAATCAATGAAACCTTGCAACTAATGCTTAATTCTATTAATCCAACCAATCCTTGCATCTTGAATTTGTAAAATAAGATTGATAAATTCATAAAAGAGCAATCCCTATTTCTTTATCGAGTTTATTTGTTTCTTTGTCTATTTTCTTTATGCCTTTATTGGAGTTAGTTATTTGCGTTCTTTCCATTGTTTGGCGAGTAGACAAGCGTCTCTAGCCGTCTTTAAATCGTCGTCGCCGCGATCCTTGTTTTAAATCAGATTCGTCAATTAAGCAAGGCAAGCATCCTTGACCATATTGATCGATATTTTATATTCCTTTTGTGCATCAAATTGTTTTATGCATGCGATTACTTTATGTAAATTGCTATCTTGTGGATGTGGTAGTTATACCTGTTGAATCATGAACCTCCTTTGATGATTATGAACATGTGAACCTTGATAACCATAGATTGAGGTTAGGCATTACTTAATGTCATCATGGGTATATGCGTTTATTTTATTCATGCTTAGCCATGCTTTAGAATCAAAATAGTGATGATCAAATCAATCTTGGTTTCACGAAAATATTGAAAATGGCCTTTGTTGGTTGCGGGTACTTTGATTAAAACCCAAAATAAAACTATGCTTTGATGCGAGGCGATTATTGGCAATAGCCGGTTGTGCGAAAAGGAATTGCACGTAGTGTAGGGTGAAGTGTCGCCGTGTCACAATTAGGACCGAGCAATGGGGCGCTATTGATCCAAGATTTCCGTGCAACCATGAGGGCTATTATGGGGTAGCCTTACACTACTACTGGCGAGGCTTATATCGGGCCTTACGATCACGAGCGGTTTTGAAAAACCGTCGTAATATCAGAATATCACGACGGTTATGTACTCAAACCGTCGTGCTAATATCCTGACGGTTTTATATTACGGTAAATGCGCGATGTAACTAACTATCACGAGCGGTGTCAAAATATAAATGCATGATAGCTCAAGATACTCATTACGAGCGGTTTCAAAAGTAAAACCGTGCGTGATTTCCTGACGGTTATATAACACAACCGTGCGTAATGAATCTTGTAGCAATCCTGAACGGTTATATTTAGAAACCGTCTGTGATATTTTCGCATCCGCAGAGCGGTTGTAATATAAAACGTCGTGATAAAACCTCTCCGAGGTCAGAAAAGCAGAGCACGCCTCGTTCCATCCACTTTGTTGGTAGGGTTTGGTTTCTATCTAAGTGGCGGTCATGAAGTGATGCGATTTTTAGAAGAAAGCCATTGATTTGAAGGGTGATATTAGATTCCTTTGATTTTGGTGATCTAAGGTTAGTAATGTGTTTTAATTGCATTATATTCAACATCTAGCTTGATAAGGAAGGAATTTGATGATTTTTTAGATCTCGCTTGTAGAACCATGTGTTGGTTTTTGATGAATAAGGTTAGCTAGTAATGGTTCTATTTGCATAATATAATATTCGATCATGATGTAGCTAGCTAGCTTGTTAAGGATAGAATTTAATGATTGTTTAGATCTAGCTTATAGATCAATTCAAGTCTTTTGGTGATCTAAGATTAGTAATGGGTTCTAATTTCATTATTATATTGAAGATTAATTTGAATTTTGTTAATTATTTCTTTGTGATGTAATTAAGGTATGTAATTGCATAATTAGTTTAAGAATGTGTGCATCGCACTACACAGTGCATAATATTTAACACTAAGTGTTACATGTGTAGCGTAGATGGATCGAAATTTGGATGTCTGTTGAGAACCGTCTGAGTCTTGAGTACCTTAATGGCGTCTCCACTTTCAAAAGAGCTGCAGAGGAGGATATGTTTAATAAGGGGTGCAATTCATGTCATGTCCGTGCATTGATTGCGAAAATCTGAAGATGTTTGAAACTTCGGTATGAATCGAAGCACACTTGATTGAAGGGGTTTCAAAAGGGCTATACATGTTGGACCGGTCATGGCGAAGAGCATAATATCTGAAGCGACAAGTAGTGTTAATATAAATCGGCGATGTCAATGATATGTCGGATGATCATATCGATTGTGCTTCCGATGAGGACGGTTGCCACGATGACAATTTGGATCGGATGCTACGCGATGCGAAGAAACCTTGATGACGGGGAAT